>JBBBDQ010000655.1:115000-827623 GCA_037127315.1 Ascarosepion bandense
CTGTCCAAACAATATTTGTGTTAAATAATTTCAGTTAGCACTGCTTGCCACAACTGTTACCACTTGGCTTCTTAATTCCTGGTTTTTCATCTCTCTTTCTCTCTCCTAAATAATGTTTTCTTTCTTTTTCACATTCTTTCATAACCAGTAACCACTTGCATCTTAGTGGCTGTATTGCCTTGCTTGAAGTGAAAAAATTAAAAAAAAGGAGCTGAGGTTAATTTGACTTTATGACTTCCCTAATATTTGTGTTAAAAAAGATTCTGTTGGCACTGTTTGCCACAACTGTAACCACTAGGCTACTTGCCTGTCTTACTTTTTAAATTCATGAATCTTTGCCTCCAGAAGTATATGTTCATTTATCATTCTCCTTCCAACACAGTTCACATCACTTCTTCTGTGCATCCTCTCATCATCCCCCGCATTATTTATGTGTGTCCTTTACCCTTGTATCCTTATAGATCAGCATCCCACATCCTCCTGCCATTTCTGTTTCCATGATTCTCTGTACAGCCACTCACCAACAGAAATAAATGGACTCTTTCTTTCTGTCTGCAATTCTTGAAATCTAGTAAATGTCAAAAGTTAACAACGAAATAAGAATGAACAAAGAAAAAGAAAGCAGCTGATGTGGAATTAATTCTAGCTTAACTTGTCTCCAGGGCAAACTTTGTCTGTCTCTATTTCTGGAATTACCATCTTGGAGGTCAGCAAATCATTTTGCTGCACATCCACATTGTTGAGTTGGCCAAATTATGCTGAAAGTGACTTTGAATTTCAGTGACGAGGAGTTATTACATTATTTCCACTTCGACTATTGTCCTCATCTTTGTTGTTGTTATCACCTGATTACTTTCTGTTAGGGCTTACGGCCATATCACTTTGAATACACTGGCTCTAGCTCTACACCGAAGTTAAGCAACGTTGAGCCTGTTCAGTACTTAGATGGGTGACCGCTTGGGAATACCAGGTGCTGTAAGTGTTTAGTGACGGATGTGTGTTGTGGTGCAGTAGATATCGGCTTGGAAAGAGAAATCGGTGAGCCGAGTTCGAATTCCAGTTGAATACCCTGCATTCACTTAAGCACTGGTACCTTTGGGAAAGGTAGTAATCCATCCCTTCCCTCCAGTTATGGGTTAAATAACAAGGGTAGGACTTGGGAACCCTGCCCTTAAAGACAGATCCCAATGAATCTTGATACTTGAAAAGAAAAAAGTATTACTAGACACAAAACTTATATAAAGACAACAATAAATTGTTGAAAGAAAAAGGTATTACCAGCAATAAATAAAAAAATTTAGTTGGCAATAAATGACCCGCCGAGGTTGATATGCCATATAAACAAAACAACCAACCAACCAACAACCGACTTTCTGTTAGAATTTTTAGGTTGAGGAATTATTATTAGACAAATAGTCCAGTTCTGTAAAAAATGATGGCAAAATATTTATATTGCTATGTCATTTAACCTTTTTTGCATATTGGTTACACTTGTAACCAATAGGCAACAAAGGTTAGAGAAACAGAGGGTTAAAATATATAGTGATGTACACACTACTGAGTATCTTACATTAAGATGTAAAGAAAAAAAAAAAAAATTATCCAAACACCTGAGTGCAACAGGAGGGAAAAATAAATTCTTCACTACTCAACAATATAGCTATGGCAAAAAATTAAATCAGGCAATGTTAAAAGGGGCAAACATGTGGCAAGAGCACTTGTAACCGGTAGTAAAGAGAATGAAATCTTAATTGTTCATTTGGATCCCAGCCAAAAGGCTGGAGATCCGATAACTGACTTGATTCTGCTATTCTCATTATGTAGCTTATAACTTGTGCAGTTTCTTTTGCTAACAAAAACGCATTCATCTTACAGTTAGTCTTTTCTTATTTTTTTCCTTGTCTCAGAATTCTTTCAATTTTCTTTCTGAACCTGTCATTAACTTTCATCCGCTATGTAGGCTGCCACTGTCATGAAAAACTAGTTCTGTTAGTGTACTCCAAATCTATTATTAAATATTATTTGTCCTTATAACAGGTTTGCAAGAACAAAAATTACTTATAATTCAACCTAAAAGGAAGAGAATTAAAATACAGAAATGTTTTCTCAGCAGATTTATTTAATATATACAGCAAGACAATCCTAAAAAAACATCAGTAAGCCTACCAGGATTTATTATTGATAAACATCATCTTAACAATGTACAATATTGTTAAAAGAAATCTAGTGTTCCGTCACCATTTTCTCATTCACTCTTCGCAGTCTCGCTGTATCACGAGCTTTTAAAATATTTAAACTTTTTTATAAATGGAACTTTGTCTGTGTCTGTGTGTGTGTCTGTGTGTGTCCATTACCTATAGACTCCAAAAAGGCTGAACCAATTTTCTTGAAAATTTACACAGTTGTACTATAAGTGTCTGTGAGTGTTCTTAGTCGGGTTATAGAAGGAGTGGTCTGATTTTAATAAAATTTGATACACTCATAGACAAAGACATAAGAAACAATATTCAGAAGTTTCAAGGTTGCAGTTCTTACAATAGTGCAGAAAATCGATAATATATATATAAAAGCTTTCATTACACCCGAGCAATGCCGGGCTATACTGCTAGTATATTTATAATTTAATATCGCAGAAATTACGAAAAATAGTGTCAAATCTGTGAAAAATTGAAAATCATAATTTTTTTATTGTTTTTATGTATTTAATAGTAAAATAGATATTTTCTGGTCAGAAAATGGCAAAGACAGTTAAAACAGTAAAAAAAAAGCATAAAATACATAAATTATAAAAGATATTGCACCATTTTACAAAAAAAAAACTTACGCACTGAAAGTAGTTCTGTGGCTGGCAAACACAATGGGTCTTGTCTTCTTGCATGGTCCCTACCTACGAGAGACTGTACACAACTTGTAATGTTTAACCATTTATGAATTTTACTAAATTTTTATGTAACAAAAGAAATTTTTTTAACTCATGTGTCATTTTCAAAGTTCTCAAATATCTAAGATTTTTTTAACACTTGTCTAATACGTGCATGCAGTACTTTATAAGATTACGTGTGCGTTACATATATACTGTAGAGTACACGATGGTCTTCGATTAAACTGATATTTACTGTCAGTTAGTTACGTGCCGTACGCTTGGGTGATCATGTCTTGAAAGAGACATGACTGATTGGGCAGAAGATTATCCCGCAGTATAGGTTTCCATTGTTTTCTGCAGTAGATTGGTTGCCAACCAAGGCTTTAGAACCAAATCTGTCCTGTTATTTAACCCATAACTGGAGGGAAGAGACGGATTAATACCTTTCTCCAAAGTATTTGCGCATAAGTGAATGCAAGTAATTCAACGGGAATTCAAACTTGGCTTCCCAATTTCTCGTTCCGAGTTGATATCCACTGGACCACAATGCACATCCGATATTTACTGTACAATTCTGTAATGTTTTACTGTTTATGAATCTTAAGAAGTTTTTGTAACTTATTTGTCTTTTTCAAATTTCTCAAATACGTAAGGTTACGTAAGTTATATTTTTTAACACTTGTGCCATACGCATGTACAGTACTTTACAACTATGCATGGTCATGTGCATCAGTTACTACTGATATAGTTTACTCTATATTTTCATCAATACCAAAGTCTTTATACATGAAATACTACATAAGAGTGTGGTGAAGGTTAATACAGATAGAGGTTGGGTTAATATTAGTATGGAGTGGGTTTATATAGGCTTAAAATATACCTAAATAATAAAATAAATATTGTGTCCGTACTTCGTATTTTTGCATTTCACGTGGAGGGGTCTTGGATCAGATTAACCACAAAAACGAGGGAACACTGTAATTTTACTTTATTTTTTAAACAATAATTTTGTTGATAGGTAAAAATGTAAATTGTTTATGAATCAACATGAAAGTAAATTTATATGTAGTTATATAAAACAAACATATTGTAATAAACTCCAATTGTTTTATGTCAAAATGTTTTTTTGAAAACTGAAAAGCAACCTGAAGGAGCAAATTATTTCTAAACTCCAATTGTTTTATGTCAAAATGTTTTTTTGAAAACTGAAAAGCGACCTGAAGGAGCAAATTATTTCTAAACTCCAATTGTTTTATGTCAAAATGTTTTTTTGAAAACTGAAAAGCGACCTGAAGGAGCAAATTATTTCTAAACTCCAATTGTTTTATGTCAAAATGTTTTTTTGAAAACTGAAAAGCGACCTGAAGGAGCAAATTATTTCTAAACTCCAATTGTTTTATGTCAAAATGTTTTTTTGAAAACTGAAAAGCGACCTGAAGGAGCAAATTATTTCTAAACTCCAATTGTTTTATGTCAAAATGTTTTTTTGAAAACTGAAAAGCGACCTGAAGGAGCAAATTATTTCTAAACTCCAATTGTTTTATGTCAAAATGTTTTTATGAAAACTGAAAAGCGACCTGAAGGAGCAAATTATTTCTAAACTCCAATTGTTTTATGTCAAAATGTTTTTTTGAAAACTGAAAAGGCTAAAAATATAGCCAAAACTGCTTGGATAAATAAAACATTATAGAAATTGTTTGAATGTTTTATTTATCCAAGCACTTTTGGCTATATTTTTAGCCATTATCAAGGATAAGTTTTATTCTACTTTCAACTGAATATATAAATTGTTTTATGTATGTATGTAGAGTCATAGGAATGTTTTATTTTTCGAAGACAGTCAGCTCATTATGACCACATTCATAGTTGATATTGTTGAGTGTTGTTGTTTTCTTTTTTATTAATAATGATTTCTATATAATTTATGTACTGAAAAGAAAAAAAAAACTATAAGGATCTTTGGATCATGTTACTTTTATCTGCCGGGCCATGTGGAGAGTGGAGTTCAATAACTTGCTACAGCAGTGGCGAACAAATAACTTAGAGTTGAGTTAAAGGGGGAATAACTAAGACATCCGGAAGTGGCATGGCATGTGGAATGAGAATGATATACCCAGTTGATTGAAATAACAGTTTTGAATTGAAATTCGAATCATCAGAAGGTCAGAGCATACAATTGCCGAAATGTGAATATGGCAATAAAGATGAGGTCAGCACTCTGAACAATGTAAATACTACCTCATGTCAGAAGTATAGACAAATGATTTTCCCCAATATTGTTCTTGATATATAAAGATATATATCGTTATCGCACACACACACACACACACACACACACAATATATATATATATATATATATATATATATATATAGTGATGATCATCCACGTATACTGTTTTAATATGTATAGGAAAGAATATTAATAAAAAGTTTTGAATTTAAAAATGTACTTTTTTTGAACAGTATTTGTTTATTTTTATTATATTTTATATTTCAGACCGCCCTCGGTCCTTCATCAGAAACAACTGATTTTTAAATTTGAATTAGAAACGTATTTCACGATAGCGTTCGAATATTTTTTTGTTTACATCACGTGGTGTGTTTGTTCACAACATGCGGCACGTCCGTAGAGAAAGTCTGTTTGTTTTAGATAAAAATTTCTTGGAATATCTGAAAAAAATTTTTTAGCTATTGAAATATTTGTAAAGATTCAACACACCTAAGTCCCTATTTAACCCTAGCTTGTGTGTATTTAATTTTAAAATCCAGTATGTTTCTTTCTTTCTGCGTGTATATATATATATATATATATATATATATATATATATATATATATATATTGAGAGAGAGAGAGAGAGAGAGAGAGAGAGAGAGAGAGGTTAATATTCTGTTAAACAAAACTCAAACTTCTTGATTTCACATTAAAATGCAATATTCAAGAGATGATTACAAAATAATTTAGGGAAAATATATGGCTAAATTTAGTCTGATGAATAAAACACATCACAAAATTTTTCCAATTCGTCACACATTTTATCCCCATAATATGTTTCTTTCTTTCTGCGTGTGTATGTATATATATATATATATAGCACCACTCCCTGGGTGATAGTTTATATGGTTATATGGTTATATTGTGACATAACCAAGTTTTGTATAGTAAGAAGATAAATAAATTTCTTTTATTTTTTTGTTTAACAAGACAATAATATTGCATATCAGATCTTCAGCATGTTTGCAATTGTTAAAAGCTAATTAAATGCTTTTACCCTCTTCAAATAATCATTTATGTTTTTTCACAAATCAATGTGACAAGGTCATTTCATTATTGCTATCTTTTCCTACCACTTCAGAATGTGGGCGTCCATAGTTTTCCTCGTAAAATTAGTTTATAAATATGAATGTTTCTGATTTCATGGGAGACAAACATAAAACAAATAGAAAGAAAAATGTTTTCATATCTTGATACTTACATGTATAGGTTAATCATTAAGTTTAATGAAAAAACTAGCATTTATTTTACAACAAAATCTCTTTCCTTGTCAATACACCTATATTAGTAACGAATAATAATCATCTGTATCAAACATTATATTTCAGGTTTAACAACTTATTGGTCAATGCTTTTTTATATCTATCTATACTCTCTCTCTCTCTTTCTATCTATCTATCTATCTATCTATCTATCTATCTATCTATCTATCTCAGTCTCTCCATATCTATCTATCTATCCAACTTTTTTTCTGTCTGTCTTTGATTCTGTCTATATTTGTTTCTGTACTATCTCTCTTTCATCTCCCTATCTCTCTCTTTCCATCTCTCTCTCTCTCTCTATCTCTCTATCTATTTCTCTTTCTATCTATCTATCTATTTTACTATCTCTCTCTCTCTCTCTATCTTGTTTTCTATTTATCTATTTCTCTTTCTATCTATCTATCTTTTTATCTCTCTCTCTCTCTATCTCTATCTATTTTTCTATCTCTCTCTCTCTCTCTTTTCTATCTATCTATCTATCTATCTATCTATCTATCTATCTATCTATCTATCTATCTATCTATCTATCTATCTATCTCAGTCTCTCCATATCTATCTATCTATCCAACTTTTTTTCTGTCTGTCTTTGATTCTGTCTATATTTTTTCTGCTTTACCCTATCTCTCTTTCATCTCCCTATCTCTCTCTTTCCTCTCTCTCTCTCTCTCTCTCTCTCTCTCTATCTATTTCTCTTTCTATCTATCTATTTTACTATCTCTCTCTCTCTCTCTATCTTGTTTTCTATTTATCTATTTCTCTTTCTATCTATCTATCTTTTAATCTCTCTCTCTATCTCTATCTATTTTTCTATCTCTCTCTCTCTCTCTCTCTCTATCTTTATCTATCTATCTATTTTTCTATCTATCTATCTATCTATCTATCTATCTATCTATCTATCTATTTCTTTTTCTGCCTATTTCTGTCTATCTCTACATCTCAGATTTCCATCCCTGCTTCTCAACATAATCACCACCTCTTTTGATGACAGTGTTACACTTATGAATAATGGTTTTTTATCTAAGCTTTATAAAAATCCACTCCTACTTTATATAACTTGTTCCTTACAGCAGTTTTCACTTTTTCATCACTACATGACTTAATATCCTCAGACTTCCATCTCTTTAGTTCAATTAAAGAGGCACTGAGGAGCCAATATTATGGGATGGACAAGGAATAGGATCTTGTGGAGGGTCATGATCACCCATGTCCTGAAGGGACATGGCGCATGAAAGAAGAATGAAGGCATTTTAATTGTAAACAGAAATTTCCGCATGTATTGGACATCTAAGAAAAATTAAAAAGTAAAACTTGTATTAAAGCAAATTTTATGGTCAAATTCTTTGTAAGATCACTGGAGAAAATTATGACGTAAAAATTGTGTGTGTGTGTAAACACAAAATGGAGTTCTTATCCGGTTTTCACCCATTCGGCCATTAACGACTCAACATTGTGTCTCCATTCTTGTTTTTGTGTCAGTGTGCGCCAATAACCAGGAACAGCCAGTTGTTAGTTTACAGGAAGTGAAATATAAAAACACGCTCCACAATGAGAAATGAGAGTTTGAACACTATTTTCAATATATTTATATGCTCAGTTTGAATGGATCACACTTGAGAAAAGTTGAGGACATTAGTGTCTGAAATTTTTGAACTGAGAACCCTAACCTTAAACCTTGAAGAGCCAAGTTCAAATTCCAGTTGAATTCCTTGCATTCACTTACAGAAAGCATTCACTTGGGAAATCTGTTAATTGGTCTCTACTATGGATCAGATGGTAGGGCAGATTGAGTTCTATAGCCTTGATTGGCAACCAGTCTACTGCAGAAAGTAATGGCACCTTACTGTGGGAAAATATTCTGCCTAGTCATTCATTGCCCAAGTGTGCATGGTACTTAACATGTCTGAAACCTAATATCTCAATAAACTTCTTTTTTTTTTTTTTTTTACCAGAGCTCATATTACAATATGGATGTTTGTAATTGTTTTTCTCTAGCACTCTGTATTACTGGTTCCCATATGGCATTCATTTCTATGCTTGGTCAGCTTAGGATATTTTTATGACCTGGCATATGTGCTGATTCCTTAAGTTTTTGTAATTTCCAATGGTGTTCTCTATTATTTCAACTTCAAGTTTGAGTTTAATCTGCATAAATTTGTTCAGTCCATTATCTCAAAAATAAAACTATTAAAAGTAGCAAAATAATTTACCAAGTGTAGAAATGGACGAGTTTAAATTTGAGAAATGTTGTTTTTGAACTTTTGGAGTTATTGAAGTTTATATGATTTGCATAATTTAAGACGTGTGTGTATAATCTAAAACTTAGTTGCCTACAAATAAAAAACTGGAGTAAGTTACATTCTTACATGAAACTTGAGAGCGGCATTTTGTTAGGATCTCAGGTCAGCTGAACAAACATAGCTGCCCACACTGTTTATATAATAACTTGGTATTCTTGTTTCTTTTTCTTAACTTTTCCGTATCTATACATGAAATGCTTTTATTTCAACAGAAATTAACTAAACAATAAACTAAACCAAGACACACATGTTTAACTAAAATCAGATAAACCTAATTTTTGTCAATGTTATTTGAAAATTGTTATTTAATTAAGACGATTGCATATCTTGAAATTAAACATTCAACTAATGTTACAAAGACTATTTTCCATTTTCCACAAAAACACAAAATTCTCATTTCTACTTGGCTTTGACAATGATAGAAATATATACTAAATATATATTAATACGTACTAAATATATACTAAAACATCAACCAAATCCACATGAATTACTTGACTATTAGATAATAATCTTTAAATAATGTACACATAAATACATAAAAACGTATATATATTGCTTTTCCATATACATAAGTCAGTCAGTAAGTCAGTCAGTCAGTTAAGTGCCATGCGCAATACATGCTTTGGGTGATCATGTCTCAAAAGAGACATGACTGACTGGGCAGAAGGTTATCCCGCAGTAGGTTGCCATTGCTTTCTCTGGTAGACTGGTTGCTGACCAAGGCTATAGAACCCAATCTGTCCTATTATTTAACCCATAACTGGAGGGAAGAGACGGATTAATACCTTTCCCAAGGGTATTTGCGCGTAAGTGAATGCAAGGAATTCAACTGGAATTTGAACTCGGTTCCCCAATTTCTCGCGCCGAGCCGATATCCACTGTGCCACCATGCTGAGTTCAAATTCCAGTTGAATCCATTGTATTCACTCATGTGCAAATACCCTTGGGAAAGGTATTAATCCGTCTCTTCCCTCCAGTTATGGGTTAAATAATAGGTCAGATTGGGTTCTATAGCCTTGGTCGGCAACCAGTCTACCGGAGAAAGCAATGCAACCTACTGCGGGATAACCTTCTGCCCAGTCAGTCATGTCTCTTTTGAGACATGATCGCCCAAAGCATGTATCACGCACGGCACTTAACTGACTGACTGATACACATAAGTATCTGTATGTATGTGTATGAGAAAGCAATATGTATGTTTTTTTTTATATATATCAATTACAATTTTAGGAAAAAAGTTTGGTGTGATGTGTTTCGTCCTTTAGGACTTCATCAGACTAAAGTAATGCTTACATTGATGTGATTACACATGTACAAAGGAAAGGTGATGCAGAAAAATTTTAAATTTATTTTTTCTTTTTAAATATATATGTTTTCAGTATAGAATGTCGATGATGTCATTTAGTTCCTTTTTCTTTTTGTTCATGTATCCATTCCTTTTGTTAATATTTGTCTCACATTGTGATAATAGAAGATCTGCTACGAAAGGGGAAAGGTAAAAACCTGGACGTTAAGTTAATGTAGATAAATTAAGGATTAAAGCACTTTTTACATATTTTAGGGTCTTCCCTAAATATATCAAACTCTTATATTGCAACCAGATGCACGATAACTACAAACAGGATAAAAAAATCATGAACAAAACTAATTCATACTAATATATCTCCCAGGGATCCTAATAAAAATAAAAATTAATATTATATTGCAAAAAACACAATATTATTAAGTTAATTATCTGTAATAACTCTTCCCCATCAACTGATGTATTACATCAAACCAACATTATATATGAATTAAAACGTCACTTGGGAGAATGTATTTCCAACAAAAAAATAAATATATATGTTGGATTTACAACAACTACATTAACAATGCATCTTTGCATCTTACATTACGCATGTTCGACCATTCATCTATTTCAAAACATCTACAACAACATTTCTGCCTACATTCACAATACAAAAAATGGGTAAAAGCAATTGGATGTCTAACCATACTGATGAGCTGTGATACAGCGAAACAGATCTGTCTGTGGATGACTATATATATATCCAAGTGAGTATAGAATGAGGAGAGAAAAAGAAAAAAATTTTTTTCCCATCCAAAACATTAATTTAAAACAGTGCTCGATATATGATGTATAGAGCTATGAATATTTATTATAAATTATGTTTTAGAACATGTACATAATTTCTTCTCTGCGATCATATGGCTGTTTCAGTGTTTGGGACCCAAATACCTCATCGGGAGGTTTGGGTCCCAAACACTGAAACAGCCATATGATTGTAGAGAAGAGGACATATATAGAAGAAATTATGTACATGTTCTAAAACATAATATATATATATATATATATATATATATATATATATATATAAAACATAAATATATATATTTTCTCAACATATATTGTTAAATATAACAGATAATGAATGTCTATTATGTTTAATCAGGAGGTGTTCTAAACATCGTATTTTGGCTTTAATTTCGGGTGAAAATAAAGACAAAGATTGTCCAACATTGTATATTTTTTTATTATGCTGGTTCTAAGCTTTCGGCTCACATGAGCCATCTTCAGAGAGGTTACAGGGATGTTAACATCAGGATATTCACCATCAAAGATGATTTTATCTTGTGTTGATATAAAATGTTGATATGCAATGATAACAGTCACCGAGGAGCAGATGCAGTTCATAAATGTGTGATGTGAGACTGAAATATTAACAGAACCACATGTCTAAATGCAATGCAATGTGTTGTGACCAGATTGAAATGTGATTTTATTTAGTGTGTGTTGTTTTGATTTAATGTAGATGGCCTTTTATATCTGAAGGCTCTTTTTTTTACTGTGTGTATGAGTGAGTATGAGTGTGTGCACACACACACACACACACACATATGCACACGCTATAAACCGGAAATTTGGGGCTAGCCTCTGGATTTAATAATTCGTAAGTTTCATAACTTCTTTGAATTAATTAACTCCTACTAAGCTTGAATGATGAAACTTTTTAATCCATTACTGCATGGCACCCAATTTTTGAGAGAAGGCGTTAATTCTACCAGGCCTAAGATTACCATTAGCCAGTAAGGTTAAAAAAGCAAGTCAATTAAGTTTTGAAAAAGAATCAAGCATTTTTCAATTTATAGGCAATTCTTTGAAATCTGATCTACGTTCTATATCACTATTGTTGCTGTTGGGATTCTGAATGTTAAAAAAGCAGCTGACCACGAGAGTGGGTCAGTTTACTATAAATGCTTCTACAGTAATCTATTGATTGCATCTTGATATAGAAATTGCTTGTAGCGAGAGAGGTGATAACTTGATTGCATGTCATCTCAGGATTTAAAAATAGAATATTTATGCATGTACTGAGTATAAATATTTGCTTTCAAACTAATGGTTGGCTAATAAACCTAAGACAAAATTGCTGGATTTCAGTCAGTTCAAGTGCCATACGTGAAACACGCTTGGGCGATCATGTCTCGAAAGAGACATGACTGACTAGGCAGAAGATTATCTCGCAGTAGGTTGCCATTGCTTTCTGCGGTAGACTGGTTGCTGGCCAAGACTTTAGAAACCAATCTGTCCTGTTATTTAACCCATAACTGGAAGGAATAGACGGATTAATACCTTTCCCAAGGGTATTTGCGCGTAAGTGAATGCAATGAATTCAGCTAGAATTTGAACTCGGCTCCCCGATTTTTTGTTCCGAGCCGATATCCAATGCACCACAAAAGGTGTCTAAAAAATTTGGTTTTATTGTCAGTTCAGATGTTTTGGTCTGTCCATTCAGATGTATATGCCAGAAACTTCCTTACTGAGGCCAGATGTGGGCAATCTGAGCTTGGGTAAAACTTCCCTGTAGACCTTGCATAAAACAAGAGTCAGGCTCTTGTCTATTTTTTCCCCAGACGAAACTCTGCCCTTTGGGATAGTCTCATCTGGGTTCCTCATCGCCTGGAAGAAGAAAGTCTAATTTTGAGTTGAAATCTTCTGGTTTGTCAGTTCAGATCTTTTGTCTGTCAATTTTGTTTACCTCTTGAGAGCGACTTGTCTGTTCATATATTCAAATCTGCTCTGTTTGATGAAATCTGCCTGTTTTGTTCAATTGCTCGTCAATCAGTTTATTCAATGCCTGTATGTCCATCTATCAAAATGTGTCTATTTATCTCAGTCTGTCCGTTTATCAGTTCTTTTGTATTGGCATATGAAGGTCTCTTGTTATCAACTTCCTTTGAATCAGAATGAAGAAAAAATCTTTGAAAAATCAAATCAACAATTTCACCAACAATCACATAATTGTGTTTGTTAGCATCTATTTTCACACACACGTACGTCAAATCTGTTTTTAGTCTCTCATAGTTTAGTGAATGTCGTACTGAATACTCAAGAGTTTAAAACAACTTGTCACATGTTCATTAGATTAAGAAAAGTAACATATGCAATGTTTATTACTTCGACATTCAGAAAACAGTGAAGCAATTGGCTCTGCGGATTAGATGTCAAGGTATTTTTGTGTGCCATTGAGTTGATGTGAGTGGGGAGAGAGAGAGAGAAAGTGTGTGTGTGTGTGTGTGTAGAAATATAATCCATTAAACTAGATGGCATTGGGGTGGGTATGCACTGGCCTATTTCTATATATATGTGTGTGTGTGTGTGTGTGTGTGTTGAGTGGGGGGGGTTACAGTTTTGTAATTCTTGCATCTCTTTTCTCTTTGTCAGAACATATGCAGAAACTTACAAACGTCACTCACCAAAAGCTATTAACATGTGCACACACACACACACACACACACACACACTTAAAGAATACATACATTGTATATTATACGTATTCTTTATTCTGTATGTTTGTATTGAGTATATACATGATTTGATGTATATATTAATTTATTTCCGGTTTAAATGATACAAAGTTCACTTCCTCTGTTATAACCGTTTTTTAAAATATTCTGAGCGAAATTAACATTTATATATTTTCCACAGTCCAAATAAGGCAGTTGTAAATCTAAACTTATTTATAAATGGAACTTAGTCTCTGTGTGTGTGTGTGTGTGTGTGTGTCCGTTACCTATAGACTCTGAAATGGCTGAACCGATTTTCTTGAAAATTTACACAGTTGTACTATAAGTGTCTGTGAGTGTTCTTAGCTAGGTTTTGTGTTGAGGTACCCCCGATAAATATTGAAAATCGATAATCAAAAAAATCAGGTTATAGAAGGAGTGGTCCGATTTTAATCAAATTTGATACACTCATAGACAAAGACATAAGAAACAATATTCGGAAGTTTCAAGGTTGCAGTTCTTACAAGAGTGCAGAAAATTGATAATATATATATATATATATATAAAAGGCAAGATGTTTGTGTGTGTGTCTGTTTATCTGCCTGTATGCCTGTATTTTTTTCAGCCCTTTTATTTTAGTTTTTGCTTCAGGTTTGTCTCTAAGTAGGTATAATTGTAGTTCTTAGTCTCAGCTATGATACCATTTACTCAGAGGACTTATTTAGCTTTCAAAATTTAGTTTACGACAAAAAAACTTATTTGATATCGATACCAGGAAATCAAAATTTGACTTACATCCATTCATTTTTCTTTCAGTCTACAGTTTTGCTTTAACTGGAAACAACTATTGCTTTTTAGTCTTTCATGCCAACATCCAAAGAGTCTGAGCTCCAGGACCATGGATTAGTTTTAAAGTTTTCATTACACCCAAGCAACGCCGGGCTATACTGCTAGTTATTTTTAAAACTGCTGGAATAAATTCTAGATTTATAACCGTTAAATTATTTGTTGAGTTTTTCTCTTAATATTATAGATATATTTAAATTTGTAATGTTGTTATTAAAAAAGCAGTAAATTAACTTTATAAGATTTAATTCCCATAAACATCAAGTAAACTTAAATTCAAATCTATTAAACTGTCAGTTTGAAATATGCACCTGCTGATTGCATAACACTTGAAACACTGAGTTGTGCAATCGACATAGAACAATATGTATATTTATTAATACATATATGATATAGCTCTGTTCATATATTGAGCAGTTCTGTTAATACGTGAATAATTATACTATACATATGTACACCCTCCTCATATGTATATTAATTAACATCACTATATATATAAAGCATATCTTCATTCAAACATGTTTCATTGAATAATATAGACATATTGTGTCTGTGTATTTTTATACTGACCCTTTATAGTTCTCTAATGAGTTTTTTGATATTAAGATGAAATTCATCAAGGGAGACACCATAGGTTTTACTAACCCAAGTACTTTCAATGTTTTCCAAGATTATGTCCAGGTGTAAATTACAAGGACAGACTTATTGTAATTATGATAAAACCTGCATTCCATAGTGATAGTGATTTTAAAGCATCCCTTATATTGACACACGTTTTGTAAAAAAATCTATGGCTACACTGGATAAATTTACAATTTTAAAATTATTGTGTGTTCGTACATTTTTAAAAATCACCATTTTATAATTATACTAGCAGTGTAGCCCGGCGTTGCTCAGGTGTAATGAAAGCTTTAAAACTAATGGTTCTGAAGCTCAGACTCACCATAGACTGAAAGAAAAATGAATGGATGCAAGTCAAATTTTGATTTCCTGGTATCGATATCAAATAAGTTTTTTTGTCGTAAACTGAATTTTGAAGGCTAAATAAATCCTTTGAGTAAATGGTAACATGGCTGAGACTAAGAAATACAATTATACCTACTTAGAGCCAACCCCAAAGCAAAAACTAAAATAAAAGGGCTGAAAAAAATACAGGCATACAGGCAGATAAACAGACACACACACAAACATCTTGCCTTTTATATATATATATATTATCGATTTTCTGCACTCTTGTAAGAACTGCAACCTTGAAACTTCCGAATATTGTTTCTTATGTTTTTGTCTATGAGTGTATGAAATTTGATTAAAATCGGACCACTCTTTCTATAACCCGGTTTTTTTCGATTATCAATTTTCGATATTTATTGGGGATACCTCGACACAAACCCTAGCTAAGAACACTCGCAGACACTTATAGTACAACTGTGTAAATTTTCAAGAAAATCGATTCAGCCGTTTCGAAGTCTATAGTTAACGGACACACACACACACACACACACACACACACACAGACAAAGTTTCATTTATAAATAAGTTTAGATTTTATATTTAGTCACAAGCTTAACTCATAACCAGTTAGCGAATTGGATCCTCATTAGGTGTCTTCATATCCATGGCCTTGTGATAAATTAATATAAAGAATAATCTTTAAATGACTCGATTTAAATGACGGATGAAGAAAATTGAATGATTTCCTTTCCCGTTCTGTTTACATTAGCTTGTACATTGTCTCGTCTGCCAATGAATTGTTGATTTTTACTTGTCCTTCTCATGGCCCCACCTTTAAAATCTCTGGCCTTGCTTAGAATATTTACCAAGCTGCCATCACCAACTAGCCACTTTAAATATCCGATTCTATTTTTACCGTGTCCAACAAAACATGAGTTAAGTGCAATTTTTTTCTGCTTATTTTTTTTTTATGATTTGCTCCCCCAGGCTATTAACCCTACACTTCCACTTTGAGTTTTTTAATAAGAGGTAGAAAAAGAAACGAAGCAGTAAAGAGGAAGAGGAAAGAAATATTAAATGTGGTGGTTTAATCTTACCTGGAATCTTACCTTCTTTCCCTTCCCAGTATCGTTAAACTCTTATCTAATCTTATCCTCGGCCCTGGTTTGTATCATAAATCTTTCAATGATTGTCATTCCTACACGAACAAACATTTGACAAACAACTGATATTGAGAAATTTCATGGATTGGATTTAAAATATTGTTTATTTCTTTTTTAATTTCTTGAAATATCTGGAAATTTTCCCGGCAGCAATCAATTCAACATAAAGTCATTCAATGTCATTGGGAAAATAAGAAATTTCAGTGAGTCGCACTCCTAGAGGTTAGCATCAACCACATGTTAAATGCAGGCAAAAACGTCTTTTAAGATAATTGATAGATAGCAGTTTTGTTTTAGAGGCATCAAAAATTAACAGGCCATTCCTTGCCCCAGTTAACAACTGATGGAAGGTCATTTTTGATATCAGCCATCAATTTGACTATATGGCAGCAATATACAAGGCATGGATGAGTAGCAGACTTATAAATATGCAAGATAGATTTGAGTGAGAAAAATTGTCTAGCATGACACAGTGAACCAACTTTCTTAGCAGAAGACCAAGAAATGGATTCAATATAGTGTCTTTCCATTACATGTTGGCTGAGAATTTTAGCCTAAGAAGGCAAAATGAGTCACTCACTTTGAGGTTTGTATAAGCCATGCTATCAGAAGACTGGAAGAGTTCTCTCAGGTGATTAAAAGAGAGCAGCTTTGTTTTGAAGGCATTAAAATTAACAAGCCATTCTTTGCCCTAGTGAGCAACTGATGGAAGGTAATTTTCAAGATCAGATGCCAGGTTGATTTTATTGAACATATCAGATGTAAAAAAAAAAAAAAAAAAAAAAAATTAAACTGATTTACCCAAGGCGATAATGCCACAAAGATACAAGGGGCTACTGGGAGTGAAAGAAAATGAGAAGACTTTAGTATGAACCAGAAATCCAGTCTTATGACTGGAATGGATTGTGAACTGAACAATCTACTCCTAGGTGGGAAAATAAAAACAGAGTTTAGGCAGAGATATTAGAAGTGTAGAGTTGAAGTAGACTTTAGAAGGAACCGGAAACCCAATCCTAAACCGGAAGCAAGTGATAAACCTCTACTCAGGTTTCAAAGGCCTTGCTATTAAGATAAAAGTAAATAGTCATGTCCTCAACACATATAATGAGTTGGGAACTGGTGACATTAGAAAGGCGTTTGTCATTTAATATTACTATATTATACAATTAAACTAGGGATGATATTAGTTTTCTTTGGCATATAAGTAAATACCAGATATCTCAACTTAGTATGTAAAAACTGAGAGCAAGGTTTTTGAAGTTGTCGTAGCTGAGATCCATTTTTGAGGGAAAAAAGTGGTCCTGTCTGATATGCTATTTAATACAATTTATTGACATCAATTTCCCAGTAGTCCTGATGATGAAAAATATTTGATAAAACAAATATTTATTTTCCCAAAAGGGTCCAAGATTGAAAAGGTAAATTTTAACCTGAAAAACCTGAACTAATTTGATACAGTATTTATATTCGGCTTAAAACTTTTTAAAAATAATTTTACTCTAAGCAAGATGAGAAAAGCCACCAAGATGCAAGGGGTTGCTGAGTGTAAAAGAAACAGGACAACAAAAGAACTGGTTCAAGGAGACAGAAGATGAATATTGGTGTGGCATTTAAATATTTTAAGATTGGGGTTGGCAGAAAAGCAAGAAGCTAGAAGAGAATTCTGCAAGTAAGAAATGTGCCCCCATCTGAAATTGCTAAGAACCCACAGTAAACGAAATAAAATTAGAAAGCATTTTATATTAGAGGAAAAACAAAGTAATTTTTTTTAAAGTTAGAGTTATAATTATTTTGGATGTTTAAAAAATATTTTTTAAATCTAATAAAAATTTTTATATTATAATAATTTTTTATATAATAATAAATATTAATAATAGTAACTATTTTTTATATAGATATTAAAGAGAAATGATTTATGTTTTGCCTAAGTGAGGAATAGATTTCTGGCCTCCCGGGACCTCCCGTTGATCCAGTGCTAGATTTACATATGGGCTAGTATGGGTCCCAACAATAGAGGAGTCCCTAATGCTCCTCTAGTCTTGGGCCACTGAAAAAACTGAAAAAAAAAAAAATAGATATAAGAACAGAGGTTTTACTGGGGCTTTTTTGAGTTAATTTGAAACAATTTAGGGTATTTGGGCCCCTCAAGTTGGAGTGGGATTTTTAAATTTGACTCCCTTTGCATTTTGATATATATTTTTTATATACATATAGATTTTTGATGTAGCAAATCAGAATTTTCTTTCTACATTGTCTTTGTTTTTAGGATGCCTTACCCATGAATTTGAATCCAAGAATTTCATTGTTATACAGGCCCTTCATTCTAAATACATTCCTGTCAGATGTAAAGTGTAAATTATTAAAAATTTCAGTTGAAGTGTTTCATATGTTACACCAAAATATCACTCTGTTGCAAGCAAAGCATTCAGCCTTGTCTGCTCAAGATGTGAGGATTTCAGATTTATTGATTAAAGGAGGATTGAGAGCTTGTTGCTATTTAACATATTTTTACAGTGCTGCCAGTAGTCTTTGGAGCTGAACTTGTGGGATGCTGTACGCTGTTTCATTCATTCAGCAAACAACAGCCGAGCATCATTTAGAATCATCTTGCACTGATTAAGAGCAGAGGCAAAAAGGCGCCTATTATGGCCAGACGCGTGACTCCGATAAAACCAGAAGGGATTCCTGTGGGCAATAGCGGCCAAGCAAGCAGGGAAGAACCAGGGGCACAAATGGGGTTTAAGTTGTAACTTCCTGGCTGGGATGAAAGCATCGGTGCCAACTTTAACCCAACAGGAGACCTCGGACACACAGTCTTCAATGGGAAAACTGAAATCTTTGTTCCAAGGGACATCACACAAGAAATTGCCGAATGACTCCCAGTATGGTCTTTGGTAGCAGTAAGATATTCTGCTGGTCTGGGGTTCCTAGGAGAAGAGGATGTGAAAAGACATATTAACAGACACCATAGCATGATCAGAGTTGCCAAGTGGGCAAAAGCTGTATAACACGGCAAGAGTCATGGATAGAAGTGAAACAGTGATGTAGAAGTGAGTCAGTTTCATTAGTGTTATTAAGATTAATAATAGTTAAGTTGGCATTAGGACATAGGTATGGAGCGCTTCATAGGGATCAAACTTAGTGATGTTCAGTAAATCTATACTTTGTGTGTGGTCCTTTTTTTTTCTTTTTTTTTTTTATAATCATGTGGCCCCAAGCAAGGCATTTTATTACCACTGTTGTGCAGGGCGTTACATAGGAGGAATGTTATGAGAAAGAGTGACAGGTTACAGTGGGTGTCAGGAAGAGAGTATGAGAAGGAAGAGAATACTGATGAGAGTGGGGTGGACGGAGAAAAAAGCCTGAGAGAGAGAGACGATATAAGTTAATGAGACAGGAGATGACTATTGACTTAAAATTTGATTTCTTGAAGATTGTAACTGTCGGGAAAGCAAGTATATGGAAGGGAATTCCACAGGTGGGAAGTGTAAGAAATATACTATTCTGGACAGTATAAAAGTAAAGCTGCTGGAGTAGAATTTGTGTTTACAATTTATTGGTTTCACAGTAAAAGGGTGGGACCTAGTTGCTAATCTTGTGGCTCGAGGAAATTCATTAATATTGAAAAAAAAAGTTTCCTTTGAGTTTGACATTTATCGGGGGTACCTTGACACAAAACCTAGCTAACAACACTCGCAGATGCTTATAGTACAACTGTGTAAATTTTCAAGAAAATCTGTTCAGCCATTTCGGAGTCTACAGGTAATGGACACACACACACACACACAGACACACAGACACACAGACACACACACACACACACACACACACACAGATAAAGTTCCATTTATAAATTAGTTTAGATTTTCTGATTGGATTGAGTTAATTTTTTGAGTAATCTTGGATTTTTATCCATACAATTAATTTTATTGTTACATGCTAAAAATAATTTTGCTTTTTAAATCATTTATAGGAAAGGAACCAAAAAAATTATTCTCAGAAAATGATGACCACATTTAATTTTCCAAATAGAGGGCATAGACAATCATGGCTCTCCATAACTTCCTGTCTTTTGTTGATCTAAGTAACTTTTTTTACTTTAAAATGAAATATATATGAGGTGCTTCTGAAAAGTTCTCAATCTAATCAAGAAAGGGTTTCAAAACAGCTGTTCATCTTAGTGATCTTGATAGGCTCCAAAGGAGAATCTGTAACGTGATAATGCCCGACTTGGCAGCTCGACGCCAGTCACTTTCTCACCGACGGGATGTGGCTTCCCTCTGTCTATTTTACAAATATTTTCATGGCTTCTGCTCGGACGAACTTAAGTCACTTGTGGCCATGCCTCTAGAATTTACTGGTGCAACCAAACTGGCAACAAGGTCTCACCCATTCACAGTTAGATCAACCAAATTCAGCCGTCAATTCTACTCTAGTAGCTTCTTTTTCCACACTTCCCACCTGTGGAACTCTCTTCTACATTCTTGCTTTCCTGACAGCTACAACCTCTAGGAATTTAAATGCAAGGTCAATACCCATTTCTTATCCACTTGACTCCAGTCCTTTCTACATCATCTTGTATATCTTTTCCTTTCTCTCTACCTTTGCAACTGTCTTCACTCCTGTGTTTCCGTCCTTCTCTTGCCCTTTCTCTGATACCCACTGTAGCTGGGCCGTCTTTCTCTTCACTTCCTTCTTGCCTAAACTTTTGCTCTTATATAGCCCTCTGCGCATAAGTGGTCGTACCGCATTGCTTGGGATGAAACGATTAAAAAAAAGAAAAACACAAAGTTTTGATGTTTTACCATTTGATCAGTTTTTGGGAAATGCATCTGGTGATTAAAATGCTGTTGACCCAAATTGTTGGCACCAGGAGGAAATAATACAATACCGTCAGTCACTAATCGAACCCAAGAGTAAAATCTTGCTACTTACTGAGCACATCCAAAGATCCAAAAACTTAAATTTTTCTAGCATATTACCCATAAAAATCATAAGATAAATTACATGTGGCTTAGCACTTTCAACCTGGGTGAGTGTAATGTTTGCTTGCTTTAAAAAAAACTTCACTCTTTTACACATCTTTTTATTATCAGTTTAGTTTGTGAAAGAAAATGTATCACACACAGTCAGTCAGTTAAGTGCCATACGTGATACACGCTTGGGCGATCATGTCTCAAAAGAGACATGACTGACTGGGCAGAAGATTATCCCGCAGTAGGTTGTCATTGCTTTCTGCAGTAGACTGATTGCCAGCCAAGGCTATAGAACCCAACCTGTCCTATTATTTGACTCGTAGCTAGAGGGGGAAGAGATGTATTATATTATTAAGTAGTAACTAGTAGGGGATTAGTTTGTTACTTCATAACAATAAAAAAACCGATCCCCCACTTTATGACCAGTAGAAACCTTAATCATGATTCCAACTATTATATTCAGTCAGTCAGTTATGTGCCATACGTGATGCATGCTTGGGCGATCATGTCTCAAAAGAGACATGACTGACTGGGCAGAAGATTATCCCACAATAGGTTGCTATTGCTTTCTTCGGTAGACTGGTTGGCAGCCAAGGCTATAAAACCCAATCTGTTCTGTTATTTAACCCATAACTGGAGGGAAGAGATGGATTAATACCTTTCCCAAGGGTATTTGCATGTAAATGAATGCAAGGAATTCTATTGAAATTCGAACTCAGCTTTCCGATTTCTCGTTTCGAGTTGATACCCACTACACCACAATGCACAACCTCACACACACACACATATATAATAAATACATATACAAGTGGTATTGAAAAGTTCACAACCAAACCAAGGCAGGATGAAAAAATAAATTCTAATATTTTATCATTTTGGGATTAGATTTTAAGAAATGGGTTCAGATTGAAAATTTTTCAGCCCCCACCTCCCCCCACATGAACATTGTTTTATATGACTGAGTGAAGTTGTTTGGTTTAGCTAAATTATAAACTATTTATTTATTCATTTTGTTTTTTTTTTTACCCAGGTTCTGAGAGATGAGCCCAAATCACGGAGAGAAGTCGAACTTCATTGGCGAGCATGTAATTGCCGGCACATTGTACGGATAATTGATGTCTACCACAACCAGTTCCAGGGTCTGCCTTCCTTGTTGGTTGTAATGGAATGGTAAGTTGGTTTAAGTTTCATTTTGGCATAATGTTACATCAAGTTAGAAAAAAATTCAAGTGATTGTAGCTTCCTGCTTGGTTGCTATCTGAATTGGGCCATTTCATTTATAAACAGGTTGATACAGTTATCTGAGAACACATCTTTATCGAGCCAGAACAGTAATACAACCTCGTGTAATGTTATGTGGAATGCATCCAATTTTAATGTAGTTATTTCTCTTTCAAATGTATCAAGGACATAAACATGGCTGCCCGCCATCTAACAAAGGAAATGATAAGGCAGGTCATGCTTGTGACTTGATTCTTGAAAGTGGCGAGGAGTTTTGTTTTCAACATTGGGAATAAATTGTCGGTGGGGTAAAAGATTTATAATTTAAGGATGTTAATATTCTCCTTGTTAATGTACTTAATTCAGAAATGAATATTGATCACGACTGGTGTAATTTCTCCAGGGCGCAGGCCTTGGCAATGATATAAGTAGGCCCAGACCACATAGCCCTCTCTCTTTTGACCATACTACCAGTTTCTATCTGGTCACTGAAGTTAAACAATTTTGAGCCTGGTCAGTATCTTGTTGGGTGATCACAGTGCTGTAAACTTGGATCTGTGACCTTTCAATGTCGAAACAAAATGTACACTTTGTAGTAGATTATAATTTGTACATGTTATAAACTATAATTTATAAGAAATATTCATTGCTCTATTTTTATATTGAGCACTGTTTTAAATTTAATGTTTTGAACGTTGTTAATATTTGCTTCATTCCTTATTCATGGATGATGGCTTGGAATTGTTAATCGGAGAGCCAAGTTCCAATTCCGGTTGGGTTTATTATATTCATTTACATGTAAATACCCTTGGAAAAGGTATGAATTCACTTCCCCCAGGTATGGGTTAACTAGTAAGTTTTTTTATTGCTAAATCACTTGTCATTTACCCACCCCAAATTCTTATAATCAAAAACTATTTTTTGGATTTAAATAACCCGCTTTTAAAGGGTTGATTAACTGTGGAAAACAAATCAATCAATCCACGTTGCCCATACTGATAAGATCCAAAGGAACAGACGCACATGTACACACATCGTGTGTATCTGCAGAAGAACAAAAGGAATAACAAGAGGCAAGAGGAAAAAAATTATTCTTAGCGCTGATATGTTATGTCAACTGGGATATGTCATCAAGGGAAAATAACACTGTCCCCAGACGACGAAATGTGTCAGCTAAGAATAGCTTTTCTTCTTGCCTTTATATATATATAAATATATATAGAAGGGCTGGATCCTGAAATTAACTGGAAACTGATAGGTTCAGCCCGTATTCCGAGGAATTTTCGTGATAGGTGCTGTCTATGTTTACTGGAAAAAATTTCAATATTAAAATACCCCCACCAACACCGGCTACTGAATCTTAGGAGGGAATTCATCAGTAAGTGCTGCCACAAGGCAAATTATTTGAATATTTAAATTTAGAATTTAAATCCCTGTTGACTAGATGTTAGAATATAAATTAAAAGGATTCAATTTAAGTTTTAATCTTAATTTTATCCTAACGTAAACCTTAAAAAGTATTTTAACCCCCCTACCTTCCTATCCCAGGGTCCTTTAATTGCCTATCTTTAGAAAATATGGATTCTTTTACTAAACCCCTTTTTCCTTGGTTAACACATATATGTATATGTGTATATATATATTTTTTTTTCTCTAATATTTTTTTCTCTAATATTTTTCTCTAATAATTTTTAAACTGATAACTTCCTGTAATTGGCATTTAACTCGCTTCTACCTAAAAGGTTTAATCAAATAAACTTAAATAAAAATTTTTAAAATCTAATATTGAAACCCATTCCTTCTCGCCTAAATACACCTCTTCAAACAGCCCAAAATCTTAACTTTAAAAAGTAATTTAACTCATTTAGTTGTCTATCTTTATAAAATATGAACTCCTATTCCTCCCCTTCCTAAATATACCATTTCAACACCCTGTAACCCTGCGACTACCAGCTCTGTCCTTTTCCACTTTGTGACCGTTGTTAACCAAAAACCCCTCCACACTCTAACTCAGGGCCTTCGCCATTTGGAAAAACAATGTCGCTGACGTGATGTAGAGTCTCTATTAGAGATCCTATGCCAAAATGTACATCCGACACCATTGAATTTTGAAAATTTTCTCTAATTTTTATATATATATATATATATATATATATATATACAAAAAAAATTCAGTCTAACTAAAATATACATTGTTTGCAAAAAGTGTTTGATATGGCAGCCTGTTCCTTATGAAGCAGTGTAACTGAATGTCTTTAGTCTCAAAGACAGAAGATTCACCAAAATTGATTAAGAAAATTAATAAAAAGAATACACAAGATCTCTCATGTTTTGATAACATTGCTCATTTTTTACATCTTTCAATTATGGCTGTGGTTTCCGGCTTTCTCTTTTCCAATCTTTTCACTTTTCTTTTTTCTTTTTTTCAATTGGAGTAGATAGACTGAACTATCACCCGGTTCACACTCCACCCACGTCTATTGAACAGGGGTAGAGGCTCATCTCTTGTTCCCTGTTTAGGATGTGGTTTCTGGCTTTCTCTTTTTCCAATCTATTCACTCTTACGGAGCCCCCTGCACAACAGTGGCATTACTGCCTTGCTTGGGGTGATGTGATTAAAAAAAAAAGCAAAAAAAAGCATTATTATGAATAAAAAGTGACAAGAGGAAAAATTATTCTTGGTCCGCCAGATTTTGTCCTCTGGAGGGACTTTATCAAGGAAAA
The DNA here is from genome assembly GCA_037127315.1 of Ascarosepion bandense. Classification (NCBI taxonomy): domain Eukaryota; kingdom Metazoa; phylum Mollusca; class Cephalopoda; order Sepiida; family Sepiidae; genus Ascarosepion; species Ascarosepion bandense. The sequence goes on from JBBBDQ010000655.1 coordinate 140,369, forward strand.
AATGATATAAACCTTTATTTTACCAATGAGTTACCAATGAGTTTCATCATCTGAGTGATTTTACCAAGGTAAATATAATGATTTTATTTATAAATACAAATCAGGGTGAATGTGCAGATTTTGTTTCGCAACATGTATTTATAAATAAAACTCTTACATTTACCTTGGTAATGTTGCTCAAGGGACAATATGCGTTGATAAACAAATCTTGTCCTTTTCTCATTAATCACATATATGTTTATATATACTGTCAGTCAGTCAGTTAAGTGCCATACGTGATACACGCTTGGGCGATCATGTCTCGAAAGAGACATGACTGACTGGGCAGAAGATTATCCCGCAGTAGGTTGCCATTGCTTTCTGCGGTAGACTGGTTGCCGATTCAACTGGAATTCGAACTCGGCTCCCCGGTTTCTCGTTCCGAGTCAATATCCACTGGACCACAATGCACATCCTATATATACTGTATTTGTGCATAATATGAGAAATTGTTAATAAAAATTATAAGCGAAAAACAATGGGGGGCATGTATGATACACAAGGACACATTTTCAGGAATATTTACTCAAAAACCTCTTATTTGAAACATTCTTCTTTTATGTGCCTTGTCCCTTCAGGACGTAGGCAATCGTGGCTCTCCACCTCTCCCTATCCCTGGTGGCTCTTAGAACGCCTTCTCCTGTTACACCATGCAATCCATGCTCCATCATCCACCTGATTAGGTCCTTCAACCACTGCTTTCTCCTGTCTCTTTTCCCCTCTATCTGGCCTGTTAGTATCAGATTCTCCAAGCCCTCCTTCCTCATTCTATGTCCCAGGAACTTCAGTTGTCTCTTCCTGATGCTCATTATTAATTTTCTTTTTGTTTCCATACTTTCCAAAACCTCATCATTTGCTCAACCCATGATATCCACAGCATCCGTCTGTAGAACCAATTTCAGTTGCTTCAAATCTCTTCTTCATATTCGATGATATTGTCCAGCATTCACTGCCATATTGAAGAAATGACAACACATAGCAACCCAGTACTCTCTTCTTTGTTTCTAGCGAAATTGTTCTGTTTTTTAATACCTTACTCAACTTCTGGAATGCTTTCTTCGTCATGAAAGCACTTGGAAAAATAAAACATTTGGACAATTTTGATATGATTTATGTCCTGAAAAGTGATAAAAATTAATGTGATAGGTACTGACTTGGTGGTTCGACTCCAGCCACATTCTCACCGACAGGATGTGTCTTCCCTCTGTCTGTTCTATAAATATTTTCATGGCTTCTGCTCTAATGAACTTGGGTCACTGGTGCCCCTGCCACATGAGTTTACTCGTGCAACCAGACTGACTACTGGGTCCCACCCATTCACAGTTAGATCAACCAAATGCAGCTGGCAATTCTACTCCAGCAGCTTCTTTTCTCACACTTCCCGCCTGTGGAACTCGCTTCCATATTCTTGCTTTCCTGATGGCTACAACCTCCAAGAATATAAATGCAATGTCAATACCCATTCTTATCCACTGGACTTCAGTTCTTTGGAAAAAAAATGTACACTTTGTCGTAGATTATAATTTGTACATGTTCTATAATTTATAATATATATATATGTGTGTGTGTATGTGTGTGTGTGAAATGTGTATGTGTATGTGTATATATATATATACTAGCAGTATAGCTCGTCATTGCTCGGGTGTAATGAAAGCTTTAAAACTAATCCATGGTTTTGTAAGCTCAGACATTTTAGACGTTGGCACGAAAGACTAAAAAGCAATAGTTGTTTCCAGTTAAAGCGAAACCATAGACTGAAAGAAAAATGAATGGGTGTAAGTCAAATTTTGATTTCCTGGTATCGATATCAAATAAGTTTTTTTCGTTGTAAAGTGAATTTTGAAGACTAAATAAGTCCTCTGAGTAAATGGTATCATGGCTGAGACTAAGAACTACAATTATACCTACTTAGAGCCAAACCCGAAGCAAAAACTAAAATAAAAGGGCTGAAAAAATACAGACATACAGGCAGATAAACAGACATGCACACAAACATCTTGCCTTTTATATATATATATATATATTATTGATTTTCTTCACTATTGTAAGAACTGCAACCTTGAAACTTCTGAATATTGTTTCTTATGTCTTTGTCTATGAGTGTATCAAATTTGATTAAAATCGGACCACTCCTTCTGTAACCCAATTTTTTCAATTATCGATGTTCGATATTTATTGGGGGTACCTCGACACAAAACCTAGCAAAGAACACTTGCAGATGCTTATAGTACAACTGTGTAAATTTTCAAGAAAATCGGTTCAGCCGTTTTGTAGTCTATAGGTAACACACATACACACACACACACACACAACAGACATACACTCAGACAAAGTTCCATTTATAAATAAGTTTATATATATATATATATATATATATATATATATATTCAAGTGAATAAAGAATGAAGAAAGTATTAACAATGTTCGAAATATTAATTTAAAACATTGCTCAATATAGAAATACAACAATGAATATTTAATATAAGTTATAGTTTAGAAGATGTACAAATTATAATTTACTACAAAAGTGTACATTTTGTTTTGACATTGAAAAAACAATGTCTCATCAGGTAGTTAATATAATTATTTCTACATGTTCTAAACTATAACTTATGATAAATATTTATATTTATATATATATATATATATACACACACCTATATCTCCCCACCCCAATGCAAATAGTTAGACATCTAGTTTAATGGATTATATTTCTACACACACACACACACACACACACACACACACACACACACACATTTTCTCTCTCTCTCTCTCCCCACTCACATCAACTCAATGGCACACAAAAATACCTTGACATCTAATCCGCAGAGCCAATTGCTTCACTGTTTTCTGAATGTCGAAGTAATAAACATTGCATATGTTACTTTTCTTAATCTAATGAACATGTGACAAGTTGTTTTAAACTCTTGAGTATTCAGTACGACATTCACTAAACTATGAGAGACTAAAAACAGATTTGACGTACGTGTGTGTGAAAATAGATATGCTAACAAACACAATTATGTGATTGTTGGTGAAATTGTTGATTTGATTTTACAAAGATTTTTTCTTGCAAAAATAACTTTTTTTACAAAGACAAACTTATCTATATGTATAAAAGGCAATCTGTGAGTCTGTGTGTGACTGTTCTCTATACACGCCTATATTTTTTAAGCTAAACCATTCAAACTTTCTAGGGACACATATCTACAGGGAAGCCAGATCGACACATAATTTTTGAGTTCAGCAATTTTCCCTTTCGCACGTTTTGGCCAATGGACATGATTGTTTACATTTGCTCCGTAAAACATCTAAGATCTAAGATGGTTGCTGAATTATGTCAGAAATCAAATCACACATGTCAAATGCAACTAAAATATTTTTTTTATTAAAAAAAAAAATGAGCTATTATATTTAAGTTTTATTCCGACATTTTAAAAATTCTTTTAGCCAACAAAAAAATGTGAATATTGTTCCCTGTAATTTTGAAACAAAAGAAAGATTAAAAAATGTAGGCGTGCATAGGGAACAGTCACACACAGACTCACAGATTGCCTTTTATATATATAGATTATGTTTTTTTGTCTGCAGCGTATTTAAGCGCATTTGTTTCATCCGCTGAAGAAATTAAAACGTTCTGAGTTGCACGGGCAACGCCGGGTTATCATGCTAGTAAAATATAAAAATGAAATGATTTAAATTTAGTTTCATGTTATAACACTTTTAATTTTAAATGTTTTCACAAGATAATGTTATTTTTTTTTAGAAGAATATGTTTGGAATTTGTCTGGGATCTGACCTGTTTTTTATGCAGCATATATATAGAAATTGTACTCTCTTCAGCAGTCAATCATTTGAGTGCCATACGTGATACACACTTGGGCGATCATGTCTCAAAAGAGACATGACTGACTGGGCAGAAGATTATCCCGCAGTACGTTGCCATTGCTTTCTGCAGTAGACTGGTGGCCAGCCAAGGCTATAGAACCCAATCTGTCCTACCATTTAACTCATAGCTAGAGGGGGAAGGGATGTATTATATTATTAAGTAGTAATTTGTGGGGGATCAGTTTATTACTTCATAACAATATAAAATCGATACCCCACTTTATGCCCAGTAGAAGTTTTTAATTATGTTTCCACCTATTACATTCAGTGATTCAGTTAAGTGCCATACGTGATACACACTTGGGTGATCATGTCTCGAAAGAGACATGACTGACTAGGCAGAAGATTATCCTGCAGTAAGTTGCCATTGCTTTCTGCAGTAGACTGTTTGCCAACCAAGGCTGTAGAACCTAATCCTGTTATTTAACCCATAACTAGAGGGAAGAGATGGGTTAATAACTTTCCCAAGGTTATTTGCACGTCAGTGAATGCAACGAATTTGACTGGAATTCAAACTCGGCTCTCCGATTTCTTGTTCTGAGTCGATATCCACTGAACCATAATGCGTATCCCTCTTCAGCAGTACATATACTAAAATTTGAACTATATAGAGGTGATTAACATGGCCTCTGTACAAGGATGACACACGAATTTGTAAAGCGATCCTTATTTGTTTCCAAGTGAGGTTGGGGACTGGTTGTGGAGTCAAAACAATTCCCATGCAACTTCTAGGGAAGAAGCTAGCTCAACCCACCCAGAGTGAATGTCACCACAAATTGTGATTGAGTTCTCGAGAGAAGAAAATTTTAAAAACAGTTTCCATTTCTGTGATATATGCGTGACTCTTCAGAAATGAATTGAGTTCTTTCGGTGACTGGCATGTGTATATACTGCTTATATACAACACATTAAAATTTTCCTCCTCTGATTCCATACACCTCTGGGTTAGCAACTCCGACTGACACCAAATCAAGTAGATGTGTCTAGCCACACTGATGAGCTGTGATACAGCGAAACAGGCTTGTATGTAGATAACTAATATATATATATATATATATATATGTTATCTGCTAATGAATTCAATAGATTTATCATGCACTGACAAGCAGCATGACTGCTAAATGTGAAGTCAGATCTAAGATAAGATGAAGATAGATCTTTTGGACTAGAATTTTAATACGCAAACACACATGTATACTGTCGAACAAGAGAAATGCACAGGAGGTCAACTTAACTGATGAAAAAAATGTTATGCAAAATTAAAAATACTAGAATTTTCCTTTCTCTATACTTAGTAAAACATGTTAAATTTATAAACATTTTCCTTTTTTTCCTCATCCTTTTTCATTCTCTCTCTCTCTCTCTTTCTCTCTCTCTCGATATATATATATATATATATATATATCTGAATAAACATAATTTTATGTTCATATATATATATATATATTTTTTTTTATAACATTCTGGCCTAGACTGCCTTTCTGTCAGCTCTTCTTCAGGCACCAATCGTTGTCACAATAATAATTACATTAAACTGAATAGAAAAGAATTTCAAGAGATAATACTGTAACAGATTCAAAATTGTAATAAATATGTAAAATTAAGAAAATAAATAAATTTATGATTAAAATAAATGCGTAAATAAAGAAAATGGGTAAATGATCCAGCAGTGAATAAAAGGGAAAAACATGAAGCTCACATATCTCCAAATAAATGCAATGATCTTAAAATGTTGTCCTTTTGCTTGCAAAGTACTGGCTGAAATAATCTCAGGCATAAAGTTTACAAAATTAATAAATATTTTGATCTATCTGCGTGCAAAATAGAAAATGAGTCAGTCGAAAAATGTGATGAGCATGACTCATTTTTCGATAGATGTTGTCCAATCACGGACTCGTGTGCTGATTGTGACACACGAGTAAGATTATTTAAATCTAATCTAACATATTGGGGAATGTGTTGGCTTATTCTCAATTCCAACTTAAGACTTGCCTGCCCTATGTATTCAGCTTCGCACTGACATCTGAACTTGTATATGAGTAAACTTTTATTATGATAAAACGAAAAAGACGAAAAACGAAAATAAAAAAGACGGTCTTTAGAAAATGATGGAAAAATCGAACGAGTGCCAAAAATAACACGTAATTTGGCTGAAAAGAAAGTGGCAGAGACGATAGTGGAAACTCTGTCACTTAAAAGTTTACATTTTCTGCCAAGCCAAAGTAATTTCAGATAAATGGACACAGACTAGGCCCAAATATTGGAGGCATGTTAAAGTTATCCAACTTTTGTTCAATTATTAACACAAATACAACGGATTCTGTTCAACTCCTGTTGGAATGTGCATGAAGAACAAATTAATAAGGTCCAATGTACTAATGTTTTAATCAGATTTATTTTTCTTGGATGAGGGACAAAAGAGTTCCAACTGGTGTTAAGACCTGAAAAGGTATCTTTACAAAAAACACTGGTAATAAGAATATCATTCTTCCGCTCCACATGAACATCAAGAAAAGAGATGAAGTTGTTCTCTTCTTCCTCCATTGTGAAAACTAAAGATGAGTGTAATGAATTTAAAGCTTCAAAAAAAGAGTTGCCTCATCTATGTTGGTAAACATAGAGAAAGTATCATCAAGATAATGTTGATAAATATATGGTTTCTGATACTTCTCAAACAAAAGTCTCTCATGGTAACCAACAAAAATGTTGGCTAAGAAGGGACCCAAGGGACTGCCCATAGAAACCCTATCTACCTGGGTATACATGACATTTTCAAAGCTGAACTCTATTTCTTTTGTTGCTAATATCAGAAACTCTAAAAATTAAGGCTTCGAAATGGAAGGAGGACTCAGACAATTTCTATAGAAAGTGTCAGCACAGATATGTGCTGTCTCTTGTAAGGGGATATTAGTGTACAGACTTTTACAATTTCAAAAGAAACCATAATCTTGTCATTATATATATATATATATAAATCATCATCATCATTTATCCATCACACCCAGATGGTGCATAGGGCAGCAACTTTTTGTTGCTGTTTCTGTAACAAACTGTTTTTTATGGGACAGGGTTGTTGGCCCTGCATCCAACCCCCAAACCTGGAGGACTGGTGGACCATTCTTGGTCCTTACATTTACAGCACCTGGTATTCCCAAATGGTCACCCATTTAAGTACTGACCAGGCTCGATGTTGCTTAGCTTTGGTGATCGGACGGGAACCAGTGTATTCAACACAATATAGCCGCAGACATATATATATATATATATATATATATATATATATATATATATATATATATATAGTAATGATAAATATACATTTTGTGCATTTGACTGACTGAATGTATCATATAAAAAGCAAGTAATATTAATAATAATAACAATCATAAATCTACACTTAAAACAAAACATTCACAGCTTCTCACACTTTTTTCTTCTATACCAATTTCTCTCATTGGAACAACCCCTATTTCAGTTTTTAATGTATATATATATATATATATATATATATATATATATATATATATATATGCTCTCACATCCTGATTGAGCACTCTGGAAGAATGATAGACTTTGAAAAAACAGTAACTACTCTAGCATCTACACATTGTTCATTCAGTAATGAATTAGAACACTCTCGGCTGTTGGCGTGTGTATACATGATATATCACACACTAAATGTCTGCTTTCTTCTACCAAGCGCCCATAGCTCAGAGGTAGAATCGCCGACTGATGCCAATTCGCTCGAGTTTCAATCCTGGGTAAAAAACAATTGGATGTCTAACTGTACTGATGAGCTGTGATACAGCGAAACATATCTGTCTGCGGATGACTATATATATATATATATATATATATATATATATAATGTGTACACACACACACACACACACAATGCTGTGTTTTCAGATGAACCAAGAAGGGATTTCCAAAACATTCTCATTATATTTTAAGAAGCGGACATCTTCTATACATCTTTCTTCAACATGTTGCATAAATCTTCTCTGAATTACTTAAGAGTCTGTTCTTGTCTTTCCTCATCAATTTTTACCTGAACACAGAAATTCCTAACTCACTGTTCAGGTAGTCAAGAAGGAAGGCTTAAATTAGAGATGTGTAATGTTGTGGGTGGGGTGTTGATGAGGCGCTGGAATCTCTTTCCTGCTTTAACTACTACCAACAATTCCACAAAGTTGGCTTGCCTCTACTCTTCATCTCAAACTGTTAACAGGTGAGCAACAAAGCAATCTCAATTGCAATCCATATTCTTCTCTAATCAGCACAAATTGCTATTTACCTATTTAGATGCTTCTGAAGAGGTGGCGACAGCACATGCCTGACAGATTTTTTTTTTTTCAGACAAGTGAGAGCATCAAGAATGAAGGACATATGTTTTTATCTTCATCTTTGTTGTTTTTGTCATTCAGCAGGGCCAATGTACATAAAGAGAGAGCAGAAGGTATTCGCATTTATGCAACTTAGTCTGTGGCTTGTCTTGTCTAGCATTCTCATCTTTGTTGTGTTTGTCAGGTAGAATCATTTGACAAGTCCTGGTACACAAGGTGCTAGCAGAAAGTTTTCACCTGTATTTCTTATTAAGCAATCAATGCCAGGTGTTATTTGGCAAGAATAAAAAATATTTAAATGTCAAAAAATGTTGTATCATGTTTGAAATGAAATATTTCCAGTATTCTATATTTTTCATATTGTCCATATACTCATTTTTATCAAAATCACAGTTTGACCAAGGAACCAACGTCCAGGAATATTTGTCTGATTCTAAGATGGGGTATTGTAATTGTCCGCATCTTTGTTGTCATATTCACAATGTTTTGGCCATTGTACACTCCGACCTTCTTTAGTGGACTGAATTTTTGAACTGAACCCATTATTTAGACCACTGGGATAGATTGTTCTCATTCTGTGAGTCATGCAATGTCTTAGTTATCACCATTTAACTCTCTAAGTTTTTGTTCATCCCTGCTGTAGCCAGGTACATCAGGTCATATGGCCCAATAGATAAAAGTGTTGGTTGAATCCAGTGACTTGAACTAAAGAGTTGTGAGCTTGATCCCTGGCTACAGCAGTGATGAACAAAAAACTTAGATATTTGAGTGAAATGGAGATAAATAAAACATCCGGAAGTGGCATAACTCTTTGAATGAGAACAATCTATCTCAGTGATCTGAAATAAAGGGTTCAGTTCAAAATGCCAATCACCTGAAGAAGGTCAAAGCATATAATGGCCGAAACATTATGAATATGGCAACAAAGATGAGGACAACAGTCAGAAAATTGTAAATAATTTCCGGCTTGCATCTGATAACAGTTAAGGTTATATTTGAGATTCTTTTAAAAGTCAACGAGATTAGATAGACAATAAACACACACACACGCACACATTTTCTAAAAAGATTTTTGCTGTGAGACTAGATTCACATATATACTACACAGTTAAGTGCCATACGTGATACACACTTTGGATGATCATGTCTCGAAAGAGACATGACTGACTGGGCAAAAGATTATCCCACAGTAGGTTGCCATTACTTTCTGCAATAGAATGTTTGCCAGCCAAGGCTATATAACCCAATCTATTTTGTTATTTAAACCATAACTGGAGGGAAGAGATGGTTTAATACCTGTCCCAAGGGTATCTGTGTGTAAGTGAATGCAAGGAATTCAACTGGAATTCAAACTCGGCACCCCTATCTCTCATTCCGGGTCGATATCCACTGCTCCACAGCACACATCCATGTACTAGAGTAAACCCAAATTGTAAAATCTCGGGTGAGTTTGAACAATATGCTACCCACCCAGGATTTTACATTTACAGAAGATACACTTTTCTGAAAATAGTATATTTGCTCTGTCATGAGACATTGAGGACTTTTTCTTGTAATTTCTGTTTCCCACCTCATAATGAGTGATTTATTTGTGAGTGGATAAAAATTTCAGATCGAGTATATCTGTAAAAGGTATTTTAAATAGTAGACTGGTTTTTACTAGGACTTCATTTGTGTTCCCTGCTTGGCTAGGTTGAAAACAAGTTTTAATTTTATACATTCAGTCTTGGATTTCTCGTTTTTAGCCAATATCCATTGCTTTGAATGAGAAATCAGAGAACTGAGTTTAAATTTCAGTTGAATTCATTGCATTCACTTACGCTCAAATACCCTTGAGAAAGGTATAAATCCATCTCTTATCCCTCCAGCTATGGGTTGAATAGCAGGACAGATTAGGTTCTATAGCTTTGGTTGGCAACCAGTCTACCACAAAGATAAATGACATCTGTCCGTGCATGGAATACTGTTGTCATATATGGTCAGGCGTCCCCGCTGTTCATCTCAGTGTTCTTGACAGTTTCCAGAGGAGAATCAGTAATGTGATAGGTATCGACTTGGCAGCTTGACTTCAGCCACTTTCTCATCAATGGGATGTGGCTTCCCTCTGTCTGTTCTAAAAAGTTTTTCATGGCTTCTGCTCTGACAAAATTAAGTCACTGGTGCCCCTGCCACATGAGCTTACTTGTGCAACTAGACTGGCAACTGGGTCCCATCCATTCATAGTTAGATCAACTAAATGCAGCTAACAATTCTACTCTAGCAGCTTCTTTTCTCACACTTCCCGCCTGTGGAACTCTTGTCCATGTTCTTGCTTTCCTGACGGCTACAACCTCCAAGAATATAAATGCGATGTCAATACCCATCTCTTATCCAATTGACTCTAGTTCTTTCTACGTCACCCTGTATATCTTTTCCTTTCTCTCTACCTTTGAAACTGTCATCACACCTGTATTCCCATCCTTCTCTTGTCCTTTTTCAGACATCCCCTGTAACTGGTTTGTCTTTCTCTCTACTCTTCTCCTATCTAAACTTTTACTCTTATGTAACCCCCTGTGCATCAGTGGTGTTACTGCCTTGCTTGGGGTGAAATAATTAAAAAAAATAAAAAAACCTACTTTGGAAAATTTCTGCCTAGACAGTCGTGTCTTGAAAGAGACATGATCATCCAAGCGTGTATCACATATGGCACTTGACTAACTGAAAAATTTATGAAATTTAAGAAATGCTCCAGTATTTCATACTCAACAGTTGCAGTATGAAAACCTTATATAAAGTTTCTTTTTGTTTTTGACAGCATGAAAGGAGGTGAACTTTTCACAAGAATACAGGAGAGAGCAAATTCAGCATTTACTGAGAGAGGTAAGTACTTCAAAAATAATTTTGCTAAACCTTCTATTCCCTGTGCAAAATCAGTTTAAACATATTTAAGCTTAACCTTGGATTTATTAAAGGCCTTTAAACTTATACTGTAATTTTCTCTTAACCAGACTTCCAGCACATGTATGAAAGAGTAGATATTTCCAAATCCTACATATGCTTTTCTGTACATACATATTGTTATGGGTTCTTACCTGTAACTCCAGAATGAACTCTTCCTAACATTATGTCTATACTACGCCTCTCAAGAGGGAGGGAGTCGAGTTGGTAGTAGTTCACTCCAAACCAGACTGACAGTCACCTTCCACATTTCGTATTGTTATTTCTTGTGAATATATATTTGTTATTTCTATCCTTGTGGTCGTGTTGTTCTTTTCAGACCTGAACCTGGTCCCTAGCAGTAGAGTTGGTAGTAGTTCACTCCAAATCAGACTGACAGTCATACTAACACCTTCCACATTTTGTATTGTTATTTTTTGTGAATATATATTTGTTATTTCTACCCTAGTGGTCGTGTTGTTCATTTTGGACCTTAACCTGGTCCATAACGCATATCTATGATAAAATTTGATTTATAAACTTGGTACAATAAGAAAGTAGCAAAAATAAAATAACTGATAATAAAATAGAAAATTATAATAATTTGTCGTCCTGATCTTAAACCTCATTTGTGCCCCTAGTTCTCAATCTGCCTGTTTGGTTGCCATTGTCCACAAGAATCACTTCCGGCTACATTGGAGCCACGTGTCTGACCACAATAGGTGCCTATTTTGCCTCTGCTCGTAATGAGTGTAAGATGATCTTAAATGGTGCTAAGCTATTGTTTGCTGAGAGAATGAAGTAGCGTGTAGCAGTCCACAAGTTCAATTCCAAAGACTACCGGTGGCTCTGCAAATGTGTGCTAAACAACAGCAAGTCCTTCATTCCTTCTTTAATCAATAAATTTGAGGTCCTCACAACCACAGCAGAGAAGGCCGAGTGCTTTACTCACAGATTCTTCTTCACCTCCACATTTGACTCATCTGGAGTATCTGCACTTGAAGGCTCAACTGAGGGATGTTTACATAACTCCTTCTCTGGTCTCTAATATAATTTCAAAACTTGACCCCTATAAGAGGAGCAGAGTCAACAGAATTCTGGTCATTGTCTTGAAGAAATGTGCCCCTGAACTCTCCTCTGTCCTCTCCAAACTCTATAATTAGTATCTCTCTGCTTCTCGTTTTCCTGCCTCCTGGAAGTCCTCTTCTGTGGTTCCTGTATTTAAGAACCTAGGAGAACGCTCAGGCACCTAATTATTGTTCTATCTGTCTCCTAATAATTTCTGGCAAAGTGTTCAAGGCTATCATCAATGCTGAAATAGTTCAACCTCTCACTGCTCATAAACTATTCTAAGACAGGCAGTATGGCTTCCGCATTGCCAGGTCTACTGCTGAGTTGCTAATGACCATCACTGAGTACATATACCAAGCCCTTAATAAGAGCAGCAAAGCTCAAGCTGTTACCCTGGATATCTCCAAAGTGCAAGCTACAGGGTTATGATATCACTAAATGCTTGCTTGGTTTGATCCAATTGTTCTTAGCAAACCGTATAATGAAGGTCATCTTGAACGAGCATGCCTTCAAATCCTATCACATGAACACAAGTGACCCCAGGGCTCTATTCTAGGTCCAACACTCTTTCTGATCCTGGTTAATGATCTCCCTGATGTGATCAAATCCCAAGTAGCTATTTATGCTCACAACCACACCATTTACTTCTGCCTCAGTAAGAAATCTGCCAAGGCAGTTAAAGATAACCTCCCTACTGATCTTGAGAAGGATTTCCAATCTGTAGTGGACTGCGGTAAGAAATGGCCCTTAAACTTTAATGCTTCCAAAACGAAGATGCTATTTGTAAACCACCATAGACAGTTCTTTTTGCCGCCCATCATCATGGATCATGTTAGTCTCCCCAAATACACTGCACCTCCTTGGCCTCATTCTCTTAGCCGACCTCAAATTAAACGACCACATTGAATCAATAGCTAAATTCGCTACCAGGAAATTTGGGTCACTGTGTTGAACAAAGAAGTTTTTCTTGTCTGAATCCATCTTACATATATACAAATCAAATATCCGCCCATGCATTGAATACTGTGGTCATATCTGGTTGGGCACCCCTGCTATTCATCTCGAGGTTCTGAACAGGATCCAGAGGAGAATTTGCAAAGTAGTCAATCCCGACCTGGCAGCTGTATTCAAGTCACTTTCTCACCGACAAGATGTGCCTTCCTTCTGTCTCTTCTACAAATATTTTCATGGCTTCTGCTCCAACATGCTTAACTCCCTGGTGTCCTCTCTACGAGAATTTACTCGATCAACCAGACTAGCAACAAGGACTCACCCTTTTACGGTCAAAACAACCAAATGAAGCTGTCACTTCTACTCTAGTGGCTTCTTTTCTTGCACTTCCCACCTGTGGAACTCTCTTCTGTATACTTGCTTCCTTGATAGCCAATATCTTCAAGAGTTTAAATGCAATGTCAATTCCCATCTCTTATCCCCTTGACTCCCATACTTCTCTTATCCTTCCCCCCCCCCCACCCGTATCTTATTCTTATCCCTTTTCACTCTACTCTCATGCAACTTACTTCACACCAGTATTCCCATCCGTCTCTTACCCATTCCCTAACCCCCTACCCCCACCCCCGGTTACCAGTTCCTCTTTCTTTTCACTCTCCTTTTAAGTAGAACCTGTTCACAAATGGCAGTACTGCCTTGCTTGTGGTGAAATGATTAAAAAGAAAATTACTGGTATGAAATAGTGTGAAGCCTCAATAAAAATTGTTTGAAAATGATTTTATTATATAAATGCATTAGAATTATTTATTAAATAAATCCATCCAAATTTTCATTCTCTCTAATGATTACATATAGAGAGACAGAAATACTAAAAGCATAGAGAGAAATTCTTTAGAAATGATTTCATTATCGAAATGCACTAGAATTAGAATTCTTTATTAAACACATCCATCCAAATTTTCATCCGCTCTAATGATTAGATATAGAGAGACACAAATACTAAAAGCATAGAGAGAAATTCTTTGGAAATGATTTCATTATCGAAATGCACTAGAATTCTTTATTAAACAAATCCATCCAAATTTTCATTCTCTCTAATGATTACATATAGAGAGACAGAAATACTAAAAGCATAGAGAGAAATTCTTTGGAAATGATTTCATTATCGAAATGCACTAGAATTCTTTATTAAACAAATCCATCCAAATTTTCATTCTCTCTAATGATTACATATAGAGAGACAGAAATACTAAAAGCATAGAGAGAAATTCTTTGGAAATGATTTCATTATCGAAATGCACTAGAATTCTTTATTAAACAAATCCATCCAAATTTTCATTCTCTCTAATGATTACATATAGAGAGACAGAAATACTAAAAGCATAGAGAGAAATTCTTTGGAAATGATTTCATTATCGAAATGCACTAGAATTCTTTATTAAACAAATCCATCCAAATTTTCATTCTCTCTAATGATTACATATAGAGAGACAGAAATACTAAAAGCATAGAGAGAAATTCTTTGGAAATGATTTTACTTTTAATGAATTAAACATCATAAGTGTCATTACTCAACATTATATAATAACTAGTAGTTTAGCCCGGTTTCACTCGGGTAGTTTGAGGAATAATAAGAATAAAAAACATATGATGAATTTACATAGAAAGTACTTACACAACGTCCACCCTCGTCACTTTTATAAATATAGATAACAATGTAGAATGTCTCTATTGGATTAGGGTGGGAGAGGGAGGGGCAACATATATACATAATATAAAGTGGGGTGATCAATTCTATATTATATTCAATACATAAACTGATCCCTGACTTTGTGCGGTGATAATATTTTTACCCCTAATTTTGGCTTTCTGAAAAATTTCAAGGTATCGTTAGCATTCTAAAATTTTGATCTACATCTGAGTGCAACTCCTGTTGATCTAAACTGCAAAATGCAGACGCTAAGTCGAATCAAACAAACAAATACTTACACAACGTCCACCCTCGTCACTTTCATAGATATAGATTACTATTGTGTATTTATTTATATCTTTCATGTCACGATATATCTAATTCTATTAACAATCTTTCCACTATAAGGTTGCCTCCCTGTGCCTTTTTCTGTTAATACTTTCATGGTAATTGTTTGGATGAGTTATTTGCTATGGTGCCTAAGCTTTATGAATTTAAGAACAGTCATAGACTGGTGTCAAAATCTCATCAATTTACGGTTGATCTGTCTAGATCTAACTGTAAATTTTATGCTAACAACTTCTTTGTTTCTTATGGAACTCCCTTTTCTTTCTATGTTTTCCAGTCAACTTTAATCTTCAAAAATTTAAATGCAATGTCAATTGTTGTTATTTTAAGAAGTAAGGAGGTACAAATGGAAATATTGAAATTGACAACTATTTCTATTACACTAGAACAGATGTTATACACTTCTATCTTCATAGGTTCTGGGCATGAAGGTAAACTGCATCCGGCAGCAAGGCCTCTGATTGGGAGGTTGTGAGGAGCATGGAACCACCTCTTAATTGCTGCTGTTCCTAGGTCCACCCTGACTCAGAGTGGTAGCACCTGTTAGGGTCCCAGCTATGGGTAAATAGTTGACCCCCAAACTGGGGTCAAAATGCTATAAAAGTATTCAACAAAACTTCTTTGAATAAAAAAGATGTTATCAACAAAACTTTTTTGAATAAAAAAACAAAAACAGTAAAACAAATAAACTAAATAAAACAAATCAAAACGGTTTTCAGCATTAACTGACCGAATGAAGGTTGATATACTGGTTAAATAAACCAACCAACCAACCAACCAACCAACATCTATCTTCATTTCTTTCTTTCTCTCACTTAAACCTGTCATATCTATTGCCTTGTCATTCTGCCAAAATGTAACAGTCCATTATTCCTGAGATGTTAGCAGAAGACATTAAACACTTCTTTCTCTCTTTGAAACCAAGTAGCATCTCTGATTAGTATTTTGACTTTCCAGGTGATCGAAACATAATAATCCATTATTTACAAGGTATTTGCAGGGTGTAATGGCCATGCGAACTAACAAAGTGAGAGACAAGCACAATTGCTATATGAGGATGGAAAGAACCAATCTGCAATCCTATTGAGTAGAGTGAATCTAAACTTATTTATAAATGGAACTTTGTCTTTGTGTGTGTGTACATTACCTATAGACTCTGAAATGGCTGAACAGATTTACACAGTTGTACTATAAGTGTCTGCGAGTGTTCTTAGCTAGGTTTTGTGTTGATGTACCCCCAATAAATATCGAAAATCGATAATCAAAAAAATTGGGTTATAGAAGGAGTGGTCTGATTTTAATCAAATTTGATACACTCATAGACAAAGACATAAGAAACAATATTCGGAAGTTTCAAGGTTGCAGTTCTTACAATAGTGCAGAAAATCAATAATATATATATATATATATATATATATATATAAAAGGTAAGATGTTTGTGTGTGTGTCTGTTCATCTGCCTGTATGTTTGTATTTTTTTTCAGCCCTTTTATTTTAGTTTTTGCTTTGGGTTTGGCTGTAAGTAGGTATAATTGTAGTTCTTAGTCTCGGCCATGATACCATTTACTCAGAGGACTTATTTAGCTTTCAAAATTCAGTTTACGATGAAAATGACTTATTTGATATCGATACCAGAAAATCAAAATTTGACTTACATCCATTCATTTTTCTTTTAGTCTACAGTTTCGCTTTAACTGGAAACAACTATTGAAGTCTTTCATGCCAACATCCAAAGAGTCTGAGCTCCAGGACCATGGATTAGTTTTAAAGCTTTCATTACACCCGAGCAAAGCCGGGTTATACTGCTAGTATTTATTAAAAACAGGATAGTCCAACATTTATTTGCTTTGTCACATAATCAAAATAGGATAGTCTAATATTCATTAGGTATTGGCAGGAGATGTTAAAAACTTCTCTCTTTCTTTTTCTCACTGAAACCAGGTAGCATCTCTAATATGTTTTCTGTCTTTTCACATGATCAAATTGGAATAATCCATTATTTATGAGGCATTGGCAGGGCATAATGGTTGTGTTCACAACTGGTGGTTGGATGGACAAACAGAATTATAATATGATTGTAATTTCTAGTGGGTATGTGTGTTGAATTGACATCCGTCATATTTTTAAACAGTGTAATTAATGTCAGTTAACCTAGAAATCAAGAAGTCCTTGTTAATAATAATCTGCTTCCTGACAGGAATTGAACCTGTATTGCCTGTTGAAGTCATTGTTATTTTTCATTTGTATTTATAATACTTGTAATTTCTTTTTCAATATAGAGGCAGCAGCAATTATCCGGGACATTGCTGTGGCCATCAACCATTTACACATGATGGATATTGCACACAGGGACATCAAGGTGAGTTTTTTTTATTTTAGCTCTTGTTGCTGACTCCAAGTGCAATAATGTTTGAGGAAGACAGATAATTAACTGAAGGGAAAGAAAAAGAAAGGCATTGTCAGTGGTCAGGAATTAAGACCAACATTACTAATGCTGTAAGATTGAAATGTATTACTAGGCATATTTTACTATAGAAATTTTTTTTTAATCACTTCACCCCACCGCCCTGTTGGCGGGGCATCAGAATACGCCAACTGCCCCCCTGCAGAGAGTAAAAGTCTCTCAATGGGGCCACCTGTTGGCCATGGGTGGCGACCCGTGTCGTCTGGGGACGGGATCCTGATGATTGAGCAGGCCATGGCCCGGGTGCAAAGAGGTCATGGTTCTGCAACACATCACTTCGGCCCTTACCTGGGCTAGATGGGCGGTCGGAGAGGCCCGATCCGATCAACCGGCTGGTCAGGTCAAGCCCTAACATCTACTCCCAAACATACCCTCCAAAAACATTTTCTACCAAGACTGATGTATCCTACCATACATATCCCCCCCCACAAAAAAAACAAAAACAAAAAACTACCAGACCATGGAAAGTTATATATAAGAAAACTACCACCAGCTTTCGATGAATAGATGTTAGAAGGTGCTGGCTAAGGGTCAATTGGCGGTGCAAGATACATAGGCCCGGACATGGCTGCAAGCCATCCAGCTGTGCACCTACATCATGGGTTTTTCCCCTGACAGATCCCGTTTGTGGGCTCCAGCCTGGTTTGGTGGGTGGGGATAACCCTCCAATGAATAATATATTATATAGTATGTCTAATAAATATTCCAAATGCCCCCATATAGAATCTCCATCAGACTCAGAAAGTGAGTTTATTATTGCAAAACATTCTCCTCAGTTTATTGTTTTGGAGTCGTTAGAAGAAAAACAATTAACAAAGATATCCCCATTTGTTATTGAAAAAGTACTTTCTGGTGCTATAGTACCAAAGATGGTGAAGAAACTTAAAAATGGTACGCTACTTGTCCAAGTAGAGAAAAAATCATATTCTGATACACTTTTAAAAATGAAAACCTTTTCAGAAACAAAGATAAAAGCATATCCACACAACACACTGAACAAATCTAGAGGGGTAGTCAGAAGTACTGAGCTTTCACTCTGCACTATCGAAGAAATTAAGACTCAGCTAAAAACACAAGGTGTTTGTATGATGCATTCAAATTAGAAAAGGAACAGATATCATCGAAACAAACACATATATATTCACTTTCAACCTCCCCAAAGTCCCGAAGGAATTAAAAATAGGATTTACAATTGAAAAGGTCAACCAGTACATCCCAAACACTTTACGGTGCTTCAATTGTCAACATTTTGGACACCATAAAGACAGGTGCACGAGACTTCCAACATGCAGAAGATGTGGAGAAAGAGATTCTGACCACCATGGGCAAGAATGTAACAAAAAAGCAAAATGTGTTAATTGTCTTGAAGATCACCCATCAGACTCCAAACAATGTGTAATCTGGAAAAAAGAAAAAGAGATCAACACTATCAAGTTTACACGTAATATATCCTTCTCCGAAGCTAGAAAGATAGTTGAAACAACTGGCTTATTCCCCACTAAATCATATGCATCAGTTACTAAACCAAAACCAAACAACTTTGAAAAACAAGAATGCCATTCTTGCAAACTCCTACTCAGTAAATTATCAAAACTTACACCAGAAACACTCCCCTCTTTCTTGAAAGAAATTAATCCACTCAATGAATCTGACAATAACACTGAACCTTCAAGCATGGAAAGACCATCAGCATCAAATACCTCGATGGCGGAACAAAAACCTCTTCTCCAGAGGGAAACTATCCAAAAAAGTCGACTTTATGGAAGGAATCTAAGTCCCCTCCCCCAAAGAAAGTCACTACTACTCAGGAACAGACTGTACAGAGATCTTCTTCTAAACAAAGAACTGTAGTGGAAAAAAACACCAAAAAAAAAAAAACGATGCACATCTGTAGATTCAGAAGACATTGAAACGGAGAGTATCCCTCCTGTAGAAAACAACCATTTCAATACTCATAAAGATAAACAGAAATCAAACACATAAAATTTAACCATGGCCAGCAAAATAATTCAATGGAATTGCAGAGGTATAAAAGCCAATCTGAACGAACTTCTTCTATTAATATCCAGTCTATGTCCTTTAATAATGTTTACAAGAAACTTTTTTAAAACCGTCTGAAAGCATTAAACTCCGCAACTTCTCTGAATACAACCACATTGTAAATAACCCAAATAGAGCTTCCGGAGGAACATCCATTCTTATCAATAACAAAATAGCACAAAGCCAGATAAATTTACAAACTAATTTACAGGCAATTGCCTTTACAACCACTTTACATCGGACTGTCACAGTTTGCTCCATTTATCTACCTCCAAATGACCCTATAGACGAAACAGAAATAGAAAATCTTATTAACCAACTCCCTCATCCCTTCCTACTATTAGGTGACTTTAACAGTCACAACACTAGCTGGGGATGCTCAGACACAAACAGAAGAGGAATCATAATAGAAAATGTTATCAACAATAACAACCTATATATATATAATAATAAGAAACCAACTTTTATTCACTCTGCTACAAATACGTTCTCAGCAATTGATCTTTCTATAAGTGATCCAAGTATCTTTATGGATTACGACTGGACTGTTCATGAGGATACATGTGGAAGTGACCACTTCCCAATAACATTAGAACATACTGGCCCTGAAATAATATCAAAAATACCTCACTGGAACCTTAAAAAAGCCAACTGGAATAAATTCAAACAATTATGCAAATATAAACTCCAACCTGGAAAACATGAGAAAGACCCGATCACTAATTTTACAGATACTATTATTTCTATAGCTGAGGAATGTATCCCTAAAACAACTTCTTCAACTAAATATAACCGGCCTTGGTTTAATGACGATTGTAAAAAGGCTATCAGGCTATGGCGTGCTGCATTAAGAAAATTCAACCACCAACCCACTGCTCAGAATTTAAACCATTTTAAAAATTACAGGGCTAAAGCACGCTGAATAATAAAAAAAGCCAAACGAGAGTCATGGAAGAGCTTTGTTTCCAAAATTAATAATAACACCAAAAGTAAAACCATATGGAATATGGTGTGGAAAATTTCAGGAAAAAAAACATCAGTCCCCCCCTCAAGCATCTCTGTATAAACAACAACAAAATAACCCAAAAAAAAGACATGGCCAACCTGCTTGCAGATTCTCTTGCAAATAACTCGTCATCCAAAAATCACAGTAAAAAATTCCAGACTATTAAACAGGAATCAGAAAAAATCAAGCTGAACTTTAAAACTAATAATGAAGAAGAGTATAATAAACCTTTTTCTTTTAATGAACTGAAGGATTCATTAAAGAAGGCCAATAACACAGCTGAGGGACCAGACGAGATATCGTATAAGTTCTTAAAACAACTACCTGATCAATCATTGAAGTATTTACTATCTATTTTTAACAACATCTGGATCAGTGGTAATATACCTGCCATATGGAAACAAGCCATAGTCATTCCTGTAGTAAAACCAGGAAAAGATGCATCTGACCCCTCCAATTACCGCCCCATAGCACTAACAAGCTGTGTATGTAAGACTCTTGAAAGAATGGTTAATAACAGATTAGTTTGGTTTTTTGAAATCAATAAAATGATAACCAATCTTCAATGCGGTTTCCGAAAACAGCGGAGTACTATGGATCATTTAATAAGACTGGAAACTTTTATTAGGAATGCCTTTATCCCAAAAAAACATATTACTGCTATTTTCTTTGACTTGGAAAAGGCATACGATACCACGTGGAGATATGGTATCATGAAAAATCTCAAAGAAGCTGGACTGATGAGAAGACTACCTATTTTCATCAATAACTTTTTAAACAACAGGTTATTTAATGTCCATGTAGGAGCATGCCTCTTGAATCCCAAGGAACAGGAAATGGCAGTCCCACAGGGGAGTATTTTATCTGTAACATTATTTAACTTAAAAATCAATGATATTGTTGGATGTATAAATCCAGGTGTGGATTGCTCACTGTATGTCGATGATTTTTTAATCTGCTACAGCTCAAGGTATATCCATATAATTGAGCGGCAGCTTCAAAAATGCATTGACAAAATAAAAAAATGGTCAACCAAGAATGGATTTAAGTTCTCCACTAACAAAACAAAATGCATGCACTTTTGCCAGCTTAGAAAATTACATCCAGATCCTCTGTTAAAACTGGACGAGACTCAGATTCCCGTTGTAGACCAACATAAATTTTTAGGACTAATACTGGATAAAAAGCTCACCTTTATTCCACACATCAAACACTTAAAAAACAAATGTAACAAAGCTATCCAGCTGATGCGAGTTATTGCCCACACAGATTAGGGAGCTGATAGACAAACCTTACTGCAGTTATATAGATCATTAGTGTGATCGAAATTGGACTATAGCTGCTACATATATGGCACCGCCAGAATGTCATATACAAAGTCATTAGACACTGTTCATCATCAGGGGCTTAGACTGGCCTTGGGAGCCTTTCGAACTTCTCCCATTGATAGTCTATATGCAGAAGCCAATGAACCGCCATTATCAATTCGCCGCAACAAACTAGCTTTACAATATTTGACCAAAATCCTCTCTTGCCCATCCAATCCTGCCTACGACTGTATTGTAAACCCATTATACCACCCTCTCTATGATAAGAAAAAGAAAACAATTAAAATATTTGGCCTAAGGATGAAAGAAATCATCAGAGAATCCAATATAAACCGGGAACGAATCCCCGAATCACTCATTTCAGAAAGCCCTCCATGGGAAATCATCCAACCAACAGTATTGCTAAATCTCACCAAATTCCCTAAATCAAAGACCAGCCCTACTGATTTCTATGAAGAACTGAACATGATTGTTGATAGTTTCCCTTCCTATAAACATGTATACATAGATGGATTGAAAGAAGGTGAGAAATGTGGATGCTGTGCCCTACTAGATAACGTCACAAAAAAAAAGACGTCTACCCGATGGAGCATCAATTTTTAGTGGTGAAGCCACAGCTGTTGAGCTGGCACTTGATCTAATCACTGACAATGTAAGTGACAGCTTCGTTATATTCTCTGATTCACTCTCTGTACTATTGTCCATCCACAACAAGAATCTCAATAACCCGATTATCGTTAAACTTTTAAATCGATTAAACGTGATGAACAAAACCAAGAATATTGTCTTTTGTTGGATCCCCAGCCACATTGGCATTCATGGTAATACGAAAGTGGACATGGCTGCAAAGGAGTCTCTGAGAGAGGATATCTTCAATATGAAGGTCCCATTCACAGATCAAAGGCATGCAATAAAAAGATATATTCAACTCAAATGGTAAAAACGTTGGTCGACCTGTCAGAACAATAAACTCTTCCAAATTAAACCAAATTTGGGAGAGTGGAGAGGTGCATTAAGGAAATCCAGAAAGGAAGAGGTAATACTGTCTCGAATTAGGATAGGACACAACTTTTTTACCCACTCCTGGCTGTTAAGAGGAGTAGATCCGCCCAAATGCTCTAAATGCCAGATGAATAATAGCATAAGACATATACTAATTGATTGTACAGACCTGGCAAAAATTCGTCAACAGTTTTATAAAGTACAGAACTTAAGATCTTTATTTGAAAACATCAACATGGACAAAATACTAGCCTTCCTTCGGAAAATTGACCTATTTAATAAAATTTAACTTTATTATATAGCTTCAACATAGACATATAAACTATAACATTTCCTCCTAGCTATGGGTAAAATAGCATGCTGTGTTCTGAATATGCCTGTTTCCAGGGAATAACTCTCATTTAAAATAAAAATATGCTTCTGGCCTTAAATAACCCTTTAGATGTTGATAGGCCGTTAAAGAAATAAACAAACAAACTTCACCCCAAGCAAGGTGGTACTGCCACTGATGTGCAGGGGACTACAAAAGTTAAAGTTTTAGGCAGGAGGTGAGTGAAGAGAAAGACAAACCAGTTACAGGGGGTGTCAGAGAAAGGGCAAGAGAAGGATGGGAACACAGGTGTGAAGACAGTTGTGAAGGTAGAGAGAAAGGAAACGAACAAGATACATGGGTTGATGTAGAAAGGACTGGAGTCAAGTGAATAAAAGATGGGAATTGACATTGCTTTTAAATTCCTGGAGGTTGTAGCCATCAGGAAAGCAAGTATATGGAAGGGAGTTCCACAGATGGGAAGTGCGAGAAAAGAAGCTGCTGGAGTAGAATTATTGCTTGCATTTGGTTGATTGAACTGAAAAAGGGTGAGACCTTGTTGCCAGTCTGGTTGCACGAGTAAATTCTTGTGGAGGGGCATCAGTGACCTAAGTTCTTCAGAGCAGAAGCCATGAAAATATTTGTAGAAGAGACAGAGGGAAGCCACATCCCGCTGGTGAGAAAGTGGCTGGAGTTGAGCTGCTAGGTTGGGACCAATCACATTACAGATTCTCCTTTAGAGCCTATTGAGAACACTGAGACAAACAGCAGTGACCCAACCTTCCTAGCAGTGAATTTAGCTATTGATTCAATATAATGATTCCACCTGAGTTCAGAAGAAAGGGTAAGGCCAAGGAGGCACAGTGTATTGCTTTCAGGGAGACTTGCTTGGTCCATGCTTATGGGTAGCAGGAGAGATTGCCTGTGATGGTTGACAGATAGGAGTTTCATTGTAGAAGCATTAAAATTTACAAGCCATTTCTTACTCCAGTTCACTGCTGAGTGGAGGTCCTTATTAAAGCCAGCAGTGAGGTTATGTTTCTTACTGATGCAGTAGTAAATGGTGGTGTCATCTGTGTAGATGCCTACTTGGGATTTGATCACATCTGGGAGATCATTTATGAAGAATAGAAAGAGCGTTTGGCCTAGGATAGAGTCCTTGGGGACACCAGCGTTTGTGCGGTAGGATGTGGAGGCATGCTGTTCATTATGCAGTTAGATAGGAAAGATTAGATCAGATCAAGCAAGCGTCCAGGGATACCATAGCCCTGTAGATTTTGCAGAAGGCCAGCATGCCAAACCCTATCAAAAGATAGAGGGAAAAAGAGACAGGAGAAAGCAATGGATAACATATTTGAAGGACCTAATCAGGTGAATGACGGAACGAGGATTGCAGGGTGTAACAAGAGAAGGCGTACTCAGAGCCATCAGGGATAGGGAAAAGTGGAAGGCCATGATTGCCTACGTCCCGAAGGGACAAGGCACATAGAAGAAGATGTTGAACTATCTCAGCATTGATCATAGCCTTGAACACTTTTCCAAAAATTGGTAAGAGGCTGATAGGGTGATAATTGGATGGGTCTGAGGGTTTTTGAAATCAAAAATTATTTCTTATTTTAAAGAAATTAGGAAAACTTTCATTATAAAAATTTTGTTGATGTTTAAAAATCTAAACCAAACTAGTGACATTCCATCATTGCCAATCCACCCAAAACTATTGCCAATCATGATGAGCAGGTGTTCCCTCAGGGAGGCCCTGAGCCTTGAGTGTCTATTGGGATATAAATTCAACCCAGACCACAAGTGGAACTCGTACCAATAAAACAAATCCCCAAAACCATTGCCAAAAAATGTTTTTTTTAAAATAACCCCAAAAGAGATGATAATCTATAAAAAAAAATACAAATTGATTAATCCCAAGCAGACTCAAACTGTAACCATATATTCCCTCAGAGGTATCTATGTGTTAATATATATATACTTTGGTACTTTTGAAAAACTTGATGTGTACTGTCACCTGGTGTTTTTGATTGTTATCTCTGATTTGGTGTTGAAAATATTTCAATAAACAAGGTCATTATATTTCATTTAAAATATTTCAGTAAACAAAGTCATATTGCATTTAAAATATTTCAATAAACAAGGTCATTATATTGCATTTAAAATATTTTAATAAACAAAGTCATAATGTTGCATTTAAAATATTTCGATAAACAAAGTCATTATATTGCATTGAAAATATTTCAATAAACAAGGTCATTATATTGCATTTAAAATATTTTAATAAACAAGGTCATAATGTTGCATTTAAAATATTTCGATAAACAGTCATTATATTGCATTGAAAATATTTCAATAAACAAAGTCATATTGCATTTAAAATATTTTAATAAACAAGGTCATAATGTTGCATTTAAAATATTTCGATAAACAAAGTCATTATATTGCATTGAAAATATTTCAATAAACAATGTCATTATATTGCATTGAAAATATTTCAATAAACAATGTCATTATATTGCATTGAAAATATTTCAATAAACGACTAACACTTGGTTTGACATTGAGAATATTCCAATAAGTAATGAAATAATAATTTGGTATTGCAAATATTTTAATTGGCAACAAGTGCTTGAAAGAGTGTTGCAAATATTTTAATATACAATGAGGGCTCGATTTGCAATTCTAAATTCAAAACCCTGAAGAAGGCAACAAGAAACAAGAAGTGAAGGTAATTCATGGAAAATAAAGTAAAAAGATCTGTGGAGAGTCATGATCATGTACATCTTGAAAGGACATTGCATTAAAAAAAAATATTTACACAGGAGCATTGTGACTGTAAAAATTGCTTTTCTTGTTCCAGTGTCTTAAACAAAGTTACAACATTTTTACCTTGTTTGCAGTTTAATGCTTCTGTG
Source organism: Ascarosepion bandense (assembly GCA_037127315.1). Taxonomy (NCBI): domain Eukaryota; kingdom Metazoa; phylum Mollusca; class Cephalopoda; order Sepiida; family Sepiidae; genus Ascarosepion; species Ascarosepion bandense. The sequence goes on from JBBBDQ010000655.1 coordinate 166,689, forward strand.
AATTCAATGGAAAATCTTCCTCAAATGGCTGTTCTAAATTTAAAACCATGGAGAAGACAATGGGAAACTATTCTATCTTTCCCAAGAAGTCAAGTCAATTCACAGATAAAGAATTTCAGACATGAGTCTGAATAAATTAATGTATGATCATGAGAATTATTGATCTTTGAAATTCAGATGGAAATAACCAAAAGCAAAATAAGAATTTTGGTCTAATGTTGTCATTAGTCATGAAAAGCTATTGGTTTCCCATGCTCAGGTGGCTGGAAAATCCAATGTATGAGAGACAGACATAGCTGCAGATGTTGCATGTACCTGCTTGCTGTAATGGTGTTTGATGAAGGGGTGGGGCCAGTTTGTACTCCCTCACTGTTTCCTCAGCCTCTCACTGATGAGTCAAAATCGTTTGTGTTCACTTCACTGTGGATTGATTGATGGTTTTTTAAAGTGATGTTGGTTTTTTTTTTTATTCCGGTTCTATATTTTATATATTTTTATTATTTCTCTTATTTTTTTTTTATTTTGACCTAAGAGAAAATTAACATATTTGGTTTTGTATAATGCTGTTATAATCTTAATTTAATTTATTTATTTCTTAATTTTAAATATTCTAAATTTCTTTAGTTATTGGTTTATATTCCCTCTTATCAGCTTAAGATAGTTTAAACAAATCTTTGTGAAGGTCATTTAGCAGTTTGTTTTCTCTCTGCTCTTCCTCAAGTTCCATTTCGGTTTTCTTGTATTCTTGTGATAATGCCTTATCTCGGAAATTCAGATGGAAATTGAAAAAGAAAAAAAAAGAATGGTTTCTCTTTAATTTTATTCTCTTGAATTTTTTTCATTTTATAAATTTAAAATTTTAAACTGCTTTAATTTATTTTGCAGCCAGAAAATTTATTATATACGGAAAACAATAAGAATGGTATTCTAAAATTAACGGATTTTGGTTTTGCAAAAGAAACAAACACTTCGAAGTCATTGAAGACTCCTTGCTTTACACCATATTATGCAGGTAAGTAGAAAGATTAAAATGTTTTTTTTGTGTTCGTTCATTATTTTTATTCTGTGGTCACCACGTCCCTTCATCTCACAAATTTGGTACATGGTGGCATTTAAGGCAGAATAGTGAAATGACTTTCTGGCTAGATTTGCACCAGGGATGTTGAGGTTACTCCATCCCTCCTCTCAGAGGTGGATTTGTTTTTGAAGTTACCTTCTTCTTAACTTTGCTTAAAGAGGAAGGACCTACAAGGCACAGGTGATTTTGAATTCAATTTCCTTCTACTAGACAGGTTCCCACCCAAGGCTATAGGACTCAGTCTGTTTTGCTATTTTAACCAGAGCTGGAGGGGAAGAGATGAATTCATACTGTTTCCAAGGATATTAAAACATGAGTGAATGTAATGAATTCAACTGGAATTCGAACTTGGCTCACCAAATCCCCAATTTGAGTCACTAATCATTACTCAAGCCTTTGTTGTGTTTAAGAAAGTGTTATATACCTACCTATATACAGTAATAGGATGTTCCTATCCTCTTAAATAGGTGGACACTATTGGGGTAGAGAAGAGTGATTATACTGATTAGCAGTTCAGTAGCAGTGCGAGTCTTGTACTTGTTGATATACTATTATTCCCAACCTCCATTTCGGTGATTACTCACGCAGTAATCATTTAGGGTTGCAACAATGTCCAAGAAACCTATTGAAATGCTGATTGCTGCTTGTGATCCGTGTATCATATTGTCGTCAATGTCTGGATCATAATTGACATCAATTTGAAAACATGCAATGACAAAATCTTAAGATCATGCATTTATAATAAATGCTGTTTTCAAATACCATATTTAAATTAGATGCAGTTGGTTTTAGCTGCTTGAATTAATTCTTGAAAAAGCTTCAAAATGTGTCGACTGTTTTTTGAGACACTATTTAATATCACTAGCAGTGTATTTACTTTATGCAGTGTGTGAGTCTTGTACTTGTTGATATACTATTATTTTGGTGATTATTCATGCAATAAACCTTTAGGGTTACAACAGAAAGAAAATGTAATATTCAATGATTATGTTATTCTTTCTTTTGGTCAATACATATACCAATAATCAGTATTAGTACAAAAATATGCCAATATACCAATAATGAATATTCAACATACAAGGTCTGATTAAAAATGATTGGGACTGTTGCTATGGTAGCAGAGCTAGAATATGGAGTGTGAAGCAACTTGACATGAAAGTCCAAATTCCCTTGAAAATGTCAGGATTTCAAGACATCAAAGAAGTTCTGGAGAATGTGACAGGGTAGCTGCTTGCTATCCCAAGAAAGGAAAAAGGAGTTCTAGGAATGGTTCCATCTATAAAAACAACACTGGTTAAAGTGTGTGGCTTCAGAAGAGGACCACTTTAAAGGCAATTAAATGCAGAATTGATATGTGCTGTAGTTTTATTTTCAGAGTACCAGTCCCGATACTTTTTTATCAGCCCTCATATACCAACAAACAATATTCATCAATACATTATCAATATACCAATACATATCAATACATCAATACATATGCCAGTATACCAATAATCAATATTCCAATCAATTCATATAAAATATTATGGGTTTGCCTCCAGGCTGAGATGGCTACATATTTTTGCTACTGATATCAATGATTGATGTTTAAATCCATAAAAAAAACAAAAAACAAAAAAAACTGGGATATTGAATGGTGATTTTCATTGTAGCAAGCAAACACATACGTATGAGGCCTTTAGTACAAGAAGGTACTTTCTGCCCTGTATGTGAAAATCAGTTAAGAATAAGTGTTTGTATGTTAAAGTAGATGCTTTTCAGTCATTTAAGTGCCATACATGATACACACTTGAGCAATCATGTCTCAAAAGAGACATGACTAACTGGGCAGAAGATTATCCCGCATTAGGTTGCCATTTCTTTCTGTCGTAGGCTGGTTGTCTGCCAAGGCTATAGAACCCAATCTGTCCTTTTATTTAACTCACAGCTAGGAGGGAGAAGAGATAGATTATATTACATTATTATATTAAGTATAATAAGTGGGGGATCAGTTTATTACTTCATACAAATGAAAAACGGTCCTTCACTTTATGCCCTGTTGAAGTCTTAATCATGTTTTCAACTATTATATTCAGTCAGTTAGTTAAGTGCCATACATGATAAACACTTTGGGCGATCATGTCTCAAAAAAGACATAACTGACTGGGCAGAAAATTATCCTGCAGTAGGTTGCCATTGCTTCCTGCGGTAGACTGGTTGCCAGCCAAGGCTATAGAACCCAATCTGTCCTATTATTTAACCCATAACTGGGGGGAAGAGATGGATTAATACCTTTCCCAAGGGTATTTGCGCATTAGTGAATGTAAAGAATTCAACTGGAATTTGAACTCAGTCCTCCAATTTCTCGTTTCGAGCTGATATCCACTGCACCACAATGCATATCCACACCACACTGCACATCCAATGCTTTTAGCTTTCTTTTAAAAAGATTTAGTGGTTTATCTCAAACAAATCAGAAACAGATAACTAATTTCTCGTTTTCGTGGCAGACAGTACCTTCTAATTCCAAATGTCTCATATATATATATATATATATATATAAGAAAAAATTTAGGCAGACACGTTATTCCATGGTAAATCGGAAGTATAGGCCTATTTCAGGCGAACCATCATCAGCTTTCGTCTTTATTTTACAAAGTATTTTACACGAAAATCCTTTGTAGAATAAAGACGGAAGCTGATGATGATTTGCCTGAAATGTTTTTTTTTTTAATCATATCACCCCGAGCAAGGCGGCTACGTAAGAGTGAAAAGATTAGAAGAGAGAAAGCCGGAAACCACATCCTAAACAGGGAACAAGGGATGAGCCTGTACACCTGTTCAATAGACGTGGGTGGAGTGTGAACCGAGCGAAAGTTTAGTCTATCTACTCCAATATGCCTATACTTCCGATTTACCATGAAATAACTTGTCTGCCTTAACTTTAACTTATATTTGCTCTATATGTATTTATATACATATATATTTATATCTCCCTTAGAGAGTTATCCTACCACTGTATGTACAGGATACTCCTTTGGATTCTTCTATACCTACACTGCATGCTGAGATATATATATATATATATATATATATATATATATTACGGGCTGAACGAACATGCGCAGCAACTTTCATCTTGCTCTGCTGTTTTCCTTCCATTATTTCAGACATCTTAAAAGTTAAGTGCTTCATGCCACTCCCAACTGCATCAGTAAATTTTTCAGTTTATTAAGGAGGAAATGTTTGTCTTATTATTAGTTTTCGCCATTTGAATTTCCATTTTGAATATCCCTTCCTTGTCAAGCAGGGATGGGCTTCTTCACTTGCAAGATTGAATTAATACCCTCTCCAAGTGGGAAGGCCCGTCTAAACTTGGAAGATTGATGCAACACAATCTTCTAAGTAATCAGGTCCTTCCAACTGGGAAATTAAAAGGTCATAAGTCAACAGTAAATTAAATTCTGCAGAAAATAGATTTTGTTGCTTCAGGCTGATAAAACAAGGGAGGTAACTGATGATTTACAGGAGCTTACCGTTAAAAAAATTCAACTCCCATCACATAATAATGGTGTTTGAGCTGAAATAATAATTTCTGTATTTGACAGTATGCAGGGTGCACGGGCATGACCACCGAAAAGCGGTGGTTAGGGGACGGGCATATTATATGTGTTCACCCATTTCAACAGGGCATTTTTTTTTAGTGTATTTGAGCGTGTAAAGTTTAAACATCCAATCAGTAAATTACCAAATTTTACCAATGACCTGACGTTAATTACAATATTTCTATGTGAATTGTTGAACACATCATTGTTGTTATCACAACATTTCAGCTGCTGTGCTCTCTGGCCTTCATTTGAGTAATCTACGGGGTGCTATGAAATGAGCCTATTATTTAATCTATGGGGTAAACATTTTTCGTTCCACTGCTGTTCAAAGAATCAGTGATCATGGCTCTCCACAATTTCCTGTTCTTTGTAGTTCTTCATAAATTTTGTCATTTTGTTATTTTTCCTAAACCTTGTCCCAACAGCCATTTACTCAAGCACATTATTCTTCTATATGTCATATTTCTTCAGGGCATTCGTGATCATGGCTCTCCACAATTTCCTGTCCTTTGTAGATCTTAATCAATTTTGTGTCTTTGTTATTTCTCCTAAACCTTGTTCCAACATCCATTTACTCAAGCACATTATTCTTCTATATGTCATGTTTCTTCAGAGCATTGGTGATCATGGCTCTCCACAATTTCCTCTCCTTTGTAGCTCTTAATAAATTTTGTATTTTTGTTATTTCTCCTAAACCTTGTTCCAACATCCATTTACTCAAGCACATTATTCTTCTATGTGCCATGTTTCTTCAGGGCATTGATGATCACGGCTCTCCACAATTTCTTGTCCTTTGTAGCTCTTAATAATGTTTGTTATTTCTCCTAAACCTTGTTCCAACACTTGAGCTCATTCGTTTTCTTCCTCTATTTGCTGTGTCTATTCAGGATATTGACGATCATGGCTCTTCACAATTTCCCATGCAATATAGCTCTTATTAAAGTTTGTTGTTTCACTGTCTCTCCCAATTTTTGTTCTGCTAACTATTTACAGAAGCTCGTAAAATATATTCTTTACTCTGTTCCTCTTGCTTTCCATATGTTCTGTGAATATTAAATTTTCTTAGTAAAATCTCTCTACACCATTTCTTTCCGATTCTTGACAATATCATTTTAAAAAATATGATAGTTCCTTATGATTTGAAAGAAAATTATGCCAGATGGCCTTCTAAATATGATAAATGCTAAATGAAGAATAGCATGAAAATATATCTCTTTTTTCCCTTTATTTCAGCTCCAGAAGTTCTAGGACCTGAAAAATATGACACCTCCTGTGATTTGTGGTCTTTAGGAGTTATTATGTATATATTGTGAGTATCTTTTATATTGCTTAGGGGCTTAGGTAGTTGTGCAGAGGGAACAGAGACATTTATTATATATATATAACATAGCACACTTGGCATACAATCCAGGTAAATCCCGATAGAGACGAACTCAAGAGAACTTATTGTTAAATTCATTTATTTAATTTAACAGAGTAATAAAATTTATAAAAGATTTTAGATTATTACAATGGGTAATACATATTTCACCACGTCCTGATGTTATTATCGTGGCTCATCAGGCCCAAATGATACAACAGTTGGTCCTCAAAATATCCCCACAAAAAATTTCTTTTCTTTTGTTTTATTTTATATAGACGCTCACATGTCCATATTAGAATAGACATGTAACGGTTATTTCTGAAAATTTATATATATATATATATATATATGTATTTAGTGTATCGACGCAGCAGATAATTTTCTAAACATATGCTGTTAAATATAAGAGACAATGAATGTCTTATTATGTTTAATCATGAGTCATTCTAAACATTGTATTTTGGCTTTAATTTCAGGTGAAAATAAAGACAAAAATTCTACAACATTTGGATATATTCTTTTTATTAAGTTGGTTCTAAGCTTTCTGCACACATGAGCCATCTTCAGAGAGGTTACAGGGACGTTAGCACAAAAACATTCACCATCAGCTACGATTTTATCTTGTGTTGACATAAAACTTTGCTAAGCAACGATAACAGTTACCAAATAGCAAATGCAGTTCATAAATTTGTAATGCGGTTCTATGATGTCACACCACATGAGAGCTCGAAATGTTAACAGAACCATATATTTAAATGCAATGTAATGTGTTATGACTGGATTTAAACGTGATTTTATTAAGTGTGGCTTGTTTGGATTTAATGTAGATGGCCTCCAATATCTGAAGGTTCTTTTTACTGTGTGTATGAGTGAGGATTATTGTATTGTTGACTAAAATCTGTCTGATATTACCTACATGGCTAAGAAATTACCTACATGGATAAGAAATGTTGTTTAATTGAACTCTGATCAGAAAGGTGACAGGTAAGTCTACAGGAGAGCGTGGTTGTAGTACAACTACCTAAGCTCCTATATATATATCCAAGTGAATAAAGAACGAAGAAAGTATTAACAACGTTCCAAACATTAATTTAAAACAGTGCTCAATATAAAAATAGAGCTATGAATATTTATTACAAATTATAGTTTAGAACATGTACAAATTATAATATATATATATATATATATATATATATATATATCTTTTTCTCTGTCTAAAATGTTGCACATTAAGTACCAGTGCTAATAAAATAGTGCTTGATGTATAACAGGGGTTGGCAACCTTTTGGAGAGTGAGGGCCAAAAACCTATGTAGAATCATGGAGGAGGGCCAAACAGCTATGGATCCAGGGTCATGAAGAAAAACCATGTTATTAAATATGTGAATAAATTTTTCTGTGTGTTTGAAGAAAGCAAGGATTCAATATAATTTAAGATCTGACTTGAATTTTGTTAAAAAAAATATTTCATCTTAAAAATAAATGTTTCATAAATCAGTACTGTAAAAAAAAAATTCCATTAAAATTGGTTGAAAACACTATTTTATATTCACTTAAAAGTGCCCGCTCATGAAAGTAATTTCACAGAAAAAGTGAAAGTGAGGCCGTACGCTAGTTTTGGCGATCCCTATAAATAAAAAAAAGTAAAACTCATTCTCCTGGTAAAAAGAAATAAAATTTTTTAATTTTGACGCAATATATTCAGACTATCAACTGTCACTTTGGTTTGGGTTACCTAAATTTATATCGTGTCCAGAGTAAGGTAGCAGGTGGGACAAGATTTACTTGAGGGCCAGATGTGGCTCTTGGCCAGGAGTTACTGACCGCTGTCTATAATGTACAATATGACAACAGATATCGCCCAATTAAGCTTTTTAATCGATTGAGTGAAATCTCAAAGGTTATATATATATATATATATATATATTATAATAGTTATTACAATGGTTTATAAATTCATAGTATCACTACACAAAAATTTTCGCATTTCAAAGCTACCTTTAGGTAGGTGCTTCTCATCGGGTGACGAAGATTAAAATGAAAATTTAAATGGTGAAAACGGTTTATTTGTGGTGATATGATGTTTAAGTGAAAGTGGGGTTGGGAGCTTATTCTGATTCTGTCGGTCGTATTGTAGTCTTAGACATATGGGTTGGGAGAGGTGGCTTAGTTTAAGACAGGTTTCTTATTTATCTTGTCTGGATGTGGTGGAAGTGGCGTCGTTGTGAATCAGAACGATGTAAATATATGTGGTGTGGGATTTTAGAATGGTCTAGTCGTTCGTTCATGGTTCTTGAGGTGCTGCTATTTGGTTTGGAGAAGGGTATGGGGTAACTTAGTTTTGGGCAGGTCGTTTTTTCGTTTAGTTTAGGTTGTTTTATACTGGGATATATGATTTTTTTTTGCAGTGTTGATAGTTTTTTTATTTTACTACCATTTACAGGTAGATGGAATTATCGTTGGTGTGGTGTGGGATTTATTTTCCTTTTATGTTTTCGTTTTTTGTTCTATTTATTTAGAGGGTTGATTTGTGTATTTATTGCATTTTTTTGGGTGGGGTCATATGGGTGAGGTGTATTTTTGTTTATTTAAATTTTAATGAGAAATATTTGCGATGTTTGCATAATACTGCTAATTCGTCTTTACGGTTTAATACTTCGCTAATGTTGGGGTACTTTAGAATGTGTAGCTTTTTACTTAAACATAAAGGGCAGATGTCGTTAAGTGAGTTGCAAGATCTAGTTTTTTCTAGGACTTTCCATTTTACATTGGGTTTCTGTTTTGAGTCCTTTAGCTTCCAAAAGTATGCAGAAAGGGATGTTTGGTTTCGGTATAAGTTGTTTTTGAATGAAGTTAAGTGCATGTACCAGCGCTGCTTAAAAGTGTTCTTAGTTGATCTGATATACACTTTATTTATAGTGGGATTTTCAATTGATGTTATGTTGCATTGATAGATTATTGAGTTTATTTTACATTTATTCTGTAGTGGTCAGTTCTTGGGGTTTCTACAATTACATAGGTTTTTATTGTTGTGTTCTATTGTATTTTGGTAGTCAGTTTTATTTTGATCTGCGTGTTGATTTAGGATATATTTGTTATGGTTTGTTATGATTTTTTCTAAGTTGTTTGTGCAACTGTAGCTTAGTTTAAGTGTATTTTTGTTGAAGATTTTACTAAGAGGGTTATTGGTGGGGAAGTGTTTTGTAATTAAATTGAGGAACTTCTGTCCTAACTTGGTGTTTATCATTTGGTTGACAGGAGGTGTGTACCAAATGATTTTTCTATTTCTAGTTTTCCTGTTATGGTTATAGTTTGTTATGTATTGGATGTCTTGGTTTTTGTAGCCACGTTTTTTTAAGGACTTATTGTAGAGACTTTTGTGTTTGTTAAATATTTCTTCACTGGACGAGTTTTTACTAATTCTATATTCTATGGAGGAGGGTATATGTTTGATTATACTAGGGGTGATTTGACTTTGGGTGGATGTATAGTGGGTATTCATTGGGTTTTATGTATGGTTGGTAATTATTGTTAACTAAATCTAGTGTGACATCGAGGAAGTTTAGTACTTTTAAATTTGTGTTGACTATTACTTTTAGGTTTAAACTTTTAAATTCTCTGTGGATAAGTTTTCTTATTTTGTCTGTTTTAAAGTGTGTGGAATTTTGTACTATCATGAGACCGTCATCTCTGTATAGCCCTAAGTTAGCAAGTTATAATGGCAGCGTTGTTGCTGGAAAGGAAGATTATCTCTTTTCATCTCTAACTCTCCTTTATTTGCCTCTTTTTTTTCCTTTTGATTGCATTATTTTTATTTCTTGAGTTACCTTCCTGAGTTCTATTTTGGACCTTGCTTATGTTTTAGTTGTGTAAGGGGAAACGTTGTTGCAAAGTTAGTCGAACCTATATGAAGAAGAAGAAAGTATTACAGGTGTAACAGTGATTCCAAAATATAACAAGCATCACTAAATTAAAAAGGCCTCTAGCAGAGGGAGTTCAGATGGTATAATGTTTGCTCCAGACTTTGTGGAACAGGCTATATATATGATAACTGTGGTTAATATAAAAGGGTCCGAGCCGTCCAAAATATTATAAAGAGACTGCCATGCAAAAAATCCTAAAATAGTTTGAGAACCACGGGTTTAGATGCTTCAAAAATAATGATTTTGATATTGAAATTCAAAAATTCTCTGGTGCACCAAAATAAATTACAGATGAAGAATTGGAGGCATTACTTTATGAAAAACCATTGTTATGAAAAACTGAACTTGCAAAATCATTAGGAGTTGATCACATTAGGAATGATATATACATATAAATATATATATATATATATTTTCGTCTATTTAGGCAGCAAATTTTCTTTTAAACATGTCAGATTGAATAAATTGCAAACAATATGTTTGCTTATTTTTAATAAAATTTGTTTATGCTCACAGATAGTCTTTCACGTATTACAATCACAAAATGTCAGAAATGAGCTGTAACAAATGTTATTTTCATTCTTTATTCTACACCAAGAAAAAAACAAAAAAAATTCAAATTCTCAAGGCAATATTCATTAAAACACTTAATCTGTCAATTAATAGAATCAGCTATGAATAATGTAGTAATGTTCTAAAATATTTGTAAAAAGAACATTTTTTCATTCTTTAACACATGCATGATCATGACATTACAACATATAAAAAAATTCCATTTTAGATAATTTTCATGTTCTAATGAACGCCAGCAATTTGTCTACCATTATATTTGAAGCAGAAAAAATGTCCAGTAATTTTTAACAACACAGTTTTCTGGTTACATTTGTTACCATAACTCACAAACCTGAAGATGACCTTGGAAAGAGGTTGAAAGTACTTGGGTACCTTAAGAAATGAATGAAAATAACATCAGTCAATGTTACAGCTCATTTCTGACATCTTTTGATTGTAATACACAAAACAAAGATTATCCGTGAGTATGAACGGATTTTATTAAAGATAAGCAAACATATTGTTTGAAATTTATTTAATCTGACATATATATATATATATATATATATATATATATATGAACTAAATCTAAAAGTTTTTGCTCTACTTTCGTACTTTCGTATTGAACACTTTCTTGTTAAGGTTTTCGTCTTGGGTTTTTTTTTTCTTTCGAACACAGCTTATGCTTTGTTTGTTTCTTTTTTTATTCCCCTCTACCCATTTGGTAGTACCTTTTGGGTTTGACGACTAACTTTACCGACTTGTTAGCAGTAGGCTTTTCTGGTTTCGGTCGTGATTAGGGCTACTGTTTTGTTGGTACGTTTTACAATATATATATATATATATAATCATCCACAGACAGATCTGTTTCACTGTATCACAGCTCGTCAGTACGGTTAGACATCTGATTGCTTTTTAGCCAGGCTTTAAACTCAACCGAATTGTCATCAGTCTGTTATTCTACCACTGAATTATAGGCACTCGGTAGGAGAAAGCAGACTTTTAGTGTGTGATATACCATGTAAACATACGCCAGTTCTAATTCATCACTGAATATATATATATATATATATACGTATATGTATGTATGTGTACATATGTAGCATGTTTGAAATGTGGGTTAAAAATCTTGTTTTTTTGTGTCAGTGTTTGGGCCAATTATTTGTATTGGAAATTTAGTCTTTGTTTTGGTAAAAAAACATTCTTTTGAAAATTCTTGCAAAAATCAAAAAATTATTTGATCCTAGAAAGGATTAAAAAATTTGGCAAACCTGAAGGAGACTACCATCACCTTTGTTGTTTTTCATCTTTTTTTCTTTTTCAGTGCAGTCTTATCGGTTATTACATAAATTTTCCGATTATCAAAAAGAAAATTTGAAAGAAATTCAATATTTAAACAATTTTAGGTGGACTCACTTTCTCAAACAACATTATAGTAAATCAACCCTCTATTTTGGAAACACTTGCGTTGGGGGTTGTTTTGTTTTTTTGAGACAAGTTGTTGCTCTTGTTTTTGCCCTTTTCAAGTTTTCTTTAGTTCTTACGATGGCATCTTCCTCGGAAACTCCAAGAATGGCTTTATTCAAAATATTTCTCAAAAGATTCAGTTGTTGAATATGTGCAAGCAAAAAAGTTAATTGCCCAGGATCGATTTACTATAAGGTTGTATGAAAAACTGAGCCCTCCCTGTTTAAATGTTGAAATTTTTACAAATTTCTTTGTCAGAAAGTTTAGGGTTTAATTGATAAGATTGCACTGAAAAAATTTTTAAAAAATTGATAATCAATCAATTTACAAGTGGTGGTAATGTCGTACCGGCGAGTGATTCCAAAATGGAGGGTCGATTTACTATAACATTGTATGAAAAACTAAGTCCTCCATGAAATTGTGGAAATATCCAAAGTTTTTGGCAATCAGAAAGTTTAGGGTGTAATCAAGACAATTTCACTGAAAAAAGTAAAAAAAAAAAAAAAGAAAAACAACAAATTTAAAGGTGGTGATAGTCTCCTTCAGGTCCGCCAAAAATTTTAAAAATAATAAAAAAATATACTTTGGTCATTCCTTTTAATAATAACACACATTTTGATGATAAAAGTTTAGGGCCTTTTTTTTTCATGCTATGTTGTTTTGTTAAGTAAGATTATTGGTGGCACCTACTCTATCTACTGTAAATGCAAATGTCTCCACTTATTAAAATATTTTGCTTTCATATTTTTTCAAAATTAATCTAACAATAAAAATACAAAATATTTAAAAAAGAAAATATATGCACTCATTACTACCAATTTTTAATTGTAATACTAAATACTTTTTCATTGTCAGACTGTGTGGCTATCCACCTTTCTACAGTAACCATGGCTTGGCAATTTCTCCTGGAATGAAGAGAAGAATTCGGAAGGGGGAATATGAATTTCCAAGCCCCGAATGGAATCAAATTTCCCAGGAAGGTAACCTTTACCCGCAAATTCTTTCTTTCTTAATTTAAGAAAATTACTGGGATTTTTGAAACCTCTTTTATTTAAATGTTTATAGAAATTTTCTGTACTGAACAATTGTTTATATATTAGATTTCTGCAAATGTCACTTCTTTCCCAAGTCACTCAGTATTTTGAAAATATATTTATATGTCAATTGTTACTCAAAATTAACTTTGACTTTATCAAAATGATTGATGAGAGGTAAAAATTCAAATCTGTAATTAAAAACATCTGTAAAAAATAGAGTAGCTGTTATAAAGATATAGAATTCAATAAAAAAATAGTCAGTTCTCTGTGTAGGGCCTGGAAGTTTTTCCCGTCTCAAACAATCCTGCACATATACAAGTCTACCATCCGCTCTTGCATTGAATATTGCTGCCATATCTGGTCAGGTCCTGTTATCTACCTAGGTGTCCTCGACCAAATCCAACAGAGAATCTGTAATGTGATCGATCTCGACTTGGCAACTAGGATACAGTTGCTTTCTCACCGACGCAGTGTGGCTCCCCTGTGTTTCTTCTGCAAATACTTCCATGGCTTCTGCTCCAATGAACTTAGCTCACTGGTACCCCCTATGTATGAATTTTCTCGAGCCACAAGATTAGCAACTAGGTCCCACCTTTTTACTGTGAAACCAATAAATTGTAAACACAAATTCTACTCCAGCAGCTTCTTTTCTCGCACTTCCCGCCTGTAGAATTCCCTTCTGCATACTTGATTCCCCGACAGTTATATAATCTCCAAGAATTTAAATGTAAAGTCAATAGTCATCTCCTGTCTCACTAACTTACATCCTCTCTCTCATGCTTTTTCTTTGTCCACCCCACTCTCATCAGTAATCTCTTTCCTCTCCTACTCTCTTCCTGACACCCCCTGCAACCTCTCACACCTCATAACATTCCTCCTATGTAACACCCTGCACAATACCTTGCTTGGGGTGACACGATTATAAAAAAAAAAAAAAACTTTATTTGCATTCAGTCTTCTCTGTTGTTGTAATTATTATCCTAACATTCCAGCTGTTCCCTGTGGACTTCTTCAGTACTAAATAAGGACATGACAATATGCACATTCCTAGAGATGACAGCAGAAGAACGACAATTTTAATAGCTGAACATTATTTTAATTTCCCAAAAACTTTATTGCACTCTGCATATCTACTAAATAATAAACATAAAAATATACAAAGAATATCATTATATATATATATATATATATATATATATAAAATTTCATTACACTATTTACAATTTATGGATTATTGTCCTTATCTTTATTGCCAGGTTTATGATGTTTCAGCTGTTGTACGTTCAGGTCTTCTTCAGGTGCTAAAAATTTTGATTGGAACCCTTTATTACGATCATTTTCATTCCATGTGCAATGCCACTTCTGGTAGCCATTTAGTTATCTTCCTTTAACTTAAATATCTAAGTTATTTATTCACGACTGCTGTAGCCTGATATTGCACTCACAACTCTTTGGGTCAAACCACTGGAACTAACCAACATCTATATCCACTGGGCCATGTGTCCTTGAGGCTACATGGCTACTGGAAGTGGCATTGCACATGTAATGAGAATGATATACCCAACTGATCATAATAAAGGGTTTGGCTTGAAATTCCTAGCACCTGAAGATGACTAGAGCATACAACAGCCAAAACTTCGTAAGCATGGCAATAAAGATGAGGACAATAGTCTGAACAATGCAAATAGTGTAAATACTACCTCATCTCCGAAGGATAAAGGCTTACGGCGATATCATGTTGAATACACCGGTTCTTGCTCGATCACCGAAGTTAAGCAACGTTGAGCCTGGTCAGTACTTAGATGGGTGACAGCTTGGGAATACCAGGTGCTGTAAGTGTTTAGTGACAGATGTGCGTTGTGGTGCAGTGGATATCGGCTCAGAAAGAGAAATCGGTGAGCCGAGTTAGAATTCCAGTTGAATACCCTGCATTCACTTAAGCACTGGTACCCTTGGGAAAAGTATTAATCCATCCCTTCCCTCCAGTTATGGGTTAAATAACAAGGGTAGGACTTGGGAACCCTGCCCTTAAAAACAAATCCCAATGAATCTTGATACTCGAAAAGAAAAAAGTATTACTAGACACAAAAACTTATATAAAAACAACAATAAATAGTTGAAAGAAAAAGGTATTACCAACAATAAATAAATAAAATTTAGTTGGCAATAAATGACCCGCCGAGGTTGATATGCCATAAAAACAAAACAACCAAATAGCGACTTCACATCAAGCAGTTATCACAATGAATACAATTTTAGAGGCTTTTCATATAAAAAAAATTGCAATTCCTCATCAATATAAGTTTTCTCCATCTCAGCCCAAAAAATGGAACATCAGTCCTTAACTTTTGTCTTCTTCATAGTTGTTCTTAGTCTTTGATGTTTTCTTTTTCTCATTCTTTCATATTCGGTACGCCTCATGTGTCTAAGTGGCTTTATTGCCTTGTCTCGGGTGAAAAGATTAAAAAATTAAATATTAAAAGATAGCAATCAGTCAGTATTACTAGACACAAAACTTATATAAAAACAACAATAAATTGTTGAAAAAAGGTATTACCAGCAATAAATAAAATTTAGTTGGCAATAAATGACCCGCCGAGGTTGATATGCCATAAAAACAAAACAACCAAACAACCAACTGAAGGATAGACAAATAAAATTTCATATATAACCAAAATATAATGGTAAAAGAATGGTCACAACTTTGACCTCAGCAATGCCACACTTATTAAAAAAGAACATAATTTACTTGGATGAAAAATTGTTGAATCAAAACAAAATATAAATCTTTATCCTGGATTCTTCCGAATGTCTTCTTTCCTGAAAGAATTACTCCTTTCCCAACACGAATATAAAAATTAGAAGAAAACAGTTGAATTTGTAGCCTTCTCTTAAAATATATAATACATAAATTAATTCCAAAGTAAAATAATACAAACAAATATTTACATAATTAAAAAAACAAATTAACAATGATATTAACTCACTTTTGTTTATTAGACATCAAATTACGTCACTTAGTATCGTTCATAATTTACCTAAACTTTTCAGTTTATCCTGATTAATATTTGAGTGTCCTTAAATTTAAAAATTTTGCGAAACTAACAGTATTTTAACTTTTATTTTTTAAATATTTCTTCAAAAATAAAATTCTCACATTTATTTTAAACAGTATATTTATTTTCATCTACTGGCCTAAATATTTGAGAAATTTCAGATGCACCCTTTTAATAAGATTTATCAAATATTCGAGCTGGTACACACAACTATATATATAATGTTTAAAATAAACACAGTGTCTACTCATATATGGGGTATCACTAAAAATAACGTTTAAAGTGATAAAAATGTCAGATTAATAAATAATAAAACTTAAAACTGTTACTTAAAAATATGCAGATAGGAACAGAATGAAAGATATGATTTGTTTGAGAAGCAGATATGAACAGATTGAGATAGTGAACATAATCAGATAGATAAATAGGTTATTTAATGCCAGAAAATATTTTCAGATTGTAAGATTATTTTTTTGAGATATTAATGGTTTAGTGATACAAGTCTTACTAATTAACCCATAGATGGAGAGAGAAGAGTTAAGTTCTTACCTTTCCCAAGGCTATTTGTGCACAAGTGAATATAATGATCACAAGACAAATTTGAAAACTTGACTCACCAATTAACAATTCTGAGCCGTTACTCATTATATCACCAGCACATCCAAGCTTACAGCTCCTGGTGGTCTTTCACTTAGGTACTGATCAGACTTGATCTTGCTTAACTTTGGTAATCATATAGGAACTGGTGTTTTAATGTGATGTGACCATAACCTGTAATAAACAAGAACAAAATAATCCCTAGACATGACAGAAGAAGAAGCTTCCATAGGTTTAATAAAGTGTTAAGTTTGTAGTTTCTTTATGGTAACCATGATGGACTGACACCTAAAAAAGGTCAAAGGGCAGAATTGCCGAAATGTGATAACAACAACATAGACAAGGATGATATTAGGCAGTGTAAATAATATAAATAATGGTAACGCCTCATCCTAGAAATTGAGATGGCAAAATTAGTTCATTTAAATTTTTTTAAATGGATGTATGTTGTGGTGCAGTGAATATTGGCTCAGAACGACAAATCGGGGAGCCGAGTTCAAATTCCAGTTGAATTCCTTGCATTTACTTATGCACAATTATCCTTGGAAAAGGTATTACTCCATCTCTTTCCTCCAGTTATGGGTTAAATAATAGGACAGATTGGGTTCTAAAGCCTTGGCTGGCAACCAGTCTACTGCAGAAAGCAATGACAACCTACTGCGGGATAATCTTCTGCCCAGTCAGTCATGTCTCTCTTTGAAAACATGATCACCCAAGCATGTATCACGTATGGCACTTAACTGACTATTGATATATAGTGTTCATTAAGTTTTGCTTAAAATAGTGAAAAATGTTTTTTACAGTAGGTGTTTGTTACCTGTCAAATTAATGAAGTGGGTATTGAGTTAGTTTTCCATCCCCATGGACAATGAAAACCCATTTTAAATTTACAAGAATCCATGGGACAGCTGAAGCATGGATGACCAAAAATTATCAAATATATCATGCAAAATGTCAAAAGTATATTCCAAGCTTTAACAGACTGTCATATGATATTGTATAATTGTAACAACTTGTCTCAGAATGTTTTAAATGTTTTTTTTTCTTTATAGCCAAAGACCTCATCAAAGGTTTATTAAAAACAGATCCTGACAAGAGATATACCATTGCTGATGTGATGGCTAATCCTTGGGTTGTAAGTACAATTTATTCATTTCATAAAATTCATGGGTTAGAAATATGTAAAGAAAACTGTGCATTCAGAATTTTATTTTTTTTTACTTTGGCTTGAACTGACCTTTGACACTAGAAGGAGTTACATAATTGTAAAAGTTATGAAGCTGACCACTCGGATATAAAATTATGCCTAATCTGGTAAAAGTCCAACAAAATGAACTGGAAATTGTATTATGCTAATTATGCCATTCTTCTAAGTGCTTCAAATTCAGTCTATTTGCCTGTCTTGAAAATCAGCATTCAAAGTATTGTCTTTTATCTGGGTTTGAACACTCATCTCCAATACCAATGGGTAATGTATATGTCTTTCAAGCATGAGGAAATCCCATTTTTGATATTGCTTTTACTGAAGAAATAATTTTTTTATTTATCAATCCAATAAATTTTATTACTTAAACTTTTTTACTGGATACTTGTATTTCAATAAACACTAACAAGCATATTTATTTATTTTTGTTTACTGTCCTGAATATTCAAGAAATCTTGTTAAAATAGAAAGATATACCTTCTTGTAGGATTTGAACTTGTGTCCCCCTGTGCAGGAGAAACCGTCGTTAGATCTGACATGCTT
This sequence comes from Ascarosepion bandense, assembly GCA_037127315.1. Classification (NCBI taxonomy): domain Eukaryota; kingdom Metazoa; phylum Mollusca; class Cephalopoda; order Sepiida; family Sepiidae; genus Ascarosepion; species Ascarosepion bandense. The sequence goes on from JBBBDQ010000655.1 coordinate 185,095, forward strand.
TAGATTAAATTGGCCATGAATTAATTGTCCGATCCCCGCAAAAATATTGATGTTTACAAAGTCTAGCCTTAATTGATATCATTGGCATTCATTTTCATCTACCAAATAATATTTAACTTACAAATTAAGTAAAATTTAAATAATATTTAACTTACAAATTAAGTAAAATTGAAATAATATTTAACTTACAAATTAAGTAAAATTGAAATAATATTTAACTTACAAATTAAGTAAAATTGAAATAATATTTAACTTACAAATTAAGTAAAATTGAAATAATATTTAACTTACAAATTAAGTAAAATTGAAATAATATTTAACTTACAAATTAAGTAAAATTGAATTATTTGATGATTATTCTTAGATAAGAAAAAAGAAAATTATTACAGAAATTCTCAATCCTCAAACAATAATCGCACATATTCGGCGCTGATTAAATAATTAAACTGAATTTTCATCCTAAATGCTTAGAATAGCTGGTGCATTTAGAATTCACACGTTAGAGTTATCTCTTCTGTAATACACAACATAGAATGATTTTGAGACAAACTTTTATTCATGTTTTGGACAATCTTTTCGTTGTCGCTTTATCTGAAGCTTTTTGATGAGTTGTTAATTTTTATTTAACGTTTTCTATAATTTTCATCTTAGTTGTTAATATTCAATAAATATTTTGAATGATCCTCATTTTCATAGACATATTTTTATTTAACGTTTTCTATAATTTTCATCTTAGTTGTTAATATTCAATAAATATTTTGAACGATCCTCATTTTCATAGACATATTTTTATTTAACGTTTTCTATAATTTTCATCTTAGTTGTTAATATTCAATAAATATTTTGAACGATCCTCATTTTCATAGACATATTTTTATTTAACGTTTTCTATAATTTTCATCTTAGTTGTTAATATTCAATAAATATTTTGAACGATCCTCATTTTCATAGATATATTTTTATTTAATGTTTTCTATAATTTTCATCTTAGTTGTTAATATTCAATAAATATTTTGAACGATCCTCATTTTCATAGATATATTTTTATTTAACATTTTCTATAATTTTCATCTTAGTTGTTAATATTCAATAAATATTTTGAACGATCCTCATTTTCATAGATATATTTTTTTGAGACTTTATGATGAATCTTTCTTTCAGTCAATGTTTTAGACTCTGCATGTCTTTTTTATTTACTGAATTTTTGAGTTGTGTTAATATTTCAGTAAACATTTCCGACAATCCTCATCTTCCCTTTTAAAGGAGACTTTGATGAATTTTCCTTTTACAGATATATTTTACGAAGATTAACGAAATGGTTTTTTAAACAACTGACAATTTGAAATTATTTGTTTGAACATTATTTTTGATCGATACTCGTATTTAAGTAAATATTCTGTTTATAATCAATAATAATTTCGAATTGTCGGTTGTTTAAAACCATTTTGTCAATCTTTGTGAATTTCCGTAACATTGTATGTTTATTTGTTGACATCACAATACATTTTAGTGCAGAGATGGCTATTTACATGAATCGAAAATTGTGTTATATAGGTCATTCGTGGTCGAGAGGGCGAAGACGAGCCAGATCAATTAGTGGCTTCCCCTGTGTGGATAGAGGTCGCAGGTTTGAATCCTGCTGAATGACACACATTTTCATAACAAAAATTTAGCGTAAATAATCAGGCCGGTATAAATAAATATTTATACTGTTTGATTATAAAACAGAATATTTACTTAATTACGAGTATCAATCAAAAATAATGTACAAACAAATAATTTCAGATATATATTAATTACATCTGAAATTTTAAACAGACACATATCAGGGATAATGAATTTACATAAAATATATTTGTTATGTTGAATACTTTTACCAATAAATATAGCATACATTAAAACTGTATATATATATATATATATATATATATATATGTTCTTCATGTGCCATGTCCCTTCAGGACATAGGTGATCATGGACTTTCACTTGGCTCTGTCTCTTGTTGCTCTCAATAATTTTTCTCTTGGTATCTCTTACAAACCCTGCTCTGAAATCCATTTTCTCAAGCCCATAGATCTAGAATATGGATAGAAAGTAGCATGGCCACAAAGTGAGGGATCACTTTACATATTGATTATAATAGAGAATTGATCCCCACAATTTATAACCACAACATAATTTCTTACTTGTTTATCAAATTCTGATTAGGTATGAACCCACAACTTTTCATTACTGATTAGCTACACAGGCATGTCTTTTAGTTTTATTTCTTCTTCTTCATGTGCCGTCTTTCTTTCAGGACGTAGGCGATCATGGACTTCCACTTGGCTCTGTCTCTTGTCGTTTTCAATATTTTTTCCTCTTGGTATCTATCCCAAACCTTGCTCTGCCATCCATTTGCTCAGCCCTATCACGCATGTCTTGCACTGCTTTCCCCTGTCTCTCTTTCCTTCTATCTGTCTCGTGAGTATTAGATTCTCCAGGCGCTCTTTCCTCATCATGTGTTCTAGGAACCTCATCTATCCATTCCTGATGTTAAGCATGCATTTTCTTCTCATTTTCATCCTCTCCAACACCTCATCATTGCTCATGTGCTCAGTCCATGTTATCCTCAGCAACCTTCCATGAAACCACTTTTCTGCTGCCTAAAGTTTCTCCTTCATCCTATTGTATATTTGGGCAGCAAACTCTCTTTTATGCAAGTTTCATTAAAAATAACAGCCAAGGTATTATTGTTAAGTTTTTTGTTTGTTTTGTTTCATGTAATATAAAATACATCAAAATTGTCCAAATGTTCTGTTTATCTGAGTGCCTTTGGCTATACTTTTAGCCATTTTTGAGGATGAATGTTATTTTACATGTAACGGAATGTATGTAGTGTTATGTATAATGTGGAGTAGTGGTATGTGTTATGTACCGAACATGGTAAGCATGTTGTTAGCGTGTCAGTTGATGTTACTGAGTGTTGGGGTTTTTCGTTTTATTAATAAGGCCGCCATTATTTTTAGTCTTTTTTTGCATGTGGATGATGCTATGATATTTGTGTTGTCAAAAAGTATGTTCCAGATAGAGTTTGGTAGGTCTCCGTCTGTGTTTAAATGAGATCAAATTGAGCTCTGTTAGAGAACCATTAGAATCAGTGTATCACTCTAGAAGGAGATCATGTTGATGAATAAATTTGAATTTTGCCTAAAAGTTGTTGTTTTATTAGTTAGGCCCTGGATTTATTGTGTGATGTGTTATATACCATCAATTATGTTAATTTTAAAGAAAATATTTATCATTACTATTTCTATTTACAGAATGTTGTTACTGTTCCTAACACCCCGCTGCTGTCCCTTAAAAATCTTCGAGAAGATGCCACCGAATGGTATGATGTGCAGGTAAGACCAGCTTTCATAAGTTTGGATTTTTTATCACATTTAGCTTCACAGTCGCTAGAATAATTTGATATATAACTGTTAAGAATTTTGTTAAATTCTTGTTATTAGGACTTTTTCACAGTTGGCTCTTTTTAAAGACACTCATTTTCATTTATGATATTATTATGAAGATTGTATAAGTTCATCATCATCATCATTTATCCGTCACACCCAATGGTGCATAGGACAACAACTTTTTGTTGCTGTTTCTGTAACAAACCGTTTTTTACAGGGCAGGGTTGTTAGCCCTGCACCCAACCCCCAAACCTGGTGGACCAGTGGACCAGTCTTGGTCGTTACGTTTACAGCATCTGGTATTCCCAAATGGTCACCCATTTAAATACTGACCAAGCTCGATGTTGCTTAACTTCGGCGATTGGACGGGAACTGGTGTATTCAACACGATATAGCCATATAAGTTCATAGTTCCGGTTAATAATATTGTAAGGAAAAACACTGAAACAAAAGATTAGTGAAGAAAATGTTTAATCACATGAAGGACATGGATTAATGTGACTATATTTATAAGTTTCCATATATATATATATATTTCTCTCTCTGTTTTTTATGTGCAACATTTCAATTTTAATAGTGAAAAATTCAATGCATAACAAGGTGTTTGGGATTTCAGGGTTATGGAAAGGGTTAGGGTGAGATGAAAAGTAGAGGTAAAAGATAAAGAGAAGGAAGTGATGTGGGGGTGGATTGCCATTGGAATCCAGGATGTCGTTTGATGTAGAGATGCCCGAACTGCCAGGGAGTTGAAAAAATGGCAAGGCAGTCGTGGATTTGAACCCACAGGCGGAGAAGGATAAAACACACACACAAAGACAGTGCAAAGGCCAACGTTAGGGGGTGAGGGTTATTGGAGAAAAAAAGAGGTGAAGAATAAGAAAGAAGGAAAGAGAAAAAGAATTCAAAAAAATATGAATAGACTGAGATAGCTAGATATGAACAGACTCAAAATTCTCAGATTACTGTTAGAAGTGTATGAAGGCTTTGCAGTTGCTGTCTCACCAGCATGACATGGCTTCCCTGTGCCTCTTCTATAAATACTTTCACTGCTTCTGCTCCAATGAACTTAGATCACTGGTGCCTCCTAGGTATGAATTTACATGAGCTACTAGATTAGCAACTAGGTCCCACCCTTTTACAGTGAAACTGATAAAATGTAACCACAATTTCTACTCAAACAGGTTCTTTTCACGCACTCCTCACCCATGGAATTCCCTTCCATATACTTGCTTCTCCGACAGCTACAATCTCCAGGAATTTAAATGTAAGGTCAATAGACATCTCCTATCACACTAACTCGCATCCATTCTCTCAAACTTTTTTTTTCATCTACTCTACCCCCATCCTCGGTATTCTCATCCGTCTTTACCCTCCTTCTGACATTTCCTATAACTAGCACCTCTTTCTCATCACTTTCCCCTATGTAACCCCTTGCGCAACAGTAGCAGTAAAATGCCTTGCTTGAGGTGAGATGATTTTAAAAGAAAAAAAAAAAAAAAAAAGAAATGCTTGTACTGTTATAAGGATGCATTTATATAAAAATAATATTTATAATGTCTAAAAAGTTTTAGTAAGGGATTCTATTGAGTCCTAGTTGTGATTACAAAAAAATCGTAATCGTAAAAATAAGGAAATTTTGTTACGTGTCATAAGTTGTAAGAAAAGAAGAAAAATGATTGACCAAAACAAAGAGCTAAATCACAATTTACGATAACACAAAAATATAATTACAAATATACAATTTTCGCTTTCAAATAGAAAACAGAGTTTACTACTGGCTGAGGGATGGGTAAGTGTTAAGAAATGGGAGGAAGATGAGTCAAGTATTTTTACCCAGTTAAGCTAGCGAACTAGTCTAAGTGCTATATTTTTGGGAATCCTTAAATGTGTATATAAAGAATAATTATTAGTTTGGTCAATGAAAGAGTCAAAAATATCTATTTATCTATTTAGTTCCATGAGGTTCTCTTTCAGGTTTTAGTGGTCGGCAACTTTTAGTGGAGATTCTTTCAGCTGGATATACAAATCCTGAATCGGTCCAGAGTTGATAATGTCAGCAAATCCTTTTAACAACTAACTACTCTCTTCCCAAAACCTATTTTTATAGGGGCTAACACTTAATTTTCATATTTCTAGAATCTCTCGAATCTACTGGAATTTTCTTGAACATTCTAGCATCTTCCAAATGTTCTGTTTCTAATTTCCTTATTATAAATGCACCCTCGTAACAGTAGGCATAGCATGGTAGATGTTGTTGTTCAAGCAACACTCAGATGTAGGTGTGTTAATGCGTGATACACGTGTGTGCCAATATGTAGTGAATGTGTTAACAGATTATTCTTTTTTTTATATATTTTCTTTTTCACTGCACAGAACGCAGTTAAACTTTATATATCCATGCCATCATTCTTGATGGCATTGGGTACACTGGTAATACAATTGGTAATACAATTGGTAATACAATTGGTAATACAATTGGTAATACAATAATAGTGAATACTGAAATTAGTGTGACAATGAATACCACTTGAGACTAAACTTTGAGATCCTCTTTGCAGCCCTGATTCTATAAACAGATTCTCTTATTCAATTTTAAGTGCATGAGTCAGTACAACAATTTAGTGTACAGAAGGTCATATTAGGGTCATATAGAAGGTCACATGATGGTCATATAGAAGGTCACATGATGGTCATATAGAAGGTCACATGATGGTCATATAGAAGGTCATATAGAAGGGCATATAGAAGGTCATATGATTGTCATATAGAAGGTCATATAGAAGTTTATATGATGGTCATATGATGGTCATCTAGAAGGTCATATGATGGTCATCTAGAAGGTCATATGATGGTGCTGAAAAGTTCACAATCTAATTCACTTGGAAGAATTTATTCAAATGAGCAAGCATTAAAAAAATATGATTTTTTTTTTACAATAGCTTCTTGGCTGGTCTAAAAAAAATTTACCACCTTTTATAAAAACAGACGTCGTAAATAGGTGGTGTGGGACAAACAAAAACCCGAAGGAGAATATTTTTTTAAATTGTTTTCTAATTGTTTTCCTCTCACAATATTTCTTCCAGGAGGAGATGACGAATGCATTGCAGAGCATGCGAGTGGATTATCAATATCATATCAAGAATCCCAAAGAATCCAACAACAAACTGATCATGAAGAGAATGAAAAAACCATGAACCATACATTGCTACCCTGCCGAACAAGACCACTTTCTTCTTTTATTTCTTCTTCTTCAAACGTACAGTCTCCTTTGAGAAGGTTATATGGTAGAGATGTTTGTAAAAGTGCACAACATGTTGGGTAGGGTATAGGAGACGAGGATTTTTATTTTGTTTTTATAAAAAAATTTAACCAAATTTGTAAACAAAAGATTCACTCATACCCACTACAAATATATATATATATATATATATATATATATATATTTTTCCCAAATACCCTTGGGAAAGATATATATATTACCAGCCATAATTTTTTGGCCACCCCAGTGTTTTAAAAAAATTATGTATTTCATAGTAATTTTTAGTATTTATTGCCAAGTGAATAATTGTAAATGAAAATAGAATGGTTCTTTTGTTAATATTGCACAATAACATATGCACAAAATGAATTTATAAATATGTAATAATTATCTATATTGCAGTTTCATCAATGAAAGAATGAAGAAAATTTAGGGTGATTTGGTTGAGTTCATCTTTGCTTCATTGCCTTGTAAAATCTTGCAAAGTAATAATAGCAAAAGAACCATTCTATTTTCATTTAGAATTATCCACTGGGCAATAAATGCTAAAAATAGGATGAAATACATCATTTTAAAAAAAAAAGCTGGGGTGGCCTAATAATTATGGCCAGTAGTGTGTGTGTGTGTGTGGTGTGTGTTTATGTATAAAAAACTTAGATATGAATAAAATATATCTGTAAAAAGACAATAAGGATTTCGACAAAAAGAAAACATTTCTTTACCACTGTAGTTTATTTTTAATTAAAAAGTTTTATGAATATTTGAGAGCATTCGTCAATTTAAAGATTTTGAAAACATAACTTTTATTTTTTACATCTGTTTATTAATCCATGTGGCAAAATGAAAATCTTATATTTACCTTGATAAAGTCCATCAGAGGATAAAATGTGTTGGTAAAGAAAAGTCTTCCTTTTGTTGTTACTTACTTACGTATGTTTTGTTATATATATATATATATATAAACATCTAAGAATACATACATTTGTAAGACTTTCCATGATGATAAAAAACTTATTGAACATTTAAAAATATATATATATATATAAACATCTTAGAATACATACATTTGTAAGACTTTCCATGATGATGAAAAGCTTATTGAACATTTTAAATATATATATATATATATATATATATATATATATATATATATAAACATCTTTGAATACATACATCTGTAAGACTTTCCATGATGATAAAAAACTTATTGAACATTTTAAAATAATATATATATATATATATATATATATATATATATATATATATGAACATCTTAGAATACATACGTTTGTAAGACTTTCCATGATGATGAAAAGCTTATTGAACATTTTAAAATAATATATATATATATATTATATGTGTGTGTGTGTGTGTGTGTGGTGCAGTGGATGTAGACTCAGAACGAAAAATTGGGTGCCAAGATTGAATTCCAGTTGAATTCCTCGCATTCACTTACGCACAAATACCCTTGGGAAAGATATTAATCCGTCTCTTTTCTCTAGTTATGGGTTAAATAATAAGACAGATTGGGTTCTATAGCCTTGGTCGGCAACCAGTCTACTGCAGAAAGCAATGGCAACCTACTGTGGGATAATCTTCTGACCAGTCAGTCATGTCTCTTTCAAGATATGATCGCCCAAAGCGTGTATCACGTATGGCACTTAACTGACTGACTACACACACACACATATATATAATACATAAAAAAACAAAATTTATTGCACATCATGCTGGTGTTAATAAGACAGTGCTATATAAAACATTTTTGAATATGTATATATATGAATAGATGCATCTTGTATATATATAATAATTATTAACCAGTTATAGGTCAGAATTAAATTAGACCTGTATACAGTTGTATTAAAAAGTGCTCAATACATATATAATGTAGAGCTTTTAAATATTTTTCATTCTGAAATCAGTTGATTACATAATCTTGGTTTTAGCCTTTCAGTATCTTTAAGCATTTTTTATCAAATTGATATAAATTGCCTGAAGATACCGAAAGGTTGAAACCCAGGTTGCATAATGGACTGACTTCCGAATATATATATATATATATATATATATATATATATATATATATATATATATATTACACATCAACTCTAAAGAACTACTTTAAAATAAAAAATATGACATTTTTAAAATATGCATGCTTACATGCATATAATTATTAAATATATGTACCTAAATTATATATTTTAACATTTTAATTTTAAAGTATATCATTTTAAAGTATATATATATCAACCAGAATTTGTTTTAGAATGAGAAGAAGAAAAAAAAGAAAAAAAGAAATCCCCCCCCCCCCCCCCACCGTTCTTACTGCCGCCACCGCTGCCACTTGAAGTGGAACAAATATTTTTGTACAGCATCTCTTCCTTTTCCTCTTCTTTTTTTTTTTCCTGATTTTCTTAATAACTCTCTAATACCACCGAAGATGGCCAGCCTGCCTACCCCCCACCTGCAGGTAGGGAGCCGAAGATCAACATTTTTTTTTTATGCTGACAGAAGTGTAAATAAAAATAACAATAAGAGACAAAAAAAAAGTTTAAAAAATACTGGCAATAATCATTGTGTGTGGATCTTTTTATTTTTTATATTTATTTTATTTTTTTTAAACAATGGTAATCTTATTTCTTTAATATGTCTTTCTTGTGATGTTGTGGTGCAGTGGATATCAGCTCGGAACGACAAATAGGTGAGCCGAGTTCGAATTCCAGTTGAATTCCTTGCATTCACTTAGACACAAACACCCTTGGGAAAGGTATTAATCTGTCTCTTTTCTCCGGTTATGGGTTAAATAATAGGACAGATTAGGTTCTATAGCCTTGGCTGGCAACCAGTCTACTGCAAAAAGTAATGGCAACCTACTGTAGGATAATCTCATATCTGGCGGGAGAAGAGATAGATTATATTACATTATTATATTAAGTATAATTAGTGAGGGATCAGTTTATTACTTCATAACAATAGAAAAACGCTCCCCCACTTTATGCCCGGTACAAGTTTTAATTGTTTCCAACTATTATATTCAGTCAGTCAGTTAAGTGCCATACGTGATACACGCTTTGGACGATCATGTCTCGAAAGGGACATGACTGACTGGGCAGAAGATTATCTTGCAGTAGGTTGTCATTACTTTCTGCGGTAGACTGGTTGCTAGCCAAGGCTATATAACCCAATTTGAACTGCCATTTAACTCATAGCTGGAGGGAGAAGAGATAGATTATATTACATTATTATATTAAGTATAATTAGTGGGGGATCAGTTTATTCCTTCATGACAATAGAAAACGGATCCCCCACTTTATGTCCAGTACAAGTTTTTATTATGTTTCTAACTATTATATTCAGTCAGTCAGCCAAGGCTATAGAACCCAACCTGTCCTGTTATTTAACCCATAACTGAAGGGAAGAGACGCTTATTACTTTTTCCAAGGGTATTTGCCGGTTCAAAATTCATTGCAGATTCTTTTTTGGATTTTCTCAAGAATATTGAAATGCACAACAGAAGCACCAGATGTGGCAGCAATATTGAAACCATGGACAAATGGTAGATTATAAGCGTGTAAGATAGATTCTGGCAAGAAATATTTTTTAGCTCCACAAATGAAAAAGGTTCTCTAAGACAATGTTTGGGTTGTGCTTTTATCATGGTCAGACCAAGGAACTATAAGACCCGACGATTCACAAGAGCCTCAACTTCACGCCTAAGAGAGATGTTACACATTTACATATCCTGCCGAATGACACACATTTTCGTAACAAAAATTTATCACAAATAATCAGGCCTGTAGAAATAAATATATTTACTGTTTGATTATAAGTTAGATTCTGGCGATATATATTCTTTAGCTCCATAAATGAAAAAGGTTCTCTAAGATAATTAAAAAAGAGTAGTTTTTTTTTTTTAATTTAATCATTTCACCTCAAGCAAGGCGGTATCGCCACTGATGTGGAAGGGGCTACATAAGAGAGTTAAAATTTTAGACAGGAAAAAAGTGAAAACAAAGAATAACCAACGACAGGGGGTGAAAGGGAAAGGGTAAGAGAAGGATCTGAACATAGGAGTGAAGACAGTTGTGAAGGTAGAGAGAAAGGAAAAGAACAGGATACATTGGGTGATGTGGAAAGGGCTGGAGTTAAGTGGATATGAGATGGGAATTGACTTAGTGTTTAAATTCCTGGAAGATGTAGCCGTCAGGAAAGCAAGAATATGGAAGAGAGTTCCACAGACAGGCATCGCAAGAAAAAAAAGCTGATGAAGTAGAATTGTCAGGAAGCATTAAATTTAACAAACCATTCCTTGCTTCAGATAACAACAGATTGTAGGTCATTTTTTAAAAATCTACTTTTAAATTTTAATTTTCATAGAGTAACTATGTTAACTACAGTCTTAACTGACTCTATTTAAAGTCTTCTGGCGCAACACAGTCTTCTTACTTCGTTTCTCCCTACTGGTCTAAACCTTATGAGTAAAGTGGGTCTCTAAAATAACGAAAACTCTAGACCAGGGGTTCCCAAACTTTTTAGAATCGCTACCCACTTTTCATGACCACAGCTTATGGCTACCCAATCAAATTTACTAGACATTTGAAAACATGAAAGAATATAAAAACTATTATTTATATCAAGAGGTGAAAACTGATTTTTTTAACGATGAATGATTAAGTTGAGAGCGTGACCAACCCTGATTCGTTAATCTCGTCAAAACAACCTACTGCTAGATGCAACAACAACCTAGCAATGAAAACCCGAGCCTTGAACTTGCTCAACAGATGGCGCTTAATCGAAGCTAATGCGTAAATCTGGTATAGCTTTTACGACCTACTAACATTCCGCTTGCAACCCACGAGTGAGTCGCTTTCGTTTAAGAAACGCTGGACTGGACTATTGCAAGACCTCCTATATATATTACCATATTATAGCGACGACCTCGGCTATTGTCCCGTTGAGCAGTCCTGAGTGTAGGACTTGGAGATTTAAACCTAATCTGGCTGCTGATGAGTGCCGCTACTTGTCATGTTTGAGGACTGCTGCTGCTACTGCCGTTGAAGACTTGCAGTCATTTGTCGTTCTTTATTTATTAGCGAATCCCATATTGTATTTTGTTTTACAAAGATTTATGAAAAAATAATTCATAAATTATCATTCTGGTAACTCGTGGCTCATCAGGCTACCTTTCAGGCCGCATTAAAGCCCCCGGGTCCATCACTTGAGAAATACTGCCATAGACGTATGCTTTGATATAGCTTAACAGTTCAGTGTCATACGTGAGACATGCTTTGGGCGATTGTCTCGAAAGGATACGTAGAAATATAAAAAAAAATCATAGATATCTATAATCAAATGTTTAAATTCTGCAATCAACAGGTAAATCTGGTACTATATATAGGATGAATAAGTGAAAATTGACTTTCTTTTTACGATGACCAATAATTAAATTAAGAGCATGACCAACCCTGATTCGTTAAGCTCGCCAAAACAACATACTGCTTGTTACATCAACAGCCTGGCAATGAAAGCCCGATTCTTGAACAATCTCACCAGATAGCATTTTATTTTAAATCAAAAAGTTTTTCAAATGATTAAATTGAGAGCATGACCAATTCTGATTCTTTAAGCTCATCAAAACAACATACTGCTTGAAACTGGCATTGAAAACCTGATTCTTGAACAATCTCACCAGGCATTTTATTTTAAATCAAAAAGTTTTTCAAATGATTAAATTGAGAGCATGACCAATTCTGATTCTTTAAGCTCATCAAAACAACATACTGCTTGAAACTGGCATTGAAAACCTGATTCTTGAACAATCTCATCAGATAGCATTTTATTTTAAATCAAAAAGTTTTTCAAATGATTAAATTGAGAGCATGACAAATTCTGATTCTTTAGAGCTCATCAAAACAACATACTGCTTGAAACTGGCATTGAAAACTAGTACAGTTCTTGAACAATCTCACCAGATAGCATTTTATTTTAAATCAAAAAGTTTTTCAAATGATTAAATTGAGAGCATGACCAATTCTGATTACAGCTCATCAAAACAACATACTGCTTGAAACTGGCATTGAAAACCTGATTCTTGAACAATCTCATCAGATAGCATTTTATTTTAAATCAAAAAGTTTTCAAATGATTAAATTGAGAGCATGACCAATTCAGGATTCTTTAAGCTCATCAAACAACATACTGCTTGAAACTGGCATTGAAAACCTGATTCTTGAACAATCTCACCAGATAGCATTTTATTTTAAATCAAAAAGTTTTTCAAATGATTAAATTGAGAGCATGACCAATTCTGATTCTTCGCTCATCAAAACAACATACTGCTTGAAACTGGCATTGAAAACCTGATTCTTGAACAATCTCATCAGATAGCATTTTATTTTAAATCAAAAGTTTTTCAAATGATTAAATTAGAGCATGACCAATTCTGATTCTTTAAGCTCATCAAGAAACAACATACTGCTTGAAACTGGCATTGAAAACCTGATTCTTGAACAATCTCACCAGATAGCATTTTATTTTAAATCAAAAAGTTTTTCAAATGATTAAATTGAGAACATGACCAATTCTGATTCTTTAAGCTCATCAAAACAACATACTGCTTGAAACTGGCATTGAAAACCTGATTCTTGAACAATCTCACCAGATAGCATTTTATTTTAAATCAAAAGTTTTTCAAATGATTAAATTGAGAGCATGACCAATTCTGATTCTTTAAGCTCATCAAAACAACATACTGCTTGAAACTGGCATTGAAAACCTGATTCTTGAACAATCTCATCAGATAGCATTTTATTTTTTTAAATCAAAAAGTTTTCAAATGATTAAATTGAGAGCATGACCAATTCTGATTCTTTAAGCTCATCAAAACAACATACTGCTTGAAACTGGCATTGAAAACCTGATTCTTGAACAATCTCACCAGATAGCATTTTATTTTAAATCAAAAAGTTTTCAAATGATTAAATTGAGAGCATGACCAATTCTGATTCTTTAAGCTCATCAAAACAACATACTGCTTCAAACTGGCATTGAAAACCTGATTCTTGAACAATCTCATCAGATAGCATTTTATTTTAAATCAAAAAAGTTTTTCAAATGATTAAATTGAGAGCATGACCAATTCTGATTCTTTAAGCTCATCAAAACAACATACTGCTTGAAACTGGCATTGAAAACCTGATTCACTTGAACAATCTCACCAGATAGCATTTTATTTTTTTTAAATCAAAAAGTTTTTCAAATGATTAAATTGAGAGCATGACCAATTCTGATTCTTTAAGCTCATCAAAACAACATACTGCTTGAAACTGGCATTGAAAACCTGATTCTTGAACAGTCTCACCAGATAGCATTTTATTTTAAATCAAAAAGTTTTTCAAATGATTAAATTGAGAGCATGACCAATTCTGATTCTTTAAGCTCATCAAAACAACATACTGCTTGAAACTGGCATTGAAAACCTGATTCTTGAACAATCTCACCAGATAGCATTTTATTTTAAATCAAAAAGTTTTTCAAATGATTAAATTGAGAGCATGACCAATTCTGATTCTTTAAGCTCATCAAAACAACATACTGCTTGAAACTGGCATTGAAAACCTGATTCTTGAACAATCTCATCAGATAGCATTTTATTTTAAATCAAAAAGTTCTTCAAATGATTAAATTGAGAGCATGACCAACTCTGATTCTTTAAGCTCATCAAAACAACATACTGCTTGATATAACAACAGCCTGGAAATGAAAGTTCAACAGATGGCGCTTAATCGAAAGCTAATGCGTAATTCCAGTATAACGTTTTTCGACCTGCTAACATTCTACTTGCGACCCATCATCAGGCCAGTAGAAATAAAGATATAATACTGTTTGATTATAAACAGAATATCTACTTAAATACGAGTATCGATCAAAAATAATGTTCAAACAAATCATTTCAAATTGTCGGTTGTTTATAACCATTTCGTTAATCTTCGCTAATTTCCGTGAGATGTTTACACTTGTTGACATTACGATACATTTCAGAGCAGATATGGTTATTACGATGAATCGAAAATTATGTTATATAGGCTTGATTTGACTTCGATATTTATCGGGGGTAACTCGACACAAAACCTAGCTAAGAATACTCGCAGGCTCTTACAGTACAACTGTGTAAATTTTCAGGAAAATCGGTTCAGCCGTTTCGGAGTCTATAGGTAACGGACATACACACACACACACACACACACACACACATTTCCATTTATAAATAAGTTTAGATATTGGCAATCACTACAAATGTTCATATCTTACCAAATTCAACAATAGGGTCATCGATTGAACGCATTCCATGAAAGACCATCTGTCATTTCGCCAAAGAAAGTTTGTGAATATCTGATCTAAATACTGTTTATCTTTTCACAGTAAGAATCACTCTGTATAAGACCCGGAGCCACTGGAGGCAGAGGTTTACGATAAGGGGTAGTTTAAATAGATAAAATTGGAAGATAACGGTTAACTCTAGAGTTGCATAGGTCGAGATTGTAGTGATTGGGAAAACATCTTCTTCGGAGTCTATTCCACAATGCGATGGTTCGTGAAAAGAAGTTATTTGAGTGGAACCTACTTTTGGAGGGGGAGAATATGATGGGGGCTGCTACTATGTAAGTGGAAAGGTGAGTCCTAACCATGAAGGTCAGACTTAGTGGAATCTGGGAAATGCAGAACTGCATTTCAGAGGGAGAATATGGATGAGGGCTGCTACTATGTAAGGAAAGGTGAGTCCTAACCATGAAGGTCAGACTTAGTGGAATCTGGAAATGCAGAACCTACTTCTTGAGGGGGAGAAATATGGATGGGGCTGCTACTATGTAAGGAAAGGTGAGTCCTAACCATGAAGGTCAGACTTAGTGAATCTGGAATGTACCTACTTCTGGAGGGGGAGAACAGGATGGGGCTGCTTGCCATAAAGGAAAGGCTTGAACCTAACCGTGAAGGTCAATGACTATGGAATCTGGAAATGCAGAACCTACTTCTTGAGGGGGAGAATATGGATGGGGGCTGCTGTAAGTGGGAAAGGTGAGTCCCTGTGTGTGTCAGATTGGAACCTACTTCTTTGGAGGGGGAGAATATGATGGGTTGCTACTATGTAAGTGGAAAGGCGAGTCCTAACCGTGAAGGTCAGACTTAGTGGAATCTGGAAATGCAGAACCTACTTCTTGAGGGGGAGAATATGGATGGGGGCTGCTACTATGTAAGTGGAAAGGCTTAGTCCTAACCATGAAGGTCAGACTAGTGGAATCTGGAAATGCAGAACCTACTTCTTGAGGGAGAATATGGATGGGGGCTGCTACTATGTAAGTGGAAAGGCGAGTCCTAACCGTGAAGGCCAGACTTAGTGGAATCTGGAAATGCAGAACCTAGCTGAGGGAGAATATGGGTGGGGGCTGCTACTATGGCAGTGAGTCCTAACCATGAAGGTCAGACTTAGTGGAATCTGGAAATGCAGAACCTACTTCTTGAGGGGAGAATATGGATGGGGGCTGCTACTATGTAAGTGGAAGGCGAGTCCTAACCGTGAAGGTCAGACTTAGTGGAATCTGGAAATGCAGAACCTACTCTTGAGGAGAACATGATGGGGAAGCTACCATGGGTGAAAGGTGAGTCCTAACCGTGAAGGTCAGACTTAGTGGAATCTGGAAATGCAGAACCTACTTTGAGGGGAATATGGATGGGCTGCTACTATGTAAGTGGAAAGGCGAATCAACCTAGAAGGTCAGATCAGTGGTCTGGAAATGCAGAACCTACTTCTGAGGGGGACAATATGGATGGGGTTGCCACATGTAAGTGAAAGAAGCAGTCCTAACCGTGAAGGTCAGACTTAGTGGAATCTGAAATGCAGAACCTACTTCTTGAGGGGGAGAATATGGATGGGGGCTGCTACTATGTAAGGGAAAGGCGAGTCCTAACCGTGAAGGTCAGACTTAGTGGAATCTGGAAATGGAACCTACTTCTGAGGGGGAGAATATGGATGGGGGCTGCTACCATGTAAGTGGAAAGGCGAGTCCCAACCTCGTGAAGGTCAGACTTAGTGGAATCTGGAAATGCAGAACCTACTTTTGAGTGGGGAGAATATGGATGGGGCTGCTACTATGTAAGTGGAAAGGCTGTGTCCTAACCGTGAAGGTCAGACTAGTGAATCTGGAAATGGTAGAACCTACTTCTTGAGGGGAGAATATGGATGGGGCTGCTACTATGTAAGTGGAAAGGCGAGTCCTAACCGTGAAGGTCAGACTTAGGTGGACCTGGGAAACCCAGAACCCATTTGAGGGGAGAATATGGATGGGGCTGCCACACAGTGGAAAGGCGAGTCCCAACTGCGAAGGTCAGACTTAGTGAATCTGGAAATGCAGAACCTACTTCTGAGGGAGAACATGGATGGGGCTGCTACCATGTAAGGGAGCGTTTGTGTCCCAACCGTGAAGGTCAGACTGCAGGAATCTGAAATGCAGAACCTTACTCTTGAGGGGGGAGAATATGGATGGGGGCTGCTACTATGTAAGTGGAAAGGCGGTCCTAACCGTGAAGGTCAGACTTTGTGGAATCTGGAAATGCAGAACCTACTTCTGAGGGGAGAATATGGATGGGGGCTGCTACTATGTAAGTGGAAAGGCGAGTCCTAACCGTGAAGGCTGTCAGACTTAGGAAATCTGAAAGGCAAGGGAACTCACTTCTCTGGAGGGAATATGGATGGGGGCTGCTGCTGTAAGTGGAAAGGCGAGTCCTAATCATGGAAGGTCAGACTTAGTGAATCTGGAAATGCAGAACCTACTTGAGGGGAGAATATGGATGGGGGCTGCTACTATGTAAGGAAAGGCGAGTCCTAACCGTGCAAGGTCAGACTTAGTGGAATTGGAATGCAGAACCTACTTGGAGGGGGAGAATATGGATGGGGCTGCTACTATGTAAGTGGAAAGGTCACAGTCCTAACCGTGAAGGTCAGACTTAGTGGAATCTGGGAAATGCAGAACCTACTTCTGGAGGGGGAGAATATGGATGGGGGCTGCTACTATGTAAGTGGAAAGGCGAGTCCTAACTGTGGAAGGTTTGACTTAGTGAATCTGGAAATGCAGAACCCACTTTGGAGGGGAATATGGGATGGGGGTCATACTATGCAAGTGGAAAGGAAATCCGTGAAGGTCAGACTTAGTGACCTGAAATGGCAGAACCTACCTGAGGGGGAGAATATGGATGGGGGCTGCTACTGCAGGAAAGGCGAGTCCTAACCGTGAAGGTCAGACTTAGTGAACTTGGAAATGCAGAACCTACTGAGGGGGAGAATATGGATTAGGGCTGCTACCATGCAAGTGGAAAGGCGAGTCCTAACCGTGAAGGTCAGACTTTAGTGAATTCTGAAATGCAGAACCTACTTCCTTGAGGGGGAGAATATGATGGGTTGTTACTATGTAAGTGGAAAGGCGAGTCCTAACCGTGAAGGTCAGACTTAGTGGAATCTGGAAATGCAGAACCTTATTTCTGGTGGGGAGAATATGGATGGGGGCTGCTACTATGTAAGTGGAAAGGGGCGAGTCCCAACCGTGAAGTGTCAGATTTAGTGGAATCTGGAAATGCAGAACCTACTTCTTGGAGGGAGAAGAGATGGGGGCTGCCACGCAGGGGTGGAGGCGAGTCCCAACCGTGAAGGTCAGACTTCTCTCTCTCTAGGACCTGGAAATGCAGAACCTACTTCTGAGGGGAGAATATGGATGGGGCTGCTACTATGTGGTGGAAGAGTCCTAACCGTGAAGGTCAGACTTAGTGGAATCTGGAAATGCAGAACCACGGAGGGGGAGAATATGGATGGGGCTGCTACTATGTAAGTGGAAAGGCGGTCCTAACCGTGAAGGTCAGACTTAGTGGAATCTGGAATGCAGAACCTACTTGAGGGAGAATATGGATGGGGCTGTTATGTAAGTGGAAAGGCTTAGTCCCAACCGTGGAAGGTCAGACTTATGGAATCTGGAAACAGAACCTACTTTGAGGGGGAGAATATGATAAATGCTACTATGTAAGTGGAAAGGCGAGTCCCAACCGTGAAGGTCAGATTCTAGTGGAATCTGGAAATGCAGAACCTACTTCTTGAGGGGGAGAATATGGATGGGGGCTGCTACTATGTAAGTGGAAAGGCGAGTCCTAACCGCAGGCTGTGACTTAGTGGAATCTGGAAAATGGAGAACCTACTTCTTGAGGGGGAGAATATGGATGGGGGCTGCTACTATGTAAGTGGAAAGGCGAGTCCTAACCGTGAAGGTCAGACTTAGTGGACCTGAAATGCAGAACCGACTTCTTGAGGGGAGAATATGGATGGGGCTACATTATGTAAGTGGAAAGGCGAGTCCTAACCGTGGAAGGTCAGACTTAGTGGAATCTGGAAATGCAGAACCTACTTTGAGGGGAGAATATGGATGGGGAAGGTTACTATGTAAGTGGAAAGGCGAGTCCTAACCGTGAAGGTCAGACTTAGTGGAATCTGGAAATGCAGAACCTACTTTGAGGGGGAGAATATGGATGGGGGCTGCTACTATGTAAGTGGAAAGGCGAGTCCTAACCGTGAAGGTCAGATCTCAGGAATCTGGAAATGCAGAACCTACTTTTGAGGGGGAGAATATGGATGGGGGCTGCTACTATGTAAGTGGAAAGGCGAGTCCTAACCGTGAAGGTCAGACTTAGTGGAATCTGGAAATGCAGAACCTACTTCTTGAGGGGGAGAAATATGGATGGGGCTGCTACTATGTAAGTGGAAAGGCGAGTCCTAACTGTGAAGGTCGTAGACTTAGTGGAATCTGGAAATGCAGAACCTACTTCTGAGGGGAGAATATGGATGGGGCTGCTACTATGTAAGTGGAAAGGGCGAGTCCTAACCGTGAAGGTCAGACTTAGTGGAATCTGGAAATGCAGAACCTACTTCTTGAGGGGGAGAATATGGATGGGGGCTGCTACTATGTAAGTGGAAAGGCGAGTCCTAACCGTGAAGGTCAGACTTAGTGGAATCTGGAAATGCAGAACCTTACTTCTTGAGGGGAGAATATGGATGGGGGCTGCTACTATGTAAGTGGAAAGGCGAGTCCTAACCCGTGAAGGTCAGACTAGTGGAATCTGGAAATGCAGAACCTACTTCTTGAGGGGGAGAATATGGATGGGGCTGCTACTATGTAAGTGGAAAGGCGAGTCCTAACCGTGAAGGTCAGACTTAGTGGAATCTGGAAATGCAGAACCTACTTCTTGAGGGGAGAATATGGATGGGGGCTGCTACTATGTAAGTGGAAAGGCGAGTCCTAACCGTGAAGGTCAGACTTAGTGGAATCTGGAAATGCAGAACCTACTTCTTGAGGGGAGAATATGGATGGGGGCTGCTACTATGTAAGTGGAAAGGCGAGTCCTAACCGTGAAGGTCAGACTTAGTGGAATCTGGAAATGCAGAACCTACTTCTGAGGGGAGAATATGGATGGGGGCCAGCTACTATGTAAGTGGAAAGGCGAGTCCTAACCGTGAAGGTCAGACTCCTTAGTGGAATCTGAAATGCAGAACCTACTTCTTGAGGGGAGAATATGGATGGGGGCTGCTACTATGTAAGTGGAAAGGCTGTAGTCCCATCCCATGAGTTGTCAATTTATGGAACTGGGAAATGCAGAACCTACTTCGAGGGGAGAACATGGGATGGGGGCTGCTACTATGTAAGTGGGAAAGGCTTTTGTGTCCTGGGAATCCGTGAAGGTCAGACTTAGTGGAATCTGGAAATGCAGAACCTACTTCTTGAGGGGAGAATATGGATGGGGGCTGCGTCATAAGTGGAAAGGCGAGTCCTAACCGTGAAGGTCAGACTTGGGAATCTGGAAATGCAGAACCTACTTGAGGGGGAGAATATGGATGGGGGCTGCTACTATGTAAGTGGAAAGGCGAGTCCCAACCGTGAAGGTCAGACTTAGGTGGAATCTGGAAATGCAGAACCTACTTCTTGAGGGGGAGAATATGGATGGGGCTGCTACTATGTGGTAAGTGGAAAGGCGAACCTAACCGTGAAGGTCACATCTTAGTGGAATCTGGAAATGCAGAACCTACTTCTGAGGGGAGAATATGGATGGGGGCTGCTACTATGTAAGTGGAAAGGCGAGTCCTAACCGTGAAGGTCAGACTTAGTGGAATCTGGAAATGCAGTGAACCAACTTTGAGGGAGAATATGGATGGGGCTGCTACTATGTAAGTGGAAATGCGAGTCCTAACCGTGAAGGTCAGACTTAGTGGAATCTGGAAATGCAGAACCTACTTTTGGAGGGGGAGAATATGGATGGGGCTACAATATGTAAGTGGAAAGGCGAGTCCTAACCGTGAAGGTCAGACTTAGTGGAATCTGGAAATGCAGAACCTACTTTGATGGAGAGAATATGGATGGGGCTGCTACTATGTAAGTGGAAAGGCTTGTGTCCTAACCGTGAAGGTCAGACTTAGTGGAATCTGGAAATGCAGAACCTACTTCTTTGAGGGGAGAATATGGATGGGGCTGCTACTATGTAAGGGAAAGGCGAGTCCTAACCGTGAAGGTCAGACTTAGTGAATCTGGAAATGCAGAACCTACTTCTTGAGGGGGAGAATATGGATGGGGGCTGCTACTATGTAAGTGGAAAGGTGAGTCCTAACCGTGAAGGTCAGACTTAGTGGAATCTGGAAATGCAGAACCTACTTCTTGAGGGGGAGAATATGGATGGGCTGCTACTATGTAAGTGGAAAGGCGAGTCCTAACCGTGAAGGTCAGACTTAGTGGAATCTGGAAATGCAGAACCTACTTCTTGAGGGGGAGAATATGGATGGGGGCTGCTACTATGTAAGTGGAAAGGCGAGTCCTAACCGTGAAGGTCAGACTTAGTGGAATCTGGAAATGCAGAACCTACTTCTTGAGGGGAGAATATGGATGGGGGCTGCTACTATGTAAGTGGAAAGGCGAGTCCTAACCGTGAAGGTCAGACTTAGTGGAATCTGGAAATGCAGAACCTACTTCTTGAGGGGAGAATATGGATGGGGGCTGCTACTATGTAAGTGGAAAGGCGAGTCCTAACCGTGAAGGTCAGACTTAGTGGAATCTGGAAATGCGGAACCTATTTCTTGAGGGGAGAATATGGATGGGGCTGCTACTATGTAAGTGGAAAAGGCGAGTCCTAACCGTGAAGGTCAGACTTAGTGGAATCTGGAAATGCAGAACCTACTTTGGAGGGGAGAATATGGATGGGGGCTGCTACTATGTAAGTGGAAAGGCGAGTCCTAACCGTGAAGGTCAGACTTAGTGAATCTGGAAATGCAGAACCTACTTCTTGAGGGAGAATATGGATGGGGGCTGCTACTATGTAAGTGGAAAGGCTTAGTCCTAACCGTGAAGGTCAGACTTAGTGGAATCTGGAAAATGCAGAACCTACTTCTTGAGGGGAGAATAATATGGATGGGGCTGCCATTATGTAAGTGGAAAGGCGTGAAGTCCTAACCGTGAAGGTCAGACTCAGTGGAATCTGGAAATGCAGAACCTACTTCTTGAGGGGGAGAATATGGATGGGGCCACTATGTAAGTGGAAAGGCGAGTCCTAACCGTGAAGGTCAGACTTAGTGGAATCTGGAAATGCAGAACCTACTTCTTTGGAGGGAGAATATGGATGGGGCTGCTACTATGTAAGTGTCTAAGTAGTCCTAACCGTGAAGGTCAGACTTAGTGGAATCTGAAATGCAGAACCTACTTCTTGAGGGGAGAATATGGATGGGGCTGCTACTATGTAAGTGGAAAGGCGAGTCCTAACCGGTGAAGGTCAGACTTAGTGGAATCTGGAAATGCAGAACCTACTTCTTGAGGGGAGAATATGGATGGGGGCTGCTACTATGTAAGTGGAAAGGCGAGTCCCACCGTGGGAAGGTCAGACTTAGTGGAATCTGGAAATGCAGAACCTACTTCTGAGGGGAGAATATGGATGGGGGCTGCTACTATGTAAGTGGAAAGGCGAGTCCTAACCGTGAAGGTCAGACTTAGTGGAATCTGGAAATGCAGAACCTACTTCTTGAGGGGAGAATATGGATGGGGGCTGCTACTATGTAAGGGAAAGGCGAGTCCTAACCGTGAAGGTCAGACTTAGTGGAATCTGGAAATGCAGAACCTACTCGAGGGGAGACTATGGATGGGGCTGCTACTATGTAAGGGAAAGGCGAGTCCTAACCGTGAAGGTCAGACTTAGTGGAATCTGGAAATGCAGAACCTACTTCTTGAGGGGGAGAATATGGATGGGGGCTGCTACTATGTAAGTGGAAAGGCGAGTCCTAACCGTGAAGGTCAGACTTAGTGGAATCTGGAAATGCAGAACCTACTTCTTGAGGGGGAGAATATGGATGGGGGCTGCTACTATGTATGGGAAAGGCGAGTCCTAACCGTGTGAAGTCAGACTTAGTGGAATCTGGAAATGCAGAACCTACTTGGAGGGGGAGAATATGGATGGGGGCTGCTACTATGTAAGTGGAAAGGCGAGTCCTAACCGTGAAGGTCAGACTTAGTGGAATCTGGAAATGCAGAACCTACTTTGAGGGGAGAATATGGATGGGGCTGCTACTATGTAAGTGGAAATGCGTAGTCCTAACCGTGAAGGTCAGACTTAGGTGAATCTGGAAATGCAGAACCTACTTCTTGAGGGGGAGAATATGGATGGGGGCTGCTACTATGTAAGTGGAAAGGCGAGTCCTAACCGTGAAGGTCAGACTTAGTGGAATCTGGAAATGCAGAACCTACTTCTTGATGGAGAGAATATGGATGGGGGCTGCTACTATGTAAGTGGAAAGGCGAGTCCTAACCGTGAAGGTCAGACTTAGTGGAATCTGAAATGCAGAACCTACTTCTTGAGGGAGAATATGGATGGGGTAGCCAAGGTTACTATGTAAGGGAAAGGCTAGGTCCTAACCGTGAAGGTCAGACTTAGTGAATCTGGAAATGCAGAACCTACTTCTTGAGGGGGAGAATATGGATGGGGGCTGCTACTATGTAAGTGGAAAGGCGAGTCCCAACCGTGAAGGTCAGACTTAGTGGAATCTGGAATGCAGAACCTACTTCTTGAGGGGAGAATATGATGGGGGCTGCTACTATGTAAGTGGAAAGGCGAGTCCTAACCGTGAAGGTCAGACTTAGTGGAATTGGAATGCAGAATCCCATTTTGAGGGGGAGAATATGGATGGGGCTACATTATGTAAGTGGAAAGGCGAGTCCTAACCGTGAAGGTCAGACTTAGTGGAATCTGGAAATGCAGAACCTACTTCTTGGAGGGGAGAATATGGATGGGGCTGCTACTATGTAAGTGGAAAGGCGAGTCCTAACCGTGAAGGTCAGACTTATTGGAATCTGGAAATGCAGAACCTACTTTTGAGGGGGAGAATATGGATGGGGCTGCTACTATGTAAGTGGAAAGGCGAGTCCTAACCGTGAAGGTCAGACTTAGTGGAATCTGGAAATGCAGAACCTACTTCTTGAGGGGGAGAATATGGATGGGGGCTGCTACTATGTAAGTGGAAAGGCGAGTCCTAACCGTGAAGGTCAGACTTAGTGAATCTGAAAATGCAGAACCTACTTCTTGAGGGGGAGAATAGGGATGGGGGCTGCTACTATGTAAGTGGAAAGGCGAGTCCTAACCGTGAAGGTCAGACTTAGTGGAATCTGGAAATGCAGAACCTACTTCTTGAGGGGGAGAATATGGATGGGGCTGCTACTATGTAAGTGGGAAAGGCGAGTCCTAACCGTGAAGGTCAGACTTAGTGGAATCTGAAATGCAGAACCTACTTCTTGAGGGGAGAATATGGATGGGCTGCTACTGCTGTAAGTGGAAAGGCGAGTCCTAACCGTGAAGGTCAGACTTAGTGGAATCTGGAAATGCAGAACCTACTTCTTGAGGGGGAGAATATGGATGGGGCTGCTACTATGTAAGGGAAAGGCGAGTCCTAACCGTGAAGGTCAGACTTAGTGGAATCTGGAATGCAGAACCTTACTTCTTGAGGGGGAGAATATGATGGGGGCTGCTACTATGTAAGTGGAAAGGCGAGTCCTAACCGTGAAGGTCAGACTTAGTGGAATCTGGAAATGCAGAACCTACTTCTTGAGGGGAGAATATGGATGGGCTACATGGTGTAAGTGGAAAGGCGAGTCCTAACCGTGAAGGTCAGACTTATGGAATCTGGAAACAGAACCCACTTCTTGAGGGGTAGAATATGGATGGGGCTACCATGTAAGTGGAAAGGCGAGTCCTAACCGGTGAAGGTCAGACTTAGTGGAATCTGGAAATGCAGAACCTACTTTGGAGGGGGAGAATATGGATGGGGGCTGCTACTATGTAAGTGGAAAGGCGAGTCCTAACCGTGAAGGTCAGACTTAGTGGAATCTGGAAATGCAGAACCTACTTTGAGGGGAGAATATGGATGGGGCTGCTACTATGTAAGTGGAAAGGCGAGTCCTAACCGTGTGAAGGTCAGACTTAGTGGGACCCAGAAATGCAGAACCTACTTTGAGGGGGAGAATATGGATGGGGGCTGCTACTATGTAAGTGGAAAGGCGAGTCCTAACCGTGAAGGTCAGACTTAGTGGAATCTGGAAATGCAGAACCTACTTCTGAGGGGGAGAATATGGATGGGGGCTGCTACTATGTAAGGGAAAGGCGGTCCCAACTTAGAAGGTCAGACTTAGTGAATCTGGAAATGCAGAACCTACTTTGAGGGGGAGAATATGGATGGGGGCTGCTGTCATGTAAGGGAGGTGCTGCCAGTCCTAACCGTGAAGGTCAGACTTAGTGGAATCTGGAAATGCAGAACCTACTTCTTGAGGGGAGAATATGGATGGGCTGCTACTATGTAAGTGGAAAGGAACCTACCGTGAAGGTCAGACTTAGTGGAATCTGGAAATGCAGAACCTACTTTGAGGGGGAGAATATGGATACACAGCACATGTAAGGGAAAGGCTAGGTCCCAACCGGAAGGTCAGACTTAGTGGAATCTGAAATGCAGAACCTACTTCTTGGAGGGGAGAATAGATGGGGCTGCTACTATGTAAGGGAAAGGCGAGTCCTAACCGTGAAGGCCAGACTTGGTGAATCTGGAAATGCAGAACCTACTTCTTGAGGGGAGAATATGGATGGGCTGCTACTATGTAAGTGGAAAGGCGAGTCCTAACCGTGAAGGTCAGACTTAGTGGAATTTGGAAATGCAGAACCGACTTCTTGAGGGGAGAATATGGATGGGCTGCTACTATGTAAGTGGAAAGGCGAGTCCTAACCGTGAAGGTCAGACTTAGTGGAATCTGGAAATGCAGAACCTACTTCTTGAGGGGGAGAATATGGATGGGGGCTGCTACTATGTAAGTGGAAAGGCGAGTCCTAACCGTGAAGGGCAGACTTAGTGGAATCTGGAAATGCAGAACCTACTTCTTGAGGGGAGAATATGGATGGGGGCTGCTACTATGTAAGTGGAAAGGCGAGTCCTAACCGTCAAGGTCAGACTTAGTGGAATCTGGAAATGCAGAACCTACTTCTTGAGGGGAGAATATGGATGGACTGCTGCTATGTAAGTGGAAAGGCGAGGTCCTGTGCTCTGGTAGAATCAGACTTAGGCAGATCTGGAAATGCAGAACGTACTTCTTGAGGGGGAGAATATGGATGGGGGCTGCTACTATGTAAGTGGAAAGGCGAGTCCTAACCGTGAAGGTCAGACTTAGTGGAATCTGGAAATGCAGGTACTTCCTGGAGAATATGGATGGGCTGCTATGTAAGTGGAAAGGCGAGTCCTAGCCGTGAAGGTCAGACTTAGTGGAATCTGGAAATGCAGAACCTACTTCTTGAGGGGGAGAATATGGATGGGGGCTGCTACTATGTAAGTGGAAAGAAAGCCAGTCCCTAACCGTGAAGGTCAGACTTAGTGGAATCTGGAAATGCAGAACCTACTTCTTGAGGGGAGAATATGGATGGGGGCTGCTACTATGTAAGTGGGGAAAGGCGAGGTCACTAACCGTGAAGGTCAGACTTAGTGGAATCTGGAAATGCAGAACCTACTTCTTGAGGGAGAATATGGACCTGGGGCTGCTATGTAAGTGGAAAGGCGAGGTCCTAACATGAAGGTCATTCCGTGGAATCTGGAAATGCAGACCTGTGGGGAAATATGGATGGGGGCTGCTACTGAGTACAGAAGGCGAGTCTAACCGTGAAGGTCAGACTTAGTGGAATCTGGGAAATGCAGAACCTGCCCAGGGGAGGTAGGATGAGGGCTGCTACTATGTAAGTGGAAAGGCGAGTCCTAACCGTGAAGGTCAGACTTAGTGGAATCAGGAAGTCGCAGACCTACTTCTTGAGGGGGAGAATATGGATGGGGGCTGCTACTATGTGGGTGAGAAGGCGAGTCCTAACCGTGAAGGTCAGACTTAGTGGAATCTGGAAATGCAGAACCTACTTCTTGAGGGGCTCTGGATGGGGGCTGCTACTATGTAAGTGGAAAGCCGAGTCCTAACCGTAGAGATAGACTTAGTGGAATCTGGAAATACAGAACCTACTTCTTAGGGAAGGATGTTGGATAGGTTTCTTTCTTCTGTGGGTGAGGCGGAGTCCTAACCGTGAAGGTCAGACTTAGTGGAATCTGGAAATGCAGAACCTACTTCTTGAGGGAGAATATGGATGGGGGCTGCTACTATGTAAGTGGAAAGGCGAGTCCCCTGAACATTAATTAGACTTAGTGGAATCTGGAAATGCAGAACCTGCTTCTTGAGGGGGGAGAAATATGTGGATGGGGGCTGCTATGTAAGTGGAGAGGGCGGGAGTCTCTTTCGTGAAGGTCAGACTTAGTGGAATCTGGAAATGCAGAGATTACTAACTGGCAGGGGAGAATATGGATGGGGGCTGCTACTATGTAAGTGGAAAGGCGAGTCCTAACCGTGAAGGTCAGACTTAGTGGAATCTGGAAATGCAGAACCTACTTCTTGAGGGAGAATATGGTGCGGGGGGCTGCTACTATGTAAGTGGAAAGTAAAGTCCTAACAGCAGAGGTCAGACTTAGTGGAATCTGGAAATGCAGAACCTACTTCTTGAGGGGAGAATATGGATGGGGGCTGCTACTATGTAAGTGGAAAGGCTGAGAGGTCCTAACCGTGAAGGTCAGACTTAGTGGAATCTGGAAATGCAGAGAATTACTTCTTGAGGAAGGAAGTGTGGGATGGGGCTGCCATAAGTGGAAAGGGCGGTCCTAGCAATGAAGGAGTCAGGTAGTGGAATCTGGAAATGCAGAACCTACTTCTTGAGGGGGAGAATATGGATGGGGGCTGCTACTATGTAAGTGGAAAGGCGAGTCCTAACCGTGAAGGTCAGACTTAGTGGAATCTGGGAAATGCAGAACCTACTTCTTGAGGGGGAGAATAT
Source organism: Ascarosepion bandense (assembly GCA_037127315.1). Lineage (NCBI taxonomy): Eukaryota > Metazoa > Mollusca > Cephalopoda > Sepiida > Sepiidae > Ascarosepion > Ascarosepion bandense. The sequence goes on from JBBBDQ010000655.1 coordinate 213,250, forward strand.
GGATGGGCTGCTACTATGTAAGTGTGGAAGAAAGCAGATCCTAACGGTGAAGGTCAGACTTAGTGGAATCTGGAAATGCAGAACCTACTTCTTGAGGGGAGAATATGGATGGGGGCTGCTATGTAAGTGGAAAGGCGAGTCCTAACATGAAGGTCAGACTTATGGTGAATCTGAAATGAGAACCTGCTAACAAAGGGGAAGAGAGGAGTGTGGATGGGGCTGCTATGTAAGTGGAAGAGGCGAGTCCCCTGTTGCGTGAAGGTCAGACTTAGTGGAATCTGGAAATGCAGAACCTACTTCTTGGGGGAGAATATGGATGGGGGCTGCTACTATGTAAGTGGAAAGAGAGCGAGTCCTAACCGTGAAGGTCCAGACTTAGTGGAATCTGGAAATGCAGAACCTACTTCTTGAGGGGAGAATATGGATGGGGAGCTGCTACTATGTAAGTGGAAAGGCGAGAGTCCCTGGCCGTGAAGGTCAGACTTAGTGGAATCTGAGTAGGGCTACCTTGGGGGAGAATATGGATGGGGGCTGCTACTATGTAAGTGGAAAGGCAGAGTCCCTGGCAAGAGGGTCAGACTTAGTGGAATCTGGAAATGCAGAACCTACTTCTTGGGGGAGAATGGATGGGGCTGCTACAACTGAGGTGAAGGGCGGTCCTAACCGTGAAGGTCAGACTTAGTGGAATCTGGAAATGCAGAACCTACTTCTTGAGGGGGAGAATATGGATGGGGGCTGCTACTATGTAAGTGGAAAGGCGAGTCCTAACCGTGAAGGTCAGACTTAGTGGAATCTGGAAATGCAGAACCTACTTCTTGAGGGAGAATATGGATGGGGCTGCTATGTAAGTGGAAAGGCGAGTCTAACCGTGAAGTTAGACTTAGTGGAATCTGGAAATGCAGAACCTGCTTCCTTTGGGGGAGAATATGGATGGGGGCTGCTACTATGTAAGTGAAAAGGCAGTCCTTTGTGGAATCAGACTTAGTGGAATCTGGAAATACCAGAACCTACTTCTGGGGAGAATGGATGGGAGCTGCTACTGTAAGTGGAAAGGCGAGTCCCTAGTGAAGGTCAGACTTGAATGGAATCTGGAAATGCAGAACCTACTTCTTGAGGAGAATATGGATGGGGGCTGCTACGCTGTGTAAGTGGAAGGCGAGTCCTAACCGTGAAGGTCAGACTTAGTGGAATCTGGAAATGCAGAACCTACTTCTTGAGGGGGAGAATATGGATGGGGGCTGCTACTATGAGGTGGAAAGAGCGAGTCCTAACCGTGAAGGTCAGACTTGTTCAGAATCTGGAAATGCAGAACCTACTTCTTGAGGGGAGAATATGGATGGGGAATGCTACTATGAAGTGGAAAGGCGAGTCCTAACCGTGAAGGTCAGACTTAGTGGAATCTGGGAAATGGAACTACTTCTTGAGGGGAGAATATGGATGGGGGCTGCTACTATGTGATGGAAGGCGAGTCCTAACCGTGAGGTCAGAATGGTGGAGATCTGGAAATGCAGAACCTACTTCTTGAGGGGAAGCCATGGACAGGGCTGCTATGTGAGTGGAAAGGCGAGTCCTAACCGTGAAGGTCAGACTTAGTGGAATCTGGAAATGCAGAACCTGCCTTTGGGAGGAATATGGATGGGGGCTGCTACTATGTAAGTGGAAAGGCGAGTCCTAACCGTGGAGATGACAGTGGATGTTGGGAACCTGCTTCATGGGGGAGAATATGGATGGGGAGGAGGCTGCTACTATGTAAGTGGAAAGGCGAGTCCTAACCGTGAAGGTCAGACTTAGTGGAATCTGGAAATGCAGAACCTAGCTTGCGGGGAGGGGCTGTGGATGGGGGCTGCTACTATGTAAGTGGAAAGGCGAGTCCTAACCGTGAAGGTCAGACTTAGTGGAATCTGGAAATACAGAACCACAACTTCTTGAGGGGGAGAATATGGATGGGGCTGCTACTATGTAAGTGGAAAGGCGAGTCCTAACCGTGAAGGTCAGACTTAGTGGAATCTGGGTACGACCTACTTCTTCAGGGGAGGTATGGATGGGGGCTGCTACTATGTAAGTGGAAGGCGAGTCCTAACCGTGAAGGTCAGACTTAAAGTGGAATCTGGAAATGCAGACCTGCTTCTTGAGGGGGAGAGAATATGGATGGAGGCTGCTACTATGTAAGTGAAGGCGAGTCCACAGCCGTGAAGGTCAGACTTAGTGGAATCTGGAAATGCAGAACCTACTTCTTGAGGGGAGATTATGGATGGGGGCTGCTACTATGTAAGTGGAAAGGCGAGTCCTAACCGTGAAGGTCAGACTTAGTGGAATCTGGAAATGCAGAACCTACTTCTTGAGGGGGAGAATATGGATGGGGGCTGCTATTATATAAGTGAAAGGCGAGTCCTAACCGTGAAGGTCAGACTTAAGTGAGATGTCAGAGTAGAACCACTTCTTGAGGGGGAGAATATGGATGGGGGCTGCTATATGTAAGTGGAAAGGCGAGGTCCTAACCATTGAAGGTCAGACTTAGTGGAATCTGGAAATGCAGAACCCTAACTTGGGGAGAATATGGATGGGGGCTGCTATATGTAAGTGGAAGGCGAGTCCTAACCGTGAAGGTCAGACTTAGTGGAATCTGGAAATGCAGAACCTACTTCTTGAGGAGAATATGGATGGGAGCTGCTACTATGTAAGTGGAAAGAAGGCAGTCCCTAGTGAAGGTCAGACTTAGTGGAATCTGGAAATGCAGAACCTACTTCATGGGGGGAGAATATGGATGGGAGCTGCTACTATGTAAGCGTTAAGAAGGCGAGTCCTAACGTGAAGGTCAGACAGTGAGATCTGGAAATGCAGAACCACCAACCTGGCAGGGGGAAAATGTGGATGGGGGCTGCTATGTAAAGTGGAAAGGCGAGTCCTAACCGTGAAGGTCAGACTTAGTGGAATCTGGAAATGCAGAACCTACTTCTTGAGGGAGAAGAATGTGGATGGGGCTGCTACTATGTAAGTGGAAAGGCGAGTCCTAACCGTGAAGGTCAGACTCTGATGGAGATCTGGAAATGCAAGACCTACTTCTTGAGGGGAGAATATGGATGGGGGCTGCTACTATGTAAGTGGAAAGGCGGTACTAACCGTGGAAAGATCAGACTTAGTGGAATCTGGAAATGGAGACCTGCTTCTTGAGGGGAGAATGGATGGAGCTGCTACTATGTAAGTGGAAAGGCGAGTCCTAACCGTGAAGGTCAGACTTAAGTGGAATCTGGAAATGCAGAACCTACTTCTTGAGGGGAGAATATGGATGGGGGCTGCTACTATGAGGTGGAAGGCAGTCCTATCGTGGTCAGACTTAGTGGAATCTGGAAATGCAGAACCTACTTCTTGGCAGGGGAATATGGATGGGAACTGCTACTATGTAAGTGGAAAGGCGGTCCTAACCGTGAAGGTCAGACTTAGTGGAATCTGGAAATGCAAAGACCACTTCTAATAAGAATATGGATGGGGGCTGCTACCTCTGTAGATGGAGAAGGCGGAGTCTAACCGTGAGTCAGGCCAGTGAATCTGGAGAAGTACAGAACCTACTTCTTGAGGGGGAGAATATGGATGGGAGCTGCTATGTAAGTGGAAAGAGCGGAGTCTAACCGTGAAGGTCAGACTTAGTGGAATCTGGAAATGCAGAACCTACTTCTTGAGGGGGAGAATATGGATGAGGGCTGCTACTATGTAAGTGGAAAGGCGAGTCCTAACAATAGAGTCAGACTTAGTGGAATCTGGAAATGCAGAACCTACTTCTTGAGGGGAGAATATGGATGGGGGCTGCTACTATGTAGAGGTGGAAGGCGAGTCCTAACCGTGAAGGTCAGACTTAGTGGAATCTGGAAATGCAGAACCTACTTCTTGAGGGGAGAATATGGATGGGGGCTGCTACTATGTAAGTGGAAAGGCGAGTCCTAACCGTGAAGGTCAGACTTAGTGGAATCTGGAAATGCAGAACCTACTTCTTGAGGGGAGAATATGGATGGGGGCTGCTACTATGTAAGTGGAAAGGCGAGTCCTAACCGTGAAGGTCAGACTAGTGGAATCTGGAAATGCAGAACCTACTTCTTGAGGGAGAATATGGATGGGAGCTGCTACTATGTAAGTGGAAAGGCGAGTCCTAACCGTGAAGGTCAGACTTAGTGGAATCTGGAAATGCAGAACCTACTTCTTGAGGGGAGGAATATGGATGGGGGCTGCTACTATGTAAGTGGAAAGGCGAGTCCTAACCGTGAAGGTCAGACTTAGTGGAGATCTGGAAATGCAGAACCTACTTCTTGAGGGGGAGAATATGGATGGGGGCTGCTACTATGTAGGTAGGAAAGGCGAGTCCTAACCGTGAAGGTCAGACTTAGTGGAATCTGGAAATGCAGAACCTACTTCTTGAGGGGAGAATATGGATGGGGGCTGCTACTATGTAAGTGGAAAGGCGAGTCCTAACCGTGAAGGTCAGACTTAGTGGAATCTGGAAATGCAGAACCTACTTCTTGAGAATATGGATGGGGGCTGCTACTATGTAAGTGGAAGGCGAGTCCTAACCGTGAAGGTCAGACTTAGTGGAATCTGGAAATGCAGAACCTACTTCTTGAGGGGAGAATATGGATGGGGGCTGCTACTATGTAAGTGGAAAGGCGAGTCCTAACCGTGAAGGTCAGACTTAGTGGAATCTGGAAATGCAGAACCTACTTCTTGAGGGGGAGAATATGGATGGGGGCTGCTACTATGTAAGTAAGAGCGAGTCTAACTTGCATTGAAGGTCAGACTTAGTGGAATCTGGAAATGCAGAACCTACTTCTTGAGGGGAGAATATGGATGGGGGCTGCTACTATGTAAGTGGAAAGCGGAGTCTAACCGTGAAGGTCAGACTTAGTGGAATCTGGAAATGCAGAACCTACTTCTTGAGGGGAGAATATGGATGGGGGCTGCTACTATGTAAGTGGAAAGACGAGTCTAACCGTGAAGGTCAGACTTAGTGGAATCTGGAAATGCAGAACCTACTTCTTGAGGGGAGAATATGGATGGGGGCTGCTACTATGTAAGTGGAAAGGCGAGTCCTAACCGTGAAGGTCAGACTTAGTGGAATCTGGAAATGCAGAACCTACTTCTTGAGGGGGAGAATATGGATGGGGGCTGCTACTATGTAAGTGGAAAGGCGAGTCCTAACCGTGAAGGTCAGACTTAGTGGAATCTGGAAATGCAGAACCTACTTCTTGAGGGGGAGAATATGGATGGGGGCTGCTACTATGTAAGTGGAAAGGCGAGTCCTAACCGTGAAGGTCAGACTTAGTGGAATCTGAAATGCAGAACCTACTTCTTGAGGGAGATTATGGATGGGGGCTGCTACTATGTAAGTGGAAAGACGAGTCCTAACCGTGAAGGTCAGACTTAGTGGAATCTGGAAATGCAGAACCTACTTCTTGAGGGGAGAATATGGATGGGGGCTGCTACTATGTAAGTGGAAAGGCGAGTCCTAACCGTGAAGGTCAGACTTAGTGGAATCTGGAAATGCAGAACCTACTTCTTGAGGGGGAGAATATGGATGGGGGCTGCTACTATGTAAGTGGAAAGGCGAGTCCTAACCGTGAAGGTCAGACTTAGTGGAATCTGGAAATGCAGAACCTACTTCTTGAGGGGGAGAATATGGATGGGGGCTGCTACTATGTAAGTGGAAAGGCGAAGTCCCTAACGTGAAGGTCCAGACTTAGTGGAATCTGGAAATGCAGAACCTACTTCTTGAGGGGAGAATATGGATGGGGGCTGCTACTATGTAAGTGGAAAGGCGAGTCCTAACCGTGAAGGTCAGACTTAGTGGAATCTGGAAATGCAGAACCTACTTCTTGAGGGGGAGAATATGGATGGGGGCTGCTACTATGTAAGTGGAAAGGCGAGTCCTAACCGTGAAGGTCAGACTTAGTGGAATCTGGAAATACAGGAACCTACTTCTTGAGGGGAGAATATGGATGGGGGCTGCTACTATGTAAGTGGAAAGGCGAGTCCTAACCGTGAAGGTCAGACTTGGTGGAATCTGGAAATGCAGAACCTACTTCTTGAGGGGGAGAATATGGATGGGGGCTGCTACTATGTAAGTGGAAAGGCGAGTCTAACCGTGAAGGTCAGACTTAGTGGAATCTGGAAATGCAGAACCTACTTCTTGAGGAGAAGTGTGGATCGGGGGGCTGCTACTATGTAAGTGGAAAGGCGAGTCCTAACCGTGAAGGTCAGACTTAGTGGAATCTGGAAATGCAGAACCTACTTCTTGAGGGGAGAATATGGATGAGGCTGCTACTATGTAAGTGGAAAGGCGAATTCCTAACCGTGAAGGTCAGACTTAGTGGAATCTGGAAATGCAGAACCTACTTCTTGAGGGGGGAGAATATGGATGGGGGCTGCTACTATGTAAGTGGAAAGGCGAGTCCTAACCGTGAAGGTCAGACTTAAGAGCAGATCTGAAATGCACAGAACCTACTTCTTCGAGGGGAGAATATGGATGGGGGCTGCTACTATGTAGTAGGAAGGCGAGTCCTAACCGTGAAGGTCAGACTTAGTGGAATCTGGAAATGCAGAACCTACTTCTTGAGGGGAGAATATGGATGGGGGCTGCTACTATGTAAGTGGAAGGCGAGTCCTAACCGTGAAGGTCAGACTTAGTGGAATCTGGAAATGCAGAACCTACTTCTTGAGGGGAGAATATGGATGGGGGCTGCTACTATGTAAGTGGAAAGGCCCGAGTCCTAACCGTAAGAGACAGACTTAGTGGAATCTGGAAATGCAGAACCTACTTCTTGAGGGAGAATATGGATGGGGGCTGCTACTATGTAAGTGGAAGGCGAGTCCTAACCGTGAAGGTCAGACTTAGTGGAATCTGGAAATGCAGAACCTACTTCTTGAGGGGAGAATATGGATGGGGGCTGCTACTATGTAAGTGGAAAGGCGAGTCCTAACCGTGAAGGTCAGACTTAGTGGAATCTGGAAATGCCAGAACCTACTTCTTGAGGGAGAATATGGATGGGGGCTGCTACTATGTAAGTGGAAAGGCGAGTCCTAACCGTGAAGGTCAGACTTAGTGGAATCTGGAAATGCAGAACCTACTTCTTGAGGGGGAGAATATGGATGGGAGCTGCTACTATGTAAGTGGAAAGGCGAGTCCTAACCGTGAAGGTCAGACTTAGTGGAATCTGGAAATGCAGAACCTACTTCTTGAGGAGAATATGGATGGGGGCTGCTACTATAGTGGAAAGCAGTCCTAACCGTGAAGGTCAGACTTGAGTGGAATCTGGAAATGCAGAACCTACTTCTTGAGGGAGAATATGGATGGGGGCTGCTACTATGTAAGTGGAAAGGCGAGTCCTAACCGTGAAGGTCAGACTTAGTGGAATCTGGAAATGCAGAACCTACTTCTTGAGGGAGAATATGGATGGGGGCTGCTACTATGTAAGTGGAAAGGCGAGTCCTAACCGTGAAGGTCAGACTTAGTGGAATCTGGAAATGCAGAACCTACTTCTTGAGGGAGAATATGGATGGACTGCTACTATGTAAGTGGAAAGGCGAGTCCTAACCGTGAAGGTCAGACTTAGTGGAATCTGGAAATGCAGAACCTACTTCTTGAGGGGAAGAATATGGATGAGGCTGCTACTATGTAAGTGGAAAGGCGAGTCCTAACCGTGAAGGTCAGACTTAGTGGAATCTGGAAATGCAAGAACCTACTTCCCCAACGAGGGGGAGAATATGGATGGGGGCTGCTACTATGTAAGTGGAAAGGCAGGTCTAACCGTGAAGGTCCAAGACTTAGTGGAATCTGGAAATGCAGAACCTACTTCTTGAGGGAGAATATGGATGGGGGCTGCTACTATGTAAGTGGAAAGGCGAGTCCTAACCGTGAAGGTCAGACTTAGTGGAATCTGGAAATGCAGAACCTACTTCTTGAGGGAAATATGGATGGGGGCTGCTACTATGTAAGTGGAAAGGCAGGTCCTAACCGTGAAGGTCAGACTTAGTGGAATCTGGAAATGCAGAACCTACTTCTTGAAGGAGAATATGGATGGGGGCTGCTACTATGTAAGTGGAAAGGCGAGTCTAACCGTGAAGGTCAGACTTAGTGGAATCTGGAAATGCAGAACCTACTTCTTGAGGGAGAATATGGATGGACTGCTACTATGTAAGTGGAAAGGCGAGTCCTAACCGTGAAGGTCAGACTTAGTGGAATCTGGAAATGCAGAACCTACTTCTTGAGGGGAGAATATGGATGGGGGCTGCTACTATGTAAGTGGAAAGGCGAGTCCTAACCGTGAAGGTCAGACTTAGTGGAATCTGGAAATGCAGAACCTACTTCTTGAGGGGAGAATATGGATGGGGGCTGCTACTATGTAAGTGGAAAGGCGAGTCCTAACCGTGAAGGTCAGACTTAGTGGAATCTGGAAATGCAGAGAATCTACTTCTTGAGGGGGAGAATATGGATGGGGGCTGCTACTATGTAGTGGAAAGACGAGTCCTAACCGTGAAGGTCAGACTTAGTGGAATCTGGAAATGCAGAACCTACTTCTTGAGGGGGAGAATATGGATGGGGGCTGCTACTATGTAAGTGGGCGAGTCCTAACCGTGAAGGTCAGACTTAGTGGAATCTGGAAATGCAGAACCTACTTCTTGAGGGAGAATATGGATGGGGGCTGCTACTATGTAAGTGGAAAGGCGAGTCCTAACCGTGAAGGTCAGACTTAGTGGAATCTGGAAATGCAGAACCTGCTTCTTGAGGAGCTGGATGGGGGGCTGCTACTATGTAAGTGGAAAGACGAGTCCTAACCGTGAAGGTCAGACTTAGTGGAATCTGGAAATGCAGAACCTACTTCAGGGGAGAATATGGATGGGGGCTGCTACTATGTAAGTGGAAAGGCGAGTCCTAACCGTGAAGGTCAGACTTAGTGGAATCTGGAAATGCAGAACCTACTTCTTGAGGGGGAGAATATGGATGGGGGCTGCTACTATGTAAGTGGAAAGGCGAGTCCTAACCGTGAAGGTCAGACTTAGTGGAATCTGGAAATGCAGAACCTACTTCTTGAGGGGAGAATATGGATTGGGGCTGCTACTATGTAAGTGGAAAGGCGAGTCCTAACCGTGAAGGTCAGACTTAGTGGAATCTGGAAATGCAGTTTTCTCAAGTACATTCCATGGTCGTAACAGTGAGAAGCTCGCCAAATTCCGTCTGTGAGAGGGAGGGAGGGTGGGGAATGGGAAATAATTATTCTTCAACAAGGACTGGGTGACGCTTTTGAACTCTTATCAAGATTAGAAAGTGAGGACTGGGCAGCTCCTGCCAAAATATGTCAAAAGTACTTCAAATGGTTATCAGCAAAAAAGGCATCTCAAAATGCCAAATGCAGGTGGGGGATACTAAAATTAAGCAGGTACAAAACTTTAGATACATTGGAAGTGTTCTAACAAAAGACGGAAAGTGCGACACAGAGATCCGAAGGCGAATTGGCATGGCGAAGGAGGCGTTCCAGAAGCTGAGTAAAGTATTAAGAGATAGAAAAATTTCGCCACAAAGAAAAGAGTACTGGATTGCTATGTGATGTCAGTTCTTCAATATAGCAGTGAATGATGAAAGAAAAACTTGAAGCAACTGAAATTGGGTTCTACCGAAGGATGCTGCGGATATCATGGACCGAGCATGTGAGCAATGAGGAGGTTTTGGAAAAGAATGGAAACGAAAAGGAAATTAATACTGAGCATCATCAAAAGTTCCTGGGACATGCAATGAGGAAGGAGGGCTTGGAGAACCTGATACTAACAGGCCAGATGGAGGGAAAAAGAGACAGGGGAAAGGTATTAATCCGTCCCTTCCCTCCAGTTATGGGTTAAATAACAAGGGTAGGACTTGGGGACCCTGCCCTTAAAAAAAAAACAAATCCCAATGAATCTTGATACTCGAAAAGAAAAAAGTATTACTAGACACAAAACCTATAAAAAAAACATTAACAATAAATTGTTGAAAGAAAAAGGTATTAATAAATAAAATGAATAAATAAAATTTGGTTGGCAATAAATGACCCGCCGAGGTTGATATGCCATAAAACTAAAAACAACCAACCAACCAACCGTACGAAATCAAACTTGTCGAACCCTCTGCCTTCGGGCCAAGACTAACCCAGACGAGGCTTTGCCGAGAGGCAGAGTCTCGTCTAAGGAAAAGTAGACAAGAAGCCTACCTTATGCAAGACCTACGAGGAATTTTCGTCCGAGCTTAATGGCTCGGAATTCCCACGTTAAAAACCTACTTTGTGTCAGCCTTAGTAGGAAGGTTTCTGGTAAATACGCAGATATTTAGAGAGCGCCGGGAAGACCAGATGACAAGATAAGTGAAGTCTGGCCCTCCTCTTGCTGCTGCCCCGGTTTCTGTCATCACAAACACTCGAATTTGTTTTTAATCATATCACTCCGAGCAAGGCAGTAACGCCACTGATGTGCAGGTGGCTACATAAGAGTAAAAAGATTAGATAGGAGAGAGTGAAGAGAAATACGAACCAGTTAGAAAGGAGCAAGAGAAGGATGGGAATACAGTTGTGATGACAGTTGCAAAGGTGGAGAGAAAGGAAAGGATATACAGGGTGGTGTAGAAAGAACTGGAGTCAAGTGGTTAAGTGATGGGTATTGACATTGCATTTAAATTCCTGGAGGTTGTAGCCGTCAGGAAAGCAAGAATATGGAAGCGAGTTCCACAGGCGGGAAGTGCGAGAAAAGAAGCTGCAGGAGTAGAATTGTCATCTGCATTTGGTTGATCTATCTGTGAATGGGTGAGACCCAATTGCCAGACTGGCAACACGAGTAAACATCTGTTGCAGAGACACCAGTGACTTAAGTTCGTCGGAGCAGAAGTCATGAAAATATTTATAGAACAGACAAAGGGAAGCCACATCCCATCGGTGGGAAAGTGGCTGGAGTCGCGCCTCCAAGTCGGTACCTGTCACATTACAGATTCTCTTTTGGAGCCTGTCAAGAACACTGAGATGAACAGCAGGGGCGCCTGACCAAATATTTACTACTAGAATAATTTTCCCGATGAAAGAACGTCATTCAGGCTACATAGAAAAGTTAATAGTTCTTTAATCCTTATGTACATTAAAATTTTTTAATTTGTCATTATTAAAGCCATTGTTAGCTATCGAAAGAGTTTGTTAGTTTATGCTTTAAAATTGTTTTTCAAAGGCAAAGGCCGCAGGGAATTCACTTGAAATCTCCCGAGAATCAGTGGCCGAAATCCCTGTAGAATCTTTTTACTTTCCATCTTGCTGATTGAAAAATCACCACTAAGTGATGAACCAAGAATCCTACATTTTTTTGTCTCACCGAGAGATGAAAAGAGCAGCTGCCACAGTGCGGACAGCGGGTTGTAAATTTACATTCTGCTTTGTAATACAAAATATTCAGAGAAAAAGCATAGACAAGTTCACTCAAAGATGCAACAAGTTTGGTGCGTATATAAGCTCACATTAGAAGAATATGCACGTTCACAAAAATCTCCTAAACTGGCCAAACATAGAGATAGATACAACATAGGAACACGTAATTAGCTAAAAGAAATTGCAATATGAGCTCTGGTAACAATGGTTACTGAGACATTGGATTTATAATTCCCCAAAATTCATGCACTGATGTCCTCAAGGACGCATGGCTCAGTGGATAAAAGCGTTCGTTAGATTCAGTGACTTGACCAAAAGAGTCGCGAGTTCAAGACCTGGCTACAGCAACGGTGAATAAATAAAATAATGACATTCGGAAGTGGCATGGAACGAGAACGTTATACCAAAATTCCTAGCAATAAAGCATACAACAACACATTGGGAATGTAAATAATATATATATATACTAGCAGTATAGCCCGGCGTTGCTCGGGTGTAATGAAAGCTTTAAAACTAATCCATGGTCCTGGAGCTCAGACTCTTTGGATGTTGGCACGAAAGACTAAAAAGCAATAGTTGTTTCCAGTTAAAGCGAAACCGTAGACTGAAAGAAAAATGAATGGATGTAAGTCAAATTTTCATTTCCTGATATCGATATCAAATAAGTTTTTTCGTTGTAAATTGAATTTCGAAGGCTAAATAAGTCCTCTGAGTAAATGGTATCATGGCTGAGACTAAGAACTATAATTATACCTACTTAGAGCCAAACCCGAAGCAAAAACTAAAATAAAAGGGCTGAAAAAAAATAGAGACATACAGGCAGATAAACAGACACACACACAAACATCTTGCCTTTTATATATATATATAATCTGTATATATATATATATATATTATCGATTTTCTTAAGTCTTTTCATTTCTTATGTCTTTGTCTATGAGTGTATCAAATGTGATTAAAATCGGACCACTCCTTCTATAACCCGTTTTTTCGATTATCGATTTTCGAGATTTATCGAGGTACCTCGACACAAAACCTAGCTAAGAACACTCGCAGACGCTTATAGTACAACTGTGTAAATTTTCAAGAAAATCGGTTCAGCCGTTTCGGAGTCTATAGGTAATGGACACACACACACACACACACACACACACACACACACACACACACACACACACACACAGACAAAGTTCCATTTATAAGTTTAGATTTTATTTTTCCGCTGGTCTTATGTTCTCATGTTTGACTATTATATAATTTTTCATTTTACTGTTTTTTTTTGTTTGTTTTTTTGAGAAGGAGAGTTATTTAAAACTGTCGCATGATGTGTGCGGTGGGCATCATGTGAGCGACTGTCTATTTAAAAAAAAACTTTCAAAACTCCATTTCCACTGATAAATAGTGTAAGTTTGATGGTAGGAGAAAATTGTCTGATATATCGTACCTCTCTTATAGCGAGGTGCCATTGATATTGTAATTGAAATAATATTTTTGTATTTTCAGGCAAAATCTTTCTTAAGGGTTCTTATAAGTTATTATTATGTAAATTATTGTTTTTATTATTGTTATATATTATTTATTATTACCTTAGAAATGAATACAATATGGGGAACCAGTAAGAGGATGTGTTAGAGAATATTATTATTTCAATAAGAGAATAAAATAAAAGAAAAAGAAATTTCCCTGCGAACATGCATTGAATGTGTTAGTTTTAAGCAATCAGTCAGTTAAGTGCCATACGTGATACACGCTTGGGCGATCATGTGTCGAAAGAGACATGACTGACTGGGCAGAACATTATCCCGCAGTAGGTTGCCATTGCTTTCTGGGGTAGACTGGTTGACCGACCAAGGCTATCCTGTTATTTAATCCATAACTGGAAGGATTAGACGGATTAATACCTTTCCCAAGGGTATTTGCGCGTAAGTGAACGCAATGAATTCGAACTCGGCTCTCCGCCTTCTCGTTCCAAGCCGATATCCAATGCACCACAACGCACATCCCTTTACGCAGTACTAACAAGAAAACAATTCCCATGCATAATAAAAGTGTCTTTTCTCCTAATCATATGCAAATGCAAAAATGCTCTTTCTTACAATAACATGCAATTTGCTTTTCACGTGTGTAATGGTCTTTAAATAACATATGGGGTTTATACTCCTTTTGACAAGAACAACAAGTCTTTTTATCTTTATTTTTCCTCAGACGTGTGTGTGGGTGTGGTTATGTATGTGTCTCTTAGGGCTTATTTCTTTTTTGTTGCCAACCTCTTCTCTGCAAGGGGAGGTTTCATTAACTTCTTGACAGGAGTCGGTCCTTTTTCAGCTCCTGCCGTCAGGTTCGTTTAGATCTCGTCCTCCCCTGCCTATTCAGATATGGATCGCCAGATGGTATTCCCTTCTTCGTTTGTTGTAAGCTCACCAAGACCTCGTTATTCCGTTTCTCTCTGTATTTCTTTGTTTCCTATCACTACCACCGCAAAAATGACCAATAAAGTACTCCTCCCACTGACCAGTTTACCAAAATTACTTTATTATTCTTCCAATTCCTATCTTCTTTTTCCAAAGTGTTTAATTTGTCTTTTTACTGCTCCAAATTAATTTTACCTCCGTGATTTAATACCTCGTATTCGTTCCGTCATGACGTTAGGGTGTTTATTCATTACCGGCTCCCATAACAGTTGTTTAAGATTTTGTCAACCATCTTTTTTTTTTTTTTTTTTTTTTTTTTTTTAATCATCTCACCCCAAGCAAGGCATTCCACTGCCACTATTGCGCATGGGGCTACATAGGGGAAGGTAAAGAGAAGGAGTGGATAGACATAGGGAATGTCAGGAGAAAGGTGATAGATGAGTAAGGATAGCGAGGATGAGTGTCGGGCAGATGGGAAGAGTGTTTGATAGAATGGGAGCAGGTTAGTGTGTTAGGAGGTGTCTATTGACCTTACATTTAAACTCCTGGAGATTGTAGCCGTCGGGGAAGCAATCGTTTGGAAGAGAATTCCACAGTCGGGAAGTGCGAGGAAAGAAACTGTTGGAGTAGAAGTTACGGCTGCATTTTATCGATTTCACTGTAAAAGGGTGGGATCTAGTTGCTAATCTAGTATCTCGTGCAAATTCGTATTTAGGGGGCACCAGTGATCTAAGTTCATCGGAGCAGAAGCCGTGAAAGTATTTATAGAAGAGACACAGCGAAGCCACGTCTCGCCGGTGGGAGAGAGACTGCAGGCGGTCTGCCAAGTCGGTATCTATCACATTACAGACCCTCCTCTGAACCTTATCGAGAAGCCCGAGGAGAACAGCAGGGGCACCCGACCAGATATGGCAGCAGTATTCAATGCACGGGCGGATGGTAGATTTATATATGTGCAAAATCTTTATTATTGAGTCTTTTTTGTCAAATTTCTCTTCAACCTGGTAATATAGGGGCAGGGTCATGAACATACCATTCGCAAAACCCCCCAGAGGTAATTTTATCAGAGTTAAGGGTGGCTTCATTCTCAGCATCCTAGTGGTTTCTCCTTCACATACCCTGGAGAGATCAATGGGTTTCTCAACGACTACTACTATAACTCCCTCAGTTATACTGGTTGCTTGCGGTAGGGACTGTATCGGTTAATACTTCGACCTGGTAATATTCCTCAACCCCCTTTCTATCATCTTTAAATAATTCGAGTGTACATAGTCGGTGCTCACTGGTCACATAAATAGGACCCAGTGAGATACATGTTCCAAGGCATCGTTTCTACACTTTCTATCTTCTGCTAACATTATAAACTTCATTCGGGCCGCATTCATAACTATATGCCCTGTTTCAACTTGGTATTTGGGTATTGCCCCCCAAGCTATCTTGTGGCCGGGGATACGAAATAGATAAATTTATAACCTGATATATCTCGAACAAACGGTCCAGTAACTGTATGGACACTACAACCAGTGATTTGTTATCTTCCAAGAAAGTTATACAGCTCTGGGTACTATAACATTTCCATACTTCCTTAAATGAGTCCACTGGTAACCTTAAATGGTGAGGTAACTAGGTTTGCATCTTAATTAACAATTCCCTTAAATGTCCAAGGGTCACTATAATCGGAGAAAAGCGACCCAAGGACAACATGTCCAGCTGAGCCTTGACGTGATCTAGTTAAATTGTTAGGGACTGACTAGCCCGCCGTATTTTGTTAAGGAAAGCTATCAGCTGATAATACTGTTGTAGAAATCTTATTAGGTTCTGCTTCACATACCTTGGAAAGACCAATGGATTTTCGAGCGACTACTACCAAAAATCCCTCAGTTATAATGATTGCTTGTGGTAGTACAGTATCAGTTAATATCGCGACCTGGCAATATTCCTCAACCCCCTTTCTATTATCTTTAAATAATTCCAGTATACACAGTCGGTGCTCACTGGTAACATAGATGAAACTCAATGAGGTACATGTTTGCAATTAATCGTTTTTACACTTTCTAGCTTCTGTTGCTAACACAATAAACTTTGTTCGGACTTCATTCATAGCTATATGCCCTGTTTCAACTTGGTTCTAGCTATTACTCTCAGGTTTTCATATGGTTGAGAATACGGAATAGCTTAATTTATAACCCGATATATCTCGAACAAACTGTCCCTATTCAGTAACGGCATGGACACTACAACCAGTAATTTGTTATCCTCAGACAAGGTTATACAACCTAGGGTACTATAATACTTCCATAATTTCTTAGAGTGGTCTACCGGTAACTTTAAATGGTGAGGTAACTCAGTTTGTATCTTGATTAACAATTCTCTTAAATGTCCAAGGGTCACTATACTCGGGGACTAGTGACCCAAGGACAACATGTCCAGCTGAGCCCTTACGTGCTCTAGTAAAATTGTTAGGGACTGACTAGCCCGTCGTATTTTGTTAAGGAAATCTATCAGCTGATAATACTGTTGTATAAACTTTTTAATCCGTGTAATTTGTTCATCTCCGCCTCAGTTTTATTGGCTATCTCTTGTCTTAGCTCCCTTAAATTGGTGGCCAGCCAATTTATTTTCACTATTTTTGCCACCTTGGCTAGAGACTCTTTGGTTTTTCTCCAATTCTCCCAGTCTTCACTTTATGACTCTAACCTCATCTTCTGTTATGGTTCCAAATAAAACAGCCAATGCTTTCCCTTCAATGGGGACTATTGCTCTTTTCCTTCCAGTTTATTCCTCCACCATTGTTATGTCCCACTCTAAAAACTACAACAAATTAAGTTATCCCGCTTCCGTAGGGTAATTCTCGGACACTTTTGACCTGACTGGGCACGGTCTGTTTATTTCACTCTCCAATTGGCTTAGCAATAAATCGTATAGGTTTAGATCGATCATGAATGTGACTAGCGACTTTAACCTATTTATTACGACTAAAATTATTTTCTTGAAAATCGTATTTTGGTTGTGTTTCCAATCTGCTTTTATCACTATCATCATCATTGCTTATAGCATCAATATTCTTGTGCTGGCCACACATGCAAGACACCAAGATATCTCATTTTCGTTTTCCTTTATACATCTACGTCCTTTTCACACAAATTTCTTAGTCTCCATTCCCATCTCCTACTAGGCTAGTTGAATTCTCTCAGTCTTCACTTTATGACTCTAACCTCATCTTCTGTTATGGTTCCAAATAAAACAGCCAATGCTTTTCCTAAAATGGGGACCATTGTTATCTTCCTTCTGGTTTGTAACAATTCAATTCCCTTTAGGTAATTTCTCATCTCCTTACATTAGTCGTCCATCACAGTTGTGTCCCACTCTAAAGAGTACAATAAATTAAGGTATCCCATTTCCGTGGGGTGATTCTCGGCCACTTTTGACCTGGCTGGGCCTTTTATTTCAGTCTCCTATTTGCTTAGCAATACCTCGTATGGATCTAAATCAACCATCATTGGGACTAACCACTTTGATCTAATTATTACTACTTTGCTCATTTTCATGAAAATCGTATTTTGACTGTTTCCAAGATGCTGTCATCCCCATCATCCTCATTGTTAGCATCATCAATCTTCTTGTGCCATACCTGCAAGGCGACAAGATATCCCATTTTTTATTCCTTTAGGCGTTTATGTCTCTTTCGTTAACACTTACAAATTCCTGTGTTTTGATTCCCATTTTCTCGTAGGCTAGTTGAATTTTAGACAGGTACACGGCCCTCCTGCCCCGAAGGTCGGATGTCATTATCAATGACGCTGCCGGACACGCATTTGGACAGCATGCTGCCCGAAAATGGAATTAATAGGTAAATATATCCGCCCCTCGTGACCTGTTACCCACACCTCCTAGTCTCCAACAAGCAGCTTTTTTTGGGAATTAAAGGGTAGATAACGAAGAGCTCGGTGTTGTTTCGCACCAACATCGAACCCATCTACCTCAGTTTTCATTACCTAATCTTCTTACGGAGACATGGGCCTCTTTGCCCTTCTTAGTCTCTGTTTCATAGGTAATTCGCGTTCAAACTCTCACTTACTCTCTTCCTTATTGCCTGCCCCTTTCCTCAGGGGTTACTTCTGGTTCAACTTCTGACATATTTTCTTCTTTCTGTCGGTCTTGAAGCGGAGAGAGGGGTAGTTCGTCTTCCTCTTCCATCCCTTGATTCTCCTCCAATCTTGGGGAGCTTCCAACCGCTGCCCTGGCCGTTTTCACTGAGGTTAGTTTTAGTAGCTAGTTTTCCTTCTAGATGGCTGTCTAGTTCCCTCTTGCTGGTTTCTGATCTCTCTGTTTTCTTCATCTCCAGAGTCTTCTTCTGTTTCCATATACTCTGGATCCACTAGGGTTGCTTTATTTGTTTTGGCCCTCTTTTTTAGGCTATCTCTGCTAATTTCAGATAATTGGCATGGACCCTTCTCGTACTTGATCCTAGACCACAAATGATACCGGTTCAGTTTGCTCCGCTATTCTGTAATAGGATCTCTAACTCTGATCTACTCTCTTTCCTTAATGAGACTCCGGTTTTCCTGACCTTGTCAATCCTTTCTTGAAGGGTAGCTCTAGACACACATACTCTTCACACTTTCTTTCAGCGGCTTTTGGAACTGAGAGAAAGATATTTCACATTCACTATGAATGACACTGCATCTTCCTTGCACTCACTTAATTCCACTCCAAACTCAGGGAGTTTCAAACTAAAACCATTGACTAGTCAAAACCGTCACGAGGCCTCTTCTTTGTTTCTGGTTGAGATAATTTGGGCTCGAGCTCTGTCCCATTTTTTTCTTTCAGTCGTTCTTTGAGTTGAGAGAGAGAGGTATTTCCTCTCCCTCTTCTGACTTATTTGACGGAGTCCTTGTCTGTCTCTATTGTCTTATTGAGCTTCCAGCCCCACCTTTCTTGCTTTATTCACCTTTACAAGTCTAACTTCTTTCCTCGGTACTGGTCTTCCTTTTGCCGATACCAATGCTACTCTTCTTTCTTTTATTACTATCAGGCTTACGGCCATATCACGTTGAATACGCCGATTCTCAGTCGATCACCGAAGTTAATCAACGTTGAGCCTGGTCAGTACTTAGATGGGTGACTGCTTGGGAATACCAGGTGCTGTAAGCGTTTATTGACGGATGTGCGTGCTTACGGCCATATCACATTGAATACACCGGTTCTCGGTCGATCACCGAAATTAATCAACGTTGAGCCTGGTCAGTACTTAGATGGGTGACTGCTTGGGAATACCAGGTGCTGTAAGCGTTTATTGACGGATGTGCGTGCTTACGGCCATATCACATTGAATACACCGGTTCTCGGTCGATCACCGAAGTTAAGCAGTACTTAGATGGGTGACCGCTTGGGAATACCAGGTGCTGTAAGCGTTTATTGACGGATGTGCGTGCTTACGGCCATATCACATTGAATACACCGGTTCTCGGTCGATCACCGAAGTTAAGCAGTACTTAGATGGGTGACCGCTTGGGAATACCAGGTGCTGTAAGCGTTTATTGACGGATGTGCGTGCTTACGGCCATATCACATTGAATACACCGGTTCTCGGTCGATCACCGAAGTTAAGCAGTACTTAGATGGGTGACCGCTTGGGAATACCAGGTGCTGTAAGCGCTGCTTGACGTAAGTGCGTTGCGGTGCAGTGAATATCGGCTCGGAAAGAGAAATCGGTGAGCCAAGTTCGAATTCCATTTGAATACCCTGCATTCACTTAAGCACTGATATTCTTGGGAAAGGTATTAATCTGTCCCTTCCCTCCAGTTATGGGTTAAATAACAAGGGTATGACTTGGGGACCCTGCCCTTAAAAAACAAACCCCAACGAATCTTGATACTCGAAAAAGAAAAAAGTATTACTAGACACAAAAACTTATATAAAAAAGCAACAATAAATTGTTGAAAGAAAAAGGTATTACCAGCAATAAATAAATAAAATTTAGTTGTCAATAAATGACCCACCGATGTTGATATGCCATAAAAGCAAAACAACTAACCAACAAAATATTTTTATCAAGAAAGGGGGTTAAATTCTATTCCAGCTCCATGACGATGAAGCTAATCTTGTCCCAAAATCGTCTCTTCACACAAACCTGAGGCCACATAAAACATCTGGACGCAGCTCGTCCCTTGTACTTCCACCGGGGGATTCACCATCTCCTTTATCTTCATCATGGTTCTTTCCACTTGAGTAATTTCAATGTCTGCCTCCTTCAAGTTACCCTTATATCTCAAGCGCTCATAATCTTCCTGATTCAGCATCGAGACCTGTGACCCTGTATGTATTACAATTCTTACTACTGATCCTTCCACTAATATCTTACAATGAAGTCATTACCCTTCAACTAAAACATGAGACACCCTAGCTGTCTTCTATTGTGTCCTAGTACCTTGGCACTCACGCAAACCGGCCATAGGCGCCGGCAGTAGCACATCACCAGGGTCATCCACACAGGGATCCCACTTTGGCCCCTTTCCAGCTGGGTGACCGAAAGCAGACCCTACTCATTTCACTCGTTCTCCATCGCCGAGGACAGCTTCTCTTCAGGTGACCTGGTCTTTCATAATACCAGCATCTCCACATGGGGCAATTTGCTGCAAAATGACCCTCATGGCCACATACCCAGCACCTCTTTCTAGTTGTTCTGATAAGGGTCACCCTCCCTCTTACTACGGGAGCGACCCTTACTTCTTCTCATTCTTCAGGTTCCTTTTGATTCTAAATGATGGGGCGCCCCTGTTAAGTGTACACCATCTAGTTCTGTTCCCCTTTTCACTACACCATTGAAATGGGGAGGGGCTTCCTCACCGTGAAGGCCACAGGTCCAGCAAACCAAGCCGTATCTACCCGGCATGGGTTCATAAAACCTATACTTTCTTCCAAAATCTTCTTCCCTATATTTATCGAAGATCGTCGAAAACCACCTTTACGACTTGAACTCTGGATCTTTGTCCCTGGACTTCCGCCAAACTCCAGTGCTATCTTTTGCAAGGGCTATCGCAGCTGATAAATTCAGGGGGCCCTCCTTTAATAAATCGTGACGAACACTCTCCTTCCTGAGCGCTTCTACGTTCAAATCGGCAAACTAGGCTTGCATTACTGCATTTGTCCGCTCTTCAACGGGAAATGCTATTCCGGCCAGCTTCTCGGCTCTAGCCCGAAACTCTCCGGGATCTCATCCTTCAACTGCGTTAGTTTGAAGAGTGTCCTCATCGCTTCTATTGCCGTACCTTCGTCGGCAAACTCCCTCATGATTCTCTCCTCTATTTTTCCCAGTGTATCTGCTGATCCCCCTGTAAGAACTGCCCTATAAACTCTGAGGTCTTCCCCGTTGTGTATTTGAGCAAAATCTCTCTTTTATACAGGTTTCATTAAAAATGACTGACAAGGCATTATCATTGAGATTTTATATATAATTTTTCATGTGTTCGTATAATTTTTTTCTTTTCGGAACTCAAATTATATAAGAATTGTCCAAAGGTTTTATACTTTTAAGCACTTTTGGCTATACTTTTAGCCATTATCAAGAATTAATTTTGTTTAATTTGTAAATAAACAAGTGTAAATTTTATGCGTATAGAGTCTTGTGTATGTTAAGTTCCGAACACGGTGAGGACATTGTTACCATGTTCATAATTGATGTTATTAAGTATAGGATTTCTCTTTTTTATTAGTAATGCCTCCATTATTTTTAATCTTCTTTTGAATGTGGATGATGCTATTATGTATGTATTATCAACAAGGATATCACAGATAGGTCCTGGAGGAACTCGATGTGTTTAAATGAGATTGGATAGAACTGTTGTGGGAAAGGTGCAGTGTCAATCTTCTCGTTAATTTTGTGGTGGTGTAGCCAATGTAATTGTTTATGGATTTGGATAGCTGAGGAACATAGTTCTTCAAAGGACATAGGTTCATAAATGAAACTGGTTCTCTGCAGTTTAGATTTTGCAGGTGAATTATTATTATTGACGATGAGATTGGCAGTTTAACACTACCGGCCTGATTTTTCACATTTTCCTAATAAAATTTCTCTTAAACAATCAAGCCGGTAGTTATATATATATATATATAAATATACTGTTTAATTAAAAACAGAATATCTACTTAAATACGAGTATCTGTAGAAGCCTCGCTGATACTTTGTAAATTGGTCTTGTGCCAAACACGACCGAAGCCCCCACAATTTAAATATCAGGAGGTTGAACGTTGGATGTTGAAATGTGAAAGGATAAAATATTTCGCGTGTACATTAAAGATTTATTAACAGAATGACAAAATTGTAAGAAAAAAAAATATAAGTAAAATTTCCTTAACTGGACATTATTACATATTTGTGAGAAGAAAAATGTTCATTGAGAAATGCATGTAACTTTGTAGTTAAAATTTATCGTAGAGAAATGTAGGTATTTAAAATGTCCGCAGAAGTTTAGAGTTTATGGTCGATAGTAGTAGAATGTAAAGTCTTTTTACGTTCCTTCCTCTTTGTGATAGGTAGGCGACAGGGTGAGAAAGAAGAAATAAATAAATAGTACTTAGCGTGTCCTGTTGTTGTTGTTGTTGTTGTTCTCTTTGGCAGCATGGAGTAATAATAAAGAAAAGGAAAATTGGAAGCAAAGGCAAGACGTGACCGAGTCAGCTTGAAGTTTCTTCCTTACATTGTGAGATGCTATCAGATATCGCTCTCATTCTGACTGTGTTGAAATTTTTTTTTGTTATATTGCCCCGAGTTCCGTCAGCTAACCGCTCCTATGCTGGGCTCATTTTGACCGGTCACTGACGTAGTTTAAATAGTGATGCTTCTCGTGTTGTCGGCTCCAGCAGGCATTTTCGCTTCTAGGTGTGAAAAAGCGTCATTTATGAATTTTCTATTTTTAATCCAATCAGGATCCGGAATTTTGCTTTTCACACTGACTTGTAAATTTTTCTTGGTCTGGGTTTTTCCAAAATGATTTTAGTCGTTTGAATTCATTTTGCAGGTGTGCAATTTTACCTGTTATAATTGGGTTTTTCTAAAATTCTTTTAGCCGTTTGGATCCGATTTTTCGAGTGTGCAATTTTACATTGCATTTAAATTCTTGGTGATTATAGCTGTCAGTAAAGCAAATATACGGAAAGGAATTCTACTGGCGGGAAGTGCGAGAAAAGAAGCTGTTTGAGTAGAAGTTGCAGTTACATTTAGTTGATGGATGATATAGGATTTGTATCCTATATATCAATTAAAAATTGATTAAACAAATAAATTATATATATATATATATGTATATATATATATATATATATGTATATATTGTTAAATATAACATACAATGAATGTGTATTATGTTTAATGATGAGCTGTTCTAAACATCGTATTTTAACTTGAATTTCAGGTGAAAATAAAGAAAAAATTCTTCAACACTTGAATATTTTTTATGATGCTGGTTTTAAGCTTTCGGCTCACACAAGCCATCTTCAGAGAGATTACAGAGACGTTAACATAAAGACATCCACCATTAAAGATAATTTTATCTTGTATTGACAAACAACATTGCTATGCCACGGTAACAGTCACCGAATAGCAATTTTATTCACTGAGATATGTGTCCTTGAGGACATCTGAATTTTGGGGACTTATAAATTTAAGGAATCAGTAACCATCTTTACCAGAGTTCATATTACAATTTTGTTGTCTGTAATTGTGAAGCTATAGAGAGATGGTTAATATTTATTGAATTGGCTTTGTGTGAAACATAGCCCAACTTCCTACAGCTTACAGATTTATTCGACATCATCAGAAGGTTAGAGATTGGAATGTGTAGATTTTGGAAGAATAAAAGTATACATTTTGCATGTTTAAATAGACATTTATTAAAATAAAAGAATGACATGAACTGTAGAAGTTAATGTACATCAAGAAACGGTATTAAGAAGTTAAGGATATCAAGAGTTCGTAGTAGCAACTTGTGTGGCTGTAGGCAGGAACGTATGTATGTATGTATGTATGAGCGTTTATTGTTGGGTAGAATTGTCTTTGAAGTTATCGCTCATGGTGACTGATGAAAAGAAAGGCGGTGAGAAGTGAGAGGTGAGAGGTGAGAGAGAAAGATAGAGACAATAATAGCGATCGCTTGGCGTTTGTCAAGGGTACGTGTTAATTACGCTCGACATCTTAACTCACTGGCGACGGTCGTCTTGTCCCGTTTTTTAAATCATTTGTAGAACATTTGGGAATTTTTTTTTTATTTTTTTTAATCATATCACCCCAAGCAAGGCGATAACGCCACTGATGCGCAGGGGGCTACGTAAGGGTAAAAAGAATGGAAAAGAGAAAGCCAGAAACCGCATCCTAAACAGGAAACAAGGGATGAGCCTCTTCACCTGTTCAATAGATGTGGGTGGAGTGTAACCGGGCGATAGTTTAGTCTATCTACTCCAACTGAGTTTAGTCTATCTACTCCAACCCGGATGTGATTTTGGCCTTTCTATTTTGTTTTTAGATGTTATTTTAGTTTTCTATTTGCCGAAAAAAATTTCGCATCGAGGTGTGAAATTTCGCGAGGATTTTGTGCGTGAAGCAGAGTTTGTAAATTCGAGAAAATTCGTTTATTTCTAACAAAATCAGAGCTTAGCATTTGATTTTTTAAGTATAGAACTTGTTTTGTTCACTACAATTGTTTTCCTATAGCACTCCGTCTTACTGGTTCCCATTTTGAACTCATTTCCATGTTTGCCTGACTAAGGGATTTTTGTGGCTTAAGTATATGCGCTGATTTCTTAAGTTTTCGTGTTTTCCAGTGGGGTTCAATGCCTATTATTTCAACTTCATCCGCAGGGTCGGTGATCTCCATTTTTCTTCCATAGCCACGTTTGATTTTTCTATTTCCTCTCGCGTTTGCCATCAACTTTTTTTTATAATACTTTCATCCTAAGCAAGGGAGAACTGCCACTGGTGCGCAGGGGGTTACAGAATAGGTGAGTGATGAGAAAGAGGAACACGTTACAGGGAGTGTCAGAGAATGGGTAAGAGAAGAATGAGAACAATGATGTGAAGAGAGATGTATGAGTGTCAAGTGCAAAGGGAGAAAAACCCGATACAAGGGCTGTCAGGGAAAGGATGCAAAACAAAGAGATAGGAGATAGTAAATGACATTGCATTTGAATTCTTGGTGATTATAGCTGTCAGCAAAGCAAATGTATGGAAGGGAATTCCACAGGTGGGAAGTGCAAGAAAAGAAGCTGTTAGAGTAGACGTTGCGGTTACATTTGATCAGTTTTACTGTAAACGGGTGGGGCCTAGTCACTAGTCTAGTAAATTAAAGCAGAGTGGGCACAAAATTAGGCACCTCCACTAAATTTTTTATTTCCTTTTGTGTTTGCCATCAACTTTTTTTTATAATCATTTCATCACAAGCAAGGCAGTACTGCCACTGGTGTGCAGGGGGTTACAGAATAGGTGAGTGATGAGAAAGAGGAACACGTTACAGGGGGTCGTCAGAAAATGGATAATAGAAGTGTGGAATATAATTCCACACTCTAACCTCAGACAAACTGCATCACCTGGTTCCACCTGGTCTGACCTTCACAGCTACGACCCACCCTGCCACTTAAATAGTAGCAAACCACCCACATTCTCTCCATATTCCATTGGTGAGAAATTCCACTCAGTCAGCTTCTTCCTGCGAATCACTGACCAATGGAACAAACTCCCAAGGGAGTGTTTTCACAATCACTGCAATCTTGACCTGTTTAAGTCTAGAGTCAACCGTTATCTTATCCTATCCATATAAAGTTTTTTTTCTTTTTAAATCGTTTCACCCCAAGCAAGGCAGAATTGCTACTGGTGTGCAGGGGGTTACAGAATAGGTGAGTGATGAGAAAAAGGAATAAATTACAGGGAGTGTCAGAGAATGGGTAAGAGAAGAATGAGAACATTGATGTGAAGAGAGCTGTATGAGTGTCAAGTGGAAAGGGAGAAAAACCTGATACAAGGGCTGTCAGGGAAAGGATGCGAAACAGAGATAGGAGATGGTAATTGACATTGCATTTGAATTCTTGGTGATTATAGCTGTCAGCAAAGCAAATGTATGGAAGGGAATTCCACAGGCGGGAAGTGCAAGAAAAGAAGCTGTTAGAGTAGAAGTTGCGGTTACATTTGATCAGTTTTACTGTAAACGGGTGGGGCCTAGTCACTAGTCTAGTAAATTAAAGCAGAGTGGGCACAAAATTAGGCACCTCCACTAAATCGATGAAAAAACAGCATATTATGAAGAAAAAAGTCCCCAAACTTAATAAAAACGAACTTTTCCATCAAAATGTTTATGTTATTATTAAGAGGAAAGATCAAAGTATTTTTTTAATTATTTTTTAAAAAAGATTTTTAATCTTTTCTAACACGTTCGAAATTTTGGTAAAAATCTTATTTTGATTTTCGTTAGCGAGCAGCCAAACCGTTACGAAAATTTACAATGGAAAAAATGTGATATTACTTAACTCAGTTTTTTTTTCCAGTGAAAAACATTAAATTGGAAATTCTTGCAAAAATCAAATAATTGTCGGATTTTAATGAAACTTTTATTAAAAAAAAGTAATAAAATTAAATTTGAAATTATTATTTTTGAAAAATCTGTGTAAAAATATTTTTTTTACATTTGTTAGGATCACTCTACGTAAAGAAATTAAAGTTTGTAGGCAAAATTAGTTTTAATAGTTAAACGCAGGACTCATTGAGGAATGGAAAACATCTATTATTTTTTAAACATTTTGGCTCCATTTTCTAAAAATCTGCTCCCATTAGGAAATAAAAATGCAATAAAACTATGGCATTATTTCATTAGATAAGCTTTTAATTGCTTTAATGAATAATATAAATTAAAGTCATTACAGTCTGAAGAAATTTTTTTCGATTAATAACTAAATTTTAAAAGAATTTTCATTTCTTTAAATTATATTTTATAAACTTTCAAAGGTATTTTTAAATATTTCAAAGATTTGTAGTTTTATTTACTAATCAAAAATTGAAACGTTTAAAAATCCTCGAGGTTTCGTATTTTTAAAATAATTTTAAGTTTTTTTTTGTGTATTTGAAGTTTTTTTTTGTATGGTAATTTCTGTGTGTACACTAAAAGGTCATGTGTTTCACGGTTTCTTCCTCTTACAGGAAAAAAAATTGGACAATTTTGTCAATTCTGGTCGCCATACACTTATCTATCTCGCATTTGTCAAGCTTTCATCGCCTGTCAAATATAGGAAAAGGTTAGAAAGGTCAACACTGAAGTAGCACCAGTCGAATTTTCATACCCTATGCAATCATCAGGTGCTTAGTATGAACTGACCGTTCTGAGATTTGAATTTTGATTCTCGCGTTGCTCATGGTAGTTTTATATTATAATGCTAAGGCGATATTTTTTACTGTTTTAATTACAGAGTTTGATTTAATTTATACTACAACTTAAACATGAAATTGAAAAGTTAAAAGTAAAATCTAAAAAGCTGAGTTAATAGGTGGAATGTTTTTAGAGCAGAGGGTATACGTTTTTTTATAAGTCAAGGATGATTACTTGTTGATTTTAGTTCAGTAGAAAACAAAAAAATATTAATAATAATAATAGTGGGTAGGTGTTCTTTTGAAGGGTAGTCGTATATTGTTGAAGATTAACGGAATTTGGCCTCGTTGTAGATCGCCCACTATAAGTCATAAGGAAAGGTTATAAACTAAGAAAAGCAAATTTAGTTGAGAAATAACATTTTATTTATATATGCACATATCAATTAAGGTTTTTACAATTAAAGTAATCCTTTAAATATGGGTCCAACGGACGTTAAAATGTTCATGGCAATAAAATGCTGGAAAGAGAATTAATGCTTAGGTATGTGGGAGCGTTGTAAGTAAGGAATGTCTTTGATGTATCCGCTCCGTTGGTCAGTAAGTAGTTTTGAGACAGCGAAGAAGAAAAAGATAAGGAAGGGAGGCGAGCATAGTAGCCGCTTGACGTCGGTCAAGGGGAGATACTAATTACTCTCGTCTCTCTCGAGTCAGTCCGTGTCGGTCTGTCTGTCTGGCGATGCTTTCTGTATCGGCTTTTTATTTCGACTTTTTGGATCGCAGCAGATCATTTGGGAATTCACATCCGTATCTGATTCTGGGCTTCCCATTTGCCGATAAATAAAATTCGCGTAGGCTCGCCGAAATGGAAATTTAATATTTAATTAATTTTTAGTTTTCAATCGGAACATCTGCACGAAACCGGGGTGTGCACCGACGAGTTTTGGTCATTTGCTTTTTGGTCGTGAGAGTGCAAACATCCGGTTCATCGCTTTTGCTCGGTCGGTATCACCAAATAATAATAACAATAATAATGATAATAATAATAATAATAATAATATTCATTCTAAATTTCATGCTATAAATAGGTAGTACTTGTGTAAATCCGATTAACATTACATTTTTTATTTTCCAAAAATAATGTCATAGACGTATATTTCATTTTTGCAAGATTCTAAAAACCGATAATTAACTTTTGTTTACAAATGTGTCGATCGCTCAAAAATGGCCGAAAAATTGAAAAATAAAAAAAAAGTTAAATTTTTAGATTCCAATCAATATAATTTCTGTTTGAAATGCACCAGAGTATTTTTGTTACTGGAAATATCAAATTTAAATCATTTAGCTTTCAATTAAAACTAAAACAAGTTTCAAAACTTCAATTTAAAAAGTTAGTTATGGAAAATGAATGGCGGTACCGAGATAAAATGTATTATTGTTGGTCATTTTGTTTTAAATGTGTGCTGTTGGTAATTTTAGTATAAAAAATGTATTTTTGGTATTTTTACGATAAGTATTTTTTAAAAATATTTTTATAGTATTTTGTTTTTGGTTGGGGGTTCATTATTTGCCCATAGCTGGGATCTTAACAGGT
The DNA here is from genome assembly GCA_037127315.1 of Ascarosepion bandense. Classification (NCBI taxonomy): domain Eukaryota; kingdom Metazoa; phylum Mollusca; class Cephalopoda; order Sepiida; family Sepiidae; genus Ascarosepion; species Ascarosepion bandense. Next base: position 242,014 of record JBBBDQ010000655.1, read on the forward strand.
ATTACCACCCGGGTTAGAATGGACGTGGGAATAATAGGAATTAAGAGGTGGTCATCAAAACCTCGAATCTCCCTTGCTGCCGGATGACATTTATCGTCTACCCAGAACTTAAATTCCGACAAGAATAAACATTTATTTTATTGATCAAACATGAAACGGCGAATAATATCAAACGCACAGGTGAATAAAAAGATTACCCGTCTTTAACTACCTTTACACACCGTCAACCAAACCAACAAATAGACTACCCAAATAAATAAATAAATAAATAAATAAATAAATAAATAAATAAAAGAAAGAAAGAAAAGAAAAAGAAAGAGAAAATCTTCCGTTACCTTTACGATAAAAATCTTTTTTCTTGATCTGGGGGCAAAGAAGGGTGGTAGAGACAGGTGATATTTTTTTTCACTGACAAAACGGCAATCAATCCCGGTGATTTTTCAGACAGATCCGCTGCTAAGTACGGGCTGAGTTTTTTAAAATCACACCGGCTTGTTATAAAATAATTCACGGATTTCTTTTTACTTCGACATGTGAAGGACTAAAACAAATCACTCCGCCTTCGATATTTGGGAAAACTTTCTCAATAAAAACAAACAGGTAATGCAACATTTTCAAAATATTTAAAACTAAAAGAGTTTTTAAATTATTCTTTTTTTCTTTTTTTTTTTCGTAAATAAGATTGAAAAAATTTCCATCTAAGTTATCAAGACTATAAGTGACTATATTTTTTAAATACTTTTTTAATTGAGGCAATATTGCTTGTTACAAAGGAAAATATTTGAAACGAAACATTTCTTTTCGCGTTTTTAGGTAAAGAGTCATAGACAGGCACATTCTGAGATATTCAAAGGGATAGGCCCAGTCTAAGATAGATCGATAATTAGATTGATAGGCACATTCTGAGGTAGATAGATATACTCAGTTTCAGTTAATTGTTATACTCACTTGATATTTACACCCATAGCGCTCTCTATCTCATATATAAATTATAAATATATTGAGGCAGCATATAAACCTATAGTATATTGTTTTTGTTAACAGACAATGAATGTTCATGTTTTTTTTAATCACAAGCTGTTCTAAACATCGGATTTTAACTTTAATTTCTGGTGAAAATAAAGACAAAAATTGTCGAACATTTCGATTTTTGCGCAATTTTGGTACATCCGCTCATTTTCGATATTTTAAAGTGAATTTTTAAAAATAAAAAAAGCTTTCATGAAGCTTTTATTTTAGCTTTTAATTGAAAGCTAAATGATTAAATTTACTATTTCCAGTAAGAAAAACACTCTGCTGGTGTATTTCAAATAGAAACTACTAGCAGTATAGCCCGGCGTTGCTCGGGTGTAACGAAAGCTTTAAAACTAATCCATGGTCCTGGAGCTCAGACTCAGCATAAAGAATATTTGGGTGAAGTTTGGTGAGAATCGGATAAAAATTGTGGATTTGTATAAAGGACATACAGACAGATAAACAGACACACACACAAACATATTGCCTTTTATATAGATATACATTATCGATTTTCTGCACTATTGTAAGAACTGCAACCTTGAAACTTCTGAATATCGTTTCTTATGTTTTTGTCTATGAGTGTATCAAATTTGATTAAAATCGGACCACTCCTTCTATAACCCGATTTTTTCGATTATCGATTTTCGATATTTATCGGGGGTACCTCGACATAAAACCTAGCTAAGAACACTCGCAGACGCTTATAGTACAACTGTGCAAATTTTCAAGAAAATCGGTTCAGCCGTTTCGGAGTCTATAGGTAACGGACACAGAGACACAGAGACACATACACATACATAGACAAAGTTCCATTTATATATATATATATATATATATATATATATATATATATATATAAAGTAGAATCCTTGGTATTTGGTAAGGTAAATCTTTCTGGATAAATTGGAACCATTCATTGTTGTATGAATTTGGTCTGACTAGAGGTGGTTAAGAAAGCCACGAAATATAATTTTACTTATGAGTTTATAAAAATATCCAACTTTTGTTCTTGATTATATATATATATATATATATATATATATATTCAAGAAAGAAAGAAACATAGAAGTGTATAACATTTGTTTCAGTGAAATGAAAAAGTTATCATTTTGAAATCTTTTCATTTGTACCCCCTTACTTCTTAAAATAAAAATCCAGCATTCGTATTGTTATTGCAATATTTTGTTAAAGTTTTTGATATCAAATATCTGACGATGCGATAGGGAAATTCATACTGATGTTTTTATTGTCGTAGAAATAATCATGAGCTTGTTTACCAATTCACAATGGAAAACGTAATGATTACATCACCCACATTTTTTGCGGTTACAAACATATTAATTTGGAAATTCTCGCAAAAATCAAATAATTGCCGGATTTTAATGAAACTTTCAATACTCATTCACAAATAAATAAAGTTATTTTTGAAATTATATATTTTTTTTAAATTTGGTGATTATTTTTTAATCCTTGCTAACCCCACTCCACGTAAATCCAAGAAATTTTAATAAATTTTAAATCGTTGCGGTCTATGATTTTATTAGTTAAATGTGTCTTGTTCTTTTCCTTTCTCTCTATTTTCATAACTGTCTTCACTCCTGTGTTCATATTCTTCTCTTGCCCTTTCTCTTTCACCCCCTGTAGCTTTCGCTTTCAATATATTGCCACTTGAATACGAAATCAATGTCAACCTTAATACACCCAATGTAAAAATGTTTTGTAAAATATATCCGTTCTTCGCATTTCTTTTTAAAAACTTCTCGATGTCACACCGCTATATTTCAGGGGACATTGTTGGCGATTTTTTTTTTGTATATTGTTGCTTCAGGTTTAATGTTGTTATGATCTTGAACGTAAATTTACTACAGAAATCCACTCAACAAATTCTCTTTTAATGCCTTCTACAGTTACCAAGTTTTATATTTATGACTAACATTGTTCGAAATGTTGTCCTCATCTTTACTATGATATTCACGACGTTTCTTCAGTTGATATTAGTTGGAATTTCAAGCAGAACCCTATATTTATTCCATGGATTATCTTTTGATATTTCAGTTTTAGTTAAATCACACTGATAACTCAACTCTTTATTTTTTGTAGCCATTTTTGTTGTATTGAACTCACAACACTGTGTCAAATTAATTTGCGATCAGTAAATCAACGCTTTTATCTACTGGGCCACTTGGGGGATATCTGAGTGAATTTTTGGAACTTATAAACCTAATGTCTGTAAATCATTCTTTTTACCAGAGCTCATATTGTAATTTCTTTATTGTTGTTTTTCTCTAGATCTTTGGTTCCCATATTGTATTCATGTCTTCGACTGAGGAAACTCTTGTAGTCTAATATGAGCTAATTCCTTACGTTTTCGTATTTTCTAATGTTGTTCTCTATTATTTCAATTTCATCCCACAGAAAATAGTATAAATTAGCATATCTTATTCAATTTTTACCTCCACTAAATCACGAAAAAACTGCATAGTTACTTTTAAACTGATTTAAAACTTCGAAGTTAAAAAGTTTTCTTGAAATTTTTATTTTAGCTTTAATTGAAAGCTAAATGATTAAATTTACTATTTCCAGTAAGCAAAAGACTTTCTGGTTTATTTCAAACAGAAATTATATTGATTGGAATATAAAATTTTGAGATTTTTTTTCAATTTTTAATTTTCTGCCATTTTTGAGCGATTGACACATTTGTAAACAAAAGTTAATTCTCGGTTTTAAAAATCTTGCAAAAATAAAATATACATCTCTGATACATCATTTTCTGACAATTAGCAAATTAATCTGATTTACACAAGTATTACTTATTTATAGCGTGAAATTTAGAATAAAACTATTTCTTAATCACAGATTTGAACTTTTTAACCTCTCGGCTGTATATCAAAACGTGTTGACAGGTTCCCGAATAGAGATAAGATAAAAAGTGTATGGCGTTCATAAGTGACAACATTGCACAATTTTTTTTTTCGGGTGAGGGTGGAAACTCTGACCTTTTAATATGCACATCAAATCTCCAAATACACACACAAAAAATTATTTTTAATTATTCTAAAAATATGAAGGCCAAAAGATTTTTATCAAACTTTTCACTTTTCAATAGGCAATATAATAATCAATTCTTAACTATGCAATCTAAGCGCAACAAATCATTGATGATTTAAAAATATTTTTGAAATTTTGTAAATTATTTTAATAACAAAAAAGAAAAAAATGAAAAAATTCCTTTGAAATTTCATTAGTAATTTTTATTTTTTTTTGTTAATCATTTCACCCCGAGCAAGGCGGAAACGCCACTGATGTGCAGGGGGTTACATAAATGTAAAAAGATTAATTAGAAAAGAGTGAGGAGTACAAGCTAGTTAGAAAGGAACAATAGAAAGCTGAGAAAGAAGGTGCGATGACAGATACATAGGAGGAGAGAAAGGGAAGGTTATACAGGGGAGGGGAGAGAGCTAGAGGCCAGTGGTTAGCAGATGAGTATTAACTTTGCATTTAAATTTCTGGAGGTTGTAGCCGTCAGGAAAGCAAGAATACGGGAGTGAGTTCCACAGGCGGGAAGTGCGAGAGAGGAAGCTGCAGGGGTAGAATTGTCGTCTGCATTTGGCTAACCTGACTGTGAATGGGTATGTTTTTCTTCAAACTATAATGTCCTTAATTTTTATTATTTATTCAATTAAAAGATTCTCAAATGAAATAATATCAGAGTTTTATTGCATTTTTTATTTTACTCTTCGGTCCAAATCAATATATGAGTGTTTTAAAGAAAAAAAAAGCAATTTACTAGAATAAAGGTGTAGTAAATATGACATTAAATTCATAGATACTTTCACACATAATTACAGAGTAAACGTCCAGGATTTTACAAGTGTAACAAAAATAATCTACTTACCCCTCTTCCTCCTTGAAATCTTTGAAATATATTTCAGTGAAATTTGAATTTTTCAGAATAATTTATAATTATAGCCTCAAGTGGAATATCTACATAGAATCCAACAGCTAAATCCGCTGCTAAGAAAGTCGGTTCTCTGTGTAGGGCCAGGAAGTTTTCCCGTCCGAAACAATCCTGCACATATACAAATCTACCATCCGCCCGTGCATTGAATGTTGCTGCCATATCTGGTCGGGTGTTCTTGCTATCCACTTAGGTGTCCTCGACCAAATCCAACGGAGAAGCTGTAATGTGATTGATCCCGACTTGACAGCTCGGATACAGTCGCTTTCTCACCGACGCAGTGTGGCTTCCCTGTGTCTCTTCTACAAATACTTTCACGGCTTCTGCTCCGATGAACTTAGCTCACTGGTACCCCCTATATATGAATTTCTTCGAGCCACAAGATTAGCAACTAGGTCCCACCCTTTTACTGTGAAACCAATAAATTGTAAACGCAGATTCTACTCAAATAGCTTCTTTTCTCGCACTTCCCACCTGTAGGATTCCCTTCGGCATACTTGCTTTCCCGACAGCTATAATCTCCAAGAATTTAAATGTAAAGTCAAAAGTCATCTTCTGTCTCACTAACTTACATCCTCTCCTTCATGCTTTTTTTTCCGTCCACCCACCCTCATCAGTATTCTCTTCCTTCTCCTACTCTCTTCCTGACACCCCCTGCAACCTCTCACTTCTTCTCATAACATTTCTCCTATTTTACTGCCACTCAGTGGCAGTAAGATGCCTTGCTTGAGGCGACGCGATTATAAAAAAAAAATAATAGTTTAGATATATGAGGAAAAAATGGTTAGGTTTGAACTGATATCAGAAGTTTTGCCCCAACTCATTCTGATGTCAGTTTAAACTGATGCCTTTTTTCGCTATATATGGAGACCATTTTTGCTGAAGGTTCATATTGTTTTGCTTTTAGATGAAATGATGTAACAGTTCCAACATATTTTTACTTTCCAACATTATAGTTTATAATTATATTTGCGATATATATATATATATATATATATATATATATATATATATATAAAGGCACGGTCGTGTTCATTACATTCACTTATGTTCTAATACTCTTTGACAATTGTCCAAGTGTCGTGAGTACGGAAACATCTCTGAAAACATGGTAAATCAGGTACAGGTCTCTCCAACAGGAGTGTAGAGGCCTCGGCTAGGCTTGTCAAATTAGCCTCGTCCCAAACACAACCGAAGTCCCCACAATTTAAGGTATCCTCAGATTGTTGAAAAAATAAATGGAATTTTGTTAACTGAACACGATAACATTTTTTTTTTTTTTGTTTATAAGCGTTTCACCCCGAGCAAGGCATGTCACTGCCACTACTGCGCAGAGGGCTACGTAGAGTGGCGAAAGGCTGATTAAATATAGGAAATGTCAGAGGGTGGGTGATAGGCGGGTAAGGATACTGAGAATGAGGGTTGGGTAGATGAGAGTGTTCTGAGAATAGTTGGGAGTTAGTGTGATAGGAGGTGTCTATTGACCCTACATTTAAACACCTGGAGATTGTAGCTGTCGGGAAAGCAGAGTTGTGGAAGGGAGTTCCACAGGCGGGAAGCGCGAGAAAAGAAGCTGTTGGAGTAGAATTTACGGTTACATCTTATTTGTTTAACTGTAAAAGGGTAGGACCTAGTTGTTAATCTAGTATCTCGTGTAAATTCGTGCTTAGGCGGCACCAGTGATCTAAGTTCATCGGACCAGAAGCCATGAAAGTACTTGTAGAAGAGGCACAGGGAAGCCACATCACGCCGGTGAGAGAGCGGCTGCAGCCGGTCTGCCAAGTCAGTATCAACCACGTTACGGATCCTCCTTTGTATTTTGTCAAGAAGCCCAAGGAGAGCAGCAGGAGCACCCGACCATATATGGCAGCAATATTCAATACACGGGCGGATGGTAGATTTGTATATGTGCAGAATAGATTCAGGTGGGAAAAATTTCCGGGCCCTGCACAGGGAGCCGACTTTCATAGCAGCAGATTTGGCAATGGATTCAATATAGTCATTCCATTTGAGGTCCGCCGAGAGTGTAAGGCCAAGGAGGCGTAGTATTTTACACTCTGGGAGGCTAGCCTGTCCCATGCTAATGGGAGGTAGATGCGATTGTCTATGGTGGTTAGTTGATAACAGCTTTGTTTTAGAGGCATTGAAATTTACCAACCATTTCCTACCCCAGGCCACTACGGATTGGAGGTCCCTTTCAAGTACGGCAGCGAGGTTCACTTTGTCGTCCAGACCTGGTTTCTGATCGATGCGAGAGTAGATTGCTGTGTCGTCGGCGTACATGCCAACTTGGGATCTAATGTTGTCGGGGAGATCATTAATGTAGATCAGAAAGAGCGTGGGACCTAGGATGGAACCTTGAGGGACGCCCGCGTTCGTATGGTAGTTTTGGGAGGCATGCCCATTTAATACCACCTTCAATGTGCGGTTAGAGAGGAAAGACTGGATGAGGTCAAACAGATGTCCAGTTATCCCATAGCTCTGCAGTTTGCACAAGAGGCCAGCATGCCAGACCCTGTCGAATGCTTTGGAGATATCCAAGGCAACGGTTCGGGTTTCACCATTCTTGTCGAGTGCCTGGTATATGTACTCGGTAATGGTCGTTAGCATATCAGCAGTAGACCTGGTGAAGCGAAACCTGTACTATTTGTCAGAGAGAAGCCCGTTGGCCATAAGATGCTGAATCACCTCGGCGTTGATAATGGCTTCGAAAACTTTGCCAAAGATTGGAAGGAGACTAATAGGACGGTAATTGGCGGGGTCTGAGGGTTCGCCAGAATTCTTAAATATAGGAACTACGCAGGAGGACTTCCAACAGGCAGGAAAGCAGGAAGCAGATAGGCAGAGGTTATAGAGTTTAGAGAGGACAGAGGAGAGTTCTGGGGCACATTTTTTCAGTACTATGACTGGGATTCCGTCACCGCCGCTCGCTTTGTGTGGGTCAAGTTGTGCAATTATCTTGGCGACCAGCGAGGGTGTTATGTGGACGTTATTTAGTTGAGCCTTAGTTCTGGGTGGGAAGTCTGGTGTAGGTATTCCTAACGAGTCCAGTGTCGAATTGATTGAGAATCTACGGGCAAAGCATTCAGCCTTGTCGGCTGGGGAGGTGAGAACTTCAAATTCATTGATTAGTGGGGGTATTGAAGTCTTGTTCCTGCTGAGCACGCTTTTGCAGAGACGCCAGTAATCTTTGGAGCCAAACTTAGAGGATGCTATGCGTTGCCTAATTCTGGTAGCAAACGCCCTCTTGGCTTCGTTCAGTACTTTTTTACACTTGTTCCGTGCTGAGGTGAAAAGGCGCCTGTTTTGGTTCGACGAGCAGCTTCGATAGAGCCGGAAGAAATGGTTCCGGTGGGCAATGGCAGCCGAGCAAGCGGGTGAGAACCAGGGGTACGAATTTGGTTTTAGTTGGAATTTCCTGGCCGGGATAAAAGCGTCGATGCCAGCCTTAACCCAAGAGGAGACTTCGGAGGCACAGTCTTCGACAGGAAGATCGAAGACGTTGTTCCAGGGGACGTCGCAGAGGAAGTCCCTGAACGAGTCCCAGTCGGCTCTTTGGTAGCAGTATGATATTCTGCTGGTCTGGTTTTCTTGGGTAGAGTTAGTGCTGATTGATATGTTTACGGAGACTACGGCGTGGTCAGAGTTTCCGAGGGGGCAGAGTTGCCTGGTAGTGCAGGAGTCTGGGATGGAGGTAAAGAGCAAATGCATGTAGTTAATTGTTCAAAGAGAAATGTAAGTATTTAAATGTCCCCCAAAATTAAGATTTCATAGGGGATAGTAGCAGAACGTGTATATCTAAAAAGATTAACAAGGTTGCTAATAAAAGTCTGTGTTCTTTTTCTTTTTATGACAGGAGAAAAGTGAAAAGGAAAGTCAAGCGATAAAGGAGATTGTACTTATCGAAGTCAGTTGAAGTATCTTGTTGTTGTTGTTTTCTTTGACGGTGTGTGGGTGAAGACGAAGAAAGAAAATTGGAAGGAGAGGAAAAACGAATGTGTGACGCACCCTTACGTCCGGGTCGGCTTTTTGAAATTTATTCCTTACATTGGGATGAGGTCCTTCAGATTCGCTTTCATGTCGGACAGATTTGACCGGTGAAGATTTTGGTTTAAGTAGTGAAATTCATCATGTGACTAGATCGAAATCACATAACCATTTTCTAGGTGTTAAAAAAAAATTGACCTGGGTCATAGATCAGTTTGCTATTTCCCATCCAATCAGAATCTAGAATCTTAATTTTCACAATGACTTGTGAAATTTGACTTGGTCTGGGTGTTTCCAAAATGTTTTTAGTCGTTTTGATCCATTTTTGCGGGTGTGCAATTTTACTTTTAATTTTTACTTCTTTAGTTAATTGTTAGATGATATAAGATTTGTATTCTATAGGAATGAGAAGACACTGGATTTGGGTCCAGAGCGCTTTTCTGTTGCCCAGAGAATAATACAGGGTGTCCATAAAGTCCGTGTGCACTTAAAACAAATTTATAACTTTATTTGTATTTGTGATAGAAATAATCTGTAAAAAACGAGCTTTAACAATTAAACTTGAAAGATAATACAGTGTTTCAACAAGATGGAGCTTGTTGTCACTTTGCTCTGTGTGTTAAACAGTTTCTAAATCAGTTACATGAGAGTTCAGTGCTTTTTTCTAGTTTTTATTGCTTCAAATCTTTTCTTCATTTGTAAAGAAATTGTCTAGCATTCACGGCCATATAGAAAGATTGATATTACATAGCAGTTTTTATTTCTACATATATTTTCACGGCTTCTGCTCCGATGAACTTAGCTCACTGGTGCCCCTATATATAAATTTACTCGAGCCACAAGATTAGCAACTAGGTCCCACCCTTTTACTGTGAAAATGTAAACGCAAATTCTACTCCGGTAGCTTCTTTTCTCGCACTTCCCGCCTGTGGAATTCCCTTCCATTTACTTGCTTCCCCGACGGCTATAATCTCCAAGAATTTAAATGTGAAGTCAATAGTCATCTCCTATCTCACTAACTTGCATTCTCTCTCTCTCATGCTCCTTTCTCTGTCCACTTCACTCTCATCAGTATTCTCATCCTTCTCTTACCCACTTCCTGACACCCCATATAACCTGTCACACTTTTTCATAACTTTCCTTCTAGGTAAACCCCTGCAAAACAGTGGCAGTAAAATGCCTTGCTTGGGACGATATGATTATAAAAAAAACCCTCTATACTTTCATAATGTGGGTATAAAGTGGGGGATCAATTCTACATTACAATCAATATATAAACTGATCCCTCATTTTATCGCCACATTCATCCTTCTCTTACCCACTTCCTGACGCCCCTATAACCTGGCACTCTTTCTCATTACCCCCTCCTATGTAACCCCCTGCAAAACAGTGGCAGTAAAATGCCTTGCTTGGGACGATATGGTTATAAAAGGAAAAAGTTCAGCACTTTTTTTTGTTTCTATTGATTCAAATATCCTCTTCACATGTAAAAAAAATTCTCCCATTAATTTATTATGGTGAGGAAGCTGTTTCGACAACATTTTTGAAGATAATCTCAAACCTGAATTTTGAATATTACTTCATATGGAATTTAACACCTCACTCTGTATCCAATATTTGTTACTTTATTCTCAACTAAGGCAAGCCGAATGAACACCGATATATATCTTTGTTCAAAATAATTGACCCACTTTGATATTATTTGAGAGACTGGTGAAGAGGATTTTCATATCACACTCAGCTAAGCTTAAAAAATAATCCTCCATAACTTCATATGACAAACCGACGCTCCACTTTGCTCTTATCTAAGTGAGTGGCTATAAGAGGATTTAAGAAAGAAGTCTTGTTCTTCTTTCCAGGGCAAATCTTGTTAAGTATATGAAACACTGTCGCCAAAAAGGAAGATGAAATGAACTAGCAAGTAAAACTAACATTTTCTGTGTGAATATTTAATGACAAATCTTCTACTGGCTTAAAAAGGCATATTTGTTCTTTTAAATTCAGAAGCATTCCATTCATGAATAACACCGAACCTGTAGGTCTCTTTTAAATATTTATTGTCCAAACAAATGCAAGTCTTGGAATCTATATGAGAGTTCTTGAAATAGAAAAGCAACCTAAGAAACTGATTACGCTCGGATCGAGTTTCGATCCCGGCCGGAGGCAAGTGGATATCTAGCCACACTGATGAGCTATGATACAGCGAAACAGTCTTGTATATAGATGACGAATATTATACTCTCATTACCATTGAGCAGTCTAGAGAGGAAAATTTTAAAAAAAACCCAAAAAACAAAAAAAACAAAAAAAAAACAGTTACCACTTCTGCGATTTATGCATAATTCTTCAGCAATGAATTGAGTTCTTTCGGTGACCGGCGTGTGTATAACACACTAAAATTCCCCTTCTCTGATTCCATGCGCCTGTGGCTTATGGGTTAGCGACTCCGACTGACACCAATTCGGTCGAGTTTCGATCCTGGCAAATAAATATCTAGTAACACTAATGGGCTGTGATACAGCGAAATAGGCTTGTATGTGGATGACGATTAGACATCAATTATATGTATATATTTATGTACCTTCACTCATTTTCTATACCTAACATTTAAATTGAATTTTTAAAAGTAAAAATGTTTCTTGAAAATTTTATTTTAGTTTTAACTGAAAGCCGAAATGACTAAATTTATCATTTTCAGTAAGCAAAATGATCTGGTGTATTTCAAACAGAAATGTGATTGATTGGAATCTAAAATTTTGATATTTAAAAAAAAATTTCAACATTTTCAGCTATTTTTGAGCGATCGAAACATTTGTAAACAGAAGTTTATTCTTGGTTTTAAAAATTATGCAAAAATAAATATCTGTGACACATAATTTTTTTTAAAATCGGAAATTTAAAGTTAAATTAACCTGATTTACACAAGTATTACTTATTTATAGTATGAAATTTAGAATGAAACTGTATCTTAAACACAGAGTATTGATCTTTTTGACCTTTCCCCGTATGATTTAATATGTGATGACAGCCAGACAAATCTGGGATAAGCTAAGTGGACGGCGACCAGAATTGACAAAATTGTCCAAATTATTATCCTGTAAGGGAAAGAAAGCGGGAAACACATGACCTTTTAATGTACACCCAGAAATTACCATACAAAAAACTTTAAATACACAAAAAACATTAAAAAATATTTTAAAAATACAAAGGCTCGACGAATTATGCTAAATTTTTCAACTTTCGATTATTAAATATAATCTTCACTTAATAATTTAATAACTTAAAGCCAACAAGTCTTTGAAGTATTTTAAAAAGTATTTTCGAAATTTATAAATTATTATAATAAAAAAAACAAATTCTTTCAAAATTTTATTATTAATCAAATTTTTTCTTCAGACTATAATGTCCTTAATATATATCATTTATTAAAGCAATTAAAAGCTTATCAAATTAAATAACGTCATAATTTATTGGATTTTTTTTTATTTTTCTATTGGGAGCAGATTTGGGGAAATAAAGGCCAAATATTTCGAAAAAAAAGATGATTTACATTCCCCAATAAGTTCTACGTTTAACTAATAAAACCAATTTTCGCAGCAAAATTTAATTTCTTAAAATTTCATGAATTTACGTGGAGTGGGGTAACAGATGTAAAAAATATTTTTACTAAGATTTTTAAAAAAATAATATTTTCAAAAAATAATTTAATTAATTTCTGAATAAGTCCTGAAAGTTTCATTAAAATCTTCCAATTTTCAATTATTTGATTTTCGTAAGAATTTCCAAATGAATATGTTTTTCACCGGAAAAAAAGTTACGTAATATTACATTATCCATTGTAAAGTCTCGTAATAATTTGGTTAACCGCTAACGAAAATCAAAACGAGATTTTCACCAAAATTTCGAACGTGTTAGAAAGGATTAGAAAATTTTTTAAAATAATTAAAAAAAATACTTTGGTCTTTCCTCTTAATAAAAATAAACATTTTGATGGGAAAACTTCTTTTCTATTAAGTTTGGGGCTTTTTTCTAAATACAGTGGAATCTGGTGTATGTGACCCCCGTCGTCAGCGACCATCTGCTATTAATGACCATTTTTCTATGCACGGACAATTTGCTAATGTTAATTGACCCCCAGTGAGCGACCTCTTCCAAAACGCGACCACCGACCAGCATGAAATAATAAAATTCACTGATCAAGCGACCAGTTCAGCAAAAATTCATTTTGGCAGTAACAGTCCTAACTTCTAAATTAGGCGAATTTAAGTTAGTAATCTATTTCATTTTCCTTTAATCTAAGTCAGAAACATTTTCTCGTTGTTTTGTTATTGTAGCGACCTGTCAAATTTTTAATAAAAATTTTATTATTTGTTGAAATGGTGGTGGTCAAACGGCGTCTGTCTTGTATTAATATGTATTTATTAATTACATTAGACAAGTTCAAGAGATTTGTGCTGTTTCTGTACCAAGTTGGATAAATTTAGGCATAGGAGAAAAAATCACATCGATGTGAAATTTAAATTTTCTATGTTTATCTCTTTCATTATCTTTATTTTTTCTCAATCGTTTTACTCTCTCTCTCTTTCTCTCTCTCTTTCTCTCCCTCTCCCTCTCTGTCTCTCTCTTTCTCTTTCTCTCTCTCTACCCTGCTCACTGTCATTTTTTTGTATGTCTGTTTATTTTTCCATAAATTATCACAGATTCTCTTTTACTATCACTTCTAAGAAAAAATTAAAAACGTATCCATCGCGAACTTTTCCAACGTACATATTTTATAAGAAACAAGTGCCAACATCAATTAGAATCGAAGGGGTCAGATTACAAAAAAATCGAAGGGGTCACATTACAAAAAAATCGAAGGGGTCACATTACAAAAAAATCGAAGGGGTCACATTATAAAAAAATCGAAGGGTCAGATTACAAAAAGATCGAAGGGGTCACATTACAAAAAAATCGAAGGGGTCACATTACAAAAAAATCGAAGGGGTCACATTATAAAAAAATCGAAGGGGTCACATTACAAAAAAATCGAAGGGGTCACATTACAAAAAAATCGAAGGGGTCACATTACAAAAAGATCGAAGGGGTCACATTATAAAAAACAAAAAACAAAAAAAAACAAAAACACCACACAGACTGCAATAACTGATTTTTTATGCCTACACCAGTGTGAATAAATAATTTTTATTTCTTTTGTTAACAGTTGTAAAAATACGTTTTTAAATGTTAAAAAAACAATTATGCTGAATAAAAAAGTTTTCCATCTTATGTTCTCATTTATTTATGACCAGATGACATGGTAAAATACTATGTACATTCTGGAGAGTGAAATATACGGTCGTGGGGAGGATAGGTCACGAGTCTTTAGTGAGCGACCACCTGTCGTATGCGACCAGTTTATAATGGCAGTAGGGTGGTCGCATACAACAGGTTCCACTGTACTATGCTCTTTTTAAAGCGATTAGTTGAGGTACCTATATATGCGTTGAATATATGGAATTGAAATCTGACAAAATGAATAGAATAAGTAAAGAACAAGTAGGTAGAAAGTGTTTTTAATCTAACATGTTTCACTTTAACAAACTTCTTAAGAATTTTTTTAAAGACGAATGATTTAGATATTTTCAAACTAAAAAAACCAAAAACAAAGAGACAATATGTTGATTGAGGTTTAATTTCATTGGTCAGGTACGTGTCACCTGTTATAAAGCAATGGATGAATATTTTGAAATGTAGAGAAAAACCTGTCTGTTTATATGTGTGTGTTGTGGTGATACCGAGCAAGCGAGGGACCGGATGTTTGCTCTCAGAGATCAAGAAAGCAAATGACCAAAACTGGTCTTTGCGCATCTGGGTTCCACGCAGAAGTTCCGGAGGTAAAGCAAAAATAAATAAATATCAAATTCCTTATACGGGCCTGTAGCGGAACTCTGGGTCCTAATTGGTCATCAAATCGCAAAATTCAAAATACGTCAGCTTTCCACAACTAAAGAAAATATCGTTTCTGATCCAACCCCACGTGACTGGATTGGATATTTAAGGATGGTCTCTAACTGGTCACTGTCATTTCAGAGGAGGCGGTTGGCTGACACACATCAAAGATGTAACACTCATCTTCAAGTTACCCGTACATTGTCTTCTCTCTCTCTCTCCTTCTCTATCTCAACAATTACTGCTACAAACAGTTTGTACGAACTTGTAGCAGCCACAGATCTATTTCTTTAGCGAATCAATGCCCCCGACGGGAGATTCGGTCACTCACTGACCAATCAACGGGCGGAGCGCATTGATTCCTCTCTAGAACTATTTTTCCTAGTCCTGTTTGTAGGACGGAGGAAAGGCAGAGAGCCATGAGCCCGCGGCAGTAACGGACGCCTCTCTCACATCGCTGCCACTGATTCCCCATGGAATACTTTCGCGGAAGACCCTGCTGCTAGCTTCACCATGGACACTTACATACTACCAATCTTGTACGTTTACTATGTAATAAACCATTCTTTGTTGTTATTCTAAAAGCAAGTTTCGTCATTCATTTGTGTGCCTAAAAAATATAGTGTTGGGGAAATTAAGCATTTCCCATAACCCTATAAACTCTTAATTCTTCAACCTCATCATTGAATACGAACTCTACTCATAACTTCTTACTAAGGTTTATAAATGAACATTAATTTCTACAACTCTTGTTATTCCTTCTTATAATAAATTTCTATTTTACATTCCAAGTGTATATTTTATTATTCCTTTCTTCTACATTAATTCACACATTCCAACTGCCGACAACCAACCTTCTGATGAAAACCCTTCTGATGAATATTATTCAACATAAAACTTGTAAGCTGTAGAGAGTTCGGATAAGAAAGACACAAAGCCGAACAAAAGAAACATTAACCAGCTCCCTACACTTAAGTGCCACATGTAATAAATAGCAATAGATGTTTATTTTAAATGTATGTGTATGTATACGAAGATAATACATGTGTCAAGCGTATTTAAACTATAGACGAATTGTGTTTATATGTCAATAACGTTAATACGTGTGTGGATGAAAAAAAACGAAATACAGTTGCGTTCAAAATTGTAGCAAAATAATGTATACAAGTGTCAAGTGATGGGCAATTTTCTTTTTTTTAAAATAAAATATGTGTATGAAAGAATCATGTATGAATGTGTGTATTTAAGAATTGGTGAAGTTAGTGTGTGTGTGTGTGTGTGTGTGTGTGTGTGTGTGAATGATAACGAAATTCATTTCCGTTTAAAATTCTAGTGAAATAATTTATAGAAATAATAAGCGAACTTTTTATGAATAAATAAATCAATTTTTTGAAAACAAGTTGTTAACGGCTAGAATTTTCAATGAAATAATATATATTAAAATACTAAGTATCTATGTATTAACTTATTACAATATCATAGTTAAGTAATATAAGTGATATAAGTGATATACTAAAACGTAAGTTAAAGTATTACGCGTTAAAATATTATAATAGCAATTATACAAAGTACCATATGTCATTGCAATATTACAATTAAGCATACAATAACATACAATAATATATAATAACATAATAAATAGAAAAATATAGTAATTTTTTTTTAAAAATCATATCACCCCGAGCAAGGCGGTAACGCCACTGATGCGCAGGGGGCTACGTAAGAGTGATAAGATTGGAAAAGAGAAAGCCGGAAACCACATCCTAAAGAGGAAACAAGGGATGAGCCTCTTCACCTGTTCAATAGACGTGAGTGGAGTGGGAACCGGGCGATAGTTTAGTCTATCTACTCCAATTGAAAAAAGTATAATAGTAATAATAATAAGATATAATTAAAGGGGAAAAATATAAAAAAATAATAGGAAATAATAAGGAAAAACATAATTATGATAGATTAATTATGAAGTAAAATAGAACGTAGTGCATTCTGTTACAGAGACCTTAACATAAAGACATCCGCCATCAAAGTGTTGACATAAAACATTGCTATGCAATGATAACAGTCAGCGAATAGCAGACGCAGTTCGTAAATTTGTAATGCGGTTCTAAGACGTCACTCCGCGTGAGAGACCGAAATGTTAACAGAACCATATGTATAAATGCAATGTAATGTGCTATGACCAGATTTAAATGTGATTTTATTAAGTGTGGGTTGTTTTGATTTAATGTAGATGGCCTCTTAAATCAAAACAACCCACACTTAATAAGATCACAATATCTTTCGTTAACACAAGATAAAATCATCTTTGATAGTGGATGCTTTTATATTAACTTCTCTGAAGATGACTTATGTGAGCCGAAACCTTAGAACCAGCATAACAATAAAAAATAATCCAAATGTTGGAGAATTTTTGTCTTTGTTTTCATTTGAAATTAAAGCCAAAATACAATGTTTAGAACGGCTCATAATTAAACATAATAGACATTCATTGTCTCTAATATTTAACAGTATATGTTTAGAAAAAAATATATATGTTTAGAAAATTATTTCCTGCCTCGATACACTTCTTCTTCTTCTTCTTCTTCTATGTGCCCTGTCCCTTCAGGACGTAGGCGATCATGGCCCTCCACGTCTCCCTATCCCTTGTGGCCCTTAGTATGTTTGTTCCTGTTACTCCTGGCAACCCCCGTTCCGTCATCCACCCGACTAGGCCCTGCAAATATGTTATCCGCTGCCTTCCTCTGTCTCTCTTTCCCTCTATCTGGCCAGTCAGTATTAGGTTCTCCAAGCTCTCCTTCCTCATTGCGTGTCCCAGGAACTTCACTTGTCTCTTCCTGATGCTCAGTATTAATTACCTTTTGGTTGCCATTCTTTCCAACACCTCATCGTTGCTTGCATGTTCAGTCCACGATATCCGCAGCATCCTTCTGTAGAACCACATGTCCGCTGCTTCCAGTTTTGTCCTCATTTTCGATGATTTTGTCCAGCACTCACTGCCATATTGAAGAACTGACATCACATAGCAATCCAGCACTCTTTTCTTTGTTTCTAGTGAAATTTTCCTGTGTGTTAGTAATTTGCTCAGCTTCTGGAACGCGTCCTTTGCCATGCCAATTCGCCTTCTGATCTCTGTGTCGCACTTTCCATCTCCTGTTAGAACACTTCCTAGATATTTAAATTTTTGCACCTGCTTTATTCTGGTATCCCCCACCTGTATTTAGCATTTTGGGTTGCACCTTTTACTGATGACGATGCATTCAGTTTTCTTAAAGTTTATTTGTAGTCCTTTTTTGTCACTCTCCACCGCTACCTTCTGTAGGAGGTCCTGCAGTTTCCTTTCAGTGTCTGCAATCAACACTGTATCATCTGCATACCTTATGTTGTTCAAGTTGTGGCCTCCAACAACAAATCCTGGCGTGTCGTCTAGGGTTCTCAACATATTCTCGCTGTACAGGTTGAACAAATCCGGTGAAAAGACACGCCTCTCTCTATCTTTGTAAATCTACTGAGATCGTTACCTGTCCGTATGCAGGCCGTTTGCTGCCAATAGAAATTCTTAATTACCCTGATGTCTTTCCTGAAAGTGTTGAGGCTGCCGAGCATCTCCATCAATTCTTTGTGTCGTATCTTGTCGAATGCCCTCGCATAGTCAATGAAATATAGGTATAAGTTTTTCTTCATTTGTATTGCCCTTTCGGAGAGCATCCTAATCATGAATATGGCGTTCCTTGTTCCAGCGTCTTTAACGAACCCGCACTGTTCCTGTCCTATCTCTAGCCTGATTCTGCTTCTCGCTCTATTCATCAGGATTCTGACAATCAGTTTTGTGATGTGACTCATTAAGCTGATAGTTCTGTGTAGTTCACACTCGTTTGCACCTGGTTTCTTCGGCAGTGCTATAAATATCGACTTGCATAGGTCGTCTGGTATTATTCCACCGCTATAAATTTCGTTTATCATGTCGGTAATTTTTTCTATGCCATATTCTTATGCTATCAGCAGCTCTATCACTATGCCGTCTGGATCAGCTGCTTTGTTTCTGTTCATTTTAGCCATTGCAGCTTCCACTTCGGATTTTAGTATTTTCGGTCCATCCATCTCTTTGTGTATTCTCGGTTGTTCTCTCTTGTCGCAAAAAGATCCTTTATATACTCTTTCCATCGCTGGAGTATTTCCTCTTTCTCCAATATGATTGTTCCATCCTTGGATTTTATGCATCCTGTTGAGGAACAGGTTTTTTGTCCTGTCAGTTCTCTTATCTCTTTATGCATCTCTGCTTTATTGGTCCTGCTCATTCTCTCTACTTCTGCGCATTTGTTGTTGAGCCATTCCTCTTTAGCTATTCTGCATTTGTTCCTTATCTCCCTGTGAAGTTTCTTGTACTCTGTTCCATGTCTTGGCATTATTTTTTGTCTCCTTTGCATCATGTGGAGAATTTCTTCGGTCATCCACTCATTTTTTCTTCTGCGTCTGATTTCCTTTGGGGCTATGTTGTTCGCTGAGGTCACCATCGCTTCCTTTAGTGAATGCCATTTTGAGTGCCCTTTTCCAATTTGTTCTTCATATTTCTTTCTCACGCTGTCATTGTAGTCTTTCTGCAGGGTGAGGTCATTCACGAGCGTGTCGTATTGCAGCCTTGGTGATGTGCTGGGTTTCTTCAGTCTTCAGAGTTTCACCCATAGTTTTCAGAAAACTGGGATGTGGTCACTTACGCAGTCGGCACCTGGATATGTTTTGCATTGGACCACTGCGTTCCTGAATCTCTTGTTTATAGTTATGTAGTCTATTTGGTTCTTCGTGTCTCTTCCTGGGCTTCTCCATGTCCATAGTCGTCATGGGTGCTCTTGAAACCAAGTGTTAGTAATTACCTGGTCATTGGCTGAGCACCATTGGACCCATTTTTCTCCTCGTTCGTTGCGGTCCCCTAGTCCAAAGGGACCGGTCGTGTTTCCTTCCCTATCTTTACCTACCTTGGTATTCAAGTCCCCCTCATTATAATACTAATTTCTTGGCTTTTGCATTGGGCCTTGGCACTGTCCAGTATTGAATAGAATATTTCTATTTCGTCCTCCGAACTTTGAGTTGTCGGCTTGTACACTACTATAATAGCTATATTGAAGGGCCTTCCCCGCAGTTTAACCAAGAGGACTCTCTCTGAAAGCTGTATCTAAGAACGCATTCCTTTACTTCATATATATATATATATATATATATATATATATATATATATATATATATATATATGTGTGTGTGTGTGTGTGTGTGTGTGTGTGTATTTAGGCAGCAGATCTTAATTCCTATTTTGTTGAATGATATAGACATGTTGTATTTATTTATTTTATACTAATCTTTTCCATTACTTACATTGTTCGGACTGTTGTCCACATCTTTATTGCTATATTCACGACGTTTTGACTGTTGTACGCTCCAACCTTCTTTAGGTGATTAGAATTTCGAATTGAACCCTTTATTTTGATCACTGTGATATATTGTTCTCGTTCCATGAGTCGTACCACTTCCGGATATCTTAGTTATCTTTCTTTAAGTTATTTCTTCGCCACTGCTGTAACCAGATATTGAACTCCCAATCTTTTGGATCAAGTCAATGGATATAACCAACGCTTTTACCCTACACATGGCCCAATAATAAGTTGTGTTAAAGGGTTATAATCTAAGATATGAGGAACTGGCATGGCTCATGGAACGAGAACAATATACCCAAAACTTGCAAGAAATGGTTTGGTTCGGAATTCCAATCACCTGAAGAATGCCAGAGCGCACAACGGCTGAAACCTCGTGAATATGGACATAAAGATGAATACTAAAGTCCGAACAATGTAAATAATGTAGATATTACCTCACCTCAGAAGTATAGACATATATTGATCCTTTCCAGTTGTCTAAGCAGTTTCTTGATGTTGAGATGAAATTCATCAAGGAAGGCGCCATAATATTTTTATGTTAACCTAAACACTTTCGACCTTTTCTAAGATCATTTTCAAGGTTAAATTACAACGGTAAACATGCTATTGTAACAGCGATAACATCTGAGTTCCGTTGCCATTATTCAGTCTGGTGTTCCTACTGTAAGTCTTGAAATTTTTGACGAAATTCAAAGAAGAATTTGTAATGTAATCGGTCCTAACAAAGCATCTCAACGGGAAGTGGCCCCCCCCCTTTGTCTTTTCTACAAATAGTTTCATGGCTACTATTTCTGACGATTTTTTTTCTCTGGTTCCGCAAATATATGAATTTAAGCTTGTCGGTAGATTAGCAACTACTTCCCACCATTTTAATGTTGAAACAGATAATGCAACCGCCACTTCAAAAAAGTTTGCTTGCTCTCAACACACGCCGATGAAATATTCTTCCATTTCACTTGCCTGATAATTGCAATATTCAAAAGTTTAAATGAAACGTCGTGATTGTTAGAAACGCACTCCGTTGTAATTATTTTACAATTTTTAATCTATCTGTTGTAGTTATGGATTTTTTAATTTTTTAATTTTCTTTACAAAAAATGGGTTCTATATAAGGCTGTAGAACGGGAATTGGTAGAAATGTAAAAATAATATATATATATATGTTATATGGACTTTAATATGTTGTAATATTCGTAATAACTTGTGTTAAGTGTTGGTTCGTTGGATTTTTATGTAAAGGGCTTCGAGAATTTGAAGTTTTTGTTTATTATTTTCGTGGTGTAGTGTATTGAATTGTCAACAAGTATTTTCACGTTTTGTGAAGTTGGACAAGTTTTATTGCACAATATCTAAAAACACATTGTTAAACGTTCCTTCTCATGTTCTTTTGTAGAGTTCGTAGTCTAAGTTCGGAGTGAGAAATGTCTTTTCTCTCTGTATAAGGAGTGGTAGTAGAAATGACTGACCGCTTGTTGAAGGTGACCTGGTTTGGCATCTCTGATATCTAAGCTATAATCGGGTTGCGCGTATTGTTGAGGGAGAAAGAGGATTATAGAATTTTTTCCTTGTTCAATTATGCGATCCTTTTTTTCAGTTACACCCGAACATATCAGCCACAGTTCGTTAAAAGAGGACCAAGTGCTAAATTTGGAGTGATGCGTGTCGAAGATGTAGATGTCAGTTACAATCATATCTGAACCTGAAGTTTGCAAGCCCTTTTAATGTATTGCTTGCTCTTGTTATATTAACACTTTTTCAATCATTGTACATGTTACTGATATTAATACACGTCTTTTTTTTAATTATTTATCACACAGGTGTATGTATTTTCGAAGAGGAGGCACTGACATCAGCCTAGTTTGTATCTCCGGTCAATTCGTTGAAAAAAGCTACTAAAAAATAAGTCATCTTAAAAAATGGCGGATACATATTTACCAAATGAACCTGATTGGTTTAGATAGCGAAGCCTTGCAATTTTCTGATTGGAAGCGGAAAACTACTGACGTCATTTAAAATTAACTTTATTTCTAATATTAGCTTCTCTTTTGCGCCGGTTTTGTGGATAATAACGTACAAAACCAATTGGGTTATGTATGATTGGCAAGCCTTTGCTTGGTTTTGAATCGATAAGCAGACGAAAGACAACACCACGGGGATTAATGGCTGCAATTTTGAACTGCTCAGAGTTTTTTTAATTCAATTCAAACGCGATAAAAAAAAAAAAGAAAAGAAATGCTATGGTGTTTTCCAATATGGCAACCGAGCCCCAATCGAAAGACTTCACGGTTTTTATCCCAAGAACAGATCCGGTAACATCCCGACCGAGTAGTGTGGAGAGCAATGGCTGTATTTTGCATGGTAAGTCATTTATTTAATCTGTACATAAATTTAATCTAATCTAAACTTATTTATAAATGGAACTTTGTGTGTGTGTGTGTGTGTGTGTGTGTGTGTGTGTGTGCATGTGTGTCCGTTACCTATAGACTCCGAAACGGCTGAACCAATTTTCTTGAAAATTTACACAGTTGTACCAAAAGCGTCTGCAAGCATTCTTAACTAGGTTTTGTGTCGAGGTACCCCCGATAAATATCGAAAATCGATAATCGAAAAAATCGGGTTATAGAAGGAGTGGTCCGATTTTAATCAAATTTGATACACTTATAGACAAAGACATAAGAAACAATATTCAGAAGTTTCAAGGTTGCAGTTCTTACAATAGTGCAGAAAATTATTAAGAAATTATAATGTGGATATAAAGTGGGGGATCATATATATGTTATAATCAATATATAAACTGATCCCTCATTTTGTGGCCATGCTAGTTTCTATACATTAACATTCTAGATTTATGGTCTTGAGCTAGTGGATGGCAGAACGGGGATTGGGTGGTGTAACAGGAGATGACGTGCTAAGAGCCACCAGGGATGGAAGCCTTTCTTACAATCACTGGGATATGTAATTCTTATTTCCTTGCTTAGAGTCTCTTCTGGTAGTCATGAGTTATCTCCCTCTAATCCTGTAAGTTACTTGTTCACCACTGCTGAATAGAATAAAACGGAACACATGAAAGTGTATTTAGACATTTCCTTTTTTCAGAATTAACAACAAAATTAATAAACGCAATTTATTTCTTCTTCTTGGCCGACAATGGCCTTCCACGTCTTCCTATCCCTGGTGGCTCTTAGCACGTCATCTCCTGTTAATTGGTTTCAAGGGAAATACCCTCCTTTTAACATAATTTCTTATTGCAGACACATTTATCCATGCTTGACATCTCTTAAGTCTTTCTATATTTCTGAGACTCTTTGGGTCAAGTCACAGGAACTAACCAACATCTAGAGCCTTAAGTGGATATAGACGTTGTGAGTTCAATACCAGGCTGCAGCAGTGGTGAACAAATAAATTACAGGATTAGAGGGAGATAACTCATGACTACCAGAAGAGACTCTAAGCAAGGAAATAAGAATTACATATCCCAGTGATTGTAAGAAAGGCTTCCATCCCTGGTGGCTCTTAGCACGTCATCTCCTGTTACACCACCCAATCCCCGTTCTGCCATCCACTAGCTCAAGACCATAAATCTAGAATGTTAA
Organism: Ascarosepion bandense; assembly: GCA_037127315.1. Taxonomy (NCBI): domain Eukaryota; kingdom Metazoa; phylum Mollusca; class Cephalopoda; order Sepiida; family Sepiidae; genus Ascarosepion; species Ascarosepion bandense. The sequence continues at coordinate 265,923 of JBBBDQ010000655.1, forward strand.
TGTATAGAAACTAGCATGGCCACAAAAAGAGGGATCAGTTTATATATTGATTATAACATATATTTGATCCCCCACTTTATATCCACATTGTAATTTCTTATAAACAGTTGGCATATATCTTCTTCTATGTGCTCTGTCCTTTCAGGACGTAGGCGATCATGGCTTTCCACGTCTCCCTATCCCTGGTGGCTCTTAGCACGCTTTCTCCTGTTACATCTCGCAGCCCCCGTTCTGTCACCCACCTGCTCAGGCTCTTCAAATGTTATCCGCTGCTTTTCCCTGTCTTTTTCCCTCCATCTGGCCTGTTAGTATCAGATTCTCCAAGCCCTCCTTCCTCATTGCATGTCCCAGTAACTTCAGTTGTCTCTTCTTGATGCTCAATATTAATTTTATTTTCGTTTCCATTCTTTCCAACGCCTCATCATTGCTCACATGCTCGGTCCATGATATTCGCAGCATCCTTCTGTAGAACCACATTTCAGCTGCTTCAATTTTTCCTTTCATCTTTGTTGATATTGTCCAACATTCACTGCCGTATTGAAGACATAGCAATCTAGTACTTTCCTGTGTCTTAATACTTTACTCAGCTTCTGGAACGCGTCCTTCGCCATGCCAATTCGCCTTTGGATCTCTGTATCGCACTTTCCGTCTTCTGTTAGAACACTTCTCAGATATTTAAAGTTTTGTACCTGCTTGATTTTAGTATCCCCCCACATGTATTTAGCATTTTGGGATGCTCTTTTTGCTGATGACCATGCATATGGTTTTCTTGCTGTTTATTTGTAGTCCTTTCTTGTCACTCTCTTCAGCTACCTGCTGTAGGAGGTCCTGCAGTTTCCTTTCCGTCTCTTGTTACCCCTCCCAAACCCTGCTCTGCCACCCATTTGCTCAAACCCATCAGGCATGCCATGCGTTGCTTTTCCTTGATTCTCTCTATCTGTCATGTGAGTATCAGATTCTCTAAGCTCTCTTTCCTCATTAAATGTCCCAGAAATTTCATAATTTTAAAGTCTAACATCGGCTAATATAAGTTAACCTTTTTGTCTGTATTCGTATTTCTTTTTACAGATATTTTCTATCTAAAATTTTACAATAGCTGGTATAAAGGATGGGTGTGGTTTTGTAGTTCAATGGGTATCAAAACAAGAAATCGTAGGGCCGAGTTCGAATTCCAGACGAATTAGTTGCATTTACTTATGCACGAATAATCCTGGGTAAGGTATGAATCTATCTCTTCCCCCTCCAATTATGGGTTGAATAGCAGTAGATTAGTTTCTATAACCTTGGTTGGCAGCCAGCCTGCCACAAAAATAAATGGCAAAATCCTTTGAAAATCTTCTGCCTAGTCAGTTATTGGTTGAAAGAGACATGATCACCCAAGCGCACTTAAATGAATATTAAAAGGTAGATATCCGTCGGGGTTAGAATGAAGTAAAACCTACTCAAGCCAGAAGAGGACTATCCTACTGAGACAGGACTTTTACCGGAGGCTAAGGTGTAATTCTTGGTTTCTGAGTCGTCCCAAGTGAACAAATGTCGAACGAGTTTCAACAAGTGCCCCCTATATATGAATTTACTCGAGGCACAAGATTAGCAACTCGGTCCCACCCTTTTACTGTGAAACCAATAAAATGTAAACGCAAATTCTACTCCATCAGATTCTTTTCTCGCACTTCCCGCCTGTGGAATTCCCTTCCGTTTATTTGCTTCCCCGACAGCTACAATCTCCAAGAATTTAAATGTAGAGTCAATAGTCATCTCCTATCTCACCGATTTGCATCCTCTCCCTCTCCCTCTCATGCTCCCTTCTTCGTCCACTACACTCTCGTCAGCATTCTCATCTTTCTCTTACCCACTTTCTGACACCTCCTATAACCTGTCACTCTAGCTCATAACTTTCCTCCTGTGTACCCCACCTCACAACAGTGGCAGTAAAATACCTAGCTTGGGGCGGTATGATTCCAAAAAAAAAAAATTGCCTTTTAGTCATTTTTTTCATTACTGTATATATATGATTTAAATCACTCTCCTTGCGAAAATTCTTCCTTTAAATTTTGAAATTTCTCCGTTGGAAACCAACTGGTTTTCCTCTAAAAATTACTGTTCTGTTGTGAGGCACCCACTCAGAGGCTTATTTAATATAGATTTTCTTTTTAATCATTTCACTGTAAGCAAGGCGATAAAGCCGCTAAAACGCAAAGGGTTGCTGAGAGTAAAAGAAAATTAGAAAACATCAGTGAGGAGAAAGGAAAATAAAAAACAGGATTCAGGAAGACAGAAGATGGCGATTGATGTTGCATTCAAATTTTTGAAAATTTTAGATGATCCATCATGTGAACAATGATGTGGTTTTGGAAAGGACGGAAACGAAAAGGAAATCAATACTGAGCATCAGGAAAGGACAACTAAAGTTCCTGGGACATATAATGAGGAAAGAGGGCGTGGAGAATCTGATACTCACAGGTCAGATACAGGGAAAGAGACCCATAGGAAAGCAGCGGGTAACATACTTGACGGTCTTGAGCAAGTGGATGGCGGAGCGGGGGTATGGTAGGGTAACAGGAGAAAGCGCGCTAAGAGCCACCAGGGATAAAGAGACGTAGAGGGCCATGATCGCCTACGTCCTGAAGGGACAGGGCACATAGAAGAAGAAGAAGAAGAAGAAGAAGAAGAAGAAGAAGAAGAAGACTAGAAAGCAAGAAACTGGAAGTCAATTTCAGGGTCGAGGAGGGCGATAGAAGAAACTGTTAGCATAGAACTTACAGTTTCAGCTTACCTTTTTAAAGTGGTGAGACATAACTGCCGATCTAGTACTGCGCTTAAATTTATTAGAAAGCTCATTAGAACAATTTCTATGGAAATATTGATAGAAAAGACACAAAAAGCCATGTTACGTTGGAGGAACAGTAATTTAAGCTGAAATGTCAGATCAAGATGGATAACCGGACCATGATTGACAATTCCTCTTTGGATTTTGTCAAGAGTGTCGAGAGATATCGCAAAAGCACCAAACCAGATGTGACATGCTTGTTCATTTATTTCTTTATTCTTCTTTTTTTTCAAGACAGTTTCTATTTTACAAAAATTACAAACATGAGGAAATAATATTGCTGTATTTTATCCTGTTTATGTTACCAGACTCAATGACTTCACAAATGGCCAGTGCAAGGGCCTCGAATCTATGATATACCCTTCCCACTTCGAATCTATGATACATTCTCTCCCCACTTCGAATCTATGAGACACCCTCTCCACACTTCGAATCTATGACACACCCTCTCCCCACTTCGAATCTATGACACACCCTCTCCACACCTCGAATCTATGACACGTTCTCAACCTCCAAATACTAGGCACTCCCGTCTCTAACAATTTTTATAAAATAATATTCATATAAAATATAAATTTTATTGTAAACTAATTATGTAAAGTAATGGATCATATGCAATGTAGGTGAACAATTCAACTAGAAAAATCTGATTGCTTTTTACGATTTCTCTGCATTATATTTTAATTGCAAATCACTGATTATACGTGGGTGGCAAATTCTTCTATTGTTTAATTGCATAAGGAGATTATTTCCTTCTTTCTAATATCATGAATCAAAAACGTCAAATTTTCCTCTGTTATTCTTTCGATTTTTTAGGTCTTTTATCATTTTCTAATTTGAAGTGTCAATAATATTGACTCAATATCTATTGACATGTCAAGCAGCGCAGCAATTGTTTTATAATGTTTAGTTGAAAGTCAAAAATATCTAAAGACAATTTAGAGACATGTCATAAGAGATCGTTCCATCGTAAATAAATCATCAAATATTTTAACATCAATTTTAGATTTTTCTTGTTAAAAAATTGAATAATTTTAACACATTCAACATTATGGATAAAAAATAGAGAATTTTATAAAGTATTTTTTTTAGAGATTTATAGTAAATCAAATTCACGGATTTGGACGAAAAAAAAAATGATGACAGAATGACGTCAAAATTTGCGAAAATTATTCATCCTTTAATAGTTATATTTAATTAAATTTAATATTGAATTAAATTTATATTTAATTAAATTTATATTTAATTAAATTTATATTTAATTAAATTTATATTTAATTAAATTTATATTTAATTAAATCTATATAAATGTGCGTTGGCGCACTCGGACGTGGTGTAATGGTTAGCAGTTTTGTGTTGCTACAACCTGTTATAATTGAGTAGTGAGTTCAATCCTCACTGGGCACCCCATACTTTCGGCCTTGTGCCACATCTAAGCGGCACTTAGAAAATCCATATAAATATGTGTTGTATAGTACAATGGAAGTCGGCTCGCAATAAGAAATCGGAGAGCCGAGTTCGAATTTCAGTTGAATTGGTTGCGTTTACTTACACAAATACTTTTGGGAAAGGCATGAATCCATCTCTTCCCCCTCCAGCTATGGGTTGAATAGCAGGACAGATTGGGTTCTCTTGCCGTAGTTGTCAATCTGTCTACTCCAGAAAGTATAATAATAAATCAACTATGTTTGGCGACAATTTTTCACATTAACTTCGGATTTTTCTTGTTAAAAAGTTAAAAAATACTATTTACATTATTCGTACTATTGTCATCATCTTTGTTGCCATGTGTACGGCGTTTCGGCCGTTGTACGCTCCGGCCTTTCTTCAGGTGCTAGGAATTTCGAACCAAACCCTTTATTACAATCACTGGGGTATATCATCCTCATTCCTTGTGTAAAGCCCCGATTAAAAGTAATGAGTTATCTCCCTCTAACCCTGCGAGTTACTTGTTCACCACTCTTGTAGCCTGGTATTGAACTCACAACTCTAAGAGTCAAGACAGGAACTAACCAACGTCTATATCCACTTTGCCATGCGTCCTTAAGGAAATATAGACAAATACTAATTAAAAAAATACTTTGATCTTAATAATGACATAAACATTTTGACGATAAAACTTTGTTTTTATTAAGTTTGGGGTCTTTTAACACCATGTTATGCTGTTTTTAGCTCTCTGGTGTTCATATGTATGAATTTACTCGATCCACAAGATTAGCAACTAGGTCCCACCCTTTTACTGTAATATAATATGTAAACGCAAATTCTACTCCAGCAGCTTCTTTTCTCGCACTTCCCGACTGTGTCAATAGTCATCTCCTATCTCATTAGCCTGCATCCCCTCCCCTCTCTCTCTCTTATGCTCCTTTCTACGTCTACACCAATCGCATCAATATTCTCACCCTTCTCTTACCCACTTCCTGACACCCCCTATAATATGTTACTCTTTCTCATAACTTTCCTCCTACACAGCCCCCTGCGCGCCAGTGCCAGTAAACTGCCTTGCTTTGGGCGATATGATTATATATATATATATATATATATATATATATATATAACGATATAACGAATGAGTGGAAGTACCTATATTAACAGAATAAACGGTCTTATTGTCAGGGTCGGCGCAATTGACACGTGACCTATGAATCTATAATACGGGGCCCCCACTCTACTATAACTCTATTCTCGTAATTTAGTACTCAAATAAAATACAAATGTTTTTGTAAGCGAATTATGTACAAGTAATGGATCATACGCAATATAGGTGAACGATTTAACTAGATATCAAAATACAAATTAGAGACCTGTCAAAATAGATCATTCCAGCCTATGTACAATAATGGATCATACGCAATATAGGTGAACGATTTAACTAGATATCAAAATACAAATTAGAGACCTGTCAAAATAGATCATTCCAGCCTATGTACAATAATGGATCATACGCAATATAGGTGAACGATTTAACTAGATATCAAAATACAAATTAGAGACCTGTCAAAATAGATCATTCCAGCCTATGTACAATAATGGATCATACGCAATATAGGTGAACGATTTAACTAGATATCAAAATACAAATTAGAGACCTGTCAAAATAGATCATTCCAGCCTATGTACAATAATGGATCATACGCAATATAGGTGAACGATTTAACTAGATATCAAAATAAAAATTAGAGACCTGTCAAAATAGATCATTCCAGCCTATGTACAATAATGGATCATACGCAATATAGGTGAACGATTTAACTAGATATCAAAATAAAAATTAGAGACCTGTCAAAATAGATCATTCCAGCCTATGTACAATAATGGATCATACGCAATATAGGTGAACGATTTAACTAGATATCAAAATACAAATTAGAGACCTGTCAAAATAGATCATTCCAGCCTATGTACAATAATGGATCATATGCAATATAGGTGAACAATTCAAGTAGGAAAACTGAAATTAAATTCAGTGTATTTGCACAAACTAGAATCTAGAAACTAGAATTCCATTTTAAATGAATCAACAATGTTTTGCGGCAATTTCGAACATCATCTGGAGATTTTTCTTGTTAAAAAGTTAAATAATTTTAATATATTCAACGATACAACGATAAAAAATATTAAATTTTATATGGTGGTTTTTTCGAGGCTTATTCACGGAATAGAATCAACAAAAAAGACCCTCGATTGACGTAAAATTCCGCGAAAATTTTTCAACATTTAACAATTGTGCTTAGATTGTAACGTTTATAAATGTGCACTCTTGTGCAAATTAATTGAAACAAAACAAATAATCTTTCTAGGATCTTTCACATTTTCCCTGATTACGTACACGTCGTCTCTTGTCGTTATTTTTCTCTTCTGACCACATTTTCCTTTACGTTTTGTACTGATGGATCCAGTTTGTTTCTTCGCCTTGATAACACGACTGACAGTTGGAAGGCTGACACCAACGATATCCGCGATCTCTCTGTAAGGCTTACCAGTGTGTCCGCGTAGTGTTACAATTTTCGTACACTTTCTTGTATCTGGGCGTAATAAAAGTCTGATGCAATCACGGGTAACGTAATATTTTTCAAGGCCGAAAAAATTTTATCACACACCCCGAAAATGGATTCATATTACTACATACCACTGCAAAAGACTTATTCTGAGGAAAAAATAGAAATCGATTACACCCTGTCACACCAGTGGGTTTAAAACTGACCATTTAGCGAAAGAAAGGAAACTAAATCAGTTGTTTCAATTAATTTTCCATAAGCATATAGTTAGAGACAAGTCAATATTGATAAGATATCGAGTGATAGAAAACACTGCCTAGAGTCCAAAGCGGCATTGAGTCTCCAGCGGTCGGGCGATTCAGGTGGAGTACGCACCGGCTCTAACTTTACCTGACGAAGATCGGAGAACGAAGCAGCTGAAACAATGCGTCTAGGAATAATAATAATAATAATAATAATAATAATAATAATAATAATAATAATAAAAACATAGACAGAAAGAAATAAAAAATCAAGATGATTATGAGGATAGCGATTTTGAATCAAACTAGCAGTATAGCCCGGCGTTGCTCGGGTGTAATGAAATCTTTAATACTAATCCATGGTCCTGGAGCTCAGACTCTTTGGACGTTGGCACGAAAGACTAAAAAGCAATAGTTGTTTCCAGTCAAAGCGAAACAGTAGATTGAAGGAAAAATGAATGGATATAAGTCAAATTTTGATTTCCGGTATTGTTATCAAATAAGTTTTCCGTCCCAAACTGAATTTTGAAGGCTCTTGAAGTCCTTTGAGTAAATGGTATCATGACTGAGTCTAAGAACTACAATTATACCTACTTAGAGCAAAACCCGAAGCAAAAACCAAAATAAAACCTGATTTTGATCTGACCTGATAGGATATCGATGTATCGATTTTCAATATCAGAGTCAAATAACTCATCCAAGGATAAACTAACCTAAGTAAATCCATGAAAACTTATCGTACCCATCGGAAGTTAAATTGGAGAAAATGAGCCATATTGATGGCTGAATATCGGTGTTTGATCAGATTCGATAGAATATCGGGGGTATCGATTTCCGATATCGGGGAAAATGAGTTGTCTGAGAAGATCTACTAATGTTTGAAACTAAAACCTATAATTTTACCAAGTTAAAGCAAATTCTGCAGCAAGAACCACGATAAAAGGGCTGAAATTCTGATCTTGATCAGACCTGATCGGAAATCGGGGTAGCGATTTCCGATATCAAGGGGGAAATCGGAAAAAATAAGTAGCCTATGATGTGACCGGAAGCCTAAAGAATATTTGTGGGAAGTTTGGTGAGAATCGGATAAAATTTGTGGATTTACATAAAGGACAGCCAGCCACACACACACACACACACACACACAGAGGAAAAAGAAAAAAGAAAAAGAAAAAGAAAAAAGAAAGAAAAAAGAAAAAAAGAAAAAGAAAAAGAAAGAAAAACACACACACACACATCTTGCCTTTTATATATATAGATAATAAAACTGTTTTCCAAATCTTTTCTCGGAAAATGCACCAAGTCTTACCGTAAATTTCTCGCGGCATTTGTTATACCGTACAACCGATCTTCTTGATCCAGTTAATTTGTATCTCAGGTGCAGTTAGTTAAATAGTAGGTAATTAATTTCCATTCGCCCAGAGTATTGTGTTTATGGCTTACCTTCTACTTTAATAGCTTTCAGCACAAGTGGAGGCCTGCCGATTAAAATGCGTGCACACATCTTCACAAAGATGACGCCGTCGGCAAGAAGGAAATGAGAAATAACAAAGGCTAAAAGCATTGTTGATTTCACGAAGGCCAATGGTCAATCGGGCCCACTCAGGGTGTCAAAGATTTCAGAGCAAGCATTTCAATTAGCAATATTGTGAGACTATTTGACATGCCGAATTAAATGCCTCACGTTCTCTCCGAAACAAACAAAAAAAAAGAAAAAAAATTCTCATGATTTTCTTAAAAAAGAAAAAGAAAGTTGGTTTTAGTAGAGATAAAACAGACTAAAATAATATAAAACCGTGAAAGATTAAATATTTGAACTGAAGTTCACTCGATACAAAGCTGGTGGCGACAGAAGCTACTTTGAATGTAGGAATACAACTGATAAATATAAAATGGTGATAGATTAATGTTGTAGGGTCTCCCCTTTTTCATGAATGATAGACTCGTCTAGAGTATACATATACTCCTGTCATAGAAGCAAGAAGTGAGATACCGATAGATACCGAGAGATACCTTAACATACCGGAAGATACCGAGGTTTCACAGAGAATACAGCGTCAGTAGTTCATAGTAGCTCTGAGCTCCACTCAGCGAGAAGATTATTACACAGCACCCGTCAGTTTCCGACGTGGATATACTAAACATACTACGTCTTCACTTCAGAGAGTTGGATATATACTTCGTACTAACTCGTATTTCTGGATTACTAGCCTGCGTTCAAGTTTGTATCCTTTACGTTAAAATACTTATTTTTCTATCTCCAGTTTTGGTTGTTGTTCCTTTATTTTGTGCGGTTCCCATTCCCGGAATCCACAACAATTATTAAATGGAAATCAACTCGATACAAGACTCGAGCGCGACTGGAGCTATTTTGAGTGACTCTCGGGCCTTGAAAGAATGCACCTGACTAAACACAAAACGGTGTTAGCTTAATTAAATTAAGCAATATTAGTTACTGAGGTAATTATAAAAAAAGCCCACCAAACATAGGTTATCCGTATTTCTGGGTTGTGGAGTGTTATTATTTACATTCAGAACAATGTCCCAATCTTTGTTGTTATTATCAGGGCGTTTCGGGCTTCTTCAGGTGTCTATCGATCTGAGTAACGTTTAAGGAATTTCAAATTAAACTCTTTATTTAATCATCGTGAGCAGGTTATTCCCGTTCCGCTGTCCACTCAACGGGATATATATCTTTTTGTTTCTGACTCAATATTTTACCAATGGTCACCGTATTTCTCCTAAGTCTGTACTACCCCGGTTAAGAATGGAACTCTCAACTACTGTGTCACTAAATTCATGAACCAACGTTTTAATTCACGAACTTGGATCCTTAAACCTTAATATTCTTCTATTCAGCCTGCTCCCCACATTATTGCTGCTGCTCTAAGTAAATAGCCGAAGAAGGACAAAACGGTCAAAACGTAGTGATGACAGCCAGAGAAGGGAACATTTGTCCGAATGTAAATAATGTGCAAAGATTTGTTGATTTCATTATTTTGCAATATCAGCAGATTCATTCTACAGCCTTCTTCAGCTGCACAATTTGCATGAAGGAAAGAAATACTTCCGGAAAAAGAAACGGGTTTCATAACTTTTTTTTTGGTTTAAAGTCCAAGGAGAGAAAACTGAAAAAAAAGAAGAAAAAAGAAAAAAAAGAAGAAAGTATAAAAATGAAAAAGAAAAAAGAAAAAAAAGAAAAAAGAAAAAAGAAACAAGTAAGAAAAAGAAAAAGAAAAAAGAAAGAGAAAAATAAGAAAAAAGAAGAAAGGATAAAAAAGAAAAAGAAAAAAAGAAAAAAAGAAAAAGAAAAAAGAAAAAAGAAAAAAGAAAGAAAAAAGAAAGAAAAAGAAAAAGAAAAAGAAAAAGAAAAAGAAAAAGAAAGAAAAATAAAAAATAAATAAAAAATAAAAAATAAATAAAAAAATAAAAAATAAAAAAATAAAAAAAATAAAGAAAGCGGTGTACACCAGCATTGCAGATAAATGAATAAGTCAGGTTACGGAGAAGGTGGATTGGTTCTTTATTTAGTAAGGAAAGGTCTGGGGATCAACACCGCGTACAAAAAATCTATCTGTAGGCACGTAAATTTTAATGTCAAGAACGTCCTACGCAAAGGACATATTTGAAAATACGTTTCAGATTGATGTTTAAGCCTTCATTTTTGTAGTAAAAACTAGCACAGCAAAATCAAACTATGTAATGGAGGAACGAAAAGCAAGGAAAAGAGGATTTGCATTACATAGCTTAATAAATTAATATTCTTTGTTTTTTAATATTTTCACGTTTCCTAATACGTTGTTTACCTTTTTGAAAACCTCTTTTTCTATTCCGATTCACTTCTGTATGTATCTATGTTAGATTTTCCATTGTGTTTAAAAACGCTTCCCCAATATGCAAATTTTCCTACTTTCTTGATTCTGACATCATCAATATTAAGGAAAATGGTAACCAGAAAAGGGAAAAAGACAATAACTTATCCAACGAATTTATACAAATTGATGACAGATTAGGCACTTGGTTTTTTTGATTGATTGATTGATTTGTTTTTTGCGGTTTATCAACCTTTTGAAGGTTATTTAAAGCCAGATAATATTTTTAGATTGTAAGAATTTTTTAAAGAAAATAATGGTTTACAGGATACAAATTCTACCAATTAAAAAGGAGAAGAGGTGGATTTATACGTTTCCCAATTATGTTCGCATAAATGATTATAACGAACTCAACTGGAATTTGAACTCGGCTTTCGTGTTCCAATTTTGAGCCATTATACATTACACCAGCTACACATTCAAGCTTACAGCGCCTAGTATTCCCAAATCGTCACCCATCTAGGTAATGAGCGGACTCGGTGTTGCTTAATACGTAATATCCTACACTATTTACTTATTCAGACTATTGTCTTCATCTTTGTTGTCATTTTATAGACGTTTCGGCCGTTGTACACTCCGGCCTTCTTCAGGTGCTAGGAATTGTGAACCGAACCCTTTATTACGATCACTGCCGACCAAGTGTAGAAATGAAAACCATATGGGGACCAGTAATACGGAGTGCTGGGGAAAATGATTAAGGTAAAAAAGACTGCAATATGAGCTCTGGTAAAAAGGGTAACCGAAACATTAGAAATTCACATGCTGTTGTCCTCAAGGATATAGACGTTGGTTAATTCCAGTGGGTTGACTCAAAGAGTTGTGAGTTCAATACCAGTTTACAACAGTGGTGAACAAATAACTTAGTGAGCTAGGTTAAAGGGAGATAACTCAAGACTACCAGAAGAGTTTTTCGCACAAGGAATGAGAAAAATATCTCCCAGTGAGCGTCATAAAGGGTACTACCTCATATCAGAAGTATAGACACAGAAAAAAAATACTACCTCATCTCAGAAGTATGGACAAAGAAAAAAGAAAAAATACTACCTCATCTCAGAAGTATAGACAAAGAAAGAAATACTACCTCATCTCAGAAGTATAGACAAAGAAAGAAATACTACCTCATCTCAGAAGTATAGACAAAGAAAGAAATACTACCTCATCTCAGAAATATAGACAAAGAAAAAAATTACTACCTCATCTCAGAAGTATAGACAAAGAAAAAAATTACTACCTCATCTCAGAAGTATAGACAAAGAAAAATTACTGCCTCATCTCAGAAGTATAGACAAAGGAAAAAATACTACCTCATCTCAGAAGTATAGACAAAGAAAAAAAAATTACTACCTCATCTCAGAAGTATAGACAAAGAAAGAAATACTACCTCATCTCAGAAATATAGACAAAGAAAAAAATTACTACCTCATCTCAGAAGTATAGACAAAGAAAAAAATTACTACCTCATCTCAGAAGTATAGACAAAGAAAAATTACTGCCTCATCTCAGAAGTATAGACAAAGGAAAAAATACTACCTCATCTCAGAAGTATAGACAAAGAAAAAAAAATTACTACCACATCTCAGAAGTATAGACAAAGAAAAAAAAATTACTACCTCATCTCAGAAGTATAGACAAAGAAAAAATTACTACCTCATCTCAGAATTATAGACAAAGAAAAAAATACTACCTCATCTCAGAAGTATAGACAAAGAAAAAAAAATTACTACCTCATCTCAGAATTATAGACAAAGGAAAAAATACTACCTCATCTCAGAAGTATAGACAAAGAAAAAAAAATTACTACCTCATCTCAGAAGTATAGACAAAGAAAGAAATACTACCTCATCTCAGAAATATAGACAAAGAAAAAAATTACTACCTCATCTCAGAAGTATAGACAAAGAAAAAAATTACTACCTCATCTCAGAAGTATAGACAAAGAAAAATTACTGCCTCATCTCAGAAGTATAGACAAAGGAAAAAATACTACCTCATCTCAGAAGTATAGACAAAGAAAAAAAAATTACTACCACATCTCAGAAGTATAGACAAAGAAAAAAAATTACTACCTCATCTCAGAAGTATAGACAAAGAAAAAATTACTACCTCATCTCAGAATTATAGACAAAGAAAAAAATACTACCTCATCTCAGAAGTATAGACAAAGAAAAAAAAACCCAAAACATAATATCTTATAATTCTGGCTTACGTCTCTCAGTTTATTAGCACGTACGCAAAACCAATACCACATCAATAATGAACTATTTCGTTTTGATAGCGTAGAAAGACGGAAAAGACATATCAGAACCGCTACTTGGTTTCAGTGATAAAAAGAAAGAAAGAAAGAAAGAAAGAAAGAAAGAAAGGAAGGAAGACAGAAGAGGCGATAACACTCGGATGTGTTTAGCGTCTATTTAAGTGAAATTGAGACAAATGTTTTCATTTTCAAATATTTTCATTCGTTCCCCCTTCTTAAAATAACGACCATCATTCATATTTATGATTGTTATTGCAAACTTTTGTTAAATTTGTTAAGCTCAAAAATTTAACGATGCGATAGGGGAATTTCTACGGATATTTTATTGTTGTAGAATTCGTCATGAACTTACTCAATCATTAATTGAAGAATTTATATTAGCCAGAACATTAAAATAGGAAAACTGTGAAATTTTCACAAGTATTTCTAGTGCCGAGTAACAAGTAAAGTAGGGTAAATTTAATTAACATTCCTTGAACGTTTTAATACACAAAGCTCTAAGTATGGGGCACCCAGTCAGACTCTAACTCTCTGGGTTCAGTAGCAATAACCTGCAAGACTCATTTAAGTGTCATACGTGATACTCACTTGGGCGATCATGCCTCGAACGAGACATGACTGACTGAGCAATAGATTTCCCCCCAATATGTTGCCATTACTTTCTACGTTACCAACCAAGTCTAATGAACCCAATCTTTCCTGCTGTTTAACCCATAGCTCGAGGGAGAAGAGATGGATTCATGCCTTTCCCAAGGGTCAGTTAGTCAGTCATACGCGATACACGCTTTGGGTGATCATGTCTCGAAAGAGACATGACTGACTGGGTAGAAGACTATCCCGCAGTAGGTTGCCATTGCTTTCTGCGGTAGACTGGTTGCCAGCCAAGGCTATAGAACCCAATCTGTCTTGTTATTTAACCCATAACAGGAGGGAAGAGACGGATTATTACCTTTCCCAAGGGTATTTGTGCGTAAGTGAGTGCAACGAATTTAACTAGAATTCGAACTCGGCTCAGTCGTTTCGAGTCGATATCCACTGCACTTCCTGACTAGTTTGCTAATAAATGTTTTTTCGCAAGTTGATATATTCCCACCATAATTTTAATTGTTATCGTAAACACGGAACTAGGTAATAAAAAAAAAAACATAGGAAGTGTTGAACAAATGTTACTAATAAATTCAGAAGCTATTATCGCGGTTAGTGCTGACTAAACCTCTTATCTAAAACATAAAACAAATAAATAAACTTCCTCGCCTGTTTGAGTGCCCGTTATTGTGCGCAATCTTCCAAACCTTGAGCCTGTTTTGATATACAGAGTCACACTCGAAAACGCCAGCATTGTATCAGCCTTTGTTTCCCTTCTACGTCTGGTTTTTATTTTTATGTTCGACGTCGATATAAAATTGTGTGACGACAAGGAATCAACGTGCTTAGCAAGGCGTACATAGAGAAACTGGCACGTTTTGGTATGTGGCTACTTTAACTATTTTTTGAGTCGGACAGTCTTAAGATTTGATAGCTTTCTGCCTCTTAAGGAGGCAAACTCTAAAATCAATAGCAAATTGTTTTCTTATCCACGTTTAATGACGTTCTGCCTCCCATCAGTAAGGCTGATGCTAACCTCCAGAACAGTGACTCGTTGCTTCTTTTCCAATTCTTTTAACATTTTTCTCGGCTGACATGAAGTGAAAATATTTTATTGAATTTGAAAAATCTCTCAGAGTTAACCTGTAGAAAAGACAATATTTATAAATGTAAGAGACAATGGGAAAACTGTAATAGTTGCCAATGCGTTTCATCCAACGTGGACTTTTTCAAAGCAAAAAACGAAATGGATTTATTAAAAGCTAAATAACTAATAATATCAAAAGAAAATGTTTTTAGCAACTGAAAGAATTTAGAGAACACTATTTTTATACTGTTAACTGAAAATTACGTCAAATACTGTCACGTGTGGAGATATTGTTTTTATTGCTGTGTTGACGGATTCAACCATTTTCTTTTGATTTCTTGATACTGTTGTGTACGTTTGTTTGGGAGAGTAATAATTCTGTTAAAAAAAAGGGAAAAGGCCTAGGCGTAGATTAATTTCAGTTGCTAAGGACATTTTATTATTATTATTAGTTACTTAGTTTTTAATAAATTAATTAATTTTTTTTGGCTTTAATTTCAGTTGAAAATAAAGACAAAAATTCTCCAACATTTGGATAGTTCTTTATTAATTTGGTTCTAAGCTTTCGGCTCACATGAGCCATCTTCAGAGAGGTTATTAAGACGGTAATACAATAACATCCACTATCACCGACGATTTTATTTTGTGTTGACATAAAACCCCGCTATATATATATATATATATATATATATATATATATATATATATATATATATGGTTAGGTGGTTTATTTCTTCTGATCGTGACTGTGTATTCAACTCCTAAACGCTCCAAATATCAGTATACTTCTGGACGATTTGAACTGCATGCATTGATATTCTAAAACTCGTTGGCCATGTCACATTAACTCATTTTCTTCGTGATAATTCGATTATTTTTTCCTTTTCTACAAACTCTACCCTCCCCCTTTTCAAACTTAAATTAACTGCACTAAAAAAAAAAAAAAGATGTTAAACTCTTCTAACTTTACGCAAGCTGTTTGATCATTTCTAATAAAAAGTTGCACCCGTACCTTAATCTGGTACAATGTTAATATCGAGTGGCGGCCATTGACGTTCAGTTTTGTATAATAACTTGTACTTGTGTGCACTTGAACAATACAACTTCCATTATAGCACTAAATGACCACAGATACTAAGCCCAAAAGTCTATTGGAAGCGTTTGATAAAACAACAGACAGTGGTATGGCTCAATGGATTTTCTCGCTTAGAATGATTGCGGTTGAATTTTTGAGCTACAGATCGGTATGTTGTCTCATCTCTTTCAAACATAAAAAAAAAAACAATTTAACACTTTCTTGTACTGTTATTTTCTCACCCATATCAGATCAAAACTGAAACAGAGAAAAAATAAAAATTAGTATATGATGCGTGACTTCTAGGACATCATGTATGTATATATATATATATATATATATATATATATATATATATATATATATATAATGGATTCTCCCGTCGCGTTCAACGTATGAGGGTCCAACCTTTTTCCAGCAAGACAACCACACAGAGATTTGTTTATAGTGGTGAAGGCATTGTCTAGTGCCATCCACACTTCTTGGAACTGCTGATAACAAACAATTGGTGCAGATGACTGCCACAAATCGCACGAACAGCAGACCTCAATTATTTAACCCATAATTGGAGGGAACGAACGGATTAATACCTTTCCCAAGGGTACCAGTGCGCAAGTGAATGCAGCGGGCTCGACTGAAATTGGAACTCGGCTCACCGATTTCCCCCTCCAAGCCGACATCCACCGCACCCCAACGGTCATGTCACGTTGGATACACCGGTTCCCGCTCGATCACCGAAGTTAAGCAACGTTGAGCCTGGTCAGTACTTAGGTGGGTGACCACTTGGGAATACCAGGTGCTGTTAGCATTCACGGATGTGCGTTGGGGTGCGGTGGATGTCGGCTTGGAGGGGGAAATCGGTGAGCCGAGTTCCAATTTCAGTCGAGCACGCTGCATTCACTTGCGCACTAGTACCCTTGGGAAAGGTATTAATCCGTTCGTTCCCTCCAATTATGGGTTAAATAATTGAGGTCTGCTGTTCGTGCGATTTGTGGCAGTCATCTGCACCAATTGTTTGTTATCAGCAGTCCCAAGAAGTGTGGATGGCACTACACAATGCCTTCACCACTATAAACAAATCTCTGTGTGGTTGTCTTGCTGGAAAAAGGTTGGACCCTCATACGTTGAACGCGACGGGAGAATCCATTATATATATATATATATATATATATATATATATATATACTACCGGCCATAATTATTAGGCCACCCCAGATGTATTTCATGCTATTTTTTTAGTATTTATTACCAACTGAATAATTGTAAATGAAAATAGAATGGTTCTTTTGTTAATACTGCACAATAACATGTGCATCAAATGAATCTATAAATATTTAATAATTACTGCAGTTTCATCAATGAAAGAATGAATATCATTTAGGTTGGTTTGGACGAGTTCATCTTTGCTTCTTTGCCTTGTAAAATTTTGCAAAGTAATAATAACAAAAGAACCATTCTATTTTCATTTAGAATTATCCACTTGGCAATACATACTAAAAATAGTATGAAATACATTATTTCTTTTAAAAAACTAGGGTGGCCTGATAATTATATCGGTTGTATATATATATATATATATATATATATATATATATATATATATATAACTGTTCAATATAGTATGATCAGTAGGGCACCGCTTGTGAGAAAAAGAACACCATGACGCAATTCACTCTTCCAGGAATTTGAAAACAGTATGGTGTACTGCTTGGCATTCGCACCGGAAGATCCAATACGAACATTTCAGAGTGTTTTGGGTGTTAATCTGAGGATAATGCAGAGGGTTCGGAATGAGTTGGAAGACTTGGATGATTACGAAGTTACGGCAACTCGGAAAGCTCACTCTGATCATTGTTATAAAAAAAAAATCTCTCGAATTTGTTGATTTAATGTGAGAGGACTCGTAAATAAAAAGAAAAGTAGAATTTATCGGCTAGGGACGTTGACACTTATTATAACATTAATGTACGTTGTCACCAAAAAACGAAAATCAAAGAATTTTATATTAATTAGTTAACGCAGGTTAACAGCTTTTGAAACAGTAAATTTTATGGAAATGGTTTTATAATCAATACCAAATGGAAGAATAACATCTGTAGACATTATAAGGAAAATCATAGTTTGCATATTGAACAAAGACATTGGAAGAACTATTAATAAAATTGCATCATTCTCCGTAAACAATAAAAGAATTGTTCTGGAGAGATATTGTTGTAGAGGAATATGCTGGTCCTACCCGGCAATGGGTATGGCCCGGGTCATAAAAGACCGCGACGGGAACGAACTACAGGAGAGCGTTAAAGAGATAGTGTGTTCGGGACTATATGAGAGTCTAAGGCATTACATGGGAGTGATTAAGATTATCTGTCAGTATACGAGAGTTGACAGCCATCGACCTTAGACGTAAGTTAAACGTCACTAGACGGAAGCTTCCTTCTCAAGACGGACGCATACGTCCTATACAGAGACCTTGCCTTCGTAAGTGTTATTCGTGTTAACTGTTCGTTGGTGTACTTGTATTTGGTTTATTGTACTAACGTATAATAAATCTCTATTTATATATCCTCAGTGTTAAGAGTATTTCTTACACTATTCTTTTCTCTGTTTATCCCCCCTCCGGGATACAACAAAAATAAAATAAAAAATAAACCAATTACAAAACTACTGAAGATGAGAAACTACACTGAGTTGCAGTTGAAACGGATCTCATAATAATTCAGTTAGTTAATTGCCATACGTAATACATGCTTGGGCGATCATGTCTTTTTCGAGACAGGAGATTTTCCCGCAGTAGGTTGCCAGTAGACTGTGGAACGAGAAATCGGAGAGTAGTGTTCGAATTCCAGTTGAATTCGTTGCGTTCACTTACACGCGAATACTCCCAGGAAAGATATCAATCCATCTCTTCTCCCTCCAGCTATGAGTTAAATAGCAGGACAGATTGGTTGTTTTAGTTGGTAGAAAATTTCGCTTGGTCATCCATGTCTCTTTCGAGACATGATCGCCAAGCGTGTATCATGTATGACTGACATACAATAAATGTTTTATTTAACCAAGACAAGAGACGGATTTCCAATCGCATCTATCTATTTATCTACGGAAGTGAGCCATCATGTCATAAACTTGTATATCTTCATTTTTTTTCCTTTCCAGATAAATTTACTTATCTTTGGTCAAATTTTTCCCAGAAGACTGTGTTGCCACAAATACATAAACGCCAGTCGGTAAGATTCATTTAATCTTTCTTTTTTACTTCATGATTACCTTACCATATATATATATATATATATATATATATATATATATGTGTGTGTGTGTGTGTGTGTGTGTGTGTGTGTGTGTGTGTGTGTGTAAATATTCTCAGATGTATTCTGTATAAAAGGCAACAACGTCACTAGACAGCACTCGAGTATCTCGTTCCCAATGTGTATCCCCCAGGATCGTGGCCCTATTTAGGCCGAAGGACAAGAAATCACTCAAGTTTCTGCAAATAATAATTTATCTGAACCCAAACAGTCACATTCCTATTGTGAAAGTCTCCTCTTATTCATTTTGAATTTGCCCTGATGAAGTCCGTCAGATGATGAAACGCGTTGGATAAGACTGAATATAGTTTTCCTGTTGTCACTTTTTTTTATTCATATAACTACTGAGTAGTAAGTTCGGTCCTCACTGAGTGTTTATATTTTCGGCCTTGTGTCACATTTACGCTAAGCATAGAAAATTATTAGGGACTCTTAACGTGGTGTAATGGTTAGAAAGCTTGTTAGTAAGCTTCTTTTTTTATCATCTCACCCCAAACTAGACGAGCCCGCCACTAATTCGCAGATGGTTGTAATAAGAGAAAAGACTGGGTACAGTGGGTGTTGAGGAAAAGACAAAAGATGAATGGGATTCAAGCAAATAGAAGATGGCAATTGACGTTGCATTTACATTTTTGGAGATTGTAGCTACAAAGGAAGCAACTAAACGGAAAGAAGTTCCACAAGTGGGAAGTGCGAGAAAAGAAACTGTTAGAGTAGAAGTAAGGATTGTATTTAATTATTTCAACGGTAAAAGAGTGGGACCTAGATGCCAATCTAGTAGAACGCTTAAGTTAACCTGGATTTGACACGAGGAAAAAAGCTCATCAGAGCAGTTTTCATGAAAATATTTCTAGAAAAGACAGAGGGAAGCCACGTCTCTTCGGTGAGAAAGTGACTAAAGCCGAGATGCCAAGTCAGGACCTATTATATTGCAGATTCTTTTTGTCGGGAATCTCTAGATGAATAGCAGGAGCACCCGAACAGATATAGCAACAGTATTCAGTGCAATGTATTCGCTAGAACAAAGTGAGATCGACCCTCACTGGGTGCTCCATAGTTTTGACTTTGTTTCGCATCTAAGTTATGCTTAGTAAATCACTATAGCTAGGGAAGATACGGTTTCATGCTTTTCCCAAAGGTGTTTGAGCGTTAGCGAATGTAACGGACACCAATTGAAATTGAACTCGGCTCTCCGATTTTCTCATTCCAAGCCGTTATTCATTCCCGGTTCACACTCCTCCCACGTCTATTGAACAAGCGAAGAGGCTCATCCCTTGTTCCCTGTTTAGGATGTGGTTTCCGGCTTTCTCTTTTCCAATATTTTTACTCTTTTCTTTTTTCTTTTGGAGTAGATAAACTAAACTATCGCCCGGTTCCCACTCCACCCACGTCTATTAAACAGGTCAAGAGGCTCACCCCTTGTTCCTTGTCTAGGATGTGGTTTCCGGCTTTCTCTTTTCCAATCTTTTCACTCTTACGTAGCCCCCTGCACATCAGTGGCGTTACCGCCTCGCTTGGGGTGATATGATTAAAAAAAAAACACCCTGCCGTGAAAAGAGGTCGAACACGAATATTAAATAAAGGGGCTTGATTACTGAGCCGACTTGCCGTGACTTAATATCCAAAAACCAGAATAAAAATCTTCGCTTGAAGATATCTTAGCAGTAAACGAGAGCAGAGGATAAAATTGATCGCCGCTGTGAGCCGAAGATCAGAAATATAAGTGGAGTTCATGAGGAGTCATATTAAATACAATGGAATGTTCGGAAGTAAAACAAACAAAACAATTATTAAAACAAGTATTTGAATAGAGAACAATTGCTTTTCGCCTTCATATTCTTTTCTGAAAACAATCATTTCTTAAGGGTAGTGTAATTTCAGTTTCCCTTCGTTCTCTTATCAAGACTGAACACGTTTTGCTATTTTATTAGTTCGATGCAAAAGTTTCTAGCATATTTTTAATAAAATCTTTTATTCATATAAATTCATAATTTCAATATTCAGTTTTAAAAGTAGTAGTAAATTTCAAACAATTTCAGGTTACTTTTCACCTAATATGCATTTTATTTATATCGAAGCAAAGATTATCATTTTTTTTTATTGGTTGATTAAGTTTTTACGGCTTATATACCCTTTTGCAGGTTATTTAAAACCTGAAGATAGATTGTAAATATTTTTAACTAGCAGTATATCCCGGCGTTTCTCGGGTGTGATGAAAGCTTTAAAACTAATCCATGTTCCTGGGCGTTGGCATGAAAGACTAAAAAGCAATAGTTGTTTCCAGTTAAAGAGAAACCGTAGACTGAAAGAAAAATGAATGGATGTAAGTCAAATTTTGATTTCCTGGTATTGATATCAAAAAAGTTTTTTCGTCGTAAACTTAATTTTGAAGGCTAAATAAGTCCTCTGAGTAAATAGTATCATGGCTGAGACTAAGAACTACAATTATACCTACTTAGAGCCAAACCAGAAGCAAAGACTAAAATAAAAGGGCTGAAAAAAATACAGACAGACAGGCAGATAAACAGACACACACACGAACGTCTTGCCTTTTATATATATATATATATATATATATATATATATATATAATAGATTTTCTGCACTATTGTAAGAACTGCAACATTGAAACTTCTGAATATCGTTTCTTATGTCTCTGTCTATGAGTGTATCAAATTTGATTAAAATCGGACCACTCCTTCTATAACCCGATTTTTTCGATTATCGATTTTCGATATTAATTGGGGGTACCTCGGCACAAAACCTAGCTAAGAACACTTGCATACGTTTATAGTACAACTGTGTAAATTTTCAAGAAAATCGGCTCAGCAGTTTCGAAGTCTATAGGTAACGGACACACACACACACACACACACACACACACACACACACACACACACACACACACACACACACAGTTCCATTTATAAATAAATTTAGAAAATAATCATTTACTAATGCAAGTCGTAGTAATTTACCCATAATTGACGTTTAGTGAATTACCTTGTCAGAATTTTATAAACAAACAAGAAATTATAATGTGTATGCATAGTAGGGGATCACTTCTATATTAAAATCAATATGTAAACTGATCCCTCACTTTGTGGCCATGGTAGTTTCTTCATATTTCTTTTCCAGAAAATTTAAATGAATCTAAAAGACATGCCTGTGTAATTTTCTACGGCTTATCAACCCTTTGCAGGCTATTTAAAGGCAGAAAACATTTTTGGAAATTTTTTAAGGTAATAATTATTTACTTATAGAAGTCTAACTGATTAACCCATAGCCGGATGGTGAATAGGAGGATTCATATATTTTCGAAGGGTAGTTGCCCGTAAGTAAATTTAACAAATTCAGCTGTAATTGGAATTCGGCGTACCGATTTCAAGTTCCAGCCGTTATCAATTTCACCAGTAGCTGGTTTTCCCAAGCGGTCACCTACCCAGGAACTGACCTGGCTCGACATGGCTTATCTTCGGTGATCGCACGGGAACCGCTGTTTCAACCTGGTATGGCCCTAACCTTGCACATCAAATGGTCGTCCTAGAGGTCCTGGGTAGTGTTGGTAAATTATAGAACGCGTTTAAATTCATGCCAGTTATTGTATTCAAGAATTGAAGCGTGAAATTTGTGTTAAAATTAATAAGCTGCCTTTATTAATTATTTTTTTAACTCGGAAGAAAATAAATGGCCGCTTTTTTCGTTGCATTTATAGCGATCGATTTTATTTTTCGTCTTGTTTTCCTCCGCTTCTTCTTCTTCTTCTTCTTCTTCTTCTTCTTTTTCTTCTTCTTCTTCTTCTTCTATGTGCCCTGTCCCTTCAGGACGTAGGCGATCATGGCTTTCCACATCCCCTTATCTCTGGTGGCTCTTAGCACGTCATCTCCTGTTACACCACCCAATCTCCGTTCTGCCATCCACTAGCTCAAGACCATAAATCTAGAATATAAATGTATAGAAACTAGCATGGCCACAAAATGAGGGATCATTTTATATATTGATTATAACATATATTTGATCCCCCACTATATATTCACATTATAATTTCTTATAAACAATTGGCATATATCTTCTTCTTCTTCTATGTGCCGTCCTTTCATGATGTAGGCGATCATGGCCTTCCACGTTTCCCTATCCCTGGTGGCTCTGAGCACGCCTTCTCCTGTTACACCATGCAACACTCGTTCCGTCATCCACCTGCTCAGGTCCTTCAAATATGTTATCCGCTGCTTTTCCCTGTTTCCTTTTCCCTCTATCTGGCCTGTTAGTATCAGATTCTCCAAGCCCTCCTTCCTCATTGCATGTCCCAGGAGTTTCAGCTGTCTCTTCCTGGAAAACGTAGTCTTGTCTTGTGTGTAATTGATTGAATATTTTTTATTATTTCTGCCATTTTTAATACAGTATCAAATCAATATGGAGGTGTCTGTATTAAAAGAATAAATTTAAAAAATTATATCTTAATTTGGTCTTTTCTTCTTCTTCTTCTTCTTCTTCTTCTTCTTCTTCTTCTTCTTCTTCTTCTTCTTCCATGATCGCCTACGTCCTGAAAGGACAAAGCACGAAGAAGAAGAAGAAGAAGAAATTTATCTAAACTTATTTATAAATGGAACGTTGTCTGTGTGTGTCTGTGTGTGTGTCCGTTACCTATAGACTCCTAAACGGCTGAACCGATTTCCTTGAAAATTTACACAGTTGTACTATTAGCTAGGTTTTGTGTCGAGGTACCCCCGATAAATATCGAAAATCGATAATCGAAAAATTGGGTTATAGAAGGAGTGGTCCGATTTTAATAAAATTTGATACACTCATAGACAAAGACATAAGAAACGATATTCAGAAGTTTCAAGGTTGCAGTTCTTACAATAGCGCAGAAAATCGATAATATATATATATATATATATATATATATATATATATATATATATATATAAGGCAAGATGTTTGTGTGTGTGTGTGTGTGTATCTGTTTTTCTGTCTGTATGTCCTTTATACATATCCACAATTTTTATCCGATTCTCACTAAACTTCACACAAATATTCTTTAGGCTGAGTCTGAGTTCCAGGACCATGGATTAGTTTTAAAGCTTTCATTACACCCGAGCAACGCCGGGCTAAACTGCTAGTTAAGATATAATTTTTCAAAATTTATTATTTTAATATAAACACCCCCACAAAAATCGCGATACCTAAGGTTTAAAATTAATTTTTAAAAGTAAAAAATATTTCTTGAAGCTTTTTATTTTAGTTTTAATTTTAAACTAATTGATTAAATTTGATATTTCCAATAAAGAAAATACTTTTAGTATTTCAAAAACTAATTTAAATTGTCTGGAAGGAGATTTTAAAAATAGTTGATTAGCGCCCTGCTTTAGTCGTTTGTCACGGCCATGTAATTCTCTTGATTAAAAAATCTTATAGAAATGAAATATATTTTTCTGAAACTGTATTTTAGGAAGATAAGCTGATTTAAAATATAATTAATCTAATTTGAAACAAATTATATTTACTTTAAGTTAAAAATATCGCAGAAACGCATTTTTTTAACCCGACAGTAGCCGTTTTGACGTGATGCACTACAGTGTTAACTTGCAGGGTTAAAGGGAAATAACTCATGACTTCCAATCGAGGCTTCCCGCAAGGAATGGACTTCATATATCCCAGTGATCGTAATAAAGGGTTCGGTTCGAAATTCCTAGCACCTGAAGAAGGCTGGAGCGTACAATGGCCGAAACGTCGTACAAAGATGAGGACAATAGTCAGAATAATGTAAATACTGTAATTACTGCCTAATCTCAGAAATATAGACAAATACAACATTTTTCTAATTGAAAATTAA
Organism: Ascarosepion bandense; assembly: GCA_037127315.1. Classification (NCBI taxonomy): domain Eukaryota; kingdom Metazoa; phylum Mollusca; class Cephalopoda; order Sepiida; family Sepiidae; genus Ascarosepion; species Ascarosepion bandense. The sequence goes on from JBBBDQ010000655.1 coordinate 291,007, forward strand.
ATTAAAAAATTAATTATACATATTTTTTTCTTCAGACACTAGTGTTCTCTGATTTTTGAAAGTAATCAAAAGCATTTCTAAATAAATAATATCATAGTTGTATTGCATTTTTTTAAATTTACGATTCAGAGCAGATTTTTGGTAAATAGTGTTTGTGTTTGACAAAAGCAAATTGATGATTTAAATTCCTCAAGGAGTCTTGTGCTCATCAAATATAAATATGAAATTTGAATTTCTCGAAGTTTCATAAAATTAAGTGGAGTAACATATGTAAAAGAAAACAAATTAGCAAGATTTTCTAAAGAGAAAAGAATTAATAATTTAATTCATTTGTGATTAAGTCCTGAAAATTTTACTAAAATCCAGCAGTTGTTTGATTTTTTTAACACCAGAAAAGACGTTGAAATTACTATGATAATATTTGACCCACCCGCTAATGGAAGAACAAGATTTTTAAACAAAATTTAATAATATAACAAAAAAAAAAAAAAATACTTTGGTCTTTCTATTTAATAATAAAAATATTTTGGCCATAAATCTTTGTTTTTATCAAGTTCTGCTTTTTTCCCCCATCGGGGTATACTCTTTTTTAGTCCATTTTTTGGGTACCTATTTTAATAATCAGTCAATAAAGTGCCATACGTGATACACGATTTGGGTGATAATGTCTCGAAAGAGACATGACTGACTGGGCAGAAGATTTTCCTAGGTAGGCATTACTTTTTTAAAAAAATATTTTCACGGCTTTTGCTACGTCCTGAAAGGACATGGCACATAGAAGAAGAAGAAGTGTTCTATTGCTACCAAAGATGAAAACGATAAACGAAAAGCTTAAATTCTTTTACTTACAACAGAATATTGGCAGGAATAAAAAAGCCTAGTGCAACTATTACCAATGCGTTTACATTTTATTGGTTTCACAGTAAAAGGGTGGGACCTAGTTGTTAATCTTGTGTCTCGAGCAAATTCATGCATAGGGGGAACCAGAGAGCTAAGTTCATCGGAGCAAAAGCCGTGAAAGTTTTTTTGTTTTTTTTAATCATCTCACCCCAAGCAAGGCATTCTTCTGCCACTATTGCGCATGGGGCTAAATAGGGGAAGGTAAAGAGAAGGAGTGGTTAGACATAGGGAATGTCAGGAGGAATGGGAGCAGGTTAGTGTGTTAGGAGGTGTCTATTGACCTTACATTTAAACTCCTGGAGATTGTATCCGTCGGGGAAGCAATCGTGTGGAAGGGAATTCCACAGTCGGGAAGTGCGAGGAAAGAAACTGTTGGAGTAGAAATTGCGGTTGCATTTTATCGGTTTCACTGTAAAAGGGTGGGATCTAGTTGCTAATCTAGTATCTCGTGCAAATTCGTATTTAGGGGGCACCAGTGATTTAAGTTCATCGGAGCAGGGGCCGTGAAAGTATTTATAGAAGAGACACAGGGAAGCCACGTCGCGCCGGTGGGAGAGAGACTGCAGGCGGTCTGCCAAGTCGGTATCTGTCACATTACAGACCCGCCTCTGAACCTTATCGAAAAGCCCGAGGAGAATAGCAGGGGCACCCGACCAGATATGGCAGCAGTATTCAATACTTGGAGAAGAGACACAGAGAAGCCACGTCGCGCCGGTGAGAAAGTGACTGTATCTGAGCTGCCAAGTCGGTATCTGTCACATTACAGACCCGCCTCTGAACCTTATCGAGAAGCCCGAGGATAATAGCAGGGGCACCCGACCAGATATGGCAGCAGTATTCAATGCTTGAAGAAGAGACACAGAGAAGCCACGTCGCGCCGGTGAGAAAGTGACTGTATCTGAGCTGCCAAGTCGGTATCTGTCACATTACAGACCCGCCTCTGAACCTTATCGAGAAGCCCGAGGATAATAGCAGGGGCACCCGACCAGATATGGCAGCAGTATTCAATACTTGGAGAAGAGACACAGAGAAGCCACGTCGCGCCGGTGAGAAAGTGACTGTATCTGAGCTGCCAAGTCGGTATCTGTCACATTACAGACCCGCCTCTGAACATTATCGAGAAGCCCGAGGATAATAACAGTGGCACCCGACCAGATATGGCAGCAGTATTCAATACTTGGAGAAGAGACACAGAGAAGCCACGTCGTGCCGGTGAGAAAGTGACTGTATCTGAGCTGCCAAGTCGGTATCTGTCACATTACAGACCCGCCTCTGAACCTTATCGAGAAGCCCGAGGAGAATAGCAGGGGCACCCGACCAGATATGGCAGCAGTATTCAATACTTGGAGAAGAGACACAGAGAAGCCACATTGCGCCGGTGAGAAAGTGACAGTATCTTGGCTGCCAGGTGTTTATATTTAATGTTGGAGAAATGATTTCCCAAATGGCCCTACCTCATATTTTGGTGTTATCTATTAAAATTTGTTTTATGTTCAGATTATTTTTTGTTGTTTATGATACATTGGCTGCTGCACATGTGCCACTGTTTCCATGAAAATAGAATGCTTCTTTTGTTATTATTACTTTGCAAAATTTTACAATGCAGCCAGGAAGCCTTTGCTTCGGCCAGCGAATATGAAGAAGAGACTAGCATGGGTAAGAGAGCACAAAAACTGGACACCAAAACAGTTCATTTGATGCACATGTCATTGTGCAGTATTAACAAAAGAACAATTCTATTTTCATTGAGAAATACCCACTTGGCAATAAATACTAAAAAAGTATGAAATACATCATTAAAAAAACCCAAAAAACTTTGGCAACCTAATGATTGTGACCGGTAGTGTAGATCAACATATCACAAACACCCAGAATTATATTAATGGTATAAACGTATATCTGAAGGAAAAGGGTCTTAGGCGAAGGCATTCACTATTCGATAGTCGATTCCGCTGCAACCCGTGGCTTGCCTATATGTGTATTATTGTTAATTGTACCTGAGTACAATAAATCTGTATTTCTTATTCCTGGTGTGGAGTTCCATTCTTCAACTGAAAAAGGTCTTAGGCGAAGGCATTCACTATTCGATAGTCGATTCCGCTGCAACCCGTGGCTTGCCTATATGTGTATTATTGTTAATTGTACCTGAGTACAATAAATCTGTATTTCTTATTCCTGGTGTGGAGTTCCATTCTTCAACTGAAAAAGGTCTTAGGCGAAGGCATTCACTATTCGATAGTCGATTCCGCTGCAACCCGTGGCTTGCCTATATGTGTATTATTGTTAATTGTACCTGAGTACAATAAATCTGTATTTCTTATTCCTGGTGTGGAGTTCCATTCTTCAACTGAAAAAGGTCTTAGGCGAAGGCATTCACTATTCGATAGTCGATTCCGTTCCAACCCGTGGCTTGCCTATATGTGTATTATTGTTAATTGTACCTGAGTACAATAAATCTGTATTTCTTATTCCTGGTGTGGAGTTCCATTCTTCAACTGATTATTTTATACTGTATTCCTTTTCGGGATATCTCAGTTATCATAATACGAATTTTAATCAATAACAGCAAAATATTATATTGGTTCCTTTGAGAATTTGCATCAGATCTTTGCAAAAGTTTGTTTTCGATCAGAAAATTAAAACAAAATTTTACATACTCACAAAAGATATATAGTCATCCGCAGAAAAATCTGTTTCGCTGTATCACAGCGATTCAGTGCGGTTAGAGATCCAATTGCTTCTAGCCAGGATTGAAACCCGACCGAAGTGACATCAGACGACGATTCTACCTCTTAGCTATGGGCGCTCGGCGAAAGATGGTGGACTTTGGCTTGTTATATACAATGTAAGCACACGCCAGTAGCCGAGAGTGTTCAAATTCATTACTGAATGAAGGATGCGTAAATGCGTGAGTAACTATTGTTTTTTTCAAAGCCTATCATTTGTCCATAGTGCTCAGTCGGGGTGTGAGAGCGTAAATAGTCATCCGCAAAATAGTCATGACTAATATATATATATATATATATATATAATAGATTATAGTTTAGAACATGTACAAATTATTATCCACTACAAAGTGTACATTTTGTTTCGACATTAAAATGACAATGTCTCATCAGCAATGTCGAAACAAAATGTACACTTTGTAGTGGATAATAATTTGTACATGTTCTAAACTATAATTTATAATAAATATTCACAGCTCTATATTATATATCGAGCACTGTTTTAAATTAGTGTTTTGGACGTTGTAAATTTTTCTTCGTTCCTTATTCACTCGGATATATATATATATATATATATATATATATATATATATATATATATATATCTGCAGACAGATCTGTTTCGCTGTATCACAGCTCATCAGTACGGTTAGACATCCGATTGCTTTTTACTCAGGATTGAAACCCAACCGAATTGGGGTCAGTCGGTGATTCTACCGCTGAGCTATGGGCGCTCGGTAGAAGGAGGCAGACTTTTAGCGTGTGATGTATCATGTATTCATACGCCAGTCGTGAGAGTGTTCTAATTCATTACTGAATGAACGATGCGTAGATGCTAGAGTAGCTACTGTTTTTTCAAAGTCTAACATTCTTCCAGAGTGTTCAATCAGGGTGTGAGAGCGTATATATATTAGTCATATACATAGTCTTCATTGTTTTCCATCGTTCAATTTGTTGATGCCATTTTCATAGTTTTATTGGAAGAAGTTTGTGTTTCGATTGACTGTATGGAGTCAAACTTTTTGTAATTGAAATTGTTCTGTAGGGATTGGAACAAATGAAAATCCGAAGAAGCTAAGTCAGGAGAATACGGCGGATAGTGGAGGTGGGGCTTCGGTTCAACACCTTAAATTGCTTCATGGTTGTCAGAGTGGAAAATTACGACTTTTCTATTTGACAAGGTTTGCCGTTTTGCTTGAATAGCCGTGTTATTATTTGTGTTACTCGCAATATTTCTTTGAAGTTATTGTTTCGTCGGCTAGTAGACGCTCAAGGTGAATTATCTCTGTGAGATCCCACCAAACGGACAGCAAAACCTTCATAAGTTGCGAGCCTGCTTTAGCCACGGGATTCTGCACATTGGAAGCTCCGTTTGTGCCGACCGAACATGACAAAAAACGATCCATTTTCCCTCTCCTGTGAAAATTCTGTCAAAGAACAGTTCAATTTAGAGGTGTAACAGCACAGAAATCGCCACAGAAGCATCGTCGAGCTTGTTTTCCATCAGAAAATGTTGCAGCCATCTGTTGAGTTTGGAAATGGAGAAAGGTAGTTGAAATATGCATGGATGTGCGTTGTGGTGCAGTGGATATCGACTCGGAACAACAAATCGGGGTGCCGAGTTCGAATTCCAGTTGAATCCCTTGCATTCACTTACGCACTAATACACTTGGGAAAGGTATTAATCCGCCTCTTATCTCCAGTTATGGGTTAAATAATAGGATATATTGGGTTCTATAGTCTTGGCGGACAACCAGTCTACCCCAGAAAGCAATGTCAACCTACAGCGGGATAATCTTCTGCCCAGTCAATCATGTCTCTTTCGAGACATAATCGCCCAAAGTGTGAATCACGTATGGCACTTAACTGATTGAATTGAAATATCGATTTTCAAAGTCTGAGCACTCTCTTTCGTTAACATCTTCGGTTTGTTCACCGCGACGGCAAGGTCATCAATGACGTAAAAAAGGATGTTGTTCGGAATTACAATTATTTTTTATACATTTCAACTACTAACTGCTAGCCAAATCTCTTTCTTATATTTATTGATAAATCTATATACATACAAGGCAATCTGTGAGTCTGTGTTGACTGTTCCCTATGCACGCCTACATTTTTTAAGCTACGCCATTCAAACTTTCTAGGAACACATATCTACAGGGAATCCAGGTCGGCACATACTTTTTGAGTTTAAGTTCAGCAATTTTCCCTTTTGCACTTTTTGGCCAATGGAGCCAATTGTTTACATTTGCTCCGTAAAACATCTAAGATCTAAGATGGTTGCTGAATTACGTCACAAAAATTTAATCACACGTGTCAAACGCGACTAAAATATTTTTTTTATTATAAAAAAATGAGCCTTTATATTTAATTTTTATTCCGACGTTTTAAAAATTCATTTGGTCAACAAAAAAAAAATGTGAATATTTTTCCCCGTAATTTTGAAACAAAAGAAATATTTAAAAAAAAATGTTTTTTCAAACAAAAACAAAATATATAAAATGAAAAGTGGCATCTTCTCCTACTACTAAAATGTTCTGAGTTGCACGGGCAACACCGGGCTATGATGCTAGCATATATATAAAATAATGCATCTACTGTTGGGAAAGTTAGTTCCCTGTGTCAGGCTTGAACGTCTTTCTCGCCAGAATCCATTTTGCAAATTTATAAATCTACTATTCGTCCGTTCATTGAATACAGTTGCCATATCTGGTCTGGTGCTCTTGCTATTCATCTTGAGGTTTTCACAAAATCTAAAGCAGGATCTGCAATATAATCGATCCTGGACTGGTAGCTCGCCTTCAGTCACTTTCTCACCGACGTGACGTGGCTTCCCTCTGTCTTTTCTACAAGTATTTTAATGGAAACTTCTTTGACGAGCTTTTTTCCCCAGTTTCCAAACCCCATGTATTTCCTCGTATTATTAGATTGACGTCAAGTTCCAACCCTTTAACCTTCTTCTACTCTGACAGTTTCTTTTTTCGCACTTCCCGTTCGTGGAAATCTTTTCCGTTTGCTTGCTTCCCTCATAGATACAATCTCCAAAGTTTAAATGCAACGTGAATTGTCATCTTCTATCTCTATGATTCCCATACTTCACTCACCCTTTCTTCGACATCTCCTGTGCCTCGTTTTTTCTCTCGGTGTAACCCCCTGCGCACCAGTGGCGATTCTGCCTTGTTGGAATAATTTGATTATAAAAAAAAGTAACGATTCTTAAATTTGTGTTAAAATTAAATTTAGATATGCATTTTATGTAATAATTTTTTTTTTCAAATTTTAGAACCAAACAAACAAGAATACATCATTGAAGAAAAACCTATCCATTCGATTTCGTCATGGCTTGAGACCGCCCAGTAAAACTGCTGACACTCCTTTCATGCAGGCTGTAAGTTAATTTTATAATTACAAGACCACTTTAAACATTTTATAACTATATTGATTCTAACTAGTATGACCCGTGAGAATTCTACCAGTGTTAAAAATTATAATTATTCATTACCATATATATTTACTATTGTTTCACCAATTATCTGTATCTTCTCATTCTCTTCCTTATCCCTTCAAATACAACTAAGATGATCAATTATCTCATGATTCCGCTCTTCTTTCATCCTTTGCTTGTATATTATCATTCTCTTCCTTACCCCTTCCAGTAGAACTAAAATTATCCATTATAACATATTTATCCTCTTTTCTCTGTCTGTCCCAGTCTTCTTTACCTGTGTCTTCACATTCTCCCCCTTATCCGTTCCATTCTTTTTATTTTATTTATTTTTCAATCTAAATATTTTACAAACATTTCTTCTGTCAAAACACTGAAATAGTGGATGGCATATGAAAGCTGTCATCACCTGTGGACAGGGTCTCTCTGTCTATAAAATGCTTCCGTGGTATGCGTCTCATATAGGCACAAGTTGTCCGCTTTCACCCATTCTCCAGCATGGAGCTAGACTTGCTTGCCTGAGGCGATTTGATACGCATGCCACAGGCACATTTCTACACGAAGTAGATGGAGCTAGGGGAAGAAAAACCCCGAATTTTGACCAAACACGACACTAACTTTATTTTGCGAGATAAACGGATACCTACTAATGGATTTTTTAAAATAATCGTGTCGCCCCAAGCAAGGCATTTTGCTGCCACTGTTGTGTAGGTGGTTACATTGGATGAAAGTTATGAGAAAAAGTGACAGGTTATAGGGGGTGTCAGGAAGTGGGTAAGAGAAGGATGATTGAGGCCATAAAGTGAGGGATCAGTTCATATATTGATTGTAATGTAGAATTATTCCCCCACTTTATATCCATATTATAATAGTATAGATTTTTTTTTATAATCATATCGCCCCAAGCAAGGCATTTTACTGCCACTGTTTTGCAGGGGGTTACATAGGAGGAAAGTTATGATAAAGAGTGACAGGTTACAGGGGGTGTCAGGAAGTGGGTAAGAGAAGGATGAGAATACTGATGAAAGTATGTGCCTCAGGGTGGAGAAAGGAACATGATAGAGAGAGAGAGAGAGAGAGAGAGAGAGAGAGGATGCAGGTTAGTGAGATAAGAGATGACTATGGGCTTTACATTTAAATTCTTTGAGATTGAGCTAAGTTCATCGGAGCAGAAGCCGTGAAAGTATTTGTAGAAGAGACACAGGGAAGCCACATTGTACCGGTGAGAAAGTGACTGTATCTGAGCTTGAATTTTATCAAGAATCTCTAGATGTACAATCTAGAGATTCTTAATAAAATCCAAAGAAGAATTTGAAATATAATCGATCCTTTTCATTTTTGGGGAGATCGCCAAGCACTCATTGCTATACAGCAGTTGTCACGCAACTGTTTAATGCTCTTTTACATGTTTGTAGCGTAGTTTTTCTATTTCTGATTACTATGCTTTTGGAAAGCATCTTTGACTATCTCAATACACCTTCAGATTTCGGTGTCACACTTTTCATCCTTTATTAAAACACTTCCGGGTTATTTAAATTTGATCTGCAGAAATTTAAATGTAATTTTTGTTTTCTATACTATTAGTTTCTTCTATCTCACTTCTCCCTTGTGGGACTCTTCCGCGGCATCATTTTTTTTCGCAGTCAACTTGAAAAATTTAAATGCAATGTCAATCATTATTATTTTTTTTAATTCTCTCTCCTTAATATTGTCTTTGTTTTCTCATATTTTCTAACATCTAGTAACCGCTTGCATCTTTGAGGCTGTAAATGACTAAAAAACAAAAATAGTCAAATGTAGTAATTTTGATGGGACATCTTTAATAATAAATCTGCAAATATTAAGAGTTTCGGTTAAAAAAATGATTTTATCTTTCAGGCACAGAGCGAGGAATGTCTGAAATGTTTGCTGAAAGTACGTCATCGGAAATGCGAATCGGTAAGTAAAAAAATTGTTTCCAAAATTGCATCCTAAGCAAACGACCTGTAGAGTATTAGTTAAAATATATTTACTGGCCTTTCTCGATCTCTCTATCTTTAAACGCCGCATAAATTCCTTTTTTTTAATGTCTTTATGATAACACTATCAGTATAGCCCGGCGTTGCTCGGGTGTAATGAAAGCTTTAAAACTAATCCATGGTCCTGGAGCTCAGACTCTTTGGACGTTGACACGAAAGACTAAAAAGCAATTGTTGTTTCCAGTTAAAGCGAAACCGTAGACTGAAAGAAAAATGAATAGATGTAAGTCAAATTTTGATTTCCTGGTATCGATATCAAATAAGTTTTTTCGTCGTAAACTTAATTTTGAAGGCTAAATAAGTCCTCTGAGTAAATGGTAACATGGCTGAGACTAAGAACTACAATTATACCTACTTAGAGCCAAACCTGAAGCAAAAACTAAAATAAAAGGGCTGAAAAAATAGACATACAGGCAGATTAACAGACACACACACAAACATCTTGTTTATATATATATATATATATATATATATATATATTATTGATTTTCTGCACTATTGTAAGAATTGCAACCGTGAAACTTCTGAATATCGTTTCTTATGTCTTTGTCTTTGAGTGTATCAAATTTGATTAAAATCAGACCACGCCTTCTATAACCCGATTTTTTCGATTATAGATTTTCGATATTAATCGGGGGTACCTCGACACAAAACCTAGCTAAGAACACTCGCAGATGCTTAGAGTACAACTGTGTAAATTTTCAAGAAAATCGGTTCAGCCGTTTCAGAGTCTATAGATAACGGATACACACACAGACACACACAGACAGAGACAAGGTTTCATTTATAAATAAGTTTAGATAAACGTTAGAAGACCGGTTCATGTACGAACACCGAAGCTAAGAAACATCAGTACCTAGATGGGTGACCGCTTGGGAATACCAGGTGCTGTACGATTGGATGTGAGGGTGGCATAATGGATTATTTTCTACCCGCTTCGCCCATTTCCCACAGACGACACGTTGCTAGCCTCTTTCTAATCGTGCTTCTACTAGTTCAGACCTTCACATCTAGTTCTCGCAATACCGCGTACACAGTAAATACTCTGTTTAATTCCCTTTGTATTCAATTTGATAAGAAATAATTTTTACCCAGAGAAGTTCTTCTATAGAACGGTTACGTTGTGGAACAGACTCCCGAGCTGATGCATCTAGGATCACTGGAATCTGTAGGGATAGCAGCTGATATCTTACCAAGGACCTACCTGCAACACGTCACAAAAATTGGTTTGATTATTATGTATCTTGGCAAAAAAGGTCAGCTGAATAGAGTGGACCTCTCAAGATTCGGTCAAACGATCCTGGCGAAGAAGTTTACTGACTCAAGCCACACCCTGAGTTCTTAGTGAATTACTTTATTTTTTAGATCAAACTGACAAGACAAAGGACGACGTTCTTTATAAGACTGTGTTCCCGAGAGGAGAGACGCGGAAAGACACAGGGAGAGGCAGAAAACTAATCACCGTCATGCAAAAGAAAGGCGCCCGTTAGAGAGTTCGCACCCTGAACTACTTTCAGCACACCTCACCTCTGCCTCGCTCGTCCACAGCGGAAGGTTACAATTGAATAAAATCTGCTTAGTGATAAAAATCCCACGATGATTTTATTGCGTGCGTAGCGATCTTGTTAAAGAGTTATTTAAAGCCACAATCATTGGACAGGGAGAAGCTACACCCTGAAATCGAACCTGGTGTCTGGCTTGACCAACAACCCTACAAATCTTTACCACTTCAAGTCTACGGTAAAATGTTATCTATCCAACATATCCTATTAATACCGACCTCTTATTCTCTCATTAATAATAAGAAACTTTTCCTTACACCCAATGGTGTGTAGGGCAGCGTTTTTACTGTTTCCGTAACAAAACTGTTTTTTATGGGGCAGGGTTGTTAGCCCTGCGTTCAACCCCCAGACCTGGAGGAAGGTGATTTTCTAAGCGTAGCTTAGATGTAACACATGGCCGAAAGTAAGGGGTACCCAGTGAGGATCGAACTCACTCCTCAGTTATAATTATTCTAGTGAGACGAGCTTGCTAACAATTACACCACGCCAAAGTGGCCATTCTTTCATTGTATAAACTTAAAACAACCAGATTCAGTAAATCCCTACCTTGAGTAGTTTTAGGCCTTGTATTTGGCAAAATTGTATTTACTTTCGCGCAAATACCTTGGGAAAGGTATTAATCCATCTCTTCCTTCCAGTTATGGGTTAAATAGCAGGACAGACTGGGTTCTATAGCCTTGGTCGGCAACCGCAGAAAGCAATGGCAACCTACTGCGGGATAACCTTCTGCCCAGTCAGTCATGTCTCTTTCGAGACATGATCGCCCAAGCGTGTATCACGTATGGCACTTAACTGACTGATTTGGCAAACAACAGTGATTCAAAATCTTGTCTAAGATATTGTGACGAAATTTGTCAACGGTATATTTTATGGTGTTCAATTTGTACCCGTTGTCTGATATTTTGTCATTTGTTTCTCCCTTGAACACTGTATCATTGGCGTGACCATGGTGTTTCACAGTTGACGTATTTTATATACGACAAATAATCTTTTTTGGTTTGTTTTGTTTTATGGCATATCAACCTCGATGGGTTATTTAATGCCAACGAAATTTTTACAATAGATTTATATGAATGGAATATGCTTTCTTTGTAAATTAGGTTTCGTTGATAGATTTATTGATGGTAATATTTTCAAAGACATATTTTTGTTGGTAACATTTTTTCTTCAAAAACATATTTTTGTTGGTAACATTTTTCCTTCAAAAACGTATTTTTGTTGGCAAAATTTTTCCTTCAAAAACGTATTTTTGTTGGCAACATTTTTTCTTCATAAACGAATTTTTGTTGGTAATATTTTTCATTCAAATATGTGTTTTGGTAATTTTTCATTCGAAAATGTTTTGTTGGTAAATACTTTCATAGCATTTTGACCTCGGTTTGGGGGTTAACTATTTACCCATAGCTGGGACCTTAACAAGTGCTACCACTCCGGGTCAGGGTGGACCTGGGAACAACAGAAATTAAAAGGTGGTTCCATGCTCCTCACAACCTCCCAATCAGAGGCCTTGCTTCCGGATGCAGTTTACCGTCATGCCCAGGACCACAAATAATCTACTTTAAAGATTCGCAAAATTAGAATAAGTCGAAAGAACCTGGTAATATTGAGTTGTCCAGAAAGTTCATGCTGATTTCTAGTCGTTCATATTTCAATACGTTAGAATATGTCAGATATAATATGCTTCAGTCAGTCAAGTACCCTACGTGGTACGCGCTTGAGCGATCATGTCTCGAAAGAGACACGATTGACTATCCAGAAGAATTTTCGCAGTAGGTTGTCATTACCTTCTGCGATAGACTGGTTGCTAACCAAGGCTATAGAACCCAATCTATCCCGCTATTTAATCCATAGGTGGAAGGAGAAGCAACAGATTCATACCTTTCTCAAGGATATTTGCGCGTCTGTGAATGCAACGAATCCAAATAGAGTTTGAACTCGGCTCTCCGATTTCTCGTTCCGAGCCGATGTTCACTGCACCACAACTCACATATCCTTACATTTCCGATTAGGGTACACTTCAAACTCTCTCTTGAGAAAGAAAGTTTAAAATTAATTAATTTTATCTCCTATGAAAATTGAAGATTATAAGATGCATTTTAAACACTTGATGCTTTTTTGTTACTGTAAAGGCAAACATGCCCCGCAAACAACAAAAAAGATAAGTGTTGTGTACAGTGAAGGTGCTTTAGCTGACAGAACTGTACAGAAGTGGTTAGTTAAGTTTAGATTTGGTGATTATAGCTTTCTTCTTCTTCTATGTGCTTTGTCCCTTCAGGACGTAGGCGATCATGGCTTTCCACGTCTACCTATCCCTGTAGTATGAGCTTCTTCCAAGTAACCAGTGAATTGATTCTGAAAATTTCTGCTCGCAGCTGGACAAATTAAAGGCGGAAATTCAAGAAAAAAGTCCAGAATTTGCGATCAAGGAAGGTGTTGTTTTCTATCAGGATAATGCCAGACCTCACGTTAATTTGGTGACCGAGCAAAACTTGGCTGAGATATGTTACACCAACCGCCATATTCACCAGACATTGCGCTTTCGGATTTTAATTCACTTAGGTCCTTGCAAAATAATGATAAAAATTTTAATTCTTTGGATGAGACGAAAAATGAAAAAAAAAACAAAAAAACCTTAATTCTTTCCCTTGTATCTTGTTCTGCTTCCTTTTTGCTTAATTCTCACTTAATTCTATTCACACCAGTATTCCCACCCTTCTCTTGTCCTTTCTCTGACACCCACTTGTTCTTGGATCTCTTCACTCTCCTCTTATGTAACCCCCTGTGCACCAGTGGCAGTACTGCCTTGCTTTGGATTGAAATGACTATAAAAAAAATTAATGAGTTCTCTGCCAAGAAACCACAGACATTCTAGGAAGACGGAATCTTTAAGTTGAAGAAAAAAATAGAAAAAAATTGTGTAACAAAATAGCTCGTATTTAGTTGAATAAATATTCAATGTCATAATTTTGCCTTGTGTTTTATTTCCTTTAAAAATCGGCATGAAGTTCCCGGAGAATCCAATACTAAAATTTTTAATCTTATTAGATTTATTGTCATATAATGCTACCAGGGTCGTTTTACGAATCGTTGTAAATAATATCTACTTTGTTTAAGCTCAATTATTACAGGTGATATAAAAACTAAAATGACACTCCATTATTTTTGGACGCTCTTGTCTCTTTGTGTCCGTGACATGTGTCTAAACACGCTCTCTCCTGGGGGTGAGTCTTTGTCGTTTGTTTATTTCTTACGATTTAAAGGTCAATGTAGATTGGTAATCAAATATCTTATGGAAAGATAAGCGATAGATAAATTATTCTTTGAAGATAGTCAAAGTTGTTTAGAACGAGATTTAAAAAAATCAAAACCAAAAAAAAAAAAAAAAACCCAAAAAAAAACAAACAAACAAAAAATACAATATGGGTGGACTGGGGTGAAATAAAAACGAAGATACCCGTGTCACCAGTAATACGGGTGTTAGCCTTGTAGTACCTCTTCTATCTGCCGTGTCCCTTCTATATGTAGGGGATCATGGCCTTCCTCATCTTCCTAACCCTTGTAGCTCTTAACATCCTTTCTTTTGTTACCCTGCTCTGTCATATATTTGCTCAAGCCTATCACATATGTCATACGTTGATTTCTCCTGTCTCCATTTACCTCTGTCTGTCTTGTTAGTATCAAATTCGCCAAGCCCTCCTTCTTGATTACATGTTACCGAAACGTCAGCTGTCTCTTCCTGATGATCAGTACATTTACGACGTTGGTGATCAAGACTCTCCAAAGTTGCTTGTTCCATGTAACTTTAACTAATTTTTATGTCTTTTCTATCTCTTCTGCAACCTGCGGCCATATTCATTCACTAAAGCTCGCCAAGAGATTGTGCGTTGCTTTCATCTGTCCCTCAGTTAAATCTTTCATGTGAGTATCAAAGTTGCCAAGCCCTCTTAATTCATTCTATTTTCAGAAACCTCAAATTCGCTTCCTGATCTTAAGAATAAGTGTCCATTTTTATTTCATTTTCTTCTGTTTCTCTTATCTTCAATCGGTCATGTGAGTATCAAACTTGGGCGTCCTCTTTATTCATTCATCTCAGAAAACCTCAAAGTTCTCTTCCTGATCTTAAGAATAAGTGTCCATTTTTATTTCATTTTCTTCTGTTCTTATCTTCAATCGGTCATGTGAGTATCAAACTTGCCAAGTCCTCTTTATTCATTCTATCCTCAGAAACCTCAAAGTTCTCTTCCTGATCTTAAGAATAAGTATCCATTTTTATTTCATTTTCTTCTGTCTCTCTTATCTTCAATCTGTCATGTGAGTATCAAACTTGCCAAGTCTTCTTTATTCATTCTATCCTCAGAAACCTCAAAGTTCTCTTCCTGATCTTAAGAATAAGTGTCCATTTTTATTTCATTTTCTTCTGTCTCTCTTATCTTCAATCGGTCATGTGAGTATCAAACTTGCCAAGTCCTCTTTACCCATTCTATCCTCAGAAACGTCAAAAGTTCTCTTCCTGATCTTAAGAATAAGTGTCCATTTTTATTTCATTTTCTTCTGTCTCTCTTATCTTCAATCAGTCATGTGAGTATCAAACTTGCCAAGCCCTCTTTATTCAATCTATCCTCAGAAACCTCAAATTCGCTTCCTGATCTTACGAATAAGTGTCCATTTTTATTTCATTTTCTTCTGTCTCTCTTATCTTCAATCGGTCATGTGAGTATCAAACTTGCCAAGTCCTCTTTATTCATTCTATCCTCAGAAACCTCAAAAGTTCTCTTCCTGATCTTAAGAATAAGTGTCCATTTTTATTTCATTTTCTTCTGTCTCTCTTATCTTCAATCTGTCATGAGTGTCAGAATCTTCACAAGTTCTTCTTTATTCATTCTATCCTCAGAAACCTCAAAGTTCTCTCCTGATCTTAAGAATAAGTAACCATTTCTGGTTTCATTTTCTGTCTCTTATCTTCAATCGGTCATGTGAAAATCAAACTTGCCAAGTCCTCTTTATTCATTCTATCCCTCAGAAACGTCAAAGTTCTCTTCCTGATCTTAAGAATAAGTGTCCATTTTTATTTCATTTTCTTCTGTCTCTCTTATCTTCAATCAGTCATGAGTATCAAACTTGCCAAGCCCTCTTTATTCAATCTATCCTCAGAAACCTAAATTCGCTTCCTGATCTTACGAATAAGTGTCCATTTTTATTTCATTTTCTTCTGTCTCTCTTATCTTCAATCGGTCATGTGAGTATCAAACTCTTGGCCAAGTCCTCTTTATTCATTCTATCCTCAGAAACTCCAAAGTTCTCTTCCTGATCTTAAGAATAAGTGTCCATTTCTTATTTCATTTTCTTCTGTCTCTCTTATCTTCAATCTGTCATGAGTATCAAACTTGCCAAGTCCTCTTTGGTCTACCTCACCTCAGAAACCTCAAAGTTCTCTTCCTGATCTTAAGAATAAGTGTCCATTTTTATTTCATTTTCTTCTGTCTCTCTTATCTTCAATCGGTCATGTGAGTATCAAACTTGCCAAGTCCTCTTTATTCATTCTATCCTCAGAAACCTCAAAGTTCTCTTCCTGATCTTAAGAATAAGTAACCATTTCTATTTCATTTTCTGTCTCTCTTATCTTCAATCGGTCATGTGAGTATCAACTTGCCAAGTCCTCTTTATTCATTCTATCCCCAGAAACCTCAAAGTTCTCTCTGATCTTAAGAATAAGTGTCCATTTTTATTTTATTTTCTTCTGTCTCTCTTATCTTCAATCTGTCATGTGAGTATCAATTTTGCCAAGCCCTCTGATATTATGCAGCGGTGTCCATTTTTAATTTTTGTATAAATGCCATATTTTAAAATAACTGCTCACTATTTTTAAATAAACTTTTAAAAATTTTTTTGTGAAATGAATACATACATTTCCCTTTGGCTGTAATACGGAGACATTTGCACAAAAGGTGATAATACGTATTTATATTGAATGATTCCGACCATTAATTATTTTTTAAATCAATTTTTAATATTTATGATGCGGTTATTATGTTTTTCTCAGCTAAAGCTTTTAATGGTTACACCATTCAGTTTCAAGCGGTATTTAGACTTAAAACTTTGCAAAAATACCGATTTAGAAGCATGTTTGCTGTAACCTCATTGCTTGTATTGTAGCACCGTACCCACTTGGCCTCACTCTCTCAACTGACCACCAACTGAACAACTACATCGAATTTATAACTGCTGCCAGAATGAAGCAGCGCATAGCATCCTCTAAGTTCGGAGCCAAAGACTATTGGCGCCTCTGTAAAAGAGTGCTTAACAAGAGTAAGTCCTCAATACTTCCACTAATCAACGAGTTTGAGGTCCTCACCTCCTCAGCGGACAAGTCTGAATGCTTTGCTGGTAGATTCTCGGCCAATTCGAGTCTGGATTCGTCTGGAGTCCATACACCCGACTTTCCATCTAGAACTGAGGCCTAATTGAATGACGTCCACATCACGCCCTCACTGATTTCTAGCATAATCTCAAAACTTGACCCTCACAAAGCGAGTGGTGGGAACGGAATCCCAATCATAGTCTTGAAGAAATGTGCCCCCTAAACTCTCCTCTGTCCTTTCTAAGCTCTACAACCTCTGCCTATCTTCCTCCTGCTTTCCTGCCTGTTGGATGTCTTCTTCTGTGGTTCCAATATTTAAGAACACTGGTGAACCCTCGGGCCCCGCAAATTACCGCCCTATCAGCCTTCTTCTGATCTTCGGCAAAGTGTTCGAAGCCATTATCAATGCCGAGGTCGTTCAGCATCTTACATCCCACAGGCTTCTCTCGGACAAACAGTATGGCTTCCGCTTCACCAGGTCTACTGCTGATATGCTAACGACCATCACTGAGTATATATACCAGGCTCTCGACAAGAATGGTGAAGCTCGAACCGTCGCCTTGGATATCTCTAAAGTATTCGACAGAGTATGGCATGCCGGCCTTCTACGGAAACTGCGAAGCTACAGCATAACTGGACTTTTGTTGGACTTAATCCAATCATTCCTCTCTAATGGCACACTGAAGGTAGTATTAAACGGACATGCTTCCCAGAACTACCCTACAAACGCGGGTGTCCCCCAAGGCTCTATCCTAGGTCCTACGCTCTTTCTAATCTACATCAATAATCTCCTCGATGCCATAAGCTCACGAGTAGGCATGTACGCCGATGATACCACAGTTTACTTTCGCCTCGATCAAAAATCTGGTGTTGGTGACAAGGCGAATCTCGCTGCCGAGCTTGAAAAGGACCTCCAATCCGTGGGGTAAGAAATGTCTCGTAAAATTCAATTCTTCCAAAACGAAGCTGCTGTCAATTAACCACCACAGACAACCGCACCTCCCTCCCATTAGCATGGAACAGGCTTGCCCCCTCAGAGAGTAAAACACTACGCCTGCTTGGCCTGACACACTCAGCTGACCTCAAGTGGAATGACTACGTCGAATCCATTGCTAAATCCGCTGCCATGAAAGTCGGCTCTCTGTGCAGGGCCCGGAAATTCTTTCCGTCTGAATCTATCCTGCACTTATATAAATCCACCATCTGCCCGTGTATTGAATACTGCTGCCACATCTGGTCGGGGTTCTTGACAAAATACAGCGAAGAATCTGTAATGTGATTGATACCAACTTGGCTGACCGCCTGCAGTATCACTCTCACCGGCGTGACGTGGCTTCCCTGTGCCTCTTCTATAAGTACTTTCATGGCTTCTGCTCTGATGAACTTAAATTACTGGTACCCCCTAGGTTTGAATTTGCACGAGATACTAGATTGGCAACTAGGTCCCACCCTTGTACAGTGAAACCGATTAAATGTAACCGCAATTTCTACTCCAACAGCTTCTTTTCTCGCACTTCCCGCCGGTGGAATTTCCTTCCGCATGCTTGCTTCCCCGACGGCTACAACCTCCAGGAGTTTAAATGTAGGGTCAATAGACACCTCCTAACACACTAACTCACACCCATTCTCTCCAACCCTCTCCTTATGTACATCCTAACTCGTCTATCACCCTCCTTCTGACATTTCTTATACCCAATCGCTCTATGTAACCCCCTACGCTATAGTGGCAGTGGAATGCCTTCCTTGGGGAGACATGATTAAAAAAAAATAACTGTATCTACTGACATGAAGGTTGAGTCACTCTATTGGGCTAGCAATTTTTTTCTCGTCAGAAATCTACCATTCGTCCGTGCATTGAATACTGTTGCCATATCTGGTAAGGTGCTCCTGCTATTCATCTTGGGGTTCTCATCAGAATCCATCTTGCACATTTATAAATCTACCATTCATCTGTGCATTGAATACTGTTGCCATATCTAGTCATGTGCTCCTACTATTCATCTTGGGGTTCTCATCAGAATCCAAAGTAAGATCAGCAATATAATGGATCCTGACTCGGCAGCCCGCCTCCAGTCACTTTCTCAACGACGTGATGTGGCTCCCTTCTGTCTTTTCTCCAAATATTTTCATGGCAACTGCACTGACGAACTTCTTTCCCTGGTGCCCTGGTCACATGTATTTACGCGTGTCCCGCCCTTTTACCGTCTAATTAGTTAAATGTAACCTCCTCTTCTACTTTAATGGTTTCTTTCCTCGCAAATCCTGTTTGTGGAACTCCCCTCTGTTTACTTGCTTCCCTGATAGCTATAATCTCCAAAAGTTTAAATGCAACGTCAATGATTATCTCCTTGATTCTCATTCTTCTCTTATCCTTTCTTCAACATTTCTTACACTTTGTTTTTTCTCTCACCGTAACCCCCTGCGCACCAGTGGTGGCCCTGCTTTCCTGATAGCTACAATCTCCAAACTTATAAAAGCAATTTCAACTGCCATCTTCTATCACCTTGATTCTCATCCATCTCTTATCCATTCTTCAGCATCTCCTGTACCTTGTTTTTTCTTTCATTGTAACCCCCTGCACACCAGTGGCTGTCCTGCTTCCCTGAGAGCTACAATCTCCAAAAGTTTAAATGCAATTTCAATTGTCATCTTCTATCTCCTTGATTCTCATCCATCTCTTATCCATTCTTCAGCATCTCCTGTACCTTGTTTTTTCTTTCATTGTAACCCCCTGCACACCAGTGGCTGTCCTGCTTCCCTGAGAGCTACAATCTCCAAAAGTTTAAATGCAATTTCAATTGTCATCTTCTATCTCCTTGATTCTCATCCATCTCTTATCCATTCTTCAGCATCTCCTGTACCTTGTTTTTTCTTTCATTGTAACCCCCTGCACACCAGTGGCTGTCCTGCTTCCCTGAGAGCTACAATCTCCAAAAGTTTAAATGCAATTTCAATTGCCATCTTCTATCACCTTGATTCTCATCCATCTCTTATCCATTCTTCAGAATCTCCTGTACCTTGTTTTTTCTTTCATTCTAACCCCCTGCTGGTGGCTATGCTGCTTCCCTGAGAGCTACATTCTCAAAAAGTTTAAATGCAATTTCAATTGCCATCGTCTATATTCTTGAATCCCATTCATCTTTTATCCTTGCTTCAATACCACCTTTTAATCTATTATCTTCCCTGATAGCTACAATCTCCAAATAATTTAAATGCAATGTCAATTGCCATCTTCTATATTCTTGAATCTCGTTCATCTTTTTTATCCTTGCTTCAATACCCACTGTACCCAGTCTATTATCTTCCACATTAGCTACAATCTCCAAATAATTTAAATGCAATGTCAATTGCCATCTTCTATTCTTGAATCTCGTTCATCTTTTTATCCTTGCTTCCAGCTTCCTATGCCCAGTCTATTATCTTCCCCTGATAGCTACAATCTCCAAATAATTTAAATGCAATGTCAATTGCCATCTTCTATATTCTTGAATCTCGTTCATCTTTTTATCCTTGCTTCAACCACCCACTGTACCCAGTCTGTTATCTTCCCTGATAGCTACAATCTCAAATAATTTAAATGCAATGTCGATTGCCATCTCTATATTCTTGAATCTCGTTCATCTTTTATCCTTGCTTCAATACCCACTGTACCCAGTCTATTATCTTCCCTGATAGCTACAATCTCCAAATAATTTAAATGCAATGTCAATTGCCATCTTCTATATTCTTGAATCTAGTTCATCTTTTGTCCTTGCTTCAATACCCACTGTACCCAGTCTATTATCTTCCCTGATAGCTACAATCTCCAAATAATTTAAATGCAATGTCAATTGCCATCTTCTATATTCTTGAATCTCATTCATCTTTTATCCTTGCTTCAATACCCACTGTACCCAGTCTATTATCTTCCCTGATAGCTACAATCTCCAAATAATTTAAATGCAATGTAATTTGCCATCTTCTATATTCTTGAATCGTTCATCTTTATCCTTGCTTCAATACCCACTGTACCCAGTCTATTATCTTCTGATAGCTACAATCTCCAAATAATTTAAAAATGCAATGTCAATTGCCATCTTCTATATTCTTGAATCTCGTTCATCTTTTATCCTTGCTTCAATACCCACTGTACCCAGTCTGTTATCAACTTCCCTGATAGCTACAATCTCCAAATAATTTAAATGCAGTTGATTGCCATCTTCTATATTCTTGAATCTCGTTCATCTTTTATCACTTACTTCAATACCCACTGTGCCAGTCTATTTTCTTCTAGTAGCTAATCTCCAAATAATTTTTAAATGCAATGTAATTACCATCTTCTATATTCTTGAATCTCGTTCATCTTTATACTTGCTTCAATACCCACTGTACCCAGTCTATTATCTTCCCTGATAGCTACAATCTCCAAATAATTTAAATGCAATGTCAATTGCCATCTTCTATATTCTTGAATCGTTCATCTTTAATCCTTGCTTCAATACCCTGTGCCAGTCTATTTTCTTCCACAGTATTTCCTGATCTCCAAATAATTTAAATGCAATGTCAATTGCCATCTTCTATATTCTTGAATCTCGTTCATCTTTTATCCTTGCTTCATTACCCACTGTACCCAGTCTATTATCTTCCCTGATAGCTACATTCTCCAAATAATTTAAATGCAATGTCAATTGCCATCTTCTATATTCTTGAATCTCAATTGTCTTTTATCTTCCCTTCAATACCCACTGTACCCAGTCTATTATCTTCCCTGATAGCTACAATCTCCAAATAATTTAAATGCAATGTCAATTGCCATCTTCTATATTCTTGAATCTCGTTCTCTTTTATCCTTGCTTCAACCCTGTACCCAGTCTATTTTCTTCTGATAGCTACAATCTCCAAATAATTTAAATGCAATGTCAATTGCCATCTTCTATATTCTTGAATCTCGTTCATCTTTATCCTTGCTTCAATACCCACTGTACCCAAATCTATTATCTTCCCTGATAGCTACAATCTCCAAATAATTTAAATGCAATGTCAATTGCCATCTTCTATATTCTTGAATCGTTCATCTTTTATCCTTGCTTCAATACCTTTCTTGCAGTCTATTATCTTCCCTGATAGCTACAATCTCCAAATAATTTAAATGCAATGTCGTTATCTTCTATCTCCTTGATTATCATCCATCTCTTATTTTTTCTTCAACATTTTCTATAACTTGTTTTTTCTCTCACTGTAATCCCCAGCGCACCAGTGGCGGCTCTGCTTTGGTTGGAGTGAAATAATTGTAAAAGAATCCGTGAATACTTGAGGGAGACAGGGCATAATATCAGTTATTTGAAACCTCAGTTTTAATAATTAAATTATTTCAACCTTATTTACATTGTTCAGACTATTGTCTTCATCTTTATTTTCATGTTTACTCTTTTAACCTGAATGTCTTCGTTTACATTTAACTATTTTGACTGTAGAAGGGTTGGACCTAGATGCCAATATAGTCAGTCAGTCAGTTAAGTGCCATACGTGATACACGCTTAGGCGATCATGTCTCGAAAGAGACATGACTGACTGGGCAGAAGATTATCCCGCAGTAGGTTGCCATTGCTTTCTGCGGTATACTGGTAGATTTTCAAAATGGCGGAAAAATCGGGCACAGCAAAAGTACGGTATAAGTGCAAATTAAAAAAAAAAAGAGAAAAAACATTTCATACTGTTGGAAAGCAAAATTATTGGGGGATATATTATTAAGGGTGATTAAGCAGACTTCATCTGCGATCCCTGATTTTTTTTGCATGAATTTAACCTCTCCAGAAAATAATTACCTGTATATAGGACAACCGGTCACTAAAAATGTATGATTTTTAAGCTCTTCAAAAAGATTACCTGTGTATAGTGCGACTGCCTACATTTAAGGTAAAAACGTGCGACACCCTATTTTTAGCATAAACATATGCGACTGCTTATCTTCTTCTTCTATGTGCCCTGTCCCTTCAGGACGTAGGCGATCATGGTTCTCCACGTCTCCCTATCCCTGGTGTCTCTTAGTATGTTTGCTCCAGTTACACCTCGCAACCCCAAAAGCCACCAGGGATAGGGAAACGTTTGCTTGCTCCTGTTATGTTTGCTCCTGTTACACCTCGCAACCCCCGTTCCGTCATCCACCTGATCAGACCCTGCAAATATGTTATCCGCTGCCTTCCTCTATCTTTTTTTCCTTCTATCTGTCCAGTAAGTATCAGGTTCTCCAAGCTCTCCTTCCTTATTGCATGTCCCAGGAACTTCAGCTGTCTCTTCCTGATGCTCAGTATTAATTTCCTTTTTGTTGCCATTCTTTCCAACACCTCATTGTTGCTTGCATGGCTCAGTCCACGATATCCGCAGTAAAAACACAAGAGTCCCTACCAGTCAGTCAGTTAAGTGCCATACGTGATACACGCTTGGGCGATCATGTCTCGAAAGAGACATGACTGACTGGGCAGAAGATTATCCCGCAGTAGGTTGCCATTGCTTTCTGCGGTAGACTGGTTGCCGACCAAGGCTATAGAACCCAATCTGTCCTGTTATTTAACCCATAACTGGAAGGAAGAGACGGATTAATACCTTTCCCAAGGGTATTTGCGCGTAAGTGAATGCAGTGTATTCAACTGGAATTCGAACTCGGCTTCCCGATTTCTCGTTCCGAGCTGATATCCATTGATTTAGCATAAAAATATGCGACCCTCTATATCCAGCGTAAAAAACGTGCGACCCTCTATATTTAGGGAAAAACTTATAAAAACTCGCCCTATACTCAAGCATGTACAGTAATCTTCTTGGAATTAGGTTTCCAACATATCCTGGCTTTGAATCTTTGAAGTGCGAGGATCCTATTTAAACGCGCAATATTTCGATATAGTTTTTTTAATATTTTTAATATTTTACAATATATCGTTATATGCAATGATTTCTACGATATTAAATCTTCATAGAACTTTATGCCTTTACTAAGGTTTGGAACCCTGAACATTAAGGAAAAAAATAATTTCAGAACTCCTTCAATTAGCTGCGTCTAACGCGTTTTTAGTAAATTACACTACTATCCGCTCTATTATAATAAAGACTTTTGATTATATATATATATATATATATATATATAATCAAAAGTCTTTATTATATATATATAAAATCCCAAAAATAAATAGCATGTAGGTAAAATCCCCAAAACCAGATCCTATTAATATTAATTTTATCAATATTAAAAATGATCCAGGTGGAGGGCTCGACGTAAATACTGTTATCTATTTACAGAGCAAAATATGTATATTGTATGAAATAAAACTCCGAATACAGCATTCGTTGTATAACTATTTCGATGAAAATAATCTCGCTTCTTTAGCTGCGATCAAAAACAAATTTTTGTTTTTGATCGTTGCTGAAGAACAAAATTTTTCTCGACGAAATAGCTTTACAACGAATGTAGTATTCGGATTTTTATTATATATATATATATATATATATATATATATATATATATATATATATATATATATATATATCAATATATATCACTCCTGTCACGCTTATGGAGAGAGACAATAGCAAGAGGGCGTCAGCTCATGTCGTTTTCTTTACTACCAGTTATTAAACTTTACTACCACTTATGAAAGCACTTAACGTGTGTTTGTTCTTTAACAGTACCTTACTGTTATTTTTTTGCGTTATGTCGTCAAGTCCAGAAGAATATAGCTATATATTCTCTATTACAATAAAATCATTGCATATATATATATATATATATATATATATATATATATATATATATATATATATAGCTTTTTACCCAGGATTGAAACCCGACAGAATTGGTGTCAGTCGGCGAGGCGATTCTACCTCTGAGCTATGAGCGCTCGGTAGAAGGAGGCAGACTTTTTAGCGTGTACATTATCATTATACACATGCCTAATAGCTGAGAGTGTTCTAATTCATTGCTGAATGAACGATGAGGAATATGTGTATATTTGTATATATATATATATATATATATATATATATATATGTATATATGTGTGTGTGTGTGTGTGTGTGTGTGTGTGTGTGTGTGTGTGTATACACACCGGAGTGGTAGCACCTGTTAGGGTCCCAGCTATGGGCAAATAGTTAACTCCTAAACTGGGGTCAAAACTCTATGAAAGTATAAAAATATACTTTTATAGAAAAATATACACTACCGGACATATTTATTAGGCTATCCTAGTCTTATTTAAAGAAATGATGTATTTCATACCATTTTTAGTATTTATAGCCAAGTGGATAATTCTAAATGAAAATAGAATGGTTCTTTTGTTATTATTACTTTCCAAAATATTTAAAGCAAATGGCGACAATTTACCCATCGCATATGTATATTTGCTATATATATATATACACTACCGGTCATAATTATTAGTCCACTCCAGTTATTTTATACTATTTTTAGTGTTTATTGCCAAGTGGATAACTTTAAATGAAAATAGAATGGTTCTTTTGTTATTATTACTTTGCAAAATTTTACAAGGCAAGGAAGCAAAAATGAACTCGTCCGAATCACCCTAAATTTTCTTCATTCTTTCAATGATGGAACTGCAATATAGGTAATTATTAAATATTTATATATTCATTTGATGTACATGTTAATGTGCAATATTAACAAAAGAACCATTCTATTTTTATTTACAATTATTCACTTGGCAATAAATACTAAAAAATACTATGAAATACATTATTTTTTTAAAACACTGGGGTGACCAAATAATCATTGCCGGTAGTGTACATTTTTGATAAAAATATTACCAGTAATACATTTTTGAATACTAAAGTAGAAGACATCTTCAGTTTTCTAAAATAAAAAATAAAATAAAAACAACTTTTTAATCAAAATCTGACTAAATCAACCTTCTCACTATAACTGAACATTAAAAGATTTCTTAAAACCCTACCTTTATGGCATTAAATAACCCAGAGGTGTTGATATGCCGTTAAACAAAACTTAAACTCAAACAAAATATAATATATTAGATTATATCAAATATTATGTAAGATCTTAATTATAATCACTTCAAAGTATTTATAGTTATATAAGTATTTAATATTAAGTATTTAATAAGTATTTATATTTATAAAAGTATTTTATTTTAGAAGTATTGATATGACCATTTAATAAGTCTTATAAAAAGATATTAGATTATACAAGATATAAGATCTGAATTATGTAGATATTAGATTATCATAAGGGTATGCATTTATGTCTAATTTAGATTACACAAAATCATTTGATAAGTGATGTAGAGCCAAAAGTTGGTCCACCGAAAGTATAACACGGAATACGAGGTTAAAGGTTAAAGAAAGATGTATTACCGAAAAGGTTACAAAGAAGAAGGTACAAATAAGTAGAGCTTATGAATCAAGTCTAGTCCTTGGTAGTCATGCGCACAGTGCTACTGTCTGCTCTCCTCTCACTCACCCCTCACGCTCTTACTGCTATCACACACCTATTAATATAGCAGTGGGTGTGTCCATTTTGAGGTGAGTCTGGGTTCCACAAAAATAAGGTAAGGTGCAACGATCAGTTTGAAATTTTAGATAGATCTATTTGGTAAGAGTGTTAGAATATTTCAGAATTTATACTGTGAGTAGCCTGCCCAGATGTGAAAAGAAACAAAAAACTGAGTAGATGCTCAAAACAGAAAGAGAGATAAAGGCAAGGATGTGTCTTCTCACCGGATCTGTTCCACCTCTTCAGCGGGAGTATACAAATCTTCTACAGGAATTGCATACATCCAGTTGACAGAATGCTAAGAATACCATTGATTGAAAATGTGAGCAACGACGAAGTATTTAAGGGAACAAAAAAGAAACTTATATCTAGAATAGGTAAAGAGACAGTTGATATTTCTTATTCACATAATGAGGAAAAACGGCTAGGAAAATATGACAAAGGATATATTGAAAGCAAGAGGAACATAGAAAGACAGCTTGTAACCTACCTGACAAGATTGTGTTTATAGATGGTAGAACAAGGTTTAGGAGAAATAACAAAAAGACAAAATTTTATTAAGAGCTACAAAGGACAGGAAATTGTGGAGAGCCATGATCACCAATGCCCTGAAGAAACATGGCACATAGAAGGATAATGTGCTTGAGTAAACGGATGTTGGAACAAGGTTTAGGAGAAATAACAAAAAGACAAAATTTATTAAGAGCTACAAAGGACAGGAAATTGTGGAGAGCAATGATCACCAATGCCCTGAAGAAACATGGCACATAGAAGAATAATGTGTTTGAGTAAACGGATGTTGGAACAAGGTTTAGGAGAAATAACAAAAAGACAAAATTTATTTAGAGCTACAAAGGACATGAAATTGTGGAGAGCCATGATCACCAATGCCCTGAAGAAACATGGCACATAGAAGAATAATGTGTTTGAGTAAATGGATGTTGGAACAAGGTTTAGGAGAAATAACAAAAAGACAAAATTTATTAAGAGCTACAAAGGACAGGAAATTGTGGAGAGCCATGATCGCCAACGTCCTGAAGGGATATGGCACAAAGAAGAAGAAGGAGGAGGAGAAAAAGGAGTAGCTGGAAAAAAGAAAACCTTAGAAGACTATAGTTTGTATTTATATAAGTAGCGAAGTAATCATTCTAAGTAAAGCGGTTAATCTGTTGCGACCTCTATATGAGCGAAACGATTATCATGTTAAGCAAGGTAACCATATGTTTCCGGTTACTGGGAATCACCTGTTGTTATCAAGCCGTGATGTGGCTTACCACGGTGTTTTCTACAAATATTTTCATGGCAGCTACTCTGATAACCCCCACTTTTTTTTTGCCCTGATTTCACGTCCACTTGAATTTTAGCATGCTACAACATTGGCTGTGCGTTCTGGTGCAGTGGATATCGGCTCGGCACGAGAAATCGGGGAGCCGAGTTCGAATTCCAGTTAATTCCTTGTATCACTAACGCTAAAATATCCTGGGAAAGGTATTAATCCGTCTCTTCTCCTTAGCTATGGGTTAAATAACAGAACAGATTGGGTTCTATAGACTTGGCTGGCAACCAGTATACCGCAGAAAGCAATGGCAACCTACTGCGGGATAATCTTCTGCCCAGTCAGTCATGTCTCTTTCGAGACATGATCGCCCAAGCGTGTTTCACGTATGGCACTTAACTGACTGACTGATAGGGACTCTTGTGTTTTTACTGCGGATATCGTGGACTGAGCATGCAAGCAACAATGAGGTGTTGGAAAGAATGGCAACAAAAAGGAAATTAATACTGAGCATCAGGAAGAGACAGCTGAAGTTCCTGGGACATGCAATAAGGAAGGAGAGCTTGGAGAACCTGATACTTACTGGACAGATAGAAGGAAAAAAAGATAGAGGAAGGCAGCGGATAACATATTTTCAGGGTCTGATCAGGTGGATGACGGAACGGGGGTTGCGAGGTGTAACAGGAGCAAACATACTAAGAGCCACCAGGGATAGGGAGACGTGGAGAACCATGATCGCCTACGTCCTGAAGGGACAGGGCACATAGAAGAAGATAAGCAGTCGCATATTTTTATGCTAAAAATAGGGTGTCGCACGTTTTTACCTTAAATGTAGGCAGTCGCACTATACACAGGTAATCTTTTTGAAGAGCTTAAAAATCATACATTTTTAGTGACCGGTTGTCCTATATACAGGTAATTATTTTCTGGAGAGGTTAAATTCATGCCAAAAAAATCAGGGATCGCACATGAAGTCTGCTTAAGCACCCTTAATAAACTATCCCCCAATAATTTTGCTTTCCAACAGTATGAAATGTTTTTTCTCTTTTTTTTTTAATTTGCACTTATGCCGTACTTTTGCTGTGCCCGATTTTTCCGCCATTTTGAAAATCTAGACATTTGGGGCAATTTTTCTTGAAGTTTTGTTTTTCTTTTTACACTTGTTCACACATTATCAAACACAAGATTCATTCAACGTAAAGAGTTCCCGAATGACGTTGTTTTATAGACATAAGATTAGTTAGTAAAAATTGCAGATCATGAGGATAAGCAGGATAGACAAATTTCCTATAGACAAATCCGAGGTAAGATAAGAACATTCGATAGAACTTTTTCTCTTGGGTGTGAAAGTTTGAGATAAATATGGATTTTAATGTTTTGTCTTTGAAGTCTACTTGGAAAAATATTAATCATTTCTCTTGTCTTAAATTCGCAGCATAAATACATCCGGGTCGGCGGAGGGTATCGACATGGTTACTGGTATGTCAAGGCACTTCTGGAACATTTGGAACTGGAGGTAAGTGGGGCGTTCTACACAAAAATAAGAGTGTCGATTAACATCGAAGCCGGTATAAGTATTAGGACCCGTCGTTTATGTTAGCCTAGAACTTGCGGTTGCATCTACCCAATTCAACTGTAAATTGATTAGACCGTGTTGTCAATCTAGTATTGCATATAGCACCACAGAAAGTAATATTTATTTTATTCATATGAAAATGTGTCACAAGGCTAAAAAGAGGGATAGAGAAAGGCTGGTCATCAATCTTTCTTATCTGAAACTTAGTTAGCCACGATTACTGACTCAAACATAACACTTTATTTCTTACACCAAAAAAAAAAAAAACAATTTTTTAAAAAAATCGTTTAACACCCAGCAAGGCAGTAGATCCACTGGTGTACAGGGAATTATAGCGAGAGGAGAAGAAAGAAAAAGAAAAAAGAAAGAAAGAAGTTACAGGGGATGCCGAAGAAAGGATAAGAGAAAGATCCCATCAACGAGATAAAAAATGGAAATTGACGTTGCATTTAAATTTTTTGAGATTGTAGCTATCAGGGAAGCAAGTATAGGAAAGGGAGTTCCACAGGGGGGAAATGCGAGAAAAGAAACTGAGAGAAGAAGTGGCGGTTATATTTGTTTATTTTGACAGTACAATCTAGTAGCACGAAAAACATTCATGTGAACGGAGCACCAGGAATTGAATCTTGTCAGAGCAGAAACCGTGAAAATATTTGTAGAAAAGACAGAAGGAAGCCACATTCGGTCGGTGAGAAAGTGACTGAAGTCGAGCTGTTAAACCGGGATCGATTACATTTCAGATCCTCCTTTTGATTTTGTCGAGAACCTTGAGATGAATAACAGGAGTACCCGACCAGATATTGCTACAGTATTCAATGACTTACTTGCCACCTGGTGGGTAGATACGACCAGCTGGGACCAATTAAGACAAGTTTAGACATGCTAAGATAAGCTTAGTACTCAGTTATCGCGTATACAGGGGATGGAACTTTGGCTCGAACGTAAGCGTTCGGGTTCTCCACATTAAACACAACCTTGTGTCACATCACGTCTTAGTGGTGAGACGATGTAAATATCCTTACCATTCTTACTACAGTCGCCTTAATACCTCAGAGTCTCTATGTAGTTTTAACTATTTATCATATGTAAAATTTATCTGTTGTGGAGGGGAAATAAAAAGAAAAACATTAAGAAAATGAAACCGCAATGAATATTTACAATGAATACAATTTATATACAAGAGACTAAACAAAATACTGCTAGTAATAAAGAATTTTAAAAAACCAAAAAAAAACTTAGTCCTTAATTGTGGCGGAAAAATTAGTTAACTGAACGAAATTATTGCGAGACTAGGTAATTAACAATCATTCGTCTAAACACTCACTCAACCACACACTCATCCAGACACAAAAAACTAATTCGAAATACTCATTCGAAAAACGAAAAACGCCCCTCATCTACCAGAGAACTGACATCTATGTTACGTAACGGGGAGGGAGAAGGGAGAATTTAGCACTACAGAAATTTCATAGGAACAATTACCATGAAAGTATTTATTAAAAAAAAGGCACAGGGAAGCTAAATTAGTAACGAGAGATTTCCTCTAATACAAGTCTCGAGAACCACTCGAGGTAGAGGCTTGCAGTTAAAAACGATAATAATGAATGTGTGTTATATAACTGAAAGAAGAATATACCGTAAGGCGGATAGATAACACTTAATTTCTTGTTTGATGTGGTCAAGACTGAAGAGTCAGGAAAATGATTACACGTGATTCTGTTCCAAAGTGACAATTCACATGAGTGGGGAACTTCCTGGGGTTCTGTCTACTCTTACATTTTAGTGCGATATATATAAAGATGATTCGAATCTGTGGAATATAAGGTTGCATGATAAATAACTGCAGTTTTTGTTTATCAACTTTATTATGTTTTTTATAATGATGAGAACTCCGTAAAAGGCCTGAGGGTAGCTCGAGGTAGAGCGTTACAGAGTAATGGTGCAGTTAACCGGAAACTTGAACAGATTAAGATTGTAATAATCTGGCATCTTTTGAGTAAAATTCCGTAAGATTTGATGTAAAAAATGTTTCGACGATCTCTTCAATCTGGTTTTCATCAGGGAAAGTTTTCCTCGTCCAAGCGTTTTGCAACTATCCAAAAAGCTAATAATCGGTTGGTGCAAGGTCAGGTGGATATGAGCGATTGAAAAAGGTAATAATCGGTTGGTGCAAGGTCAGGTGGATATGGGCGATCGAAAAAGGTAATAATCGGTTGGTGCAAGGTCAGGTGGATATGGGCGATCGAAAAAGGTAATAATCGGTTGGTGCAAGGTCAGGTGGATATGGGCGATCGAAAAAGGTAATAATCGGTTGGTGCAAGGTCAGGTGGATATGGGCGATCGAAAAAGGTAATAATCGGTTGGTGCAAGGTCAGGTGGATATGGGCGATCGAAAAAGGTAATAATCGGTTGGTGCAAGGTCAGGTGGATATGGGCGATCGAAAACGGTAATAATCGGTTGGTGCAAGGTCAGGTGAATATGGGCGATCGAAAAAGGTAATAATCGGTTGGTGCAAGGTCAGGTGGATATGGGCGATCGAAAAAGGTAATAATCGGTTGGTGCAAGGTCAGGTGGATATGGGCGATCGAAAACGGTAATAATCGGTTGGTGCAAGGTCAGGTGGATATGGGCGATCGAAAAAGGTAATAATCGGTTGGTGCAAGGTCAGGTGGATATGGGCGATCGAAAAAGGTAATAATCGGTTGGTGCAAGGTCAGGTGGATATGGGCGATCGAAAACGGTAATAATCGGTTGGTGCAAGGTCAGTTGAATATGGGCGATCGAAAAAGGTAATAATCGGTTGGTGCAAGGTCAGGTGGATATGGGCGATCGAAAAAGGTAATAATCGGTTGGTGCAAGGTCAGGTGGATATGGGCGATCGAAAAAGGTAATAATCGGTTGGTGTATGGTCTGACCTTACACCAACCGATTAGTATCTTTTTCGATCGCCCATATCCACCTGACCTTACATCAACCGATTATCATCTAATCGTATTTCAATCCATATATATATATATATATATATAGCCGTATCTGACTACCGGGCAGACCGGGCACGGGTCCGAGCCGATCCGTGCAATCATATTGAAAATCCGGACAAGGAAAAATGTCTTCGTCAGAATTCAAACTAAACAATTCATGAAGAAAGAAAGAAAGAAAGAAAGAAAGAAAGAAAGAAAGAAAGAAAGAAACGAAGAAAACATCCGAATGAACGCAGTAAAAATCTGTTTGTTTATTAATTTTGGGAGAAAAGACTGGTTATACTCAGAAAGTCCAACCCGATTTCCTGCTTTCGTTCACGTTCTGTACCTAATTTCTATTGGAATAGCCGAAAAAATCCGCATAGTTTCTGGAAACGCATGACACTGATGACGTCATCACATTGTCAACTAATAAATCCGGGCAATTTTCTCTGTGCCCGGTGTTTTTTTAGCATCAGCTACGGCCCTATATATATATATATATATATATATATATATATATATATATATAGCTGTTATTCATTTAAGGGGGAAATGAATCAAAATATTAATATATCTTATTTTTTGTTTTTAATCATATCACCCCGAGCATGGCGGTAAAAGGGGGCTACGTAAGAGTGAAAAGATTTGAAAAGAGAAAGCCGGAAACCACATCCTAAACAGGAAACAAGGGATAAGCCTCTTCACCCGTTCAATAGACGTGGGTGGAGTGTAAACCGGGCCCACGTCTATTGAACGGGTGAAGAGGCTTATCCCTTGTTTCCTGTTTAGGATGTGGTTTCCGGCTTTCTCTTTTCCAAACTTTTACTCCTATTTTTTTTCTTTTCTCTGTTTTTTTTTTCAATTGGAGTAGATTGACTAAACTATATATTGTATAATATTTTATTTTATTGATTGCTTTATTGATGTTGTCTATTTTTTTTCCAGAGGCAAAGAGAAGAGACGCGACAGAAAAGATTAGAGGCAATAAAAGAGAAAGGTAAAAAAAAAACAATAATAATTCTTCTCTACAGAAGGATGCTGAGAATAAAAGAATTTTTCAAGAAAATAGGTTTATCAAACCCAATAGCTGTTATCGTTCGTTCCAGTATTGATGGTTGGGGGGTTCTTTCATAACCTTTTGTTTTAAGTAGTGTGCAATGTTAACATCTTTTTAGTTAGGTTCTCTTGTTCCCCATGGAGCACTGGTCTTCTTTTGACGACGTATCCAAACGAAAGCTGACCAGGCGTGGCAAAGGTCGTGCAAATAGTAGAAATTTCAGTGTGAATATTTTTGGAATAGTGCGATCCGGTTTGAATTTAGAGTTTCTTTCTCCTAGACTGTTTTTTTTTTTTTTGTTATTTTATCTATAACTGGGGGAAAAGAAATGGATTCATATATCTCTCAAATATATCTAAACTTATTTATAAATGGAACTTTGTCTGTGTGTGCGTGTGTGTGTGTGTGTGTGCGTGTGTGTGTGTGTGCGCGCGTCACTGTGTGTGTGTCCGTTACCTATAGACTCCGAAACGGCTGAACCGATTTTCTTGAAAATGTACACAGTTGTACTATAAGCGTCTGCGAGTGTTCTTAGCTAGGTTTTATGTCGAGGTGCCCCCGATTAATATCGAAAATCGATAATCGAAAAAATTGGATTATAGAAGGAGTGGCCCGATTTTAATCAAAATTGATACACTCATAGACAAAGACATAAGAAACGATATTCAGAAGTTTCAAGGTTGCAGTTATTACAATAGTGCAGAAAATCGATAATATATATATATATAAGGCAAGATGTTTGTGTGTGTGTCTGTTTATCTACCTGTATGTCTGTATTTTTTCAGCCCTTTTATTTTAGTTTTTGCTTTGGGTTTGGCTCTAAGTAGGTAGTATTGTAGTTCTTAGTCTCAGCCATGATACCATTTACTCAGAGGACTTATTTAGCCTTTAAAATTCAGTTTACGACGAAAAAACTTATTAGATATCGATACCAGAAAATCAAAATTTGACTTACACCCATTCATTTTTCTTTCAGTCTACGGTTTCGCTTTAACTGGAAACAACTATTGCTTTTTAGTCTTTCGTGCCAACGTCCAAAGAGTCTGAGCTCCAGGACCATGGATTAGTTTTAAAGCTTTCATTACACCCGAGCAACGCGGGGCTATACTGCTAGTTAGCACATAAGTAGATGTAATGAATACGAGTATAACTCGAACTCGGATATTTGATTCCACAATGTGGGCCACTAACCCATACTCCACCAGGCATCATTCTCTTCACTATGCTATTATGTTCACTTATATTTACATGTGTTGTGGTTTCTGTTAATTGGTACAGTTCTTTGTTTGTAGTTCTGTATTACCAGTCCACAATATTTGAAGAATGATGATCTTCACCAAGACCCTCAGGCTTTACTTATTCAAAGCTTTTTTAACCATTGATCTGAGAAAGCGATTGGATACAGCTGACAGCATGTTGAGAATACTATGACCTGAGCATCCGAGCAACAGGGAAGTTCTAAGGAAAATGGAAACAAAAAGGACACTTATACGTAGAATTAGAAAAAATAGTCGAAATTTCTGGGGCGCATAAGGAAGAAAGCGGGTTTTCAAAATTTAATACTCACAGGATATGATGAAGTCAAGAGGAATATGAGAAAGCGGCCAGTAGTTTATCTTATGAGCTTGTGTAAATCATTGTCCGAACAGCGATTAAGAGAGATAAGAAAAACAAAAACACATTGCTAAAAGATACAAGGGACAGGAAATTATGGAGAAACATTATCGTCCACGACCTAAAGGGACTCTGTACATAGATAGAGAAGTCTTGCAGATACTGCGGAGAGTTCGCAGATGACTATGTACTCCATATTTATGAAATTGTGAGTAAACGAAGTTTCTTCGACGAGTTATGTTATATACTGTTGCTGTACTGGACCGCGTCGAACAACGATGACGATTGTCTTGAAATATAATGACGAACAAGAACACGTATATATAAAAATATAAACTTATATTTTTATTCTACGTCCGTGAGGGTTATGTGGAGGAGGTTGTAGCCAGAAAAAATCACGCACGTACGAAAGAGTTGCCGGGAGTCGTTGACTAACAGTAATTCTCTTCTCTTCTTCTTTCTTCTCTTCTGTTCTCTCTTCTCTGTGTTCGCTCTGCATTCTGGTTTCGGTAAGGAAACTCCCATAATTATATAACACAAGATTTCTACGTATTTTTGCTTTCTCGGCTTTTTCGCCTAATTGTGTCATCTATGGTCAGGCATATCTGTCAATCATCTTTGCCGGCTACTATCTTTCAAACCGACTGCCTTTGATGTCAGTCAAACATTTGTCGGCCACTTGTGTTTTCTGCCTGGATGTCGATCATATTTCTGTCGAGTCACAGTAATATCTTACAATTATAGATACGAGTTGTTAGAGCACGTGTTATTCCGAAGCGTTCACCCATCGAAGTGCAAACCAGGCTCGACGTTTTTTTAATTTCGGTGACCATACAAGAACTGCTGTTTCAGTATGGTGTAGCATTAAGATCTGTATGTATGACCTGGAAAAAAAGGGGAAAAATTTTGGTATAAAATCTTAAAATATATATGTACAACATTATTGTGTGTGTGTGTGTGTGTGTGTGTGTGTGCACGCGCGTGTTTGATTGATTCGTTTTTTCCTACTTATCAAGCCGTTGCAGGTAATTTAAAGCCAGAAAGTATTGTTAGATTGTAAGATTTTTTAAATATAAGAATGATTTAGTCATACAAATCTAACTAATTAACGCTTAGCTGGGAGGGAGAAAAGTATATTCATACTTAATCTGAATTCGATAAGCAAATAAGAATTTATAATGTGGATATAAAGTGGAGGATCAATTTTATATTGCAAACACTATATAACGTGATCCCTCACTTTGTAGCCGAGCTACTTTCGATATATTTATATTCCAGAGAATGTAGGTAAATCTAAAAAACATATCTGTGTTGCTAATCAGCTTTCATTGATTGATTCACCCATTTTTCTACGGCTGATCAACCCTTTGAAGGTTATGTCATACTAAAAATTTGGGGTAAATTTAGTGATACAGTTCCTACTAATTAACTAATAGTTTAGGATGAGGGAGAAAAGGTGGATTCATGCCTTTCACAAGAGTATAAGTGAATACAATGAATCAAACTGGAATTGGAACCAGGCTTGGCGTTTCTTAACTGCTGTGAGCGTGTATGGCAGCGAATGCAGGACAATCTCATCAAAGATGAAGGAAAGACTCGAAGCAACCGAAATGTGGTTCTACAGGGGGATGCTGAGGATACTATGGACTGAATATGTGAACAACAGGATGCAAATGAAAAGCAAAAATATTTAACATCACGAAGAGGCAGCTGAAGTTTCTGGGACACGTAATGATGTGCGTCGTGGTGCAGTGGTTATCGGATCGGAACGAGAAATCGGGAAGCCGAGTTCGAATTCCAGTCGAATTCCTTGCATTCACGTACGCGCAAATACACTTGGGAGAGGTACTGATCTGTCTTTTCCCTCCAGTTATGGGTTAAATAATAGGACAGATTGGGTTCTGTAGCCTTGGTCGGCAACCTGTCTTTCGCAGAATGCAATGACAACCTACTGAGAGATAATCTTCTGCCTAGTTAGTTATGTCTCTTTCGAGACATGCTCGCCCAAGCGTGTATCACGTATGGCACTTAACTGACTGAATGAGTAAGGAGTGCTTGGAGAATCTGACAGGGCGAATAGAGGGAACGAGAGACGGGGGAAAGCAACGTATGACATACCTGATGGGCTTGAGCAAGTGAAAGGGTTTGGAAGAGGTGCCAAGAGAAAATGTGTTAAGAGCTACAAAAGATAGGGAGATGTGGAGGGCCATGATCGTCTACATCCTGAAGGGCCATGGCACATAGGAGACGAAGAATGGTTGTAAGTTGTACGTAGTGGTCTAATGACTGTCATAACAGTCTCGTCGATTTTTTTCAGTTGAGTAATATGTTTGATGTTCACCAAGTGATACATACTTATGTCCTTGTGCCAAACTTATTAAACTGCACAGAACTTACCATTCTGTGTGATTAAATTGATATCAGTTTTGAACCCGAATAAATAAAAGACTGAGGAATTGCTAAATTTGGACTCACAAATAAGATCCTTATTTTGGGAACCTACTGGTACTCATGTTCACTCCTGACCGTAAGGGAAAAACATATCAGTCAGTCAGTTAAGTACCATACGTGATACACACTTGGGCGATCAAGTCTCAAAAGACTGACTGGGCAGGAAATTATCCCGCAGTAGGTTGACATTGCTTTCTGCGGTAGACTGGTTGCCGACCAAGGCTATAGAACCCAATCTCTCCTGTTATTTGACTCATAGCTAGAGGGGAAGAGATGTATTTTATTATTAAGTAGTAATTAGTAGGCGTGTCAATTTTTTAGTTCATAACAATAGAAAACCGGTACCCCACTTTATACCCATTAGAAGACTTAATCATGTTTCCAACTATTATATTTAGTCAGTTAAGTGCCATACATGATGCACGCTTGGGCGATCATGTCTCGAATGAGACATGACTGACTAGGCAGGAAATTATCCCGCAGTAGGTTACCATTACTTTCTGCGGTAGACCGGTTACCAGCCAAGGCTATAGAACCCAGTCTGTCCTATTATTTAACCCATAACTGGTGGGAAGAGACGGATTAATACCTTTCCCAAGGGTATTTGTGTGTAAGTGAATGCAAGGAATTTAACTGGAATTCGATTTGTCGATCCGAGTCGATATCCATTGCGCCACAACGCACATCCGTCGGAAGACATATATCCATTGTTAAAGTCACTGGAATCATGGTCGGTATTTATAACGTTCTAAAAAATACCTTAGTCTCTCTGCCATGCTCTAGTTTTATAAGAGTGAGACCAGACCAAAAATGAAGTATGCCACCATATCTGTGAGGAAGTTGCACTGTCTTCTCTCTCCAGCAACGACAAGTGTTAAAAAGCTTTTACGTGGCCTTGTAGAAAAGGAATTATTTTTCCACCCGACAACGTCTTTTTCTACAGGCGAAACTTATCGCTATTTCCATGAGAAATGTTCTAACGAGTGACATTCATTAATCCCACCAGTTCAGACATTTACATCTAGCACCTGACATGCCACATTCACTGGGGCAAATCATCTTCTCTTTCTTCGAATTCTATTTGTAAAAATCTCATTCAGTAAACCCCGCCTTATGAACCCTCTACGGCTTCATTTAATTTCTTTCCACACGTTATATGAAATACATAATTTTCTTTAAAAAAAAAAACTAGTGTAGCCTAATAATTATGGCCGGTAGTGTATGTCTAATACTCACATATTTAACTGTGTCTAGACAAGGCATGAAACCTAATACCCTGAATCTTGTATCATAATGACTGCCAGAACAGGACGTTTCACCATAAAACGTCTTGTGAGATTAGAGACGCGATTAGAAAAAGAATGGAGCATGAAATCTTTTTCTTCGTATGATTCTTCAAGTTTGGACTTGCAGAATATATTTCGGTAAAATGATTGTTTTTTTTTTATACGAATAAGAGTAGCCTGTATGTGCGGGTATCTTAACGATTATATGCACAGAAAATGGAATTAGTGAATTCCCGCCTAATCTTTTTCGTTGAATTTTTCACCAATGCCTTTAGGAAAGGAACGAAACTGTTTTTTCTCTATTCGAATTTAAAGCGCAAAATAAAGAAACCTAACTAACTTCAAGAGAAACGTGTCTTTCAAGATTCGATAGTATCTATGCGGTCTTGTGGGTGACGTTTTATTTCCCACCCTACAGCCACTTTCCTACAAACGAAATGTCAAACCTCTGGCTGCTCCATCGGTATTTGTTGTAGAGTAAATAATACACCCCCGGTAACATAAATGAACTCGGCTAGGCGCTTTAAATAAAGAATTAACGTGTTAAATAAAGAAAGTGATTCCAAAATTCGTTGGAGTCAGTCAAGATTATTTCTAACAAAAGTCATGGCCTACGCAGGATTTAATATTACAATCAATAGTAAACGAGTTATACGAATGGCGAAGAGGAAGCGTGTGATGAGGATATTGGAACAAGGAGGGAAAAATATATTTTGTTTTGGCGCACATAATAGCAATGCAGACAAGAATTTTGAACCACGTTAGTTATTTTTTTCTTTTCGGTGTGTAGTAATAGAAGAAGAAGAAGAAGAAGAAGAAGAAGAAGAAGCTCCGATGAACTTAGATCACTGGTGCCCCCTAAATACGAATTTGAACGCGATACTAGATTAGCAACTAGATCCCACCCTTTTACAGTGAAATCGATAAAATGCAGCCGTAACTTCTACTCCAACAGTTTCTTTCCTCGCACTTCCCGACTGTGGAATTCTCTTCCACACGATTGCTTCCCCGACAGCTACAATCTCCAGGAGTTTAAATGTAAGGTCAATAGACACCTCCTAACACACTAACCTGCTTCCATTCTATCAAACACTCTTCCCATCTGCCCAACCCTCATCCTCGCTATCCTTACTCATCTGTCACCTTCCTCCTAACATTCCCTATGTCTAACCACTCCTTCTCTTTTCCTTCTCCTATGTAACCCCATGCGCAATAGTGGCAGTGGAATGCCTTGCTTGGGGTGAGATGATTAAAAAAAAAAAGAAGAAGAAGAAGAAGAAGAAGGAGAAGAAAAAGAAGAAGAAGAACTCTTCAAAAATGGAAGAAATATTAGAACATGTGGTAAAAATACAACAACAACAACAACAACAACAACAGATTTTCCTTCGCAAGTTCGCGAACTTGAAAAGGACCTCCAATCCGTGGTGGACTGGGGTAAGAAATGGCTTGTGAATCTTAATGTTTCCAAAACGAAGCTGCTATCTATTAACCATCACAGACAATCGGTCCTACCCTCCATTAGAATGGATCAGGCTAGTCTCCCTGAAAGCAAAACACTGCGCCTCCTCAGCTTAACTCTCACAACAGACCTCAAGTGGAATGACTATATAGAATCCATAGCTAAATCCGCTGCTAAGAAAGTCGGTTCTCTGTGTAGGGCTAGAAAGATTTTTCCGCCTGAAACAATCCTGCACATATATAAATCTACCATCCGCCCGTGCATTGAATACTGCTGCTATATCTGGTCGGGTGCTCCTACTATCCACCTAGGAGTCCTTGACAAAATCCAACGGAGAATCTGTAATGTGATAGATTCCGACTTGGCAGCTCAGATACAGTCACTTTCTCACCGGCACAAGGTTGCTTCCCTCTGTCTCTTCTACAAATACTTTCACGGCTTCTGCTCCGATGAACTTAGCTCACTGGTGCCCACTATATATAAATTTACTCGAGCCACATGATTAGCAATTAGGTCCCATTCTTTTACTGTGAAACCAATAAGATGCAAACGCAAATTCTACTCAAATAGCTTCTTTTCTCGCACTTCCCCCCTGTGGAATTCCCTTCCATTTATTTGCTTTCCCGACAGCTACAGTCTTCAAGAATTTAAATGTAAAGTCAATACTCATCTCCTATCTCACTAACCTGCATCGTCTCTCTCATGCTCCACTCTCATCATTATTCTCATCCTTCTCTTACCCACTTCCTGACACCCCCTATAACCTGTCACTCTTTCTCATAACGTTCCTCCTATGTAAACCCCTGCAAAACGGTGGCAGTAAAATGCCTTGCTTGGAGCGACACGATTATAAAAGAATAATATTATAGTGGAAAAGAATTCTATACTATTATAATGTGGATATAAAGTGGGGGATCAATTCTACATCACAAACAATATATAAATTGATCCCTCACTTTATGGTCATAGTCATCCTTCTCTTACCCACTTCCTGACACCCCTTATAATCTGGCACTCTTTCTCATAACCTTCCTCCTATGTAACCCCTTGCAAAACAGTGGCAGTAAAATGCCTTGCTTGGGTTGTTATTATTATATATATATATATATAAAATGTTAAAGAAGAATCCGATCCTACGCAGAATTTTCCTATTTTGAGCTATAGCCTTGGACAGATTTTCCGCCTATGCTGACATTTCAGTTCTTGTGTCAAGCAGAATCGAGATTGATGAGGTTAGAAAAAAATTCCGAGTGCACAAGACGGTAACAAGGGCCAAGATCAATTGCGATAATTCTGTTGGTTTCAGGTTAGCCCTTCTTTTTTTCTCTGGACGGACGAGCTGCTCAAGGTACTGGGCGTCTCGGTCGGTCGCGATCTACTCTTGAAAATGAACTGCGGGAGAAGGTCGAGGTCGCAGTTCGTCCGTGATCCCATGGGAATCTTTCCTTAAAGGGGAGGGCGGAAGTATGTGTCTTGCACATCTACCCGATTCTTCTTTACCGACTCTCTGCACTTCTACTTCCATGAC
Organism: Ascarosepion bandense; assembly: GCA_037127315.1. NCBI lineage: Eukaryota > Metazoa > Mollusca > Cephalopoda > Sepiida > Sepiidae > Ascarosepion > Ascarosepion bandense. Next base: position 332,720 of record JBBBDQ010000655.1, read on the forward strand.
ATTAGTAAAGGTCTTGTTCCTTCCTCATGTGGGGGAGGCAAGTAACCAAATGTAGTTCGAAAAGACAATAAAAGAACTGAATTCAGGAAATAGAAGAAGGCAATTGACATTGCATTTAAATTTTTAAAGTCTGTAGGTGTCTAGAATGTAAGGAATCAAAAGAGATGCACACAGGTGTGAAACACGAGAAAAGAAACTATCAAAATAGAACCTACGGTTACATTTACTTATTTAAACAGTAAAACAACGAGACCTAGTTGCTAATTTAGCTGTATACAGATGAGGTATTAAAAGCTAATAGAGGACAACTGCTATGAAAATATTTATAGAAAAGACAGAAGGAAGCCACGGCACGGCTATGAGAATGTAACGGCAGTCGAGATGCCAGGTTCAGACCGATAAAATTACATACCTGTCTTTGGATTATTGTGAGTACCGGTTAATTTGTTTAGGCGGGCCTAAACTCATGCTACGTAAAATCACTGTACACCATTAAGAAACCCAGCCTGCACTATGCTTCGTTCACCCAAGATCTCATAGATTTCTGCCTCACACTCAAACTCTATTATAACTCCAAACAATTGGAACTGTAACTCATTGGACCAGGTTTCAGTTAGCGACACGATAACCTCTGATACGTACCTATATCTGTTTCGGCATTCACCTCGGTCAGGTTGAGTCGGCTTTCTCCTATTGAGAAAGATTCGTTTAAGGGCAGGGTACTAAGTCCTACCCTATATAGACCTCAGGCATTTTTAATTTTCCCGAAACAGGTTGCCAATAACTGCTGCGGTAGACTGGTTGCTAGCCAAGTCTATAAAACCCAACCTGTCCTGTTATTTAACCCATAACTGGATGGAAGGGACGGATTAATACCTTTCCCAAGGGTACCAGTGCTTAAGTGAATGCAGGGTATTCAACTGGAATTCAAACTCGGCTTCCTGATTTCTCTTTCCGAGCCGGTATCCATTGCACCACAACGCACTTACGTCAAGCAGCGCTTACAGCACCTGGTATTCCCAAACGGTCACCCATCTAAGTACTGACCAGGCTCAACTTCGGTCGGTGATCGGACAAGAACCCGCGTATTCAACGTGATATGAGCGTAAACTATCATAACCTCTGGTGAGGTGCTATGTCTGATGCTGCAGTGTTAACAGGGGCACCCAGGTGATTCTTCTGTTCGTATGTCCTATGGGAGGTGGATAAACAAGAGTTGAAATACTGGATATACGTCCAGTATCCATTACATTGAATATGAATGTTATTTCAACCATTGTCTCTTGTCTTTTATCATCTTTGGTTACGATCATTAAGGAACTGTTGTCGGTCACTATGCCACCCACACTCGTCGGTAAATCTCTTCGGCAGGTATTACCGGGACACACGTGACATTGCTGATCAGGGGATTTCAAATGTGCCCATGTTATATTTTCGTAAAAATTTCTATTGCACGTGATTTTGCACACGTTCCTTTTCCTTTAAAAAGGCTGAGTTCTTTTCTTTCTTCGACATTTTGTTTACCTGCTCTTGCGTTTACTGCATGCTCTTGTGTTGCGAAATTAGTTCGGTAAAGCCTAGTAAAGAGGTTTTGTTCCGTCTTCAGTGACGTTAAAACGCCACCACAATTTACCGAACTAATTTTCTATTTTCCTCATGGAGAAAATAATTCGCCTGGACAAATTTGACGTTTCCACAGGCCAGCAAGCTTTGGAGATTATGGTATCGTAACTTTAATTACTACCTCTCAACTATTGCTTCGTTAAACCCTGATAAACTCGAAGTTCTCTATTTAAACATCGGTCCCACTGTTGCTGACGTTATCGAGGGTTGTTCTGGCTTTGAACATGCTGTTCACTTACTGAAAGGTGTCTACGACAAGTCTCCAAGTGTTATTCATGCTAGACATCTGCTTTCTACGCGTTTGCAACAAGAAAGCGAGTCTGTCGACCAATACCTCCAGGCCTTGAATCGACTTGCCGCTGACTGTTGCTTTAAAGACGTAACGGCCACCACTTACAGGGATGAATCTGTCCGTGATGCATTTATTCGTGGTCTTCGGTCCTCATTGATACGTGCTAGGTTGAAACTGACACTCTAACTCTCGCAGAAGCTACTCAATGTGCTAGGGCTTCAGAACAAGCTCACTTTCGCGCGGAATCGTATGCCACCCAGATTGGAGCAGCCGCCGTTACTTCTATTACTGGAACTAAAAATGTGTTGACCGATTCTGCCGAGGAGGCCACTGGTATTTCTAAAAATTCTGCTCTAACTGATTCTCCAATGAAGTGTGACTCTGTACTGTTCTCTGCTGCCCTTCCTGTTCGTGGCAAGTGTTACAACTGTGGAGGGAGACGTCACTTTAAGGACGACCGCCGCCTCTGCCCTGCCCGCAATAAGGTATGTCGAAGCTGTGGTAAACTCGGGCATTTTTATAAAGTTTGCCGCTCTACTCTACCGACACATTCACGTTCTTCTTCTGCTATCATAGGGGCCCGTGCTAAAGGTGGTGATAGTTGCCCTCCTATCACCGAAACTGTGGAGTTAAAAGGGAAAAAGTTAACTGCCCTTATAGACACCGGCAGTTCTGATAATTTTATCAGTGCCCGTATTGTCAAAACAATGAGACTGCCCACTTTAAAACGGAATTCCGTAATTTCTATGGCATCATCCGCCGTTTCCCTTAAACTGTCTGAATATTGCACCGAGAACGTTTTCTTCAATGGTTGCGAATATAAAGAGATTGACCTTACTGTGCTTCCTGACTCCTGTATGGACATTATACTCGGAATGCCGTTTTTGAAACTACACCGGGGTATTACTATTTCTTTTGGTGGATCTCAGGAAGTTTTAAAAATCTGCGCGCTAACCAGGATCAGTTGTGCCCCTGTAAAATTGTTCCGAAACCTGAACCCTGATTGCAGACCCATTGCTACTAAATCCCGAAACTACCGTGCGGAGGATGCCCGATTTATTGAAAAAGAAATTCTTCAACTGCTTGAAGACGATGTCATTGAAATCAGCTATTCACCGTGGCGTGCGCAAATTGTTGTGACTTCGTCGCCTAATAGAAAGAAACGATTGGTGGTTGATTTTTCCCAAACCATTAACCGTTTCACACTACTTGACGCGTATCCTTTGCCTCGGATTGAGGATCTCGTAAACCGAATTGCCCAGTATCATATTTTTAGTACTATTGATTTGTCTAAAGCTTACTACCAGATCGAAATTTGTCCCGAAGATCGGCCTTACACGGCTTTTCAAGCTGGAAATCGTTTGTATCAATTCAAACGAATACCCATGGGTGTCACTAATGGGGTTTCTGCCTTTCAACGATTTATGAATTCCTTTATTTCTGAAAATAAGTTATCCGGAACTTTTTCTTACATTGATGACATTACTATTTGTGGTAAAACTCAAGAGGAGCATGACGCTAACTTGGAACGTTTCTTAAAGGCTGCCTCAACATACAACCTCGAAATAAACCGAGAAAAATCAAAGTTTTCGCTTCGTTCTATCAATTTGCTTGGATACCAAATCTGTGACGGAACTATTCAACCTGACCCTGAGCGTTTGAAACCTCTTTTGCAAATGCCTCCTCCTTCGGATTCAAATTCGTTAAAGAGGTGCCTTGGTATGTTTTCTTACTACGCGAAATGGATACCTAAGTATTCACACAAAATTCGTCCCTTGGTTGAAAATAAACAATTTCCCATGCCTCCTATAGTTGTGAATTCTTTCGAAAAACTTAAGAAAGACGTTGCCGAATCATCTGTAAAGGTTATCGACGACGAACTAGCATTTACTATTGAAACCGATGCCTCAGAGAAAGCTATAGGAGGCACTCTCTTACAGGCTGATAGGCCTGTAGCATTCTTTTCCCGATCATTAAACCCATCTGAAATACGACTACACATAGTTGAAAAAGAGGCTTACGCGATAGTTGAATGTGTCCGAAAATGGAGGGACCTCCTTGTTGGGAAGCACTTTACTATCATAACAGACCAGCAAGCCGTATCTTTTATGTATAAGCCAGCTAACCGAGGAAAAATTAAAAATGATAAAATCATTCGGTGGAAAATGGAGCTTCTCCCGTTCTCGTACGATATAAAACACCGTCCCGGAAGTGAAAACACCGTTGCCGATGCTTTGTCGAGAGTGTGTGGTGCTGCTGCTTCCTCCTTGGAGGAGCTAAGCACCATGCACAGTTCATTAATACACCCTGGGGTTCAACGTTTTTGGCACTTTATACGATCACAAAATATGCCATACTCAATTGATGAAGTTCGGCGCGTGACATCCGAGTGTACAACTTGTGCAAAAATAAAACCTCAATTTTCCAGCCCTACTAATAATACACTAATCCGCTCTACTGCTCCCTTTCAGCGCCTCTCCGTAGACTTCAATGGGGCTGTCCCGGCATCATCGAAAGGATGTCGTTACCTATTTACTATCGTCGATGAGTACAGTCGATTTCCCTTTGCATTCCCGTGCCGTGATTGTTCTTCGCAAACCGCAATCAAGTGCTTGACGAATATTTTTTCTATTTTTTTGACTCCCCACTTTCATCCATTCTGATAGAGGAACGTCGTTCGTGTCCGAGGAGTTCAGAAATTTCCTGACGAGACTTGGGGTTGGGTGCAGTAACACCACTGCATACAACCCAAGAGGCAACGGTCAGTGCGAGCGTTACAACGGCGTTATTTGGCACTCAATATTGTTGGCCTTGGAATCTAAACGGTTACCCCTTAGTACTTGGCAGGACGTTCTGCTCGATGTTTTAAATTCTATTCGTTCCCTACTATGCACTAGTACAAATGTGACTCCCCACGAACGCTTGTTCAAATTTGGAAGGCGCTCTTCTACCGGTACTGCCTTACCTGTTTGGCTCTGCGAACCTGGAAGGGTACTGCTGAAACGGTTTGGCAACAGAAGCAAGTATGACCCGATCGTAGAGGTGGTGGAACTCCTCGAGGCCAACCCTACTCATGCAAGAATACGGCATGATGACGGCCGGGAGGATTCAGTGGCGCTAAAACATTTGGTTCGCTTTCCACGCTCTGATGAACATCAGGGTCCTGCTGAGAATACTCGACCCGACCTTGCAAATGCAGACCCGGCCCATTTGATTGAAACAAGTCCAGTTGACACTACACTTAATGCGGAGGAAATAGAGAATCAGCCTTCCCAGAGACCTGCCAGTCCTTCGAATAGTGAACTGCCCCCACGGCGGTCTAGCAGGATTCGTAGACCAGTTCAGCGACTGGACTTATAAATAAAATAAATAAAATAATATATACACCCACCTTGCAATCTCTCTTACTAGTGGGGGGAGATTGTTATATTTTCGTAAAAATTTCTATTGCACGTGATTTTGCACACGTTCCTTTTCCTTTAAAAAGGCTGAGTTCTTTTCTTTCTTCGGCATTTTGTTTACCTGCTCTTGCGTTTACTGCATGCTCTTGTGTTGCGAAATTAGTTCGGTAAAGCCTAGTAAAGAGGTTTTGTTCCGTCTTCAGTTACGTTAAAACACCACCACAGCCCATAATTTCAGAAATGGAATATCCCCTCTGTCTTCAACCCACTATATTCCTCCATGAGATCTCCGAAAATTCATGCCTTGCGAGCTGGTGTTTATACTGACCACTGATCAGATGTCAAAGCATAACTTAACTCGGTCTGAGTATTTCTATGACATCAAATTGCTTACCATTATTTTACACTAGCAGTATAGCCCGGCGTTGCTCGGGTGTAATGAAAGCTTTAAAACTAATCCATGCTCCTGGAGCTCAGACTATTTGGACGTTGGCACGAAAGACTAAAAAGCAATAGTTTCCAATTAAAGCGAAACCGTAGACTGAAAGAAAAATGAATGGATGTAAGTCAAATTTTGATTTCCTGCTATCGATATCAAAAAAGTTTTTTTCGTCGTAAACTGAATTTTGAAGGCTAAATAAGTCCTCTGAGTATCATGACTGAGACTAAGAACTACAATTATACCTACTTAGAGCCAAACCCGAAGCAAAAACTAAAATAAAAGGGCTGAAAAAAATACAGAAACACAGGCAAATAAACAGATACACACACAAACATCTTGCCTTTTATATGTATATATATTATCGATTTTTTGCACTTTTGTAAGAACTGCAACCTTGAAACTTCTGAATATCGTTTCTTATGTCTTTGTCATTGAGTGTATCAAATTTGATTAAAATCGGACCACTCCTTCTATAAGCTGATTTTTTCAAATATCGATTTTCGATATTTTTCGGGGGTACCTCGACACAAAACCTAGCTAAGAACACCCGCAGACGCTAATAGTACAACTGTGTAAATTTTCAAGAAAATCGGTTCAGCCGTGTCGGAGTCTATAGGTAACGGACACACACACACACACACACACATACAGAGACAAAATTCCATTTATAAATAAGTTTAGATACACTTATCCCATAATTTTTGGCCACTGATCAGGTGTCGTTCTTGGTATAATGGTAAACTACATCCGGCAGCATGGCCTCTGACCGGGTTTTGCTTTTGTTCCCGGGCCCACGCTAACCCGAGGAGGTAGCAAATGTTATGGTCCTATTATTGCGGTCAAAACACTATGAAAGCATAAAGATAGATTTGTTATAACAAAATATCACCAATACATCTTTAAAAACAAAAACTATTAGCAGTAATGCATTTAACTCATGACAAAAGCCCTCTTTACAAAAATACGTCAATGAAACTTGATCTACAAACTGATTTCTTGCAAAGAATACATATTCTATTCATACGAGCCTATCCTAAAAAAATTTATCAGCATTAAATAACCCATTGAGGTTGATGTAGCGTACAACAAAATAAATCATACCAATCTGATCTTGAGATTGGAGGTTTTGAGAAGCATGTGTCCACCACTTAATTACTATTATACCCAAGTTCACCAAGGCCAAGAGTGGTAGCACCTGTTAGGGTTCCAGCTATGGGCAAATAGTTAACACCTAAATTGGGGTTAAAGCACTATAAAAATACCGGTAATGAGTTTTTGTAAAAAAGATTTACTAATGCTACCAAGAAAATTAAAATTCGGTATAAAATGATCTTTAAGGAGTTGATGTGCTGTTAAATAAACAAATAAACAAACAAATGTGTGAAATAAAATCACATGTTCAAATCTATTGAAAAATGCTACAAACATTTGTTCCTTCCCAGTATAGTGTTCCGTGTTTGTAATTAAAACAGAACACTGAATTAAGTGACAAGGAAGAAGATTATTGAGAAAGTGGTAATATATATATATAAGAAGATTATTGAGAAAGAGGTAATATATATATATATATATATATATATTACCTCTTTCTCAATAATCTTCTTCCTTGTCACTTAATTCAGTGTTCTGTTTTAATTACAAACACGGAACACTATACTGGGAAGGAACAAATGTTTGTAGCATTTTTCAATAGATTTGAACATGTGATTTTATTTCACACATTTGTTTGTTTATTTGTTTATTTAACAGCACATCAACTCCTTAAAGATCATTTTATACCGAATTTTAATTTTAATATATATATATATATATATATATATATATATATATATATATATATATATATTGCAGTGGATATCGACTCGGAACGACGACAAATCGGGGTGCCGAGTTCGAATTCCACTTGAATTCATTGCATTCACTTACTCACAAATACCCTTGGGAAAGGTATTAATCCGTCTCTTCCTTACAATTGTGGGTTAAATAATAGCACAGATTGGGTTCTATAGCCTTGGCTGGCAACCAGTCTACTGCAGAAAACAATGGCAACCTACTGCGGGATAATCTTCTGCCCAGTCAGTCATGTCTCTTTCGAGACATGATCGCCCAAAACGTGTATCACGTATGGCACTTAACTGAATATAAGTTATGCTACTGATTTTTTAGTGTCTCAATATTGATTTTTAGTGTCTCAATATTGATTTTTAGTGTCTCAATATTGATTTTTAGTGTCTCAATATTGATTTAATCAACTTAATATAAAAAATATACATTGAATAAGAAGGTCAATAAAACTAACTTCTCTAGAAAATGTCTATCTGAATAGAATAGATCAATGAAACCAGACTCACTACAAATCATCTTTGCAAAAAATACGTCAATAATCTACGACAAACAGATTTCTTATAAAGAAAACATATTCTATTCATACAAATTGCCAGCATTAAATAATCCTGAGAGGTTTATAAGCCGTAAAGATAAACCCATAAGCTTTTTCTACGTCATTAACCACCTCACCGTGTTATAATAGTTAGGAAATTTGTCTCGCTAGAACAATTACGACTGAGTTCAGTTCTCACTGGGTTCCCGACACTTTCGGCCGCATTTCAGCTAAGGTTGGAAAATATCACTTTATGCTATTAATAAATAACACTGAAATATTATACAAGGGGCAATGCAAAGAAAGTCTTGAAGCCGTCGAAATAGTATTTCGTTGGACCCGAAGATTTTGTTTGCAATTCGGTTCACACTCCACCCACGTCTATTGAAGAGATGAAGAGGCTCATCCCTTGTTTCCTGTTTAGGATGCGGTTTCCGGTTTTCTCTTTTCCAATCTTCTCACTTTGTTTTTTTTTTCAATTGGAGTAGATAGATCTATCTATCGCCCGGTTCACACTCCACCCACGTCTATTGAACAGGTGAAGAGGCTCATCCCTTGTTTCCTGTTTAGGATGTGGTTTCCGGTTTTCTCTTTTCCAATTTTCTCACTATTACGTAGCCCTCTGCACATCAGTGGCGTTACCGCCTTGTTCGGGGTGATACGATTAAAAAAAAAAAAAGAAGTGAAGCAGTCAATGTTAGATAGGGTATTTTTCTCCAAAAGAGATCTTAAGCCTGTTGCGGGGTCGTTGGAGGATGTCGACCCTGCAAACTTGAATTTTAATAAGTGTGAAACAGCCAAGACAATAAGGAGACAATAAAAACAATCAACCTTGGTTTTTATTTATGTAAGTTTGTACAATTTGTGGTTCGGGCTCGCTCCAGGACCGAAGGGTAGTAGCCTCTATGGAGTTGGTGCGGCGAGCGTTGAGACCTCGTTCAGTGCTGAGTCGAGATGGGGCGTTCGCAGAGTTAGCTGGTCGGCTGGAGATGCTGGAAGAGTCGCCTGGCTGGTTGGGATGTTTCCGTCTTCGGGTCTAGGTTGAAGTGCGACAAGCCGTCGTAATACAAGGGAAGTTGGCAACATAAAATAGGCTATCTTTCGTCATAGGAGATCGTATATTGAAGTGTGTATATAAAATACACGTAAAAATTCAATTTGACTGTAGTAAATGATTCCACCTTTAAGTGACTTAAAATAGGTTCCAGCAAACTATGGAACGCTATTATTTGTTTGCACGTACTCGTACAACGATACAAATTGGCGACTCGAGAACATATGGTAAGTAAATAACTTTCAAATATGGGTTTTCATTTATTGTTCAAATGACCATCCGTACTCGATAAATAATCTTTAAAACAGCAACTTGTAATCCGTCATTTTGCCCCCCGTTTGACAGGCTTGCACGCTATCAGGACATACATCCGAACGAAGAGCGGCCGACTCGTGAAAAAGATCGTTTTTCTCTCGGAAGAAGATTATAAAGAATTTAAAAATGGAGCAGAGCCGGCGATTGAGATTCTAAAGAAATACCTTAACGAAAACGAGGTTGCCGAACTTGAATCATGGGATAAAGACGAGGTAAGTGGCCACAAGGGCATCTCATTGTTTACCGTCACTCATTTTGTTTCTTTATTTTTTCTTTATCTTTGTCTTTTATCTTTTTATCATTTTTTGCTGGTAAATTTTCGTTTTAGGTACCGACGGCTTTCCCCCTTTAAATTTATCCAAAATAGCATTATTTCTGTGCAAATGTATATGCTGAACTCAAATCAACAATTAGTTATTGAAGAAATTTACCTTTTTGCTTTGAAAGTCCATAAAAAAAACGAACTATATCTCGCACTTTTTCTCTTCCGTAACTCTCACGAAGTCATGTAATTAACTGCAGAATGACGTTCGGCGTAGGCAGAATTTTCTGTCGAATTTTGGCTGATTTTCTTCCTTTACTGAAACTTTCGGCAATGTACTTCCTGTTATGAGAATAACAAGCGTAGAAATACAATAGCGCATTACTTTAATTCCCGGAAGTACATCGCCGGAAGTATCAGTAAATGAAGAAAAATAGAAAAAGATTTGCCAAAATTCGTTCAAATGCGCAGTACATCATTCTGCAGTGAATTACATGACTTCGTGAGAGTTACGGGAGAGAAAAAGTGCAAGATATAGTTTGATTTTTTTTTATGGACATTTAGATAAAAAAGAAGGTAAGTTTCTTCAATAACTAACAGTTGATTTGAGTTCAGCATATACATTTGCACAGAGATAATGCAATTTTGGATAAATCTGAAGGGGTAAAGCGACGGGACTTACAACGAAAATTTATCTTTTTGCTTTCCTTTTCCTCTTAAATTTTATTTTCGTCTTTTTTTTCTCAAATGTTTCATCACAGGTTTTACTATGAGCATGAGCGCATTTGAAACTGTCCACGGAATTAAAGATCCTTGCTTTTTAAAGTCAATGTGTAGGCAATTTAAAGCGTTATCGGCATTTTCTTGGGGTAGTGTCTTGGCATATCTTTTTCTTTTTTTTTTCTTTCTTTCTTTTTTCTTTGTCAGCTTGATCTTCCTTTCTCTTTTTCTTCTTCTTTTTCCTTTTACTCTCTTTACACACTTTCTCTCTTTTACGTTTCTCTTTCTTTTCCTTTTTTTAAAAATTATTTTATGATTTCTATTTGTCTTTCTTTGCCAGTTTCTTTCTCTTCCTCTTTATTCCTTTTCTTTGGTTTCTCTCTCCACATTTTTCTTTCTCTATTGTTCGTTTGATTTATTTTTCTTTCTTTCTTTCTTTCTTTCTTTCTTTCTTTCTTTCTTTCTTTCTTATACGATTTTTTCCTTTTACTTGTTTTCTTTTACGACTTTTTTGACTGTTTTTTCTTTTTTCTTTTCTTTCTTTTCTCCCTGCTTTTTATTTTTCTTTTCTTCCTTTTTTTTCTTGATTTGTTTCTTTTTTATTTTTCCTTATACTTGTTTTCTTTTACGACTTTTTTGACTGTTTTTTCTTTTCTTCTTTTTCTTTTCTTCTTTTTTCTTTTTCTCCCTGCTTTTTCTTTTTCTTTTCTTTATTTTTTCTGTTTTTCTTTTTCCATTAAACGAAGTAAAAAAAATAAAAAAAACAATTTACCAGGTTTATACAAAGTATAAAATGTTAGACAGTTTCCTCTCAGATGAAGGAGGATACTAGAGATATTTTATACTTTATACTTCTAGTTCACCCAATACAAGGCTTAAGAGCCACTCAAAGTAGTGAGTTATGCAGTGAGACTGTTGCAAAGGATAGGGACGGAATTGATTTAGAAGTGTCCATTATAAGATTTAATGGGATGGATATAAGTTGAACCGAAACTTGAATATTGTAATTGTCAGGGAAGCATTTGCTCGGGAGTTTGTTTCACAATGTAACAATTCTGGAGAAGAAGCTGTCTGAGTGGAACTTGCTTTTTATCAAACGAACATAAAAAGTATGAGGATGGTTTGCCAGTGTGATCATGACATGCTGGTCCTAGTTGTGAAGGGCTAAGATGGTGGAAATAAGGGATGTAACTCGTGAGATTGTCTGACATAGTAATCGTGATAAAGTAGTGAGAGTCTGGCGACATGGCACAAGAATTGCAGGGTGGTGAAGTATTCCTCACCGAGAAAGATGCTGAGGCTGGACAGTAAGAGTTGGGAGTGCTTAGCCTAGATATGGCAGCAATATCCCATTTGTAGTCTGATCTGACTCTTGTTAAAGTAGAGCATCGCTGAATGCGTTTGAACCTAAAGCCTCTTTGGTTGCAAGGCTGATCATTAAGAGTGTTGCAGGTTTAGGGCCTGCTTGATGGTGAATATATTTTACTGGTTTCGTTTTGGATGTAGGAATGACATAATCCACTTTTATTCATTGAGCTGTGTGAAAGTTAGTTCAGAGGAATGATCAGCTGACGTGCAAGTTCAGTACTCTTTTTTTTTTTTTGTTTCTCACTAAATGTTCTTGTATCTTAATACTTTACTTAAGTTTTGGGGAGCCTCTTTTCCTAACCCAGTATAACTTCGGATTTCGATGTTGTATTCTCCCTCCTCTTCCAAAATTATTGTACTTTGATTTTTGGTTTCTTCGATTCGTACATTTCATGATATCCCTCTCCTGGATATCATGAATTCTGTTTTCTTGCAAATGGGGCCTGGTCCTTTTCTCTCACTTTTCTTGACTGCCTTTTGTAGGAGTTCCTGTAGGAGTTCCATTCTGTGCTTTCTATCAACATTGTGTCATCTGTTAATCTTATGCTGTTACGGTTGTAACTGCCAATACTGATATCAGATAGGACTCACAAAATCGCCTCGCTCTGTATAGATTGAAAAGATCTGGTAAAAACACTCATCCTTGTTAAAGACCTCATTCAGTTTTCTATCCGTCTGTAGGCGGTTTGCTTCCGGTCTTTTATATATATATATATATATGGTTCACAATTGTAAGTGTTTAGTTGTAAACTAGTAGTATAGCCCGGCGTTGCTTGGGTGTAATGAAAGCTTTAAAACTAATCCATAGTCCTGGAGCTCAGACTCTTTGGACGTTGGCACGAAAGACTAAAAAGCAATAATTGTTTCCAGTTAAAGCGAAATCGTAGACTGAAAGAAAAATGAATGGATATAAGTCAAATTTTGATTTCCTGCTATCGATATCAAATAAGTTTTTTTCGTCGTAAACTGAATTTTGAAGGCTAAATAAGTCCTCTGAGTAAATGGTATCATGGCTGAGATTAAGAGCTACAGTTATATCTACTTAGAGCCAAACACGAAGCAAAAACTAAAATAAACGGGCTGAAAAAAATACAAACACACAGGCAGATAAACAGACACACACACAAACATTTTGCCTTTTATATATATATATATATATATATATATATATATATATATATATATATATTATCGATTTTCTGCACTCTTGTAATAACTGCAGCCTTCAAACTTCTGAATATCTTTTCTTATATCTTTGTTTATGAGTGTATCAAATTTGATTAAAATCGAACCACTCCTTCTATAACCAGATTTTTTCGATTATCTATTTTTGATATTTATCGGTGGTACCTCGACACAAAACCTAGCTAAGAACACTCCACTCGCAGACGCTTATCGTACAACTGTGTAAATTTTCAAGAAAATCTGTTCAGCCGTTTCGGTGTCTATAGGTAACGGACACACACACACACACACACACACACACACACACACACACACACACACACACACATACAGATAAAGTTCCATTTATAAATAAGTTTAGATATATATTTTTCTTTTCTCGACAGGTAAAAGCTATAAAGACGAAAGTAAGAACGAAAAGTGGCAGAACTCTGGAGAAAATTGTCTACGTCAACAAAGAAGACTACGAAGCGATCAAAGCGGGAAAGAAAGACCCCGTAAAGATTCTCAGTGAATATTTCAAAGAGGAACAACTTGAAGTGACCGGCTGGGAAGAAGCAAAAATGAAGACCATCAAAGCTTCCGTTAGAACCAAGAGTGGTCGTGTTGTTACAAAAGTAAGTATTCTGATACCCAAGAATTTTTTTCTGGATACCATTATATGTAAAGAAAATCAGAATTCGAATGTGGTACGCGAAGATCTTGTACATTGCTTCGTTAGGTGACACGATTCAACACTATTCTCAGGCGGTCTTCTATATCATGTGTTTCTGAATATTTTGCATATGCGGGTTGATATTTTTGCGTAAGTTAATGTAATGATATCGATTGAACTTCGAATTGTGCTGAACTAGTCATAAAATTCATGAATATACTATTTGGTGGATTTTGCCATTTATATTGGCAGAGATAAACAAATAATTTAATAAAGAAAGTGATTAAAGACTACATTAAAAAAATTCATAGATATGGCAGCGAAAATATACCTGTTAAATAATAAGTATATTTAGGAATCTTAAAAAAGAAATTGAAAATTAATAATAATAATAATAATAATAATAATGTTTTATTTGCAGGTCGTTCAGATATCAGAAGATGATTATAATGCGATGTTAAAAGACAATGTTGATCCGTCTGGTATCCTCAAGCAATATTTAAATTTGGAAGAGGGAGAAACGTTGTCGGACTGGACGAGTGCTGCGCCCCCCAAAACAATCACAACGAAAATTCGTACAAAGAGTGGACGGATAATCGAGAAAACAGTTCTTGTTTCAGCTGAAGATTATGACAAACTGAAACAGTCAGGGGCTGATGTGTCCCAGATCCTCGGCCAATATATCCCAGCGGAGGAAGGAAGCATTGAAACTTGGGAAAAAGATTCCAAACCTTCAATGAGAATGATCAAAACAACCGTACGGACTAAGAGTGGCCGGCTGTTAGAAAAAGAAATTCTAATGGACGATGAAGATTACCAGAAATTCTTGGAGGCTGATCAGAATCCTGATTTCTTGAAGAGATTTATCGATTTGAAAGAAGGGGAGGAAATCAAAAGTTGGCAAAAAGAGGAATCCGTATATTCAGTGTCTTCCGACGAGGAAAATTTTAAGGCCGGTCAGTTAGTGATTAATTTTGTCATAAGTTTTATTTTTTAATTAGTTTCGCATTTTATTGTGATTTTCTAAAAAAAAACTAAAATAAAATTCATGTAATAACGGTTTACGGAAATTAATGACCTTTTCACAGAACGAATGTAAAAGAAATCTACATTAAACATTTATATCAGTCAGTCAGTAAAGTGTAGTACGTGATACACACTTAGGCGATCATGTCTCGAATAAGACATGACAGACTGGGCTGAAAATTTTTCTGTAGTTATTTGCCATTACTTTCTGTGGTAGACTGGTTGCTAACCAAGGCTAGAGAACCCAAGCTGTCCTGCTATTTGACCCATAGCTGGAGGGGGAAGAGACGGATTAATACTTTTCCCAAGGGTATTTGCACGTAAGTGGATGCAGCGAATGCAACTAGAATTCGAACTTGACTCTCCGATTTCTCGTTCTCAGCCGATATCCACAACGCACATTAGTATTCAGAAAAATAATGATCTTATAAAAAAACATTTTTGAAAACATACTCTATTATAATTGTGCTTGTCCATCATTTCATTAGTTGGTAATGCCTTGCCAATCTAAAGTTATTTATAAATGGAACTTTGTCTCTGTGTGTGTGTGTGTCCGTTACCTATAGACACCGAAACGGCTGAACCGATTTTCTTGAAAATTTACACAGTTGTACTATAAGCGTCTGCGAGTGTTCTTGGCTAGGTTTTGTGTCGAGGTACCCCTATAAATATCGAAAACCGATAATCGAAAAAATCGGGTTATAGAAAGAGTGGTCCGATTTTAATCAAATTTGATACACTCATAGACAAAGACATAAGAAACGATATTCAGAAGTTTCAAGGTTGCAGTTCTATCCTTGGATGACTTATTTGACTCCGATATTGGAACTCGATACCCCGATATCCTACCGGGTTTGATTAAAATCAGTTTTTCAGCCATTTTATTTTAGTTTTTGCTTCGGGTTTGGCTCTAAGTAGGTATCATTGTAGTTCTTAGTCTCAGCCATGATACCATTTACTCAGAGGACTTATTTAAAAGTTTTGTTTTAAAGCTTTCGTTACACCCGAGCAACGCCGGGCTATACTGCTAGTATCTAAAAAATAATAGACTAATCCAATTTGATCACATGGACAGAGAAGAAAAGATAGTAATATTGTCAGAGAGAAGGGGAGGGAGGAAAAGAGAGAAAGCGAGAAGAGTTTAACGTTTGACAATACTTCATAAATAATAGACCATTCCGTTCTGATTGAGTGGAAAGAAGGGAAAAAGCACTACTTGGTTTCAGTGAGAAAATGAAAGAAAGAAGGGAACAAATGTGTTTCAGTAAAATGGTTGGTTTGTTTTTATGGCATATCAACCTTGGCGGGTCATTTATTGCCAACGAAATTTTATTTATTTATTGCTGGTAATACCTTTTTCTTTCAACAATTTATTGTTTTTTTATATATAATATTTGTGTCTAGTAATACTTTTTTTTTTCTTTTCGAGTATCAAGATTCATTGGGGTTTGTTTTTTAAGGGCAGGGTCCCCAATTCCTACTTTTTTCTTTTTCGAGTATCAAGATTTATTGGGGTTTGTTTTTAAGGGCAGGGTCCCCAAGTCCTACCCTTGTTATTTAACCCATAGCTGGAGGGAAGGGACAGATTAATACCTTTCCCAAGGTTACCAGTGCTTAAGTGAATGCAGGGTATTCAACTGGAATTCGAACTCGGCTCGCCGATTTCTCTTTCCGAGCCGATATCCACTGCACCACAACGCACTTACGTCAAGCAGCGCTTACAGCACCTGGTATTCCCAAGCGTTCACCCATCTAAGTACTGACCAGGCTCAACGTTGCTTAACTTCGGTGATTGAGCGAGAACCTGTGTATTCAACGTGATATGGCCGTAAGCCTCAGTAAAATGGAAAGGTTGTCATTTTCAAATCTTTTAATTTGTACCTCCTTATCTCTTAAAATAACGTCTAGCTTTCATATCTATAATTGTTATTGTAACACTTTGCTAAAATTGTTAAACGATGTGGTAATTTTTTACGTATATTTTATTGTCATAGAAATGTCCATCAACTTATTCAATCATTAACGGAAGAATTAAGATTCATCAGAAAATTCTGACAGAAAAAAAACAAAAATGAAATTTTAACGAGTCTTATTAGTGCAAGTAAAAATATATTTAAATACCATGGTGTCTTGAAAGTAATGACGTTTTACCATCCGTCAGTTAAGTGACATGCGGAATACACGCTTTCAGCCTTAGATGATTTCTGCATAGACATGATCACAGAAATAATAAATATACAACATTAGTGATATTCCGGAAAACCTAAGCAGATCGATTTTTATAGCACTGCCTAAAAAAACAGGCGAAAAGGAATGTGAACTCCACTCAACAATCAGCCTAATGAGCCACATAACAAAACTCATCATCCGAATTCTTATGAAAAGAAAGTGCAGCAGAATCAGACCTGAGATAGGACAAGAACAGTGCGGGTTTGTCAAAGATACCAAAACAAGGAACGCGGTATTTCTGTTCAGAATATTATCAGAAGGAGCAAATATCAGGGTAGAAGGAGGATTTCTTTTGTCTGATAAACTACGCAAAGACGTTCGACAAAGTAGTTGTCTATCTTTCTGAGATGAGGTAGTATTTAAACTATTTACATTATTCAGACTATTGTCCTCAACTTTCTTGCCATTTGTACGACGTTTCGGCCGTTGTACGCTCCAGCCATCTTCAGGTACTAGGAATTTCGAACCGAACCCTTTATTTTATTTTATTTTTTTTATAATCATATCGCCCCAAGCAAGGTATTTTACTGCCACTGTTGTGCAGGGGGTTACATAGGAGGAAAGCAATGAGAAAGAGTGACAGGTTATAGGAGTGTCAGGAAGTGGGTAAGAGAAGAATGAGAATACTGATGAGACTTACATTTAAATTCTTGGAGATTGTAGCTGTCGAGGAAGCAAGTAAACGGAAGAGAATTCCACAGGCGGGAAGTGCGAGAAAAGAAGCTGTTAGAGTAGAATTTGCGTTTACATTTTATTGGATTCACAGTAAAAGGGTGGGACATAGTTGCTAATCTTGCGGCTCGAGTAAATTTATATATAGAGTGCACCAGTGAGCTAAGTTCATCGGAGCAAAAGCAGTTAAAAGTATTTGTAGAAGAGACACAGGGAAGCCACATTGCGCCGGTGAGAAAGTGACTGTATCCGAGCTGCCATGTCGGGATCTATCACATTACAGATTCTCCGTTGGATTTTGTCAAGGACCCTAGGGGTACCCAACCAGATATGGCAGCAGTATTCAATGCACGGGCGGATGGTAGATTTATTTAATACAATCAGTGGGGTATACCATTCTCATTCCTTGCGTAAAGCCTCTTTTGGTAGTCATGAAAGTAATCTCATCTTACCAGAAGCGATATAAAAAACAAATGTAAACTAATATCTTCTTTTTCTATGTGACGTGTCCCTTCAGGACGTAGGCAATCATGACCTTCCAGACCCCCATTTCTTAGTTGCTCATGAAGGAAGGCGAGAAGAAAGGACTAAATATGAACTACAAGAAGACAGAATGTATAGTCATCAGCAAAAGGATGAGCCCAAAATACAAATTACAAGGCGTGGATACTAAAATCAAACAAGCACAGAAATTAAAATATCTTGGAAGTATTCTAACAGAGGACGAAATGTGCAACACTAAGATCCAAAGACGTATTTGGATGGCCAAAGAAGCATTTCAAAAGTGAAGCAGAATATTAAGAGACAGGAAAAATTGTTAGAAACAAAGAAAAAGAGTACTGAACTGTGATATTTGTCCTACTGTATGCCAGAGAATGTTGGACAATCTCTTCAAATATGAAGAAGAGACAGAAATGTACTTCTACAGAAGGATGCTGAGGATACCATGGACTGAACATGTGAGCTACAACGAGGTTTTAGAAAAAATAGACACAAAAAGGAAACTTATGCTTAACATCATAAGAGGCAGTTGACATTTCTGGGGCACGTAATGAGGAAGGAGGACTTGGAAAACCTGATACTCACAGTACAGATTGAGGGAAATAAAGACAGAGGGAAGCAGGCCGAAATGTATTTGAGCTTTTGTAAATGGTAGAAAAGGGATTGGGAGAAATAACAATAAGATCTACAAGGGATAGGTTGTTGGGGAGCGTCGTGATCACCTACGTCCCGAAGAGACAGGGCACATGAAAGAAGTAAGTTTTTTTATCCCCCAAGACTTTTGAGATCAGCCTGGCAAACGTCTGATACGCCTGTTGAACTCAGTGTCCAGCGAGAGGGTGTCTGAAATGGTGGAGCCGACGTATGTGAATTCATGAACCACCGCCGGGTTGTAGTTGTTGGCGGGAGGCTGTTCCACGGCTTAGCCCATCTCGTTCGTCTTCTTCAGAATGATGGTCAGTTGGAATATTTCGAAGAATTGTCCATTAGTTGTTGCTCAGTACTGCCATCGCTGCATCATTTGCAATTCTCATGTGGGTAATGAGCACCTCCCGCATTTTCGATTTCATTCTCACTCCTTCACATAAGCGTCACAAAATAATCTGTCAAAATTCTTGTTCAATGGCGTAAAATAAGTTATTTTAATGGCACCAGGGTCATTGAGCATTTGGTGCTATCGAGTCCTTGTTTCTTGGATGAGATGCCGGATCAGCGAACAAGAGGCGATTGTGCGCTATATTCAACATGGATATTTGTGTTCTTTCCTTGTCTTGGAGTCAAAACGCAGTAATCACTTGACTGTATCCCTTTTGTGCGTTAACATTATTCTTAGTTTGAACTTTATGCTTCATTACTATCGCTTTTTAGATGTGCGTTGTAGGGCAGTGAATATCGGCTTGGAACGAGAAATCGGAGAACCGAGTTCGAATTCTAGTTGAATTCCTTGCATTCACCTACGAGCAAAAACCTTTGGAAAAGGTATAGATCCATCGATCTTCCCTCCAGTTATGGGTTAAATAACAGAACAGATTGGGTTCTATAGCTTTGGCTGGCAACCAGTCTACCACAGAAAGTAATGACAACATACCGCGGGATAGTCTTCTGCCCAGTCAGTCATGTCTCTTTCGAGACATGATCGTCTAAGCGTGTATCCCGTGTGGCACTTAACTGACTGACTGTTGCTTTGCCAACTTTTGTTTTGCATATTTTGTTGGTTTAGTATTATTGCTGTTGGGGTCTTTTTTTTTTTTTTTTTTTTTTTCATTGTTCATTACAAACTTTGTCAGGTCTGTTTGTTGGGCATTCCTACCAGTCACATTTAACCATGGCGAATTATTCTACAGTAATCTTTTCTCGAACGCCCAAATATTATCCACAATATATATTTTTAATGACCATATATTAAGAATTGATTTACGTAGTTTCTGTTACTGCTATTTTTTTATTTTAGAAAAATATAGCCTGAATAGGCAGTTGAAAATCAGGTTTTTCACTAGAAACTTTTGCGCAAAATGTTTATTTTGTAAGCAAAATTTGATACCGTTTAATTTGCAGCCAAATCAGGCCAATTTGTGATGGGAAAAGATGGCAGCGTTTACGAAGTTATCAAGGATCCCCTCACTGGAAAGATTTATAAAAAGTAAGTATTAAAAACAAATTCGGAAATATAAATTTCAATCCCTGTCTCTCTCTTTTCTCCTCTCTTTCTTTTCTTTTTCTCTCTCCACCCTCTTTTTCTATCTATCTATCTATCTATCTATCTATCTATCTATCTATCTATCTATCTATCTATCTATCTATATATCTCAGTCTGTTCATATCTATCTATCTATCTATCTATCTATCTATCTATCTATCTATCTATCTATCTATCTATCTAGTCTATTCATATCTATCTATCTATCTATCTATCTATCTATCTATCTATCTATCTCAGTCTGTTCATATCTATCTATCTATCTATCTATCTATCTATCTATCTATCTCAGTCTATTCATATCTATCTATCTATCTATCTCAGTCTATTCATATCTATCTATCTATCTATCTATCTATCTATCTATCTATCTATCTATCTATCTATCTATCTCAGTCTATTCATATCTATCTATCTATCTATCTATCTATCTCTATCTATCTATCTATCTATCTCAGTCTATTCATATCTATCTATCTATCTATCTATCTATCTATCTATCTATCTATCTATCTATCTATCTAAACATGCGGTGTAAATATAGAAGAATCCATAGGTGTATCCTGTACATAAAGTGGTTGGATAACTCTCTAGGAGAGCTCTAAATATATACGTATATAAATACATGTTGAGCAAATATATGTAGAAATGAAAACAGACACGTGGTTAAGCGGAAGTGTGGATCTATTTCAGGTGAACCATCATCAGCTTCCGTCTTTATTGCTCAGAAGAT
This sequence comes from Ascarosepion bandense, assembly GCA_037127315.1. Lineage (NCBI taxonomy): Eukaryota > Metazoa > Mollusca > Cephalopoda > Sepiida > Sepiidae > Ascarosepion > Ascarosepion bandense. Next base: position 353,775 of record JBBBDQ010000655.1, read on the forward strand.
TTAAACGAATGAAATTCACAAATAAAGACACCCCCAAAAAACACAAAAACAAAATAAATAAAAATAAAGATAAAGATATTTTCATGCTCAAAATGCTCAATATCTTTTCATGTTAAAACTTTTATTAAAAACAGTGAAATGGAAATGTCTCTCAGAAGAAAAAAGATTAGCAGTAGAACAATAACGCCTAATTCCAGACCAAGATAAATCAAGACGATAACTTAACAAAGAAAGTTATCTGAGTGCCTCACATGAAAAGCTTGAACAAATAAGTCTGCAATCTAAAAAACGTCGGAGTAAATATGAGCAAGTGTACCCATACCGTGAACAAAAAAGGTCTTCAAACAATGTTTTGAGATTCAATAAAGCGGAAATAAAAATTCACAACTAAAAATAGAGGCCAATAAACCCTTTAATTTGCTCCCTTTATGTTGTTTAGACGTTCAGTGGTATCTAGGATTGATTGATTAATTCTAGTATTAACATACTTTGTGCTCAATAGCTTTTCATGTTTATGTGAAAAACATATTAGCAACAGAACGACAAAGATGGCAACATCAAAGCCTATTTCAAGACCAAGTTGGATCACGATCGCTTAATAGACAAAGGTATCTGAATGCCTCACATGAAAGGCTTGAAGAAATATGACTGCAATCTAAGAACTGTAAGCGTAAAGAAACTGTTCATTTTTACCCAAGACTTAATTTTGTCTAAAAGCAGATAAATACTTTATATATATATATATATATATATATATATATATATATATATTATAAAAACGACTAAGGGAAAGTTATCATTTATAAATTTACTATCTTAGATTGGTTCATTTCCCTTTCTACTACAGCTGGGACAGGAAATATATAAATAAATTTAAATAAATGCACATTGATAATTTCTATCTACTTTGATAATTTGTTCTTGCCGTAGATTAGGCATAATAAGTAATTAACAACAATAATTAATAATAAAATAAAATAATAAAATAATAAAATAGAACACTTATAATAATATAATGTAGTAGAAGTTATGTAATGGACATAAGATTCGTTCTTATCCTAGTGCTTAGCAACCTCAGCATGCAATCTTTACGAGAATGTTTACTTTTACAATGATTTTCACCCAATAAAAGACCTGGGAGCCACTCGAGGTAGGAAGAAACTCCTTGAGTAGAACTTACATCACACCAAAGGAATACGAAAGGAATGAGGGTGGTTCGCTACAATAGGCGTACTACAGCGGGTCTTAGGCGTATTACGTTATTTGATTTCAGTTGTTTCGGACTACTCATATGTTTCGGGTGCAGTGCAGCCAGCCTTTGAGATTTGAAAAAGGAATCACTCGGTCGAGAGGGAGGGAAAATTTACTCCCCCCAAAATCATTTTACTCGACCGACTCTATTTTCTTAATAGTCGCCTTACGTAGATATTGCGTGAATCGCTGACGGAAAAAAATGAAATTTTAATTACAATTTCGAACGTGTTAGAAAAGATTTTTAAAAAATTTAAAAATAATAACAGCAAAATTTGATATTTTCTCTTAATAATAGCATAAACATTTTGATGATAAAACTTTGTTTTTATTAAATTTGAACCCTTTTAACATCATGATATGCTGTTTTTTTTGTTTTTTTTTGGTGTGTTTTTTTTTTTTATAATTGAGTGGAGGTACCTAAATTCGTAGTTTCTTTCTTCTGTTTGACTACAACTTCCATCTTATAGATGATAAAAAATAACAAATCTGATTTTCTCAACGATTTTCTATAAAAAAAATTACTTGTATAACTTGTTTTTCGGTGCGTGGTTGAAAGAAGTATGCGTATTTATTTTCTTTCTTTCAAATGTTCGTTTTTACTTTTCGTATGTGGGTAGGAAATTGCTGTTGAGTCAAGGATAATTTTTTTCCAAATGAGTTTCTAAAAATCTGTGATCGTCTTTAATCTGGGCGACAGAGACATTTTGGCTCCACTCTGGAAGCGTTAACTAACTGAATGTTTACACTGACTGGGACAATAAAAGCCAAGAGTTCAATAATGTCATTGTAGGTCATTCTAAGTAACTTGTGAATCTTCAATGTCATACTTTTGGGTTGTAAAAGGAATCAGATTTCTTTTTTCTACATTTGAAGGGACACGTTTCATTGTGAGATTTTTAATCGACCGCGGGCGAATAAAGCAATAAACTTCAATCGCCCAATTAAGTTTTTAGTCGACTGAGTCGATCGGGCGAGTGAAATCTCAAAGACTGGTGCAGACACCATGAGGTCATGCACTCCAACTGTTACAAACGTTTTCTTCAAGCTAGAGGTGATTCCGCAATGGCGTTGTATGTATTCACATGGCATCGATTGGCACCCAAACATGTCATTGGCCGGTGACTGCAATGCTACAAATATTTCATGACCATTTGCTCAGAATTGATTTCAGAAGCTAGAATGCTCCCTTTATATTGTTTAGACGTTCAGTGGTATCTAGGATTGACTGATTAATTCTAGTATTAACATACTAGAGAATCCATGAGAAGACCAACGGAATGGTGAGGCTACTCTGTCGATTCGACATTTATGGAACGTGGAAGAGGAGCCTATTCGCCGGCAAAGGGAAAGTCAAACGGAGATGTGTACAACTATCGGCGTTGCTCAAAATCTCGCAAGAGGTTTTCCATGAACTTCTTGCACTTAGCTAGGCGTATGAGGAACTTATAAGATATTATACACCTACCACATGACTTTTTACACTTTTGAATAATGCATGACACTTATTATTGTACATATACTCTAAGGTACACAGTAAATCATTAACTTAAAAAAAAAAAACCTTTTTGTTGTTTGAACTCAACAGGAGGAAGGTAGAAAATCAATCAATCAAAATTATATCAATCAGTTCAAATATATTTTACTGCGGAGCTAGTCAGGCACAAGAAGAGATTAACAACAATAGTTAATAATAAAAGAGAACAATTAAAACAAAATGATATAATAAAAATTATGTAACGGATATCTATCTATCTATCTATCTATCTATCTATCTATCTATCTATCTATCTATCTATCTGTCGTGGATTCCGGGTGAGGAACCGCACAAAATAATGAACAACAAAACAGGCATTTGAGATAGAAAAATAGGTTATATTAAACGCAAAGATACAACTGAAACGCAGGTTAGTAATCCAGGAATACGATTAGTAGGAATATATACATATACAAGTCTTTGAAGTGAATCCGTGCTGGAATTAGTATATCTGCGTAATATTATTCTGGCTGAGTGGAGCTCAGAGCCACTATGACTACTGACGCGGTATTCTCTGTGTAACTTCGGTATCTCTCGGTAACTTACAGACCTCTTACGGTACTCGTACGGTTCTCTAACGGATCTCTATGGCAGCTGACGTATCTCACTGTGACAGGAGTGTATGTATATTCAAGTCGAGTCTATTATCATAGAAAAAGGGGAGGACCCACAACACTATCTATCTATCTATTTATCTTTTCAGTGTGTTTTTTTAAAATCTTGTGGGCGATCATTAACATCACCAATTAATTAACCCTTTGTTTTGTGTTTTGTTACAAAGGAAGGTGCGACCGGACGCTCTATCAGACTACGACAGCGGGTTTGTGAGTCCCAACAAAACCCGTTTAGTGATGAGGGACGGGAAACTTGTCGAGGAGAACGCCGAGGAGCGGTCTCGTCGGAAACAGGGTCACCGAAACATTGACAGTGGAAGTGACAGCGACTTCAGCTACCGCAGCCTCGTCAGCGCCGGCGGCACCCGGCACGTGAAACGGCGGCGGCGACGAGAGGACGGAACTCGCAGCGACAGCGAATCCTGTCACAGTCAGACCCAACGAAGAGCAAGGCGGAGACAACGAAAACACGGTGCCGGCAGTTCACATAGTTATTACAGGTAAGTATTTTTGATTATTTTTCTTTCTTTTTTCTTTCTTTCATGTTTTTTTTTTTTTTTTTTTTTTTTTTGGATGCGTTTTATCTTCATCAAACCGACGGCTTCGAATATATTATGCATATATATGCCCATAAACTATTCTCAGACAGGCAGTACGGCTTCCGCTTTACCAGGTCCAGGGCCGATATGCTAACGACCATCACAGAGTACATATACCAGGCCCTTGATAAATCTGCCTAGGCTTGTGCTGTTGCCCTAGACATCTCCAAGACTTTTGATAGGGGTTGGAAAGATGGCCTTCTACGCAAGCTACAGGGTTATGGACGCTTGCTTGGTATGATTCAATCTTCCCTATCTAACCGCATAACGAAGGTCGTATTAAATGGGAAAGCCTCCACATCCTACTGCACAAACGCTGGTGTCCCCCAGGGCTCTATCCTAAGCCCAACTTTCTTCCTGATTTTCATAAATGTTCTCCCGGACGTGATCAAGTCCCAAGTAGGCATCGACGCAGATGACACCACAATTTACTTCTGCATCAGTAAGAAATCTGGCGAGGCAGACAAACATAACCTCACTGCAGATCTTCAGTGGGATCTACACTCAGTGGTGGACTGGGGAAAGAAGTGGCTTGTAAATTTCAATGCTTCTAAAACGAAATTGCTATCTGTCAATCATCACAGGCAAACTCTCCTGCTCCCCACCCCCATAAGCATGGGCCAAGCGAGTCTCCCTGCGAGTAATATACTCCGCCTCCTCGGCCTTATCCTATCTTCCGATCTCAAGAGGAATCATTACATTGAATCAATAGCTAAATCCATGGCTAGGAAGATTGGGTCACAGTGTCAGGCCAGGAGGTTTGTTCCGCCTGAATACATCTTGCACATATGCAAATCAACCATCCGTCCTTGCATGGAATACTGCTGTCATATCCAGTCAGGTGCCCCTTCTGTTTGTCTCAGTGTTCTTGACAGGCTCCAAAAGAAAATCTGTAATGTGACTTGGCGGCTCAACTCCAGTCACTTTCTCACCGACGGGATGTGGCTTCCCTCTGTCTGTTCTATAAATATTTTCATGGCTTCTGCGCCGACGAACTTAAGTCACTGGTGCCCCTGCCATAGGAGTTTACTCGTGCAACCAGAATGGCAAAAAAGTTCCCGCCCATTCACAGTTAGATCAACCAAATGCAGCCGTTTATTCTACTCCAGCACCTTCTTTTCTTGCACTTCCCGCCTGTGGAACTCTCTCCCATATTCTTGCTTTCCTGATGGCTACAACCTCCAGGTATTTAAATGCAAAGTCAATACTCATCTCTTAACTAGTTGACTCTAGTTCTTTCTACATCACCCTGTATATCCTTTCTTTTCTCTCCACCTTTGCAACTGTCATCACACCTGTATTCCCATCCTTCTCATGCTCCCTTCTCTGACACCCCCTGTAGCTGGTTCATCTTTCTCTTTACTCTCCTCCTGTCTAATCTTTTTCTCTTATGTAGCTCGCTGTGCATTAGTGGCGTTACCGCCTTGCTTGGGGTGAAACGATTAAAAAATATGCAAATTAGACTATTATGTCAGTAAATCTTGTATTAATGCACAACCGCTGACGTCTTCCTTTTGATTTTCAATGCATTTCTTTGCTAGAATCGTTAAAAATTCTTCATTATTATTCATATCAGTCAGTTCTTTGCCGTACGTGATACACGCTTGGGTGTATCACGTACGGCAATAAACTGATGTCTCTTTCGATACGTGACTGACTAGGCAGAAGATTTTCTCGCAGTAGGTTGCCATTACTTTCTATGGCAGACTGGTTGCCAACCAAACCTATAGAACACAGTCTACCCTGCTGTTCAATCCATAGCTGGGGAAAGCAGAAATGGTTTAATACATTTCCATAGGGTATTTGTGTGTAAGTTAATGAAACGAATTCGACTGGAATTCGAACGCGGCTCTCTGATTTCTCATTCGAAGCCAATATTCATTACACCACAACGCACATTATGCATATAAAAGTCGTATTTTTCAGTAATATTTGCAGTAAACCCTGACCAATGGCAGTCTCTTTTTTCTGCATGCACGTATTATAAATATAACGAGTGTATCTCTGTCGTCAGAAATGACGGCAAAATATTTAAGAGGATTATTAGATTATATATATATATATAGCCCTAAATATATATATAGCCCTAAATATTGCATGCTCACATCAACCTTGGCAGCCAACTGCAGTTGTCTGGGTATCCAATCACGCAGTCAAAATACTACACGCCAAAATAACCGCAAACGGAAATTTGCTTTTGGAAGCTGGAATGTACGTACTCTCCAGGATACTAATTCTGCACCTGAGCGTAAAACCGCTCTTGTTTCCCTTGAGTTACAGAAATACAACATTGATATAGCTGCCTTATCTGAAACTCGCCTTGCTGGAATTTCCCAGCTACGTGAAGAAAAGGGTGGATATGACTTCTTTTGGTCTGGAAAAGGTGAAAACGAATCTCGGCAATTTGGAGTTGGATTTGCCATTAAATCAGAACTGGCTAAGTCTCTATCTTCGTTGCCTAAGGGTATTTCGGATCGAATCATAACCCTTTCTTTGGAGTTGGGTGGAAATACCCGGCTGACGATCATCAGTTGTTATGCTCCAACATTGGCTGGCTCAGAACAGGAGAAAGAAGAATTTTACGATCTCCTTCGTGATGTCATCCTCAAGGTGCGCCACAAGGATAAGCTTATTCTTGCTGGGGACTTTAATGCTCGCGTTGGAAATGATGGCCAATCTTGGACTGGTGTACTAGGTGGTCATGGTGTAGGCAAGGTAAATGAAAACGGTTTGAGGCTTCTCACTATCTGTAGGGAGTTTGGCCTTAACATTACAAATACCTTGTTCCAACAAGCAAACCACCACAAAACCACCTGGATGCATCCTCGGTCTAAGGATTGGCATCTCATAGACTATATCATCACAAAACGAAGAGACATCAGTGACTTCAACATCACTCGCTCATTTCACACATCCTGCTACCTTTCAGATCATGCTTTCTTGCGAAGTAGACTCTCATTGAGTTTATACAAGCGTAGGGTGTTTAGGTCAACAGCTCCGAAACGGATTGATGTCCTTCCCCTGAAATTAGCAGACAAGAAATATGAAATCTCTGTTAAGCTTGAGGCTGCCTTGGACTCAGTGAATATCACTGATGATATAGAATGTTCTTGGAAAGCATTGCAGAAGGCAACTCATTCAACAGCAGTAGAAGTTCTTGGAATTCCGCGTAGAAAGCACCAGGACTGGTTTGATGAAAACAACGAGGATGCAAAAAAGCTCATTAACAAGATGCACACTACACACAAAGCCTGGATAGAGGACAAGAATTCGTCTGCCAAGCAGATGTCTTACAGGAAATGCAAAGGTGAGGTGCAAAGGGCTCTCAGAGCCATAAAGGAACAGTGGTGGTATAAGAAAGCAATTGAGCTCCAAGAAGCTTCTGACAGTAAAAACACCAAAGCATTCTATAATGGTCTTAAAGAAATATTTGGGCCTGAAACGAATGGTGCCTCACCTGTATGTACAACGGACGGGGAAACGCTGCTCACTGATAAGTCAGATATTCTAAAGAGATGGAAGGAACACTTTGAGACAGTTCTAAACACATCATCTGAAGTCGACAATGATGTCATCTCGTCCCTTCCACAATGTGCTGAAATTCCTGAATTGTCATTTGAACCAGCTTATCAAGAGGTACTTGAATCTATCAAACAGATTGTCTCCGGTAAATCCCCGTCACCTGATGATCCCATCCCTCCTGAAGTGTACAAATGTGGCGGACATGCTTTAGTAAAGAAGCTACATGCTCTTTTTGTGGAAATATGGAAAGCCGGGCGTGTTCCGCAAGATTATAAGGATGCATGTATTAAGCACTTGTACAAGAATAAAGGAGCAAAGAATCTCTGCGACAATCATCGGGGAATATCACTTCTTTCCATTGCTGGAAAAATTCTGGCCAGATTAATTCTGAACCGAATTACCACACATCTTGTTGATAAAATCTACCCTGAGTCACAGTGTGGCTTCCGATCTGGTCGTGGCACCATTGACATGATATTTTCGCTCCGACAAGTTGCAGAAAAGGTACGAGAGAAGAACCAGGAACTGTACATGGTGTTTGTCGATTTGACAAAAGCCTTTGATTCAGTGAACCGTGACCCTCTCTGGAAAGTTCTGCGCAAGCTTGGCATACCTGAAAATATGCTTAAGGTGATCATCTCTTTTCATGAAGGAATGAAGGCTAAGGTTGTGTCTGACGGAATGACGTCAGACGCCTTCGACGTCACAAATGGGACAAAACAGGGGTGTGTGATGGCTCCTGTACTTTTTGCTCTTTATTTTTCCCTGATGCTGAAATATGCCTTTGGTGATATTGATACTGGCGTGAAACTTCAGTTCCGTTCTTCTGGTGGTTTATTCAACCATCAGAGGTTTAAAGCCAAGACCCTTGTTCGAACTGAAATAATCCGAGATTTGCTCTTTGCAGATGATGCTGCTCTTGTAGCAACATCTTTCGAAGAGGCACAGTTTTTGCTCGATCGTTTCGCAACTGCATGTACGGCTTTTGGGTTTACAATCAGCATTAAAAAGACAGAGGTGGTGCATCAACCATACATACCTCCAAAGCAAGTCGCGGGAGTGAGGACAGAGCCACCTGAATATCGTTTTCCAGAAAGACAACTGAAGGTGGATGGTCAAGCCGTTAAGTATACAAAGTGTTTTCCCTACTTGGGCAGCAAGGTGAATCATGATGGTTCATTGGATGACGAAATTGTCAACAGGATTGCGAGGGCTACACATGCCTTTGGGAAGTTGCGCCATCGCCTGTGGGATGAACGTGGGATCCGATTGGATACGAAAATTGTGGTTTATCGAGCTGTTATTCTCTCCATCCTCCTGTATGGCTCTGAGTCTTGGACTCCTTATAGACTTCACATCCGTCAGCTGGATGTATTTCACAAACACTGTTTGCGGTCAATCTGTGGTCTTAGCATTCGAGACAAGATGCCCAACGTTGACCTCTTCAGAAAATGTAATATTTCTGGAATAGAGCCATTCCTCATTCAGTTCCAACTACGTTGGACTGGACACGTATTGAGGATGACCGAGGAAAGGATACCAAAAATCATGATGTACAGTCAATTGGAGAGCGGTAGGAGAAATGTTGGACGGCCTTTACTGAGGTACAAGGATAAGATCAGGAGTAATTTGATTTCTCTCAATCTGCCTCACAACATTCTTGAGAGCAGAGTCTCTGATCGAATGGAGTGGAAGGCATGTTGTTTTGATGGTCTTCAGCGTTTCAAATCTGACAGTCTGAATCATATGAGTCAGAAACGAGAGAGAGTCAAGCGGGCTGTATTGGTACCTGCAAATGCATCCCATAACCAGCACACTTGCATTCTGTGTGGATTGATTTGTAAGTCCCTTGCTGGACTTAGATGTCATCAGAGGCTGAAGCATGGATGAAGTCAGAGTTGTCGGAACCTCATACGTCGAGATCGACGGGAGAGTCCATCATATATATATATTCCATTTTTAAACGAGTTATTCGCTACCCAGGTTTCTACCATGAGTGGTTTCTTCAGGCGATTTTTAATAACTGATTTTACCTTTTACCGTTTTTCTTTTAAAGAACGCTCTTGTAACGGTGTTTTATTTGAATGTTCACATGGTAGAGAATTTATGAACACGCATTATTTAAATTCAAACGAATTATGACGTTTTCATCCATGGTTGTATGAACCTGAGAGGTATTTCTTAGTGTGGATGCATTTAGTCATAATTTCTGTTCTTTCATTTAACAGTTCGTTTTTATTTGGGTATGTCATAATTTGGGTATGTCATAATTTGAGTCTGTCATAATTTGGGTCTGTCATAATTTGGGTATGTCATAATTTGGGTCTGTCATAATTTGGGTCTGTCATAATTTGGGTCTGTCATAATTTGGGTCTGTCATAATTTGGGTATGTCATAATTTCCAATTTTTCTAATTGAGAAGTTGAATCTACGCATCATTCATTCAGCAATGAATTAGAACACTCTCGGCTATTAGGCGTGTATAATGATAATATACACGCTAAAAAGTTTGCCTCCTTCTACCGAGTGCCCGTAGTCAATTGGAGTAGATAGACTAAACTATCGCCCGGTTCACACTCCACCCACATCTATTGAACAGGTGAAGAGGCTCATCCCTTGTTTCCTGTTTAGGATGCGGTTTCCGGTTTTCTCTTTTGCAATCTTTTCACTCTTTTCCTTATTTTTTATTTTTTTTTCAATTGGAGTAGATAGACTAAACTATCGCCCGGTTCACACTCCACCCACATCTATTGAACAGGTGAAGAGGCTCATCCCTTGTTTCCTGTTTAGGATGCGGTTTCCGGTTTTCTCTTTTCCATTCTTTTCACTCTTTTCCTTTATTATTCTTTTTTTCAATTGGAGTAGATAGACTAAACTATCGCCCGGTTCACACTCCACCCACATCTATTGAACAGGTGAAGAGGCTCATCCCTTGTTTCCTGTTTAGGATGCGGTTTCCGGTTTTCTCTTTTCCATTCTTTTCACTCTTTTCCTTTATTATTCTTTTTTTTCGATTGGAGTAGATAGACTAAACTATCGCCCGGTTCACACTCCACCCACATCTATTGAACAGGTGAAGAGGCTCATCCCTTGTTTCCTGTTTAGGATGTGGTTTCCGGCTTTCTCTTTTCCATTCTTTTTACCCTTACGTAGCCCCCTGCGCATCAGTGGCGTTACCGCCTTGCTTGGGGTGATATGATTAAAAAAAAAAAAAAAAAAAAGTTCAGAGGTAGAATCTCCGACTGACGCCAATTCGGTCGGGTTTCAGTCCTGGATAAAAAAACAATCGGCTGTCCAACCGTACTGATGTGCTGTGATACAGCGAAACAGATCTGTCTGCGGATGACAATAATATATATATATATATATATACTAACAAAATAGCAAGATCGCCAAGACCAACCTCTTCTGCAAATGGGTTAGTCTTAGTAGTGTGTATTTATTTGGTTAGTACATGATCTGCCTTTGCCCTGACGAGCCGTTGTGCGAAACCGCGGTATTAAAGAAAAAAAATTTTGAGATTAGAATACACGCAGAGTCGGTTTAATAATAATAATAATAATTAATTATTATTATTATTATTATTATATATATATATATATATATATATATATATATATATTCAACTTGTAAATTAGAAAATGCAAATATGCTAGTGTGTGTATATATATTCAACTTGTAAATTAGAAAATGCAAATATGCTAGTGTGTGTGTATATATATATATATATATATATATATATATATATATATATATATATTCAACTTGTAAATTAGAATTCCGAGTACTAAACTCGGTATAGTACCCTTCTGCAGTTGCGGATCCAAGAAAAATTGTCTTGTTGTAGGCAAATTTCGATCTGCCAATGTCATCTGCCAAGCTACCATTGTCCACAAAGAGAACAAGGAAAATCATAATGTGTAGATTGGAATTTTGGCGGAGGTTTGGAAACAAACATTTTATTTTCATAGGCACACTTTTATCGACCCTAAACTAAATGTAATCTATGCTGCGTAGAAAAAATTAAGATATTGAAATATTATAATCAAAATTTACTTCTTAATCAACAGAACGAGTGTCACCATAAGGCATTAACTATTCCCTTCCTTTCAATTTAATCCTCATTAATTTTTAGCCTAAATTTATTGATACTGGTTAGAATTTACTTTTATAGACGTGATACCGTTAGGTTTATTCTTACCGGTGAGGTTTGACCCCTCGAGCAAGCTCTCTTTCCTCCCCGTCTATGTTTAGTGCGCTATTATACTCCTTCTCACCACTTCTTGGCCTCTCCCTCTCCTAACTAATCTTCTTTGTCTCTTCTTTTTTCAAACTAATCTTTATTTTCGGTTACATTAGAATTTCTTCATTTTACATCCGGCTGAATTCGAAAAAAAGCGGGTTCTAAGAACCTGTTGAAATGGCTATTCCACAAATATAAAATTTTGAAATTGCATATGAAATGAATAAGTATTTGTTCTGTAAATTAAATTTGCATCGAGCTCTTTTTTGGATCAGTTTTAATATTTAACCTAATATTAATAGGATCCATTGGGATTATTTACTAAATCTTTTCTTGGAAGTATTACTGCTAAGACAGATCGACCGTGGTCGAGAATCCATGCAGATTTCACAAGTTCATTAGAGGGCTTCTATTACTTGATTGTAGTAGACAGTTTCAGCAAATGGCTAGAAGTATTTCGTTGTAGAAAACCTATTTCTGAGACGACAATAAATTGCCTCCACCAGCTGTTTGCCCGCTTCGGAGTGGTGGATTGTCTAGTCACCGATAATGGGACACAATTTACATCTGAGGACTTTCAAGAATTTTGTGAAAGCTTTCAAGTGAAACACATAAAATCTCCGCCATATCACCCAAGGTCAAACGGTCAAGCGTAGAAGTTTGTAGATACACTAAAAAAGAATGGCTATTCCTGGCTGGCTGTCTGTTGCTGCTGCTGCTCTCTCTCTCTCTCTCTCTCTCTCTCTCTCTCTCTGTGTGTGCGCGCGCGCGCGTGTGTGTATGTGTGTGTATTCTAGTTGGGGCCTTTTTGGTCTGATGATATCAGTCTGCTTTTATGTGTGGTTCATCTTAGTGTGACCTGACTGTTTTTTTGAAAGGCTGAGAACACACTCGGACAGACAAAAGCTTCTCTGCCATTCTGAAGATGAGATTTTGATCTCAAAATATTAATGTTTAATAAATAGGTAATACCCAAACACTTCGTTACCTTCCTTTATTTTACTCAACGCATTGTGACAGCCTTCAAGACATAACCGTATGATTAAAAAAATCCATTCTCATCGCGTGTGACAATAAGATGTAAAAAAATATGAAAGGTCACAATTCTTATTTAAAAGACTTGCTGGAGATCGTAGAACATTGTTTTGTTCTCAAAGGAAAGCTCACGAAAAAACCCTAATGGCGACTTTGCAAGTTCTCCCAATTAAATTTAGATACCAAATGGACAGTGTAGATACAAGATTTCGATTTGAAAGTGTTGTGAGGTCTCCCCTTTTTACATGATAACAGATTCGTCTAGAGTATATATATTCTCCTACGTAGAAGCAAGACGTCAGATGAGAGACATCGTCAGACTTCGAGAGATCCGCGAGATAACGTCAGATCCGAGATATACCGAAAGATACCGAAAGATACCGAGAGATACAGCGTCGGTAATTCATAGTAACTCTCAGCTCCACTCAGCAGAATATTATTATACAGCACCCGTCAGCTTCCGACGTGGACATACTAATTCTACTACAGCTTCACTTCAGAGACATTGTATATATCAGTCTTACTAACTGTATTCCTGGATTACTAACCTGCATTCAAGTTTGTATGTTTCCGTTTAATATACTTATTTTTCTATCTCCAATTCTGTTTAGTGACGGATGCGCGTTGTGGTGCAGTGGATATCGGCTCGGAAAGAGAAATCGGTGAGCCGAGTTAGAATTCCAGTTGAATACCCTGCATTCACTTAAGCATTGGTACCCTTGGGAAAGGTATTAATCCGTTCCTTCCCTCCAGTTATGGGTTAAATAACAGGGTAGGACGTGGGGACCCTGCCTTTAAAAACAAATCCCAATGAATCTTGATACTCGAAAAGAAAAAAGTATTACTAGACACAAAACTTATATAAAAACAACAATAAATTGTTGAAAGAAAAAGGTATTACCAGCAATAAATAAATAATAATAATAAAAGAATTTAGTTGGCAATAAATGACCCGCCGAAGCTGATATGCCATAAAACAAAAACAACCAACCAACCAATTCTGTTTGTTGCTCCTTTATTTTGTGCGGTTCCTATTCCCGCGATCCACAATCCAAAGTTTGGTTTTGTGAAAGTAGCAGAGTATGAAACGTTTCGAAGAATGGAATTATATACAGTGAATAATAATTAGTTTATATTGGATTTCTATTCGAACCAGATTTTGATTTTTGTGTTTAATTGGAGTAGATAGACCAATTTGGAGTAGATAGATAAATCTATCGCCCGGGTCACACTCCACTCACATCTATTGAACAGGTGAAGAGGCTCATCCCTTGTTCCCTGTTTAGGATGTGGTTTCCGGCTTTCTCTTTTCCAATCGTTTCACTCTTACGTAGCCCCTGCACATCAGTGGCATTACCACCTTGCTCGGGGTGATACGATTAAAACAAAACATACTTGTTAGCTTTTTATTTTATTTATTTATTTATTTTTTTTTTTCACAGCGAAAAAAGCGAAGGCGGAACGCGACACGTAAAAAGACGACGTCGTCGCGCTGATGGTACGTATAGTGCCTCTGAGTCGTACCACAGCGATGATAGTGGCCTTGAAGGGGACCGTCTTCGGCAAAGGCGTGACAAAGAGAGGCGGAGACGACGTCAGAAGAGACATGGCAGCGATAGCGATCACAGTTATTTTAGTGAGGTCAGCAATGGTGGCACGCGGCATACCCGACGAAGAAGGCGATTGAGGGACAAGCATGGTAATGTCATTGGACACGGAAGTGTTGACGATTATTGCAGCTCAGGTAAGTAATAGCATCTGATTTTTCATCTTTTGTGCCGTCTTATTTCAGCACGTTGGTGATCATGGTTCTCCACAATTTCTTGTACTTGCTCGCTCGTAAATTTTGTCTTCTTGTTATTTTTTTAAACCTTGTTCCAACATTCATTTACTCAAGCACATTATTCTTCTATGTGCCATGTTTCTTCAGGGCATTGGTGATCATGGCTCTCCACAATTTCCTGTCCTTAGTAGCTCTTAATAAATTTTGTCTTCTTGTTATTTTTTTAAACCTTGTTCAAATATCCATTTACTCAAGCTTCTTCTTCTTTTATGTGCCGTGTACCTTCGGGACGTTGGTGATCATGGCTTTCCACAATTTCTTGCACTTGGTAGCACGTAATAAATTCTGTCTTCTTGTTATTTTTAAAAACCTTGTTCAAATATCCATTTACTCAGGATTCTTCTTCTTCTTCTATGTGCCGTGTACATTCAGGACGTTGGGGATCATAGCTCTCCACAATTTCCTGACCTTTTTGGGTCTTAATTTTTTTCTTATCATTATCTATAAAAATCCCAAAAAACTTACAATTCGTCAGTTAATTGCCATGCGTGCCATACGTGATAAACGCTTGGGCGATCATGTCTTTTTCGATCCATAACTGACTACGCAGATTTTCTCGCAGTAGGTTGCCATTTCTTTCTACGTTAGACTGGTTGTCAACCATGGCAACAGAATCCAATCTGTCCTGCTATCCCAATGCACCTTCGAATTTGTTTCGTATTTTTCATCCTCTTTTAAACACTTCCTAGATATTTATATTTCTCTACGTGTTTAAATTTTGCTTGTTTAAGTTGCATTTTGGGCTCATGATATTGCCAACAACCATGCATTCTATCTTCTTATAGTTAATGCTTAGTCCTTCCTTCTTGCTTTCTTTCACTACCTTCTGTAGGAGGTTTTCTAGTTTTGTTTCCGTGTCTGCTATCAACATTGGATCAACTGTAAGTCACAGGACCACAGTGTTAAAGTATAGGATACGTATGGATGGAATAAAAAAAACACCATATCTTGATAAGACACATGTCGAAACACAATAGCTACTTTTGTAACGATATTATAACATATTCATGTTATAGATTCTAAATAAATAGTACCACAGTATTATGTAGATTAGATATGGGAAACACATCTAAAGTTATTTATAAATGGAACTTTGTCTCTGTGTGTGTATCCGTTACCTATAGACTCCAAAACGGCTGAACCGATTTTCTTGAAAATTTACACAGTTGTACTATAAACGTATGCGAGTGTTCTTAGCTAGGTTTTGTGTCGGGGTACCCCGATAAATATCGAAAATCGATAATCGAAAAAATCGGGTTATAGAAGGAGTGGTCTGATTTTAATCAAATGTGATACACTCATAGACAAAGACATAAGAAACGATATTCAGAAGTTTCAAGGTTGCAGTTCTTACGATAGTGCAGAAAATCAATAATATATATATATATATATATATATATATATATATATATAAGCAAGATGTTTGTGTTGTGTGTGTGTCTGTTTATCTGTCTGTATGCCCTTTATACAAATCCACAATTTTTATCTGATTCTCACCAAACTTCAAAATTTGACTTATATCCATTCATTTTTCTTTCAGTCTACGGTTTTGCTTTAACTGGAAACAACTATTGTTTTTAGTCTTTGGAGACAACGTCCAAAGAGTCTGAGCTCCAGGACCATGGATTAGTTTTAAACCTTTCATTACACCCGAGCAACGCCGAGCTATACTGCTAGTTTACACTAGTTGTGAAAGATTGCATCTTTCAAGTGCTGTTCTTTTTTAACTTCTCGCGCACGTGCCGTTTCTAAGGCATTTTCCATCACAGGGTTTCAGGTTCTCGTTCCATGATGTGCTGCCTGAATTTTGTCCTTCATTTGTTGGAGAGTCTGAGGATTTTCTTTTGTGGATAACCGTCAAGGAATAATTGACCTCTTGTCAAATCAGACCCCGGGGCGCTTATCGTATGAGCTGTGGCCCCATCTTGTACGGAAAAAGGTTGATGCGTTAAGAGTGACGTCCGAGAGATGGAAACCTGTCGAGACCTTCGAATTGATGCGTTCGGATCTTTTTCGATACTCTCCCTTACTCTCTCAAATACTCCTTCGTTATTAACCGAACGGGGTCTGCCACCTCGTGGAAGCTCATTTACTGAACCATTACTTTCAAAATCTCTCCCCACCGTAATGGCGACGATATGCTCGAAATGCTTGAATTATTGATCCTTGGCTTCGGTAGAAAGATTTTCACTAATTGACTTTGTTTCTCAGTCGTGCATATTTACAAGATTAAAAAACAAACCCTTTATAAAAGACCTGAAAGAATCCTAAAAATATTCATAAACAAAATCTTTATTCAAATTTCAGACCCTCTGATGATTTTGGGGACACCTTGCAGTATTTTAAACATTCTCTATTTTTTTATACAATTCAAAACAGAAATATTTACTTAAAAAGCATGAAAATTTTTACCAAAATTAACATAATACGAATCACAACAGTAAAAATAATGAAGAAATTTTGACATTGCATTTCTCATATTTTATATTTTCACCGATTTCTCTTTCCGAGCCAATATCCACTGCACCACAAGGCACATCCGTCACTAAACGCTTACAGCACCTGGTATACCCAAGCGTTCACCCATCTAAGTACTGACCAGGCTCAACGTTGCTTAACTTTGGTGATCGAGCGAGAGCCGGTGTATTCAATGTGATATGGCCGTAAGCCATTCTGCAAAATGGATTCTGACAAGGAAAAAACTTCCTGGCCCGACACAGTGACCCATCCTTTCTAGCGGGGTCTGCCACCTCGTGGAAGCTCATTTACTGAACCATTACTTTCAAAATCTCTCCCACCGTATGAGCTGTGGCCCCATCTTGTACGGAAAAAGGTTAATGCGTTAAGAGTGACGTCCGAGAGATGGAAACCTGTCGAGACCTTCGAATTGATGCGTTCGGATCTTTTTCGATACTCTCCCTTACTCTCTCAAATACTCCTTCGTTATTAACCGAACGGGGTCTGCCACCTCGTGGAAGCTCATTTACTGAACCATTACTTTCAAAATCTCTCCCACCGTAATGGCGACGTTATGCTCGAAATACTTGAATTATTGATCCTTGGCTTCGGTAGAAAGATTTTCACTAATTGACTTTGTTTCTCAGTCGTGCATATTTACAAGATTAAAAAACAAACCCTTTATAAAAGACCTGAAAGAATCCTAAAAATATTCATAAACAAAATCTTTATTCAAATTTCAGACCCTCTGATGATTTTGGGGACACCTTGCAGTATTTTAAACATTCTCTATTTTTTATACAGTTCAAAACAGAAATATTTACCTAATAAGCATGACGAAAATTTTTACCAAAGTAACTTAATACGAATCACATATACGAAATACGAAATTTTGACATTGCATTGATCAGATTTTCTGTATGAGTAAACGAGATTTTTTTTCAATAAAATTATCTTTATTCTAAAAATAATTTTGCTTTTTAAATCAAAATTAAAAATATAAAAGAAGATAATGCAATCCAAAATATGACTCAATATTTATATAATTTTGTAATTAAATTTCCGTATGAATAATCTCGGGATTTCGTAGCTACATTTAAATTTAATGTTATCTTCTGTAGAAGTGAATTAACATTTTTAAATCATCAAAAAATTTAAAAGGAGAAAATATGACGGTCATATTTAGTAATTTTTCAATTGAATTGTATTTTTACAATATAAAGATATGATAATTTTTAATTGTTTATAACAATTTTTTTTACACACAAACTTTTTCAAGGCATTTAGTATAAAACTTCTTTTGTTTTTGTCTGTTACAGATTCCAGCATCAGGTACGGGCGTTTTCTCGTCAGCAAAATGAACACCGATTAGGACCACTTAGATGTTTCAGCACGAACAGATTTTACAAGTCCAAAATTTACCCTCAGAACAAAATTGGAAAAACCTCATCACATCAATAAACTTCTACGCACTCTTTTTTTTAGTAAAATACTTTATAAAGTTTATATATATATATATATCGCCCCAAGCAAGGCATTTTACTGCCACTGTTTTGCAGGGGGTTACATAAGAGGAAAGTTATGCGAAAAAGTGACAGGTTATAGGGAGTGTCAGGAAGTGGGTAAGAGAAAAATGAGAATACTGACTATCTATCTATCTATCTATCTATCTATGACTTTTCATATCTATCTTTTTTTAATCATATCGCCCCAAGCAAAGCATTTTACTGCCGATGTTTTGCAGGGGGTTACATAGGAGGAAAGTTATGAGAAAGAGTGACAGGTTATAGGGGGTGTCAGGAAGTGGGTAAGAGAAGGATGAGAATACTGATGAGAGTGGAGTGGACGGAGAAAGGAGCATGAGAGAGACGATGCAGGTTAGTGAGATAGGAGATGACTATTGACTTTACATTTAAATTCTTGGAGATTGTAGCTGTCGGGGAAGAAAGTAAACGGAAGGGAATTCCACAGACGAGATGTGCGAGAAAAGAAGCTGTTGGAGTAGAATTTGCGATTACAATTTATTGGTTTCACAGTAAAAGGGTGGGACCTAGTTGCTAATCTTGTGGCTCGAGTAAGTGCGTTAATCGCTCGATCAACCATAGTAAATTTTGGTCCATGTTCTTAGAACATTTCACTTCTCTTGGCTGATCCGTTTATCATCACAATGGAGGATACGAAATAATGAAAAGCGATAAAATATAAAGAAAAAGAAACTAAATGAAATTGGCTCG
Source organism: Ascarosepion bandense (assembly GCA_037127315.1). Classification (NCBI taxonomy): domain Eukaryota; kingdom Metazoa; phylum Mollusca; class Cephalopoda; order Sepiida; family Sepiidae; genus Ascarosepion; species Ascarosepion bandense. The sequence continues at coordinate 373,110 of JBBBDQ010000655.1, forward strand.
ATTATATGCCCAAACAAATATTATTAAAAAATAAATAAATGTAAAATATCAAATCTAAGCGACCCCTCTCCTTCGAGATAATATATAGTTACATCAGTATAAATATCACCTTTGTCCAATGAAATTCTTATGGGAAAACACATCTTTTCCTCAGTAAATAGACTCTCCCTCCTATATTAATAAGAGTTAAGGAGGAGTTCTTTGGAGTTCTATTGGAGTTCTATTGCAGTTCAGTAGAACTACTAGGCAGTTGATATTAGTCGGCAGTTAGCCGAATACTAAGGAGTCAGCTTTTAGTAGAAGATTACTAAGTTCCTAACATTTTGGGTACGTTCAGTCGATTAGCAACCGACATAACACGATTATAACCTTCAGTGCGAAAACTACTCCACAACAAAAACACATCACACACAAAAGAAAATTCAACTTTGTCAGTAATTTTCCGAATATTGTTCTGGCCTATAAAAATTTAAATATCATTTTCTATCATATACAGTGCCATGCAAAAGTTTACAAAACATTACAAAAATTTTCTTTGGTTATTTCTAACACAGGTTAATAAACTTTTACTGCTAATAATACATATGTTTAGTCAAACAATCAGATTTTTAAAAAATAATCGATAAAAATATCCTACGAAGAAAAAACAATATTTAATAACGCAAAAGTTTACAATATTCAGTCAGTCAGTTAAGTGCCATACGTGATACACAGTTTGGGCGATCATGTCTCGACAGAAACATGACTGACTGGGCAGAAGATTATCCTGAAGTAGGTTGCCATTGCTTTCTGCGGTAGACTGGTTGCCAGCCAAGGCTATAGAACCCAATCTATCCTGTTATTTAACCCATAACTGGAAGGAATAGGCGGATTACTACCTTTCCCAAGGGTATTTGCGCGTAAGTGAATGCAATGAATTCAACTGGAATTTGAACTCGGCTCCCGGATTTCTCGTTCCAAGCCGATATCCACTGCACCACAACGCACATCCCTATATTACAATATTACATCATCTATCAATATTTTGTAGCGCAAACGTTAATATTATGCACAACATGGCGTTTAGAGTCGTCCTCTATGAAGTTCTTGCATGTTTCTTGGCTAATATTTTTACATTCTTGACGACAAAATCTTTTTAGTTCATGAAGGCTTTCCTTCTTTGAATTCTCAATTTCAGCTCTCTCCATAAATTTTCAATCGGATTGAGATCTAGACACTGACCTGGCCATTTTAGAACGTCTATTCTATTTGATGATGTGCATTGCATTGTGGATATCGATTCGGTAACGAGAGATCGGGAGGCCGAGTTCGAATTCTAGTTGAATTCCTTGCATTCACTTACGCACAAATACCCTTATAAAAAGTATTAATCCGTCTCTTCCCTCTAGTTATGGGTTAAATAATAGGGAAGATTGGGTTCTATAGCCTTGGCTGGCAACCAGTCTAACGCAGAAAGCAATGGCAACCTACTGCGGGATAATCTTCTGCCCAGTCAGTCATGTCTCTTTCGAGACATGATCGCCCAGAGCGTGTATCACGTATGGCACTTAACTGACTGACTGAATATAATAGTGGAAAACATGATTACGGCTTCTACTGGGCATAAAGTGGGGTATCGGTTTTATATTGTTATGAAGTAATAAATTGATCTCCCACTAATTGCTATTTAATAATATCATACATCTCTTCCCTCTCTAGCTATGAGTCAAATTATAGGACATATTGGGTTTCTATAGCCTTGGCTGGCAACAACTCTACTGCAGAAAGCAATTACAACATACTGCGGGATAATCTTCTGCCCAGTCAGTTATGTCTCGAAAGAGACATGATCACCCAGAGCGTGTATCACGTATGGCACTTAACTGACCTATGCTATTTGAACTTGAACCATGATTTTGTAAGTTTTGTGACATGTTTAGGATCATTGTCTTGTTGAAAGACCAAACTTATTTTTAAGTCCAGCGAATGTGCCCTTTGGCGTAAATTTCTCTCCAAAATATCTCTATAATATGCTCATTCATCTTCCGTCCTATTGTTTCAATGTTCCGTACATATTGGGTCCTAAATTAACCCCAGGTCATGATCATCCGCCCCCAAATCTTACTGTTGGAATCGTATTCTTCAGTGAAGAATATTCAGTAACCTTTTTTCTCCAGATTTTTGCCGCAGCATTTCCACCAAAAAATATCAATTTTCGTTTCGTCTGACCAAAGCAGACTTTCCTAAAATGCTGCAGGTTTGACACAATATTTGACACAATATTGACACAATATTGACACTCGTTTGCAAACTCAAGTCTAGCAAGAACGTTTTTCTCTCTTAAGAAGTGTTTATTTCATTGGCGTCCTCCAAAAATGTCATATCGACGAAGTGAACGACTAATTTTATCCGTACTTTTGCTTCACTTACTTCTAGTTTACCTTGAAGTTCTTTCTGTAACTTGGGGAACGTTGCCAACTTTTTCAGCCAATAACCTAATAAACTTCTTTATTTCATGTAAGTTTTGTGGGTTACTGCTTTGAATTCTTAGTTTCAACTCTCTATAATTTTTTAATCTGATTAAGATCTGGAGATTAACTTGGCCACTTGGGAGTAATATATATATATATATATATATATATATATATATATATATATATATATATGTATGTATAGTACTACGCAAAAGTTTATAACACATTCCAAAAGATTTTTCTCTGGATATTTCTAACACAGATTAATGAAACATTTACTGATGATAATACTTATGTTTAAAATGTTAGTCAAGCAATTAGATGTTTAAAAAATTATCAATAAAAATATTTCATGAAAAAAGTCAGTATTTAATAAACCAAAATTTTACAACAGAATTATTAAATCCCCTTTTAATATTTCGTAATAATGTTAATATTAGCATTTACGCGTTTAGAGCAGACCCCCTACGAATTCCTTGAATGTTTCTTGGCTAATATTTTACTATTCTCACGACAAAACTTCATTATTCGATGTAGGTTTTGTGGCTTCCTTCTTTGAATTCTCAGTTTCAACTCTCGATAAATTTTTAATCGGATTAAGATCTAGAGATTATCTTGGCCACTTTAGAACGTTTATTCTATTTGAGCTTAACAATGATCTTGTAAGCGTTGCAGTATTTTTAGGATCATCTTAGTTTCAAACCCAGCTAATGTGCACTCTGGCGTAAATTTCTTTCCAATATACCCCTATAATATGCCCCATTCATCGTCCCATCCATTATTTCAATCCCCCCCACCCACACTGAACACCTAAGCAACGCCAGATCATGATTCATCCACCTTCTAATTTTACTGTTTGGATATTATTCTTCGGCCAATATTCAGTACCCTTCACCTTCAGGTTCTTTTGCCAGAGCGTTTCTGCCAAAAAGTTCAATTTTAGTTTCGTCTGATCAAAGCAGATTTTTCTAAAATGCTGCAGGTTTGATATAATTCTTGTTTGCAAAATCCAGTCTAGCAAGAACGTGTTTTCGCTTAAAAAGTGTATTTTTATTCTTGGAGTCCTCGAAAAGATGTCGTTTCGACAAAATGAATGACTAATTTAATCCGTCCTCACTTTTACTCCACTTACTTTCTGGCCTTGCATTCACTTACACGCAAATACCCTTGTGAAAGGTATTAATCCGTCTATTCCTTCCAGTTATGGGTTAAATAATAGGACAGATTGGGTTCTATAGCCTTGGTCGGCAACCACTCTACTGCAGAAAGCAATGGCAACCTACTGCGGGATAATCTTCTGCCCAGTCAGTCATGTCTCTGTCGAGACATGATCGCCCAAGCGTGTATCACGTATGGCACTTAACTGACTGACTTTCTGGCCTCCCTGAAGTTCTTTAAGCCTAACTTGGGACTCGTTGCAACATTTTCTCGTCTGTCATCTTGCTATACGTTCCGTTAACTTTCTAAGACGACCAGAGCTTTTTGGGGACGAATGGAATGACATGTCTTCAAATGACGAACCATCGTACCAGCTGAACGCAATTGCACATTTAACTGACTAAATATCTTCCTTTAACTAAGTCCGTTTCTATGAAAGTCAGCATTACGTCTATGGAGGTCATGATTAATTATTTTGCATTTCCCCATTTTGTCAATGTTTAAAGGATGATTGACAGAAAAAGACTTACGTAATACTTTTAATCATTCTTAAAAGTAATCATAAAATTAATCTGGAACTTTTTAAAAACAAACCCATCATAAGTTGGAACATTCTTGTAAAATTTGAATATTTCATAAAAAACAAAAGCTGCTGTAAATAAAAACCGAAAGTGATGAGTTACTAAATATCGATTTTTCTTCGTTGGATACTTTTAAAAAAAAAGTTGTTCTTTTTTAAGTTTACATGTTTGACAATGCCTAAATATATGTTTTACGAGTAGTAAAAGTTTAAGTAATATAACTGTATTAGTCAGTCAGTTAAGTGCCATACGTGAAATACGCATGGATGATCATGTCTCGAAAGAGACATGACTGACTGGGCAGAAGATTATCCCGCAGTAGGTTGCCATTGCTTTCTGCGGTAGACTGGTTGCCTGCCAATGCTATAGAACCCAATCTGTCCTGTTATTTAACCCTTAACTGGAAGGAAGAGACAGATTAATACCTTTCCCAAGGGTATTTGTGCGTAAATGAATGCAATGAATTCAACTGGAATTCGAACTCGGCTTCCCGATTTCACGTTCCGAGCCGATATTCACTGCACCACAACGGACATCTATATTAGAAATACCTAAAAACATTTTTTGTAATATTTTATAAACTTTTGCGTGTGACTATATATATATATATATATATATATATATATATATATATATATATATAAATTCAGATAAAACTTAGCGGGGAAATAGCCATTTTTTAACATGTTATTTTAAGACATGCATTCCGAACAACGCCGATGTGCATTAATAATAACACTATTAACCTATACTATTGCAACCAAATGCATAATAATTACAAACAAGATGAAAAAACCCTCAAAAACATAATACGTATAAATGTTAAACCAATAAATAATAATAATCAAATTAAGCTCATCATATATTATAAAGAAATTTAAAACAATTGACCTCATAGTCTCTAATAACCCTACAACCACACAACAAAATCCCCTACAGAAAACCAATGAAGTGTATCTATTTACATGCCCGCTCAGGTGCTAGTAATAAACCCACTACCTACATTGGTTTTACTACAACCACGCTCTCCCGTAGACTTACCTGTCACCTTTCTGATCATAGCTTAATTAAACAACTCACACATACACACAGTAGAAAGGACCTTCAGATATTGAAGGCCATCTACATTAACTCAAAACAACAAGTTATCGTTGCATAGCAATGATTTATGTCAACACAAGATAATATCATCATTGATGGTGGATGTCTTTATGTTAACGTCCGTGTAACCTCTCTGAAGCTCATGTGAGCCGAAAGCTTAGAACCAGCATAATAAAAAATATCCAAATTTTGGAGAATTTTTGTCCTTATTTTCACCTGAAATTAAAGCCAAAATACGATGTTTAAACATAATAAATATTCATTGTCTGTTATATTTAACAATATATATATATATATATATATATATATATATATATATATATAGTCATCCGCAGACATGTGTTTCGCTGTATCACAGCTCATCAGTACAGTTAGACATCCGACTGCTTTTTACCCAGGATTGAAACCCGACCGAATTGGCTATGGGCGCTCGGTAGAAGGAAGCAGACTTTTAGCGTGTGATTTATCATGTATACACAAGGCAATATATATATATATATATATATATATATATATATATTATCCTACATCTAAAGTACAAATCGGAGTTTTATTCAGCCATCATAATATGCACCTGATGATTGCGTAGTGCATGAAACTCCGAGTCGTGCTTTAGATGTATGATAATATGTATATTTATTAATATATAACCAAGAGCTCTGTTATATTACATTGAGAGCTGTTCTATTAACAGTGGATAAATATTTGTATATGTGTGTGTACCTGCGTTTATACACACAAAAACGTGAGCGACAATTACATTCCTCGGATACATAATGAATAAAGAGGTCTTGCAAAAGTTTACACCTTACATGAGACTCTGCTTGATTGATCTGTCTTTTTATACGGCTTATTCATGTTATTTAAAACCAGAAAATATTTTTAGATTGTAAGAATATTTTTTGGAGATAATTATTTAGTAATATAAGAGTTATGTGATATCTGTCCTCCTATATGGCAGTGAATGCTGGAAAATCTACTCAAAGATTAAAAAGAGACTTGAAGCAAAAGAAATGTGGTTCTACAGAAGGAAGCTGAGGATAACATGAACCGAACATTTGAGCAACGACAAGGTTTTGGAGAGAATGGAAACGAAAAAAAACCTCATCATTGCTCACATGTTCAATCCATGATATCTGCAGCATCTTTCTGTAGAACCACATTTCAGTTACTTCAAGTATTTCCTTCATCTTTGAAGATATTGTCTAACATTCACTGCCATATTGAAAGACGGACATCACATAGCAATCCAGTACTCTCCTCTTTGTTTCTAGAGAAATTGTCCTGTTTCTTAATACTTTACTCAACTTCTGGAATGCTTCTTTCGCCATGCCAATTCGCCTTCGGATCTCTGTGTTGCACTTTCCGTCTTCTGTTACAAAATTTCCCAGATATTTAAATTTTTGTACTTGCTTGATTTTAGTATCCCCCACCTGTTTTGGCATTTTGGGCTGCCTTTTTTGCTGATGACCATGCATTCGGTTTTCGTGCAGTTTATTTTTAGTCCTTTCTTGCCACTCTCTTCAGCTACCTTCTGTAGGAGGTCTTGTAGTTTCCTTTCCGTGTCTGCTACCAGCACTGTATCATCTGCGTACCTTATGTTGTTTAAATTGTGGCCTCCGATGATAAATCCAGGCATAACTTCTAGGGTCCTCAGAATACAAACCTCATTTTGTTACCCCTTACGTTGAATGACTCTTCAGCCTTATATGGGTAACTACCTTGCCCGCTTCAAGTCATTTCTTTATTTGTGAGGACGTTGTTTAACGTTTTTTTGTCACCGCAGAATAAAACCAGTCTAACAGTTAAGTGCCACAAGCTTGGACGATCATGTCTTTTTCGATACATGACTGACGAGGCAGAAGATTTTTCCACAGTAGATTTCCATTTCTTTCTGCGGTTGGCTGGTTGGTAACCAAGGCTATAGAACCCAACCTGTCCTGCTATTTAACACATAGCTGGAGGAATAAGAGATGGATTAATACCTTCCCCAGGGGATTTTGTGTTTAAGTGAATGTAACGAATTCAACTGGAACTCGAACCCAGCCCCTCCGATTTCTCATTCCGAGACTATATCCAATGCACCACAAATCATTTTTGTAATGTTTTTAACGACTTGTTTATGTTGTAAATATTCGATCCTACTCATGCCTGTTTATTTATTTATTTGTCAGTCGATACACGATGGTTTCCGATGGGAAAGGTGGCAAGAAACGAGTAAAAGTCAGCAAGTCTAAAACCGCCAAAGATCAGCGCCGTCGTCAACGTGGACTCGACAACGTGGCTGACTTCAGCGATGCTTCTTCAGATTCTGACGACGTCGACCTGGATCAAATGACCGATGAAGAGAAAAGAGAATATCTAAGCCGGAAAGCTGCCAGAAAAGCTGAGCGTCAGATGAGGAGGCGAGAAAAATACGGCGACAAATATGAGGAAATGCTAGCAAAACACGTAAAGTAAGTTCAGTGACTTTTCTTCTTTACTCTTCCATACATTTATTCAAACTGTCAGCTACGTTTTTTTTTGTATTTTAAGGAGATAATGGCACAAGAACATAGAGGGGTTACAGGGGAGAAAAGAAAACTTTAGCGAGGAAAGTGAGAAAAATGAAAATAAAGGAAGTGGATTCAGGAAGACAGAAGATGGGGATTGATGTGACATTTAGATTTTTTTTAACCCTCTAGGGCCATTCGTATCATATTAGTGGGGGATCTGTTTATTACTTCATAACAATATAGAACTGATCCCCCACTTTATGACAAGTAGAAGCCTTAATCATATTATATTATTAACCCTCTCGGGCCATTCGTATCATATTTGATACAGTATGAAAGCCTTGAAAGAAATATTTTCCTGAAAAAATTTTTAAGAGAAATATTTTATAAATTTCAAATGAAAGCAGTACTGACTGCTCAGTCAATGAATACCAAATGTTTCCTTATAGGGAAATACCAAATGTTTCCTTATAGGGAAATACTGTATCAAATATGATACGAATGGCCCTAGAGGGTTAAGAGAAATATTTTATAAATTTCAAATGAAAGCAGTACTGACTGCTCAGTCAATGAATACCAAATGTTTCCTTATAGGGAAATGCCAAATGTTTCCTTATAGGGAAATACTGTATCAAATATGATACGAATGGCCCTAGAGGGTTAAGAATTTCGGTCGCAGGGAAACAAGAATGCAGGAGGGAGGCAGACAAGCGAAAAATGATAGAAAATCGACTATTAAAATCGAACATAGAGTTGCATCTAAATAGTTCAACTGTAAAGCGGTGAAACCTATTTGCCAATCTATTCAGATAAGTGCCACACGTGATACACACTTGGGCGATCATGTCTCAAAAGAGACATGACTGGCTGGACAAAAGTATCCCGCAGTAGGTTGTCATTGCTTTCTGCGGTAGACTGGCTTCCAGACAAGGCTATATAATCCAATTTGTCCTGCCATTTAACTCATACATAGAAGGAGAAGAGATAGATTACATTACATTATTATATTAAGTATAATTAGTGGGGGATCACTTTATTACTTCATAACAATGGAAAGCCGATCCCCCATTTTATGCCCAGTACAAGTTTTAATTTTGTTTCCAACTATTATATTCAATCAGTCAGTTAAGTGTCATACATGATACACGCTTTGGGCGATCATGTCTCGAAAGAGACATGACTGACTGGGCAGATAGATTACAAAGTGCACATTCGCTGGGCTTAAAAATAAGTTTGGTCTTTCAACAAGACAATGATCCTAAACATGTTACAAAACTTACAAAATCATGGTTCAAGTTCAAATAGCATAGGTCAGTTAAGTGCTATACGTGATACACGCTCTGGGCGATCATGTCTCTTTCGAGACATAACTGACTGGGCAGAAGATTATCCCGCAGTATGTTGTAATTGCTTTCTGCAGTAGACTTGTTGCCAGCCAAGGCTATAGAACCTAATATGTCCTATAATTTGACTCATAGCTAGAGAGGGAAGAGATGTATGATATTATTAAATAGCAATTAGTGGGAGATCAATTTATTACTTCATAACAATATAAAACCGATATCCCACTTTATGCCCAGTAGAAGCCGTAATCATGTTTTCCACTATTATATTCAGTCAGTCAGTTAAGTGCCATACGTGATACACGCTCTGGGCGATCATGTCTCGAAAGAGACATGACTGACTGGGCAGAAGATTATCCCGCAGTAGGTTGCCATTGCTTTCTGCGGTAGACTGGTTGCCAGCCAAAGCTATAGAACCCAATGATGGGAACAAACAGGAAATTAATACTGAGCATCAGGAAGAGACAGTTAAAGTTCCTGGGACATGCAATGAGGAAAGAGGGCTTAGAGAACCTGATACTAACAGGTCAGATAGAGGGAAAAAGAGACAGGGGAAAGCAACGGATAACATATTTGAAGGACCTAATCAGGTGGATGACGGAACGAGAGTTGCATGGTGTAACAGGAGAAGGCGTGCTCAGAGCCACCAGGGATAAGGAGATGTGGAAAGCCACGATCGCCTACGTCCTGAAGGGACAGGGCACATAGAAGAAGAAGAAGAAGAAGAAGAAGAAGAAGAATCTTACATAAATGGATGGTAGAACAAGGAATGGAGAGGATTAAATACTGTTTAGAGTACTGAGAGGAAGGCCCCGAAACGGTGCACATTCTCTCCTATGACCCAAGTTTAAATATAAATTCGAGAGGAAAACAATAAATTAAATTAAATCATATGCCGTAGAGAAGCTTGGTGGAAATGTTATTGGCATGAGGAACATTACACATTCAGCTCGCTTCAGGTGAGTTTCAAGTACTTTTCAGTAATTTACTTCTGTTTAGAGTTACAAAGGAAAAGAATTTGTAGAGGGATATGATCGCTTCTGTCCTGTAGAGACATTGCATTAAAAAAAAAAGACGTAAGTTAACGTGTTAGGATCAAACGGCGTTAGATTATTTGCCACTTTACTGATAACCCGTTAATTGTGCAACGTCTCGAAACAAGAAATCGGGGAGCCGAGTTCGAATTCCAGCTGAATCCATTGCATTCATTTACGTGCAAATACCCTTGGGAAAGGTATTAATCCGTGTATTCCTTCCAGTTATGGGTTAAATAACAGGACAGATTGGGTTCAGGACAGATTGGGTTCTATAGCCTTGGTCGGCAACCAGTCTACCGCAGAAAGCAATGGCAACCTACTGCGGGATAATCTTCTGCCCAGTCAGTCATGTCTCTTTCGAGTCATGATCGCCCAAACGTGTATCACGTATGGCACTTACCTGACTGACTCATTTTGTAAATGTTAACTTTGTCTTAATTTTATTCACTGCTTACTGCTTTTCAAACTGCTTTTTCTTTTAGGAATAAAAAAGAAAGGAAACAACAGGAAAAATACGAAGCAGAAAAGCAAAGGCGTAAGTCTGTTGCAAAAAGCATGGTGACTTACGCGAAAGGATCCAAAAGAGATATTCTGGAACCGATAGAGAAGACAAACAACAGGGGACACGGCATTGGACATGAGCGGTCGGTCTCTTTCCAGATATTTACGATTATGAATTTGTTTTTTAAAATCCCGGTAGAATTTGATAAAATATATAGCTACACAACACAGGCTTTTTTTTAACTCGTTGTCACATTTTTAGCAAAATAAATTTAAGAATAAGGTTTTTCTTTGTATCGGAGAAAATATATTTTTAAAAAAATGCACACGTTTTCGAGCACACCTGGCGTCTGGGGACGGCTACCCAATCCCTATTGCAGACATCGGTTGAGGCACATTTATGCTTAGTCAACACAGATCCCTCCAGTGATTTATACTAAAACTAATCTGAACAGATTTTAGAGATTCTGGGAGCGAATGCATACTGTGATGACCAGCAATTTGAATACGGACAACGCGAGCAAACCATCAGTCACAATGACTGATGACTTCGTGCTTGCAAAACCAACGACAAACAGTTTTGTCTGCTCAAATTCACTTAAAAGACTTGGGTCAACACCTGGTATGAGTTTCAAGCATTTTCCTAATGTGCCACACATTGGGATCGCCGATAATATCAAGACGTCACCTTTGTGGTAGCAACTCAGACTGACACCAAATCGGTCGAGTTTCAATCCCAGGCAAAAGCAAGTGGATATCTAGCCACACTGATGAGCTGTGATACAGCGAAACAAACTTGTATGTGGATGACTAATATATATATATATATAGTCATCCACAAACAAATCTGTTTCGCTATATCACAGCTCATCAGTATAGTTAAACAACAGATTGCTTTTTACCCAGGATTGAAACCCGACCGAATTGGCGTCAGTCGGCGATTTTACCTCTGAGCTATGGGCGCTCGTTAGAAGGGGGGTAGACTTTTTAGCGTGTATATTATCATTATACACCCTCTCTCTCTCTCTCTCTCTCTCTCTCTCTCTCTCTCTCTATATATATATATATATATATATATATATATATATATATATATATATATACGATTGATGTGGAGAAGTTTGTGACTTAACTGAGTAATGTCAGGCCGATTTCGAAATTTCGTGAAGGCAGCACAATAATGTCCTCACTCCTCAGGTGTGTTTTTTCAATCTGCTGTTGTGTCCTGGTCCTATTTTTATTTATATGGAGCTGGGTGTAATTTGATATTTTTGTATGTGATTGATTCTACAAATACTTAATTGCTTTTTTAGTCACTTTTTAGTCTGCCCACTTCGTAGACTGCCCACTTTTTAGACCGACCATACGTTGAAAAAATGTTGCTTTTAGACTACCCACAGCAATGCTTCAATTTTGCAGGCACGTTAAAAGGTAATATTTTCGCAACGCATGCAATGCCATGCCAAGTTAAAAATTCAGTTTTGATATAACGTTACAAGGCACTGCATTTGTAAAGTTTTCAGTCTAAATATTTTACATGTTACTTGAAGTCAGAAAAACCTTTCGTAAAACCCTCAATGGACTCGTAATAGAATTGATATTGCATCTCTGTTTCTTATTATGTATCGAATTCAGCTGGAGTAAAGACGTAAAGAAGAAAACAAAAGACAAAGATGGATATGAGGCAGACGCTGATGAAAACGAAGATGGTATGTTCTTAACAATTATAGGACAAGAAAAAAAAAGGCTGTCCTTTTTTCTGTCATTATTTTTTTGCCAGTTACTATTTTATTTAAGTGTATATACACTACCGGTCATAATTATTAGGCCACCCCAGTTTTTGAAAATAAATTACGTATTTCATAATATTTTAGTATTTCTAAATGAAAATAGAATGGTTCTTTTGTTATTATTACTTTGCAAAATTTTACAAGGCAATTAGCGAAAATTTAGACATCGCACCCTGTTGATTTGCTATATATATATATGCCACTTCAGTTTTTTAAAAGAAATGATGTATCTCATAACATTTTTAGTATTTATTGCCCAGTGGATAATTCTAAATAAAAATAGAATGGTTCGTTTGTTATTATTACTTTGAAAAATTTTACAAGGCAGTTAGCGACAATTTACCCAACGCAACGTAGATTTCCTTTATATATATATATATATACATATATATATATATATACATACATATATATATATATATACATACATATATATATATATATATATACATACATACATATATATATATATATATATATAATACATATATATATATATATATATATATACATACATATATATATATACATACATATATATATATATATATACATACATACATATATATATATATATATATATATATATATATATACATACATATATATATATATATATATATATATATACATACATACATATATATATATATATATATACATACATATATATATATATATATATATATATATATATATATATAGGTGTGTGTGTGTGTGTGTGTACACACTACCAGCCATAATTATTAGGCCACCCCAGTTTTATTTTAAAGAAATGATGTATTTCATACTATTTTTAATATTTGTTGCTAACTGGATAATTCTAAATGAAAATAGAATGGTTCGTTTGTTATTACTTTGCAAAATTTTACAAGGCAAATAGCGACAATTTACCAATCGCAACCTGTTGATTTGAGATATATATATATATATATATATATATATATATATATATATATATATATATATATATATACTACCGGTCATAATTATTAGTCCACTCCAGTTATTTTATACTATTTTTAGTGTTTTATTGCCAAGTGGATAACTTTAAATGAAAAAAGAATGGTTCTTTTGTTATTATTACTTTGCAAAATTTTACAAGGCAAGGAAGCAAAGATGAACTCGTCCGAATCACCCTAAATTTTCTTCATTCTTTCATTGATGAAACTGCAATACAGGTAATTATTAAATATTTATAAATTCATTTGATACACATGTTATTGCGCAGCTCTCTCTCTCACTGCCGGCTAGCGTTTGGGTCAGGCCGCATGTCCCAGAATTCTCTGACCAAAAGTTAAAAACTATTATTTTTTTTTCAACTCACCGGCAGAAGTGTGTGTTTATGGGGCTGGATTCAACTAACATGAATATTGTTTGAAGTAAGAAATTTTTGTTCGTTGTCTGCCTAATTATTGCTTAACTTAAAACTTTACTTGAAGGATTGGCTTTGTTTCTTAGCAGAAATTCCTTTAAGTGGACTTTAACTAAGTTAAAACTTAGCAGGTGACCAACACTTTTTTTTCTTCCCCTTCCTTCAACTGGAGTAGATAGACTAAACTATCGCCCGGTTCACACTCCAACCACGTCTATTGAACGGGTGAAGAGGCTCATCCCTTGTTTCCTGTTTAGGACGTGGTTTCCGGCTTTCTCTTTTCCAATCTTTTCACTCTCACGTAGCCCCCTGCACATCAGTGGCGTTACCGCCTTGCTCGGGGTGATATGATTAAAAAAAAAAAATTAACAAATGAACCATTCTATTTTCATTTGCAATTATTCACTTGGCAATAAATACTAAAAAATAATATGAAGTACATCATTGTTTTTAAAACACTGGGGTCGCCTAATACTTATGACCGGTAGTGTAAATTAAATACACACAACTATCTTTTAAGCGTAAATGGTGGTAAATAATAATAATATAGGCTCAATATTTTTCTTTAGCTGATGGACGAACCGGTAAGAAGAAGAAGCATCCTGGGCTTTCCACTCACCGAGATGGTAATTATGAATACGTAAGCATAAAAATTCCAATTTAGAATATTTTAAAATATTTTGCTATTTTCCTTATCTATGTTTATTTTTGTTTTACATAAAGTTGGAGTAAAAGCCACCAAACTTTCAGTGTTTAATAATATTTAAACCAATAAATTAATAAAAATATGTCGGAGATAATCCAATTTTATAACGGATATTGTAAAAAAATTTTGAAAATAAATTTTCTTTGTTTACATTAGGATAAGAAACAGATCATATATGAATATTTCAAAAAATCGAAAAAATGTGTGTTTGTAGATCTCGATTATGTTTATCAAATTGGCCTTGTGCCAAACATAACCGAACTCAGTTTAAAATTATTAGAAGGTTGAACAGATAAACTGTTTCGTCTTTTTTTTAAATAAGTGAAAATTTATTTATCGACCAGAATAACATCCGATTTGTATTTATAAAATTATTAACTGGGAAAATGTTTTAAGAGAAAGAATAGTAAATAGTTTAAAGAATTCAGAGTTCGTTTGTTGAAGCGAAATATGATTTGTGCAGAAAAAGTCTATGTTTCACTGTGTGTATCAACAAATAGTAGTAATGTCTTTGTTCCTCCCTTTTTGTGGATGGTGAGTAGAGGAAGAGGATGAATGACAGATAAAGAAAGCAGCACGAGAGGGAAAGGGTAGCAAGTGCGAGTCGCAGGGACTGTTGTGTCCAAACGGTGTGTGACTGGTGTTCTTTCTCTGTTCACTATTCTATTCTTCTTTTATTAAAAAAGAAACAACATCGGCTCGTTACTTTTTTTTTAGTTTGTAAGTCGCTCCCGTTTTCTATTGGTCAGAATAAATTTCACATAGGCTTGGGAAACTTTGCCTTGGTCTTTTCTTCAGTCTTAATTCAACCCCAAATTCTATTGGTCAAAAATACATTTTCACTCTAGCTCGCAAATTTGAAAACAGTATAAAAAAGTGAGTCATTTTAATTCTGTATTAACATATTCAAAAGCAATATAAAAAATAAATATACTGTTAATTATATAAAACAGAGCATTTACTTAAATACAAGCATCGATTAAAAATACTGTTAATTAAATAAAAAAACATCCCTAACGGATTTCGTAACGGATATTTATTTCGGCCATTTGAGTCATGTACCTTTGCCTTGTAAGTTTTTTTTTTTTTTTTTTATTTGTGTTGCAGAGTCCTTGAAGTGGACATTTATTTCTGTTCCTACAGTTGTATAATTTATTAGTGGTTTTCTTTTCTGGCGTTTTGTTTTTTTATGAGACTATCTAAATTACTAGAACAACTATAACTTAACTTGATTGCGTTTCTGTTGAAAATTGTGTTTAGTTCTGGTCCTTTAGAAAAACGTTTATCAACCAGTTTAAAAATATTTGTCCTATTTTGGTCTTTACCTCTAAATTAAATGGTGGGTTGAACCAGATAATGCTTTGTTTTCTATTACTGTTTTTGATTTGTCTGTTTGGCAGAGAATTATATTGTAATGTTTTTATGGTCAAATTTTCTTAGTGCTTCTTCATAGATATTTTTCTTTTCATCAAATATTGTTTTGTTTGACGAATTATTTGATAGTCCGTGTTCTATTCCTTTGTAAATGTGTCTAACTATACTTTTTGAATGGTTGAATTTTGTATTTATGTATGATAATTTAGTGTTTGTTTTCATGTATGGCGAGACATTTCCAGTTTGTAAATTAAATTCCACATCTAAATATTGTACCACTTTTCTGTTTGCTTCTACTATTATCTATTATATCTAGATCTAGTTCTTTGAATAGTTTGAAAAGCTCTTTCCTTAATATATATATATATATATATATATATATATATATATAGAGAGAGAGAGAGAGAGAGAGAGAGAGAGAAATAAATGTCCACTTCAAGGACTTTGCAACACAAAAGAAATCATTTACAAGGCAAAGGTACATGACTCAAATGGCCAAAATAAAATATATTTGGGTTCAACCAAAGACACCTTTAAGACCAGGTGGTTCAATCATAGGTCTATATTCAAAATAGAAGACGTAAAAACTGTACAAAATTGGTAAGCCACGTGTGGAAATTAAAATCAAAATATGGAAAAGACCCAGACATAATGTGGAGTATAGTAAAAACAGCCAATCCTTACAACGGTGACAATATATGTAGATTGTGTCAAGAATAAAAGTTAGAGATTATGCTATTCCTAAACAAAAACAAACTGTTGAATGAAAGCACGGAAATTATAACTAAGTGTAACCATACTAAAGAATACCTTTTAGGTTCATACAACCATGGATGAAAACGCCATAATTCCTTGTAATTTCAAAAAATGCGAGTTCAAAAATTCCCTACCACGTGAGTGTACAAAAAACCCCGTTACGTGAGCGTTCTTAAAAAAAAACTGTAAAATCAGTTATTGCAAATCGCCTGAAGACACCACACATGGTAGAAACCTAGGTCGCGTAATAACTCGTTTACAAATGGAATATATATATGTATATACGAGTGTACCCCTGGCGTACAAATGACAGCAAGATATATATAAATATATACACGACGGTCTTTATAATAATAGAGAGAATAGGTATATATCATTCACTACTCCACAACATAATTATCGAAAACGAATAAAATCATAAGGCACTGTTAAAGAGCAAACACGTGGTAAGAGAATTCAGAACTGGTAGTAAAGTTTAATAATTGGTAGTAAAGAGAAAAAACTGAGCCGACTATGCCTCGCTATTGTCTCTCTCTCTCTCCATGTGCGTAGCAGGAGGGAAACATACACACACTTATATGTGTGTATGAATAGATGCACAACGATCTTTATTATAATAGTGAGGATATATATATATATATATATATATATTAAAAAAGGATTAATTCGAAGATGTTGAATGGCCATTTCGATATGAAGATCCCCACGGGGGATGACACATCACCTCAGTAACAGAAAAAACATATATATATATATATATATATATATATATATATATATATATATATATTTGTAACTCGATTTCTAAAGAAACTTCAATAAAAGTGTAATATATTAGATTGAGACACGTTTTTTGCCTTGTTGTATATATATATATTAAAAACAGAAATTGGGTTGTTCCAACGAGAGAAATTGGTATAGAATAAAAAAATGCAAGAAGCAGTGAGCGTTTTGTTTAAAGTGTAGATTTATTGTTATTTTCATTATTAATATTTCTTTCTTTTTGTATGATACATTAAGTGTCCATAATGGAATTTGTGACGCTAAACGTGTTTCGAACCTAAGGTTGACACTCTTCAGGCTAATAAACTTGTGACTTCACATATCGAGATCCGTTTGCTTTTCTGATGGCCAAGGTATTATGTATAAATAGATAAATCAAGTGGTGACCAATCAGGTCAGAGAGTTTACGCGTGCGTGTTGGTTTTTTTTTTTTTTAAACTTGTACGTTAACTTTCTTTTGTCGTCTTTCTTGTCTGGTAAGAATTTTTTTTCATTACCTTGCGACATTTGATTTCGTCTTTATACTTTAAGATTGTTTGCAGCGATTTTGATTAAATTCTACTCTACGGATCATCTAGTTTTTTTATTACTTTGGGGATACTATCTGAATTTAATGTGGGTTTTTTTTTCATATTCGAATTTGTGTGTCTGTGTGTGTGTGTGTGTGTGTGTTAGATTTTTCATGTTGTTTTATTGAGGGAAGGCTTGTTTTTCATAAATATTCTTTTTGCATCATGAGTGTGTCATAATCTGCATTTTGGTAGATAGGCATTACTCTGAATTTACCTTCACTGAATTCATGTAAATGTTAGGAGACATACAATCTGAACAGATAATCGTTCGATGAAAATCAGGAGAATACCTATAAAGAGGTGAAATTGAACTTTGTCTTACATGAAATCTTCTGTGGGTCGATTGGTAAAGACATGTCTGGGCTAAAGACGGCATCTCTCTGGTATAAGTGTTTGCAGGTTCGATTCCTGCCGGAATATAGATATTTTCCAAACGATTTCTCAAACGATCAAGGTCAATGGAAATTGCAATGTACTGTTTATCCATATATATGGATATATAAAAAATAAAAACAGACTTTCCACTCGAATAGGAGTATCCATTAAAAAATAATAATGCTAAACAAAAAAAATTCAAATATATCGGCTAATGCCAGTTTCGTAGATATCCGTTTTATATATATATATAACGGTCTTTATTATAATAGACATGATTATATTTCGACTTAGTTATTTGTGTCCCCCTTTTTTTTTTAGGTAAAAGACAGCGAAGGCAGAGTTATCAAGAAAAGGAAAAAAAAGGAAGATGGAACAGTAAGTTGTTGCCAGACACTAGTAAGTTTGGATAAATATTCAGTCAGTTAAGTGCCATACGTGACAAACGCTTGGGCGATCATGTCTCTTTCGATTCATGACTGACTAGGCATAACATTTTCCCGCAGTAGGTTGCCATTACTTACTGCAGTAGACTGATTGCCAAGCAAGTCTATAAAACCCAATCTCTCCTGCTATTTAACCCATAGAGGGGAAAAGAGATGGATTCATACATTTCCCAGTTGTATTTTCGCGCAAGTGAATGTAACAAATTCGACTGTAATTCGAACTCGTCTCTCCGATTTCCCATTCCGATCACCATAACGCACAACCCTGGATAAGTATTAGTCGCAATTATATTACGGGAATCAACCCTTTGAATAGTAAATATTTACAGACTTTC
Source organism: Ascarosepion bandense (assembly GCA_037127315.1). NCBI lineage: Eukaryota > Metazoa > Mollusca > Cephalopoda > Sepiida > Sepiidae > Ascarosepion > Ascarosepion bandense. The sequence goes on from JBBBDQ010000655.1 coordinate 392,291, forward strand.
GGTAACAATATTGCTGGACTCAATCCACCTAGGGCACCTTGACCAAATTGAACGGAGAATCTGTAATGTGATCGATCCCGACTTGGCAGCTCAGATACAGTCACTTTCTCACCGGCGCAATGTGGCTTCCCTGTGTATCTTCTAAAAATACTTTCATGGCTTCTGCTCCGATAAACTTAGCTCACTGGCGCCCCCTATATATGAATTTACTCGTGCAACAAGATAGCAACTAGGTCCCACCCTTATACTGTGAAACCAATAAGATGTAAACACAAATTTTCTCGCACTTCCCGCCTGTGGAATTCTCTTTCGTTTACTTGCTTCCCTGACAGCTACAATCTCCAATAATTTAAATGTAAAGTCAATAGTCATCTCCTATCTCACTAACCTGCATCCTCTCACTCTCTCTCATGATCACATCTCATTTCTTCAGTATTCTCATCCCTCTCTTATCCGCTTCTTGACACCTCCTGTATTCTGCCACTCCTCCTATGTAACCCCCGGCACAACAGTGGCAGTATAATGCCTTGCTTGGGGCGATATGATTATAAAAAAAAACGTGTGTCCACGTATAAAATGAGGACCGTCCAAAAAAAATACAATAAATATAAAACAAATATCAATGTGTGTATTAAAAAAAAGGAATTCCATCAGTAGATTATTGTAACGAACAGACAAATACATTAAAAATAGTTATATGAAGAATGTGTGTGCATCTGTATATGCGCGCGCGCGTGTGTGTGTGCGTGACAGTCATGTGTGATAAACACGTGTGTGTATATGCGTGTATGAGAACGAGAGAGGACAAAATTCAAATGAGGACCAAAGAAGCTAATGCGGCTTGTCGGCAGGGTTTCTATATACGTACGACTGGAAGCTAGAACGGAAAAGACCAGACAGTGAGTGAGAATATCATTGCCTGTTAAAAGGCCTAAAGGGCAGCACAACCTTTAGCGGAGTTTTGGCAAAGCCAAGTGAGATGACCTACAAAATAAATATTTTTATATCGATGTCATCACAGGTTTTTATCTATAATGAGAATCATTTATTGACTTGGTTCTAAATCGTACACGTTTATGTTCATGGCAATAGAAATGTTAGATTCGCAACCGGTCAGTAGAAACAGCAGTAGCTCGCTTAACAAGTGGAATCCAAAATAAGGACCACAAATGCGGGTGGAAAAGGTGAAAGATTACTTCGAGCGACAAATAACAGGAAGATATGGAGACTCGTGATCGTCTGAAGAATATAACAACTACATGGCATATTATAAATGTTTGAAGAAAGAGAAACAGTGAGTGATCTACTTAAAGCGTTTGTATGGATGAACAGAAGAACATGGTAAAAGTTAGAATGGTACAAGGGCAAAAGAACAAAAAATTGAAAGTTGTGGAGGGCCATGATCGTCTATGTCCTGATAGGAGTTAACTAAAATTTGTTTGGAAATTTTTCTTCGTCTCATCACAAAGATGTATTGATATGTACGGCAGTAATTTTATTAATATATTTTGTAAAAAATTTCACTCAAAGCAAGGTGGTACCACCACTGATGTGCAGGAGGCTACATAAGAGAGTAAAAGTTTAGAGTGAAGAGAAAGACAAACCAGCTACAGGGGTGAAAGAGAAAGGGCAAGAGAAGGATGGGAACATAGGTGTGAAGACATTTGCGATGGTAGAGAGAAAGGAAAAGAACAATATATGCTAGGTGGTGTAGAAAGGACTGGAGTCAAGTGGATAAGAGATGGGAATTGACATTGCATTTAAATTCCTGACAGTTGCAAAGGCAGAGAGAAAGGAAAAGAACAAGATAGAACAAGATATACAGGGTAATGTAGAAAGGACTGGAGTCAAGTGGATAAGAGATGAGAATTGACATTGCATTTAAATTCCTGGAGGTTGTAGCCGTCAGGAAAGCAAGTAAATGGAATGGAGTTCCACAGATGGGAAGTGCGAGAAAAGAAGCTGATGGAGTAAAATTGTCGGCTGCATTTGGTTGATGTTCTAAATAGGTGGAACATTGTTGCCAGCCTGGTTGCACGCGTAAATTTTTGAGGAGGGGGCACCAGTGACCTAAGTTCGTCGAAGCAGAAGCCATGAAAATATTTTTAGAAGAGACAGAGGGAAGCCACATCTCGTCGGTGAGAAAATGGCTGGAGTCGAGCTGCCAGGTCGGGACCTATCACATAACAGATTATCCTTTGGAGTTTGTCGAGAACACTAAGATGAACAGCACGGGCTCCTGACTAGATATGACTGTAGTATTCCATACACGGTCGAATGGTTGATTTGTATATGTGCAAGATGGATTCAGGCGTAAAAAACTTCTTGGCCCGACACAGCGACACAACCTTCCTAGCAGTGAATTTAGCTATTGACTCAATGTAATGATTCCACTTGAAGTCGGAAGATAGGCTAAGGCCGAGGAGAACATTGCAATGTATGACATATGATGAATTATTTTTTTTCCGTCATTTACTAAGCTTGAACATGTGCTTCTTATTTTTTTTTTATTAATATTTAAATTATTATTGTTTTGTAGTCCTTTCACCCCATCTAAGGTGACAATGCCACTAAACCAAGGGGGTTTACAGGGAATGACAGTGAAAATGAACTCTTTCACTGATAATGAGGAACATTAAGAAAAGGACAGAAAAGGAACATGGTTCAAGAAGACAGAAAATGCTGATTGATGTTGCATTTAAATCTTTAAAGATTTTAGTTATCAGAAAAGCAAGAAAGTGCAAGAAAAGCAACTATTAGAGTAGAAGTGAGTTTGTATTTAATTATTTCAGCAGTAAAACGGTAAGGCCTAGTTGTTAATCTAGTCAGTCAGTCAGTCATTTAATTGCCATACGTGATACACGTTTGGGCGATCATGTCTCTTTCTAAACTGATTAGAGAGAAAACTTTCCTGTAGTAGGTTGCCATTACTTTCTGTGGTAGACTGGTTGCCAACCAAGGCTATATAACCCAACCTGTCCTGTTATTTAACCCATAGCTGGAAGAAGAAGAGACGGATTCAAATCTTTCCCAAGGGCATTTGCGCGGAAGTGAATGCAACGAATTCAATTGGAATTTGAACCCGGATCTCAGATTTCTCGTTCCGAACCAATATCCATTACACCATAATGCAAATCTGGTATTCATGTGGTCAAGACACCTGGGAAAAGGCCTACCAAAACAGTTGCCATGAAAATATTTTTAGAAAAGGCAGAGGAAAGCCACGTTACCAAGTGAAAAAGTTTTGACTGTAGTAAACGCAGCTATTGATTCGATATAGTCACTCCACTTCATTTCAGAACGTGAGACCAATAAGCGCTACAGAGTTGCTCTTCTGGAGTTTGCGATCAGTCATGCTGATGGCAAACAAGAAAAATGGTGATTATAAAAGCAGTTTTGTTTTAGAGACGTCAAAATTTATAAGCCATATCTTGCCCCAGTTAGCCACTGATTGAAAGTCATTTTCAAGAATAGTTGCCAGGGTTACTTTGTCGGATCAGATGGATTATTGGAATGGCCATAATATTCGGTCAGAAAACCCTGAATAAACTGTCACCTTTATCAACTCGAATTCCATTTCTGTTGGTCGTTTGTTTAAAAATAAGTTCAGTTCAATAAGTTGAATCATTTAGTCAGGAAGTAGCCCATCAATAAAATATTCAATATTTCATCTTCGACCTTTACAAATATCGGCTTAGAATATAAAATCAGAGAACCGAGTTCGAATTCCAGTCGTGTTCATTGCGTTAGCTTACGCACAAATCCTCTAGAGAAAGGTATAAATTAATCTTCTTCCTCAGCTATGAGTTAAAAAGTTGGAATTTTTTCTGCAAAAATCACTTTATTCTCAAAATTGTTAATACCTTCAGTCAATTAAATGTCATACATGATACACACTTGGGCGGTCATGTCTCGAAATAGACATGACTGACTGGGCAAAAGATTTTCTCGCAGTAGGTTGCCCTTACTTTCTTCGGTAGACTGATGGCCGACCATGGCTACAAAACCAAACCTTTCCTGATATTTAACCCATAGCTGGAGGGAGAAGATATTGATTAAAACCTTTTTCATTTTATCATATTTTCTAACGCTCAGTAACCCATTGCATCTTAGTGGCTTTATTGTCTTGCATGGGGTGGAATGATTTCAAAAATCTATATTCATTCACTGCGACCTTGAAATTTTGAAACCTTGCCATCTATGATTTTGGTAGAGTTACCATTAAGACTTCCTATGATTATTGATAAATAAAATCTAATGAATGGTTACATTCAAAGCAACCATTCATAATTGAAGCAATTCATAATGTCATCTATGTTTCTGTTAGCTACCATTATAAATTCCTATGTAAGATTCAGTCAGTTATACGTGATGCACACATGAGCGATCATGTCTTTTTCGAAACATGAATGACTGGGCATTAGATTTTCCCGCAGTAGTTTGCCATTACTTCCTTCGTTAGACTGGTTGCCAACCAAGGCTATAGAAATCAATCTACCCTGCTATTTAAACCATAACCAGAAGAGAAAAGATTGATTTAAACCTTTCTCAAGAATATTTGTGCGTAAGTGAATGCAACGAATTCAACTGAAATTCGAACTCTGCTCTCCGATTTCTCGTTCCGAGCCGATATCCACTGCACTTCAACATGCACCTGAAAAAGAAAGAAAGACAAAAAAGGTGGATTATGTGTGCAAGCCTAAATCTTTTTTTTTTTTTTTTGGTCATCTTTTATTGACCTACGTCCTCACTAAAATCCCATTTTATTTCACTGCCTGGCGTCTTTTGGCATTATCTTGCTTCGGATAAAACGATAAAAAAATAAAAATAATTCAAAATAGCTCACAAAGGATTGATAAGCTTTAAAAAAATCAAATTACTCCTTAGAGTACTCCTCTGTATTTATAATCTATTATAATCTATTTATAATATTTTATAATCTTTGATCTTTTTCAGTTTGAAACGGATTCTGAATATGAATATGGTAAGTTGAATATTTTGTTTCATTCAGAACTTTTCTAAAATTGCAAAACAAAGCAGCAAAGCAAAAATAACTTAAAAACCGGTTAATTATTCACATAGATTATATTGACATTTCAACACATTTAATCGATATTTTCGGAATGTAATTTATACCGTTACTAGCAGTATAACCCGGCGTTGCTCGGGTGTAACGAAAGCTTTAAAACTAATCCATGGTCCTAGAGCTCGGACTCTTTGAACATTGGTACGAAAGACTAAAAAGCAATAGTTGTTTCCAGTTAAAGCGAAACCGTAGACTGAAAGAAAAATGAATGGATGTAAGTCAAATTTTGATTTCCGGTATCGATGTCAAATAAGTTTTCCGTCCCAAACTGAATTTTGAAACATAATAAGTCCTCTGAGTAAATGGTATCATGGCTGAGACTAAGAACTACAATTATACCTACTTAGAGCAAAACCCGAAACAAAAACTAAAATAAAGGGCTGAAAAACTGATTTTGATCAGACTCAATAGAATATCGAGGTATCGATTTCCAGTATCGGTGTCAAATAAGTAATCCAAGGATAAACTAACCTAAGTAAGCCCATGAAAACTTATTGTACCCGTCGAGAGCAAAGCCCATGATCTAACCGGAAGCCTAAAGAATATTTGCGTGAAGTTTGGTGAGAATCGGATAAAAATTATGGATTTGTATAAAGGACAGACAGACAGACACACACAAACATCTTGGTTTATATATTTATAGATTAATAATATACGGATGGACAGGCATATTTAATTCTTTTATATAGGCATCGAATTTGGTTTATTCTGTACCGAATCTTCCACACGTTGGCCAAAAAGTTCGTTCGTTTTATTATGTAGAACAGATTTCCCAAACTGGCGGTCTGCAAGTGGAATCTTCTTCTTCTTCTTCTTCTTCTTCTTCTTCTTCTTCTTCTTCTTCTTCTTCTTCATGAACCGTGTCCCTTCAGGACGTAGGCGATCATGGACTTCCACGTGGCTCTGTCTCTTGTTGCTCTCAATAATTTTTTTCTTTTGGTATCTCTTCCAAACCCTGCTTTGAAATCCATTTTCTCAAGCCCATAAATCTAGAATATAAATGGATAGAAAATAACATGGCCACAAAGTGAGGGATCACTTTATATATCGATTATGATGGAGAACTGATCCCCCATTTTATATCCACATTATAATTTCTTATTTGTTTATCAAATTTTGATTAGGTATGAACCCACCTCTTTTCATTACTGATTAGCTACACAGGCATGTTTTTTAGTTTTATTTCTTCTTCATGAGCCGTGTCCCTTCGGGACGTAGGCGATCATGAACTTCCACTTGGCTCTATCTCTTGTCGCTCTCAATAATTTTTTCTCTTGGTACCTCTTCCAAGCCCCGCTCCGTCAAACATTTGCTCAGACCTAACAAGTACGTCACGCGCTGCTTTTCACTGTTTTTCTTCCATTTATCCGACCTGTGAGTATCAAGTTCTCCAGGCCCCCCTTCCTCATTACGTCCCAGGAACCTAATTTGTCTCCTCCTGATATTTATTATCAGTTTTCTTCTCGTTTGCATCCTCTCCAACACTTCAATCGTTGCACACGTGGTCTGTCCATGGTATCCTCAGCATCCTTCTGTAAAACCACATTTCTGCTGCCTCAAGCCTCTCCTTCATCTTTGATGAGATTGTCCAGCATTTACTTCCATACAAAAGAACAGATATTACATAGCAATCCAGCACTCTTTTCTTTGTTTCCAATGAGATTTTCCTGTCTTTCAGTACTCTGCTTAGCTTCTGAAATGCGTCTTTGGCCATGACAATGCGTCTTTCGATCTCCGTGTCGCATAAGTGAAGTTCATGAGGAAATTCAACGATTAAACCAAGACTTGAACAGGTCAAGAGTGTAGGCATTGAGAAAAAATTCTTACGGGGAACTTGTTCCACAAATCAGCAGTTCTTAGAAAGAAGCTGTCCGAGTGAAGCTTACTCGTTACTAACAGAAGACAATTTAGGGATAATTTATTCTTGTGTGCGTGCCAGGGATGGTTCCAGTTGCAAAAGACAAAACTGGTGGAGCACGTCAGAACTTATGCTACGGAAATAGCGATAGAGTAGCTTGTGGCTTGCACGTTTTGTTTGTGGAAAAAAGGGTGATAGGGTGGAAAATATTTCCTCAATTACAGGGCGGCATAGAAGCTTTAGAACTATAAGCAGGAACGTGAGGACTGGGCAGCTTCAAATGGAATCGTAAAATGAACCAAACTTTTTTGGTCTAATCTGGCTCTTGTTAGATGTAGCAAAGGAAGTCAGATATTTATTCAGAGCTGTATAAAGAACCAAGGATTTTTTGGTCTTATCTGGGTGTTGTTAAGATGTATAGCAAAGGAAGTCAGATACTTATTGGAGCTGTATAAGAGACTCCATGATTTTTGGTCTTATCTGGCTCTGGTTAAGATGTATAGCAAGGGAAGTCAGATACCTATTGGAGCTGTATAAAGAACCAACGATTTTTGGTCTTATCTGGCTCTGGTTAGATGTATAGCAAAGGAAGTCAGATACTTATTGGAGCTGTATAAAAGACAACATTTTGGTCTTATCTGGCTCTGGTTAAGATGTATAGCAAAGGAAGTCGATACTTATTAGACTGTATAAGAACCAAGGATTTTTGGTCTTATCTGGCTCTGGTTAAGATGTATAGCAAAAGTGTGAGATACTTATTGGAGCTGTATAAAGAACAACAGTTTTTGGTCTTATCTGGCTCTGGTTAAGATGTATAGCAAAAGGAAGTCAGATACTTATTGGAGCTGTATAGCGACTAGCAGAATTTTTGGTCTTATCTGGCTCTGGTTAAGATGTATAGCAAAGAAGTCAGATACCTATTGGAGCTGTATAAAGAACCAACGATTTTTGGTCTTATCTGTGGTTAAGATGTATAGCAAAGGAAGTCAGATACTTATTGGAGCTGTATAAAGAACCAACGATTTTTGGTCTTATCTGGGTGTTGTTAAGATGTATAGCAAAGGAAGTCAGATACTTATTGGAGACTGTATAAAGAACCAACGATTTTTGGTCTTATCTGGCTCTGGTTAAGATGTATAGCAAAGGAAGTCAGATACTTATTGGAGCTGTATAAAATAAGGATTTTTCATGGTCTTATCTGGCTCTGGTTAAGATGTATAACAAAGGAAGTCAGATACTTATTGGAGCTGTACTCCAAGGAGCAACGATTTTGGTCTTATCTGGCTCTGGTTAAGATGTATAGCAAAGTCAGATACTTATTGGAGCTATAAGGGTAACGATTTTGGTCTTATCTGGCTCTGGTTAAGATGTATGTAAGGAAGTCAGATACCTATTGAACTGTATAAAGAACCAACGATTTTGGTCTTATCTGGCTCTGTGGTCAAGATGTACTACTTCTGAAGTCGAATGTATGGGCCTGTAAAGAACCAACGATTTTTAGTCATATCTAGAAATGGTTAAGATGTATAGCAAAGGAAGTCGAATACTTGTGAATTTTTATAAAAGACAGCGATTTTTGGTCTTATCTGGCTCTAGTTAAGATGTATAACAAGGAAGTCAGATACTTATTAGGAGCTGTATAAAAAACCAACGATTTTTGGTCTTATCGTCTGGTTAAGATGTATAGCAAAGGAAGTCAGATACCTATTGGGCTATAAAGAACCAACGATTTTTGGTCTTATCTGGCTCTGGTTAAGATGTATAGCAAAGGAAGTCAGATACTTATTGGAGCTGCTGCTAAAGAACCAACGATTTTTGGTCTTATCTGGGTGTTGTTAAGATGTATAGCAAAGGAAGTCAGATACTTATTGGAGCTGTATAAAGAACCAACGATTTTGGGTCTTATCTGGCTCTGGTTAAGATGTCTCTTAAAGGAAGTCAGATACTTATTGGAGCTGTATAAAGAACCAAGGATTTTTTGGTCTTATCTGGCTCTGGTTAAGATGTATAGCAAAGGAAGTCAGATACTTGTTGAACTGTATAAAGAACCAACGATTTTTGGTCTTATCTGGCTCTGGTTAAGTCATGTAGCAAAGGAAGTCAGATACTTATTTGAGCTGTTATAAAGAACCAACGATTTTTGGTCTTATCTGGCTCTGGTTAAGATGTATAGCAAAGGAAGTCAGATACCTATTAGGCTGTATAAAGAACCAACGATTTTTGGTCGCTTATCTGGCTCTAGTTAAGATGTATAGCAAAGGAAGTCAGATACTTATTGGAGCTGTATAAAGAACCAACGATTTTTGGTCTTATCTGGCTCTGGTTAAGATGTATAGCAAAGGAAATTCGAATGCCTATTTAGACTGTATAAAGAACCAACGATTTTTGGTCTTATCTGGCTCTGGTTAAGATGTATAGCAAAAGAAGTCAGATGCTTATTGTTGTATAAAGAACCAACGATTTTTGATGTATCTGGCTCTGGACGTTGAGATGTAGCAAAAGGAAGTCAGATACCTATTGGAGCTGTATAAAGAACCAACGATTTTTGGTCTTATCTGGGTGTTGTTAAGATGTATAGCAAAGGAAGTCAGATACTTATTGGAGCTGTATAAAGAACCAACGATTTTTGGTCTTATCTGGCTCTGGTTAAGATGTATAGCAAAGGAAGTCAGATACTTATTGGAGCTGTATAAAAGACGGGTTGCGAATGCTTATCTGGCTTAATTAAGATGTATAGCAAAGGAAGTCAGATACTTATTGGAGCTGTATAAAGAACCAACGATTTTTGGTATCTGGCTCTGGTTAAGATGTATAGCAAAGGAAGTCAGATACTTATTGGAGCTGTATAAAGAACCAACGATTTTTGGTCTTATCTGGCTCTGGTTAAGATGTATAGCAAAGGAAGTCGGTCTATTGGAGCTGTATAAAGAACCAGCGATTTTTGGTCTTATCTGGCTCTGGTTAAGATCTGCCAACAAAGGAAGTCAGATACTTATTGGAGCTGTATAAAGAACCAACGATTTTTGGTCTTATCTGGCTCTGGTTAAGATGTATAGCAAAGGAAGTCAGATACTTATTGGAGCTGTATAAAGAACCAAGGATTTTTGGTCTTATCTGAAACGGTTAAGATGTATAGCAAAGGAAGTCAGATACTTATTGGAGCTGTATAAAGAACCAACGATTTTTGGTCTTATCTGGCTCTGGTTAAGATGTATAGCAAAGGAAGTCAGATACCTATTGGAGCTGTATAAAGAACCAACAAGTTTTAGTCTTATCTGGGTGTTGTTAAGATGTATAGCAAAGGAAGTCAGATACTTATTGGAGGCTGTATAAAGAATAACGATTTTTGGTCTTATCTGGCTCTGGTTAAGATGTATAGCAAAGGAAATGAGATACTTATTGGAGCTGTATAAAGAACCAACGATTTTGGTCTTATCTGTCTGGTTGATGTATAGCAAGGAAGTCAGATACTTATTGGAGCTGTATAAAGAACCAACGATTTTTGGTCTTATCTGGCTCTGGTTAAGATGTATAGCAAAGGAAGTCAGATACCTATTGCAGCTGTATAAAAAGACAAGGATTTTGGTCTTTATCTGGGTGTTGTTAAGATGTATAGCAAAGGAAGTCAGATACTTATTGGAGCTGTATAAAGAACCAACGATTTTTGGTCTTATCTGGCTCTGGTTAAGATGTATAGCAAAGGAAGTCAGATACTTATTGGAGCTGTATAAAGAACCAACGATTTTTGGTCTTATCTGGCTCTGGTTAAGATGTATAGCAAAGGAAGTCAGATACCTATTGCAGCTGTATAAAGAACCAAGGATTTTTGGTCTTATCTGGGTGTTAAGTTGTATAGCAAGAAGTCAGATACTTATTGGAGCTGTATATAAAGAACCCAAGGATTTTTGGTCTTATCTGGTTAAGATGTAGCTGAGAGTCAGATGCCTATTGCAGCTGTATAAAGAACCAAGGATTTTTTGGTCTTATCTGGGTGTTGTTAAGATGTATAGCAAAGGAAGTCAGATACTTATTGGAGCTGTATAAAGAACCAAGGATTTTGGTCTTATCTGGCTCTGGTTAAGATGTATGAGAGTCAGATACTTGACCCAGACTTGTATAAGAGCCAAGGATTTTTGGTCTTATCTGAGTCAGTTAAGATGTATAGCAAAGGAAGTCAGATATTTATTGGAGCTGTATAAAGAACCAAAGGATTTTTGGTCTTATCTGGCTCTGGTTAAGATGTATAGCAAAGGAAGTCAGATACCTATTGGAGCTGTATAAAACCAAGGATTTTGGTCTTATCTGGCTCTGGTTAAGATGTATAGCAAGGAAGTCAGATACTTATTGGAGCTGTATAAAGAACCAAGTTTTTGGTCTTATCTGGCTCTGGTTAAGATGTATAGCAAGGAAGTCAGATACCTATTGGAGCTGTATAAAGAACCAAGGATTTTGGTCTTATCGGCTCTGGTTAAGATGTATAGCAAAGGAAGTCAGATACTTGTGGAGCTGTATAAAGAACCAAGGATTTTGGTCTTATCTGGCTCTGGTTAAGATGTATAGCAAGGAAGTCAGATACTTATTGGAGCTGTATAAGAACCAAGGATTTTTGGTCTTATCTGGCTCTTGTTAAGATGTATAGCAAGGAAGTCAGATACCTATTGCAGCTGTATAAAGAACCAAGGATTTTTGGTCTTATCTGGGGTGTTGTTAAGATGTATAGCAAAGGAAGTCAGATACTTATTGGAGCTGTATAAAGAACCAATTTTGGTCTTATCTGGCTCTGGTTAAGATGTATATAAGAAGTCAGATACTTGTGGAGCTGTATAAAGAACCAAGGATTTTGGTGTATCTGGGTGTTGTTAAGATGTATAGCAAAGGAAGTCAGATGGAGCTGTATAAAGAACCAAGGATTTTGGTCTTATCTGGCTCTGGTTAAGATGTATAGCAAAGGAAGTCAGATACTGTTAATGGAGCTGTATAAAGAACCAACTTTTTTTGGTCTTATCTGGGTGTTGTTAGATGTATAGTCAGATACCAACTGGAGCTGTATAAAGAACCAACGATTTTTGGTCTTATCTGGCTCTGGTTAAGATGTATAGCAAAGAAAGTCAGATACTTATTGGAGCTGTATAAGAACCAGGATTTTGAACATCTGGCTCTGGTTAGATGCATATAGCAAAGTCAGATACTTATTGGAGCTGTATAAAGAACCAACGATTTTTGGTCTTATCTGGCTCTGGTTAAGATGTATAGCAAAGGAAGTCTGATACCTATTGCAGCTGTATAAAGAACCAAGGATTTTTGGTCTTATCTGGGTGTTGTTAAGATGTATAGCAAAGGAAGTCAGATACTTATTGGAGCTGTATAAAGAACCAACGATTTTTGGTCTTATCTGGCTCTGGTTAAGATGTATAGCAAAGGAAGTCAGATACTTATTGGAGCTGTATAAAGAACCAAGGATTTTTGGTCTTATCTGGCTCTGGTTAAGATGTATAGCAAAGGAAGTCAGATACTTATTGGAGCTGTATAAAGAACCAACGATTTTTGGTCTTATCTGGCTCTGGTTAAGATGTATAGCAAAGGAAGTCAGATACCTATTGCAGCTGTATAAAGAACCAAGGATTTTTGGTCTTATCTGGGTGTTGTTAAGATGTATAGCAAAGGAAGTCAGATACTTATTGGAGCTGTATAAAGAACCAAGGATTTTTGGTCTTATCTGGCTCTGGTTAAGATGTATAGCAAAGGAAGTCAGATACTTATTGGAGCTGTATAAAGAACCAAGGATTTTTGGTCTTATCTGGGTGTTGTTAAGATGTATAGCAAAGGAAGTCAGATACTTATTGGAGCTGTATAAAGAACCAACGATTTTTGGTCTTATCTGGCTCTGGTTAAGATGTATAGCAAAGGAAGTCAGATTCTTATTGGAGCTGTATAAAGAACCAACGATTTTTGGTCTTATCTGGCTCTGGTTAAGATGTATAGCAAAGGAAGTCAGATACTTATTGGAGCTGTATAAAGAACCAACGATTTTTGGTCATATCTGGCTCTGGTTAAGATGTATAGCAAGAAGTCAGATTCTTGTTGGAGCTGTATAAAGAACCAACGATTTTGGTCTTATCTGGCTCTGGTTAAGATGTATAGCAAAAGGAAGTCAGATACTTATTGGAGCTGTATAAAGAACCAACGATTTTTGGTCTTATCTGACTGGTTAAGATGTATAGCAAGGAAGTCAGATATTTATTGGAGCTGTATAAAGAACCAACGATTTTGGTCTTATCTGGCTCTGGTTAAGATGTATAGCAAAGAGGAAGTCAGATATTTATTAGAGCTGTATAAAGAACCAAGGATTTGGTCTTATCTGGGTGTTGTTAAGATGTATAGCAAAGGAAGTCAGATACTTATTGGAGCTGTATAAAGAACCAACGATTTTTGGTCTTATCTGGCTCTGGTTAAGATGTATAGCAAAGGAAGTCAGATATTTATTGGAGCTGTATAAAGAACCAACGATTTTGGTGCTTATCTAGCTCTGGTTAAGATGTATAAGCAAAGGAAGTCAGATACTTATTCAGGGCTGTATAAAGAACCAACGATTTTTGGTCTTATCTGGCTCTGGTTAAGATGTATAGCAAAGGAAGTCAAGTATTTATTAGACTGTATAAAGAACCAACGGTGAATTTTTGGTCTTATCTGGCTCTGGTTAAGATGTATAGCAAAGGAAGTCAGATATTTATTAGAGCTGTATAAAGAACCAACGATTTTTTGGTCTTATCTGGCTCTGGTTAAGATGTATAGCAAAGAAGTCAGATATTTGTTGGAGCTGTATAAAGAACCAACGATTTTTGGTCTTATCTGGCTCTGGTTAAGATGTATAGCAAGGAAGTCAGATCTTTATTAGAGCTGTATAAAGAACCAACGATTTTTGGTCTTATCTGGCTCTAGTTGAATGTATAGCAAAGGAAGTCAGATATTTATTGGAGCTGTACCAAGGGCAACGATTTTTGGTCTTATCTGGCTCTGGTTAAGATGTATAGCAAAGGAAGTCAGATATTTATTAGAGCTGTATAAAGAACCAAGGATTTTTGGTCTTATCTGGGTGTTGTTAAGATGTATAGCAAAGGAAGTCAGATATTTATTCAGATAGCATAAAGAATAACGATTTTTTGGTCTTATCTGGCTCTGGTTAAGATGTATAGCAAAGGAAATTGAATACCTTTATTGGAGCTGTATAAAGAACCAACGATTTTGGTCTTATCTGGCTCTGGTTAAGATGTATAGCAAAGGAAGTCAGATATTTATTGAGTATAAAGAACCAACGATTTTTGGTCTTATCTGGCTCTGGTTAAGATGTATAACAAAGTCAGATACTTATTGGAGCTGTATAAAGAACCAACGATTTTGGTCTTATCTGGCTCTGGTTAAGATGTATAGCAAGGGAATAGATATTTATTGGAGCTGTATAAGGAGCAACGATTTTGGTCTTATCTGGCTCTGGTTAAGATGTATAGCAAAGGAAGTCAGATATTTATTAGAGCTGTATAAAGAACCAAAGGATTTTAGTCCTTATCTGGGTGTTGTTAAGATGTATAGCAAAGGAAGTCCAGATACTTATTGGAGCTGTATAAAGAACCAACGATTTTTGGTCTTATCTGGCTCTGGTTGAATCATATATCGAGGAAGTCAGATATTTATTGGAGCTGTATAAAGAACCAACGATTTTTGGTCTTATCGACTCTGGTTAGATGTATAGCAAAGGAAGTCAGATACTTATTGGGTATGAGAACCAACGTTTTTGGTCTTATCCAGGATCTTGTTAAGATGTATAGGGAAGTCAGATACTTATTGGAGCTGTATAAAGAACTTAACGATTTTGGTCTAATCTGGGTCTTGTTAAGATGTATAGCCAAAAGAAGTCAGATACTTATTGGAGCTGTATAAGAACCAACGATTTTGGTCTTATCTGGGTCTTGTTAAGATGTAAAAGGAAGTCAGATACCTATTGGAGCTGTATAAAGAACCAACGATTTTTGGTCTTATCTGGGTCTTGTTAAGATGTATAGCAAAGAAGTCAGATACTTATTGGAGCTGTATAAAGAATAACGATTTTTGGTATTATCTGGGTCTTGTTAAGATGTATAGCAAAGGAAGTCAGATACTTATTGGAGCTGTATAAAGAACCAACGATTTTGGTCTTATCTGTGTCTTGTTAAGATGTATAGCAAAGGAAGTCAGATACCTATTGGAGCTGTATAAAGAACCAACGATTTTGGTCTTATCTGGGTCTTGTTAAGATGTATAGCAAAGGAAGTCAGATACTTATTGGAGCTGTATAAAGAACCAACGATTTTGGTCTTATCTGGGTCTTGTTAAGATGTATAGCAAAGGAAGTCAGATACTTATTGGAGCTGTATAAGAACCAACGATTTTGGTCTTATCTGGGTCTTGTTAAGATGTATAGCAAAGGAAGTCAGATACTTTATTGGAGCTGTATAAAGAACCAACGATTTTTGGTCATATCTGGCTCTTGTTAAGATGTATAGCAAAGGAAGTCAGATTCTTATTGGAGCTGTATAAAGAACCAACGATTTTGGTCTTATCTGGGTCTTGTTAAGATGTATAGCAAAGGAAGTCAGACACTTATTGGAGCTGTATAAAGAACCAACGATTTTTGGTCTTATCCGGGTCTTGTTAAGATGTATAGCAAAGGAAGTCAGATACTTATTGGAGCTGTATAAAGAACCAACGATTTTGGTCTTATCTGGGTCTTGTTAAGATGTATAGCAAAGGAAGTCAGATACTTATTGGAGCTGTATAAAGAACCAACGATTTTTGGTCTTATCTGGGTCTTGTTAAGATGTATAGCAAAAGAAGTCAGATACTTATTGGAGCTGTATAAAGAACCAACGATTTTTGGTCTTATCTGGCTCTTGTTAAGATGTATAGCAAAGGAAGTCAGATACTTATTGGAGCTGTATAAAGAACCAACGATTTTGGTCTTATCTGGGTCTTGTTAAGATGTATAGCAAAGGAAGTCAGACACTTATTGGAGCTGTATAAAGAACCAACGATTTTTGGTCTTATCTGGCTCTTGTTAAGATGTATAGCAAAGGAAGTCAGATACTTATTGGAGCTGTATAAAGAACCAACGATTTTGGTCTTATCTGGGTCTTGTTAAGATGTATAGCAAAGGAAGTCAGATACTTATTGGAGCTGTATAAAAACCAACGATTTTGGTCTTATCTGGGTCTTGTTAAGATGTATAGCAAAGCAAGTCAGATACTTATTGGAGCTGTATAAAGAATCAACGATTTTTGGTCTAATCTGGGTCTTGTTAAGATGTATAGCAAAGGAAGTCAGATACTTATTGGAGCTGTATAAAGAACCAAAGATTTTTGGTCTTATCTGGGTCTTGTTAAGATGTATAGCAAAGGAAGTCAGATACTTATTGGAGCTGTATAAAGAACCAACGATTTTTGGTCTAATCCGGGTCTTGTTAAGATGTATAGCAAAGGAAGTCAGATACTTATTGGAGCTGTATAAAGAACCAACGATTTTGGTCTTATCTGGGTCTTGTTAAGATGTATAGCAAAGGAAGTCAGATACTTATTGGAGCTGTATAAAGAACCAACGATTTTTGGTCTAATCTGGGTCTTGTTAAGATGTATAGCAAAGGAAGTCAGATACTTATTGGAGCTGTATAAAGAACCAACGATTTTGGTCTTATCTGGGTCTTGTTAAGATGTATAGCAAAGGAAGTCAGATACTTATTGGAGCTGTATAAAGAACCAACGATTTTTGGTCTAATCTGGGTCTTGTTAAGATGTATAGCAAAGGAAGTCAGATACTTATTGGAGCTGTATTAAGAACCAAAGATTTTGGTCTTATCTGGGTCTTGTTAAGATGTATAGCAAAGGAAGTCAGATACTTATTGGAGCTGTATAAAGAACCAACGATTTTGGTCTTATCTGGGTCTTGTTAAGATGTATAGCAAAGGAAGTCAGATACTTATTGGAGCTGTATAAAGAACCAACGATTTTTGGTCTTATCTGGCTCTTGTTAAGATGTATAGCAAAGGAAGTCAGATACTTATTGGAGCTGTATAAAGAACCAACGATTTTGGTCTTATCTGGGTCTTGTTAAGATGTATAGCAAAGGAAGTCAGATACTTATTGGAGCTGTATAAAGAACCAACGATTTTTGGTCTTATCTGGGTCTTGTTAAGAAGTATAGCAAAGGAAGTCAGATACTTATTAGAGCTGTATAAAGAACCAACGATTTTTGGTCTCATCTGGCTCTTGTTAAGATGTATAGCAAAGGAAGTCAGATACTTATTGGAGCTGTATAAAGAACCAACAATGTTGGTCTTATCTGGGTCTTGTTAAGATGTATAGCAAAGGAAGTCAGATACTTATTGGAGCTGTATAAAGAACCAACGATTTTTGGTCTAATCTGGGTCTTGTTAAGATGTATAGCAAAGGAAGTCAGATACTTATTAGAGCTGTATAAAGAACCAACGATTTTTGGTCTCATCTGGCTCTTGTTAAGATGTATAGCAAAGGAAGTCAGATACTTATTGGAGCTGTATAAAAAACCAACAATTTTGGTCTTATCTGGGTCTTGTTAAGATGTATAGCAAAGGAAGTCAGATACTTATTGGAGCTGTATAAAGAACCAACGATTTTGGTCTTATCTGGGTCTTGTTAAGATGTATAGCAAAGGAAGTCAGATACTTATTGGAGCTGTATAAAGAACCAACGATTTTGGTCTTATCTGGGTCTTGTTAAGATGTATACAAAGGAAGTTAGATACTTATTCGAGCTGTATAAAGAACCAACAATTTTGGTCTTATCTGGGTCTTGTTAAGATGTATAGCAAAGGAAGTCAGATACTTAGTGGAGCTGTATAAAGAACCAACGATTTTGGACTTATCTGGGTCTTGTTAAGATGTATAGCAAAGGAAGTCAGATACTTATTGGAGCTGTATAAAGAACCAACGATTTTGGTCTTATCTGGGTCTTGTTAAGATGTATAGCAAAGGAAGTCAGATACTTATTGGAGCTGTATAAAGAACCAACGATTTTTGGTCTTATCTGGGTCTTGTTAAGATGTATAGCAAAGGAAGTCAGATATTTATTGGAGCTGTATAAAGAACCAACGATTTTTGGTCTTATCTGGGTCTTGTTAAGATGTATAGCAAAGAAAGTCAGATACTTATTGGAGCTGTATAAAGAACCAACGATTTTTGGTCTAATCTGGGTCTTGGAAAAATAGGGTATAGCTGAGGGAGTAAGAAACTTACTGGAGCCGTACAATGAACTAAACTTTTTCTTTAGTCTGATCTGACTCTTGTAAAGATAGTGTATAGCAGGAGGGAATCAGGTACTTACTGGAGCCGTACAATGAACTAACCTTTTTCTTTAGTCTGATCTGACACTTGTAAAGATAGTGTATAGCAGGAGGGAATCAGGTACTTACTGGAGCCGTACAATGAACTAACCTTTTTCTTTAGTCTGATCTGACTCTTGTAAAGATAGTGTATAGCAGGAGGGAATCAGGTACTTACTGGAGCCGTACAATGAACTAACCTTTTTCTTTAGTCTGATCTGACTCTTGTAAAAATAGTGTATAGCAGGAGGGAATCAGGTACTTAATGGAGCCGTACAATGAACTAACCTTTTTCTTTAGTCTGATCTGACTCTTGTAAAGATAGTGTATAGCAGGAGGGAATCAGGTACTTACTGGAGCCGTACAATGAATTAACCTTTTTCTTTAGTCTGATCTGACTCTTGTAAAGATAGTGTATAGCAGGAGGGAATCAGGTACTTACTGGAGCCGTACAATGAACTAACCTTTTTCTTTAGTCTGATCTGACTCTTGTAAAGATAGTGTATAGCAGGAGGGAATCAGGTACTTACTGGAGCCGTACAATGAACTAACCTTTTTCTTTAGTCTGATCTGACTCTTGTAAAGATAGTGTATAGCAGGAGGGAATCAGGTACTTACTGGAGCCGTACAATGAACTAACATTTTTCTTTAGTCTGATCTGACTCTTGTAAAGATAGTGTATAGCAGGAGGGAATCAGGTACTTACTGGAGCCGTACAATGAACTAACCTTTTTCTTTAGTCTGATCTGACTCTTGTAAAGATAGTGTATAGCAGGAGGGAATCAGGTACTTACTGGAGCCGTACAATGAACTAACCTTTTTCTTTAGTCTGATCTGACTCTTGTAAAGATAGTGTATAACAGGAGGGAATCAGGTACTTACTGGAACCGTACAATTAACTAACCTTTTTCTTTAGTCTGATCTGACTCTTGTTAAGATAGTGTATAGCAGGAGGGAATCAGGTACTTACTGGAGCCGTACAATGAAGTAACCTTTTTCTTTAGTCTGATCTGACTCTTGTAAAGATTAAGTTATACCAGGAGGGAATCAGGTATTTACTGGAGCCGTACAATGAACTAACCTTTTTCTTTAGTCTGATTTGACTCTTGTAAACATAGTGTATAGCAGGAGGGAATCAGGTACTTACTGGAGCCGTACAATGAACTAACCTTTTTCTTTAGTCTGATTTGACTCTTGTAAAGATAGTGTATAGCAGGAGGGAATCAGGTACTTACTGGAGCCGTACAATGAACTAACCTTGTTCTTTAGTCTGATCTGACTCTTGTAAAGATAGTGTATAGCAGGAGGGAATCAGGTACTTACTGGAGCCGTACAATGAATTAACCTTTTTCTTTAGTCTGATCTGACTCTTGTAAAGATAGTGTATAGCAGGAGGGAATCAGGTACTTACTGGAGCCGTACAATGAACTAACCTTTTTCTTTAGTCTGATCTGACTCTTGTAAAGATAGTGTATAGCAGGAGGGAATCAGGTACTTACTGGAGCCGTACAATGAACTAACCTTTTTCTTTAGTCTGATCTGACTCTTGTAAAGATAGTGTATAGCAGGAGGGAATCAGGTACTTACTGGAGCCGTACAATGAACTAACCTTTTTCTTTAGTCTGATCTGACTCTTGTAAAGACAGTGTATAGCAGGAGGGAATCAGGTACTTACTGGAGCCGTACAATGAACTAACCTTTTTCTTTAGTCTGATCTGACTCTTGTAAAGATAGTGTATAGCAGGAGGGAATCAGGTACTTACTGGAGCCGTACAATGAACTAACCTTTTTATTTAGTCTGATCTGACTCTTGTAAAGATAGTGTATAGCAGGAGGGAATCAGGTACTTAGTGGTGCCGTACAATGAACTAACCTTTTTCTTTAGTCTGATCTGACTCTTGTAAAGATAGTGTATAGCAGGAGGGAATCAGGTATTTACTGGAGCTGTACAATGAACTAACCTTTTTCTTTAGTCTGATCTGACTCTTGTAAAGATAGTGTATAGCAGGAGGGAATCAGGTACTTACTGGAGCCGTACAATGAACTAACCTTTTTCTTTAGTCTGATCTGACACTTGTAAAGATAGTGTATAGCAGGAGGGAATCAGGTACTTACTGGAGCCGTACAATGAACTAACCTTTTTCTTTAGTCTGATCTGACTCTTGTAAAGATAGTGTATAGCAGGAGGGAATCAGGTACTTACTGGAGCCGTACAATGAACTAACCTTTTTCTTTAGTCTGATCTGACGCTTGTAAAGATAGTGTATAGCAGGAGGTAATCAGATACTTATTGGAGCCGAATAATGAACTAACCTTTTTCTTTAGTCTGATCTGACTCTTGCAAAGATAGTGTATAGCAGGAGGGAATCAAGTACTTACTGGAGCCGTACAATGAACTAACATTTTTCTTTAGTTTGATCTGACTCTTGTAAAGATAGTGTATAGCAGGAGGGAATCAGGTACTTACTGGAGCCGTACAATGAACTAACCTTTTTCTTTAGTCTGATCTGACTCTTGTAAAGATAGTGTATAGCAGGATGGAATCAGGTACTTACTGGAGCCGTACAATGAACTAACCTTTTTCTTTAGTCTGATCTGACTCTTGTAAAGATAGTGTATAGCATGAGGGAATCAGGTAATTACTGGAGCAGTACAATGAACTAACCTTTTTCTTTAGTCTGATCTGACTCTTGTAAAGATAGTGTATAGCAGGAGGTAATCAGATACTTACTGGAGCCGTACAATGAACTAACCTTTTTCTTTAGTCTGATCTGACTCTTGTAAAGATAGTGTATAGCAGGAGGGAATCAGGTATTTACTGGAGCCGTACAATGAACTAACCTTTTTATTTAGTCTGATCTGACTCTTGTAAACATAGTGTATAGCAGGAGGGAATCAGGTACTTAGTGGTGCCGTACAATGAACTAACCTTTTTCTTTAGTCTGATCTGACTCTTGTAAAGATAGTGTATAGCAGGATGGAATCAGGTACTTACTGGACCCGTATAATGAACTAACCTTTTTCTTTAGTCTGATCTGACTCTTGTGAAGATAGTGTATAGCAGGAGGGAATCAGGTACTTACTGGAGCCGTATAATGAACTAACCATTTTCTTTAGTCTGATCTGACTCTTGTAAAGATAGTGTATAGCAGGAGGGAATCAGGTACTTACTGGAGCCGTACAATGAACTAACCTTTTTCTTTAGTCTGATCTGACTCTTGTAAAGATACTCTATAGCAGGAGGGAATCAGGTACTTACTGGAGCCGTACAATGAACTAACCTTTTTCTTTAGTCTGATCTGACTCTTGTAAAGATAGTGTATAGCAGGAGAGTATCAGGTACTTACTGGAGCCGTACAATGAACTAACCTATTTCTTTAGTCTGATCTGACTCTTGTAAAGATAGTGCATAGCAGGAGGGAATCAGTTACTTACTGGAGCCGTACAATGAACTAACCTTTTTCTTTAGTCTGATCTGACTCTTGTACAGACAGTGTATAGCAGGAGGGAATCAGGTATTACTGGAGCCGTACAATGAACTAACCTTTTTCTTTAGTCTGATCTGACTCTTGTAAAGATAGTGTATAGCAGGATGGAATCAGGTAGTCACTGGAGCCGTACAATGAACTAACCTTTTTCTTTAGTCTGATCTGACTCTTGTGAAGATAGTGTATAGCAGGAGGGAATCAGGTACTTACTGGAGCCGTATAATGAACTAACCTTTTTCTTTAGTCTGATCTGACTCTTGTAAAGATAGTGTATAGCAGGAGGGAATCAGGTACTTACTGGAGCCGTACAATGAACTAACCTTTTTCTTTAGTCTGATCTGACTCTTGTAAAGATAGTGAATAGCAGGAGGGAATCAGGTACTTACTGGAGCCGTACAATGAACTAACCTTTTTTCTTTAGTCTGATCTGACTCTTGTAAAGATAGTGTATAACAGGATGGAATCAGGTAGTCACTGGAGCCGTACAATGAACTAACCTTTTTCTTTAGTCTGATCTGACTCTTGTAAAGTAAATATATAGCAGGAGGGAATCAGGTACTTACTGGAGCCGTACAATGAATTAACCTTTTTCTTTAGTCAGATCTGACTCTTGTAAAGATAGTGTATAGCAGGAGGGAATCAGTTACTTACTGGAGCCGTACAATGAACTAACCTTTTTCTTTAGTCTGATCTGACTCTTGTAAAGATAGTGTATAGCAGGAGGGAATCAGGTACTTACTGGAGCCGTACAATGAACTAACCTTTTTATTTAGTCTGATCTGACTCTTGTAAAGATAGTGTATAGCAGGAGGGAATCAGGTACTTACTGGAGCCGTACAATGAACTAACCTTTTTCTTTAGTCTGATCTGACTCTTGTAAAGATAGTGTATAGCAGGAGGGAATAACGTACTTACTGGAGCCGTACAATGAACTAACATTTCTCTTTAGTCTGATCTGACTCTTGTAAAGGTAGTGTATAGCAGGAGGGAATCAGGTACTTACTGGAGCCGTACAATGAAGTAACCTTTTTCTTTAGTCTGATCTGACTCTTGTAAAGATAGTGTATACCAGGAGGGAATCAGGAACTTTCTGGAGCCGTACAATGAACTAACCTTTTTCTTTAGTCTGATCTGACTCTTGTAAAGATTCTGTATACCAGGAGGGAATCAGTTACATACTGGAGCCGTACAATGAACTAACCTTTTTCTTTAGTCTGATCTGACTCTTGTAAAGATAGTGTATAGCAGGAGGGAATCAGTTACTTACTGGAGCCGTACAATGAACTAACCTTTTTCTTTAGTCTGATCTGACTCTTGTAAAGATAGGGTATAGCAGGAGGGAATGAGGTACCCAATGGAGCCGTACCATGAACTAACATTTTCTTTAGTCTGATGCGACTCTTGTAAAGAGAGTGTATAGCAGGAGGGAATCAGGTACTTACTGGAGCCGTACAATGAACTAACCTTTTTCTTTAGTCTGAACTGACTCTTGTAAAGATAGTGTATAGCAGGAGGGAATCAGGTATTAATGGAGCCGTAGAATGAACTAACCTATTTCTTTAGTCTGATCTGACTCTTTTAAAGATAGTGTATAGCAGGAGGGAATCAGGTACTTACTGGAGCCGTACAATGAACTAACCTTTTTGTTTAGTCTGATCTGACTCTTGTAAAGCTAGTGTATAGCAGGAGGGAATAACGTACTTACTGGAGCCGTACAATGAAGTAACCTTTTTCTTTAGTCTGATCTGACTCTTGTAAAGATAGTGTATAGCAGGAGGTAATCAGGTAGTCACTGGAGCCGTACAATGAACTAACATTTTTCTTTAGTCTGATCTGACTCTTGTAAAGCTAGTGTATAGCAGGAGGGAATCAGGTACTTACTGGAGCCGTACAATGAACTAACCTTTTTCTTTAGTCTGATCTGACTCTTGTAAAGATAGTGTATAGCAGGAGGGAATCAGGTACTTACTGGAGCCGTACAATGAAGTAACCTTTTTCTTTAGTCTGATCTGACTCTTGTAAAGATAGTGTTATAGCAGGAGGGAATCAGGTATTTACTGGAGCCGTACAATGAACTAACCTTTTTCTTTAGTCTGATCTGACTCTTTTAAAGATAGTGTATAGCAGGAGGGAATCAGGTACTTACTGGAGCCGTATAATGAACTAACCTTTTTCTTTAGTTTGATCTGACTCTTGTAAAATAGTGTATATCAGGAGGGAATCAGGTACTTACTGGAGCCGTACAATGAACTAACCTTTTTGTTTAGTCTGATCTGACTCTTGTAAAGATAGTTTATAGCAGGAGGGAATCAGGTACTTACTGGAGCCGTACAATGAACTAACCTTTTTGTTTAGTCTGATCTGACTCTTGTAAAGCTAGTGTATAGCAGGAGGGAATAACGTATTACTGGAGCCGTACAATGAAGTAACCTTTTTCTTTAGTCTGATCTGACTCTTGTAAAGATAGTGTTATAGCAGGAGGGAATCAGGAACTTACTGGAGCCGTACAATGAACTAACCTTTTTCTTTAGTCTGATCTGACTCTTGTAAAGATTCTGTATACCAGGAGGGAATCAGTTACTTACTGGAGCCGTACAATGAACTAACCTTTTTCTTTAGTCTGATCTGACTCTTGTAAAGATAGTGTATAGCAGGAGGGAATCAGTTACTTACTGGAGCCGTACAATGAACTAACCTTTTTCTTTAGTCTGATCTGACTCTTGTAAAGATAGGGTATAGCAGGAGGGAATCAGGTACCCAATGGAGCCGTACCATGAACTAACATTTTCTTTAGTGTGATCCGACTCTTGTAAAGAGAGTGTATAGCAGGAGGGAATCAGGTACTTACTGGAGCCGTACAATGAACTAACCTTTTTCTTTAGTCTGATCTGACTCTTGTAAAGATAGTGTATAGCAGGAGGGAATCAGGTATTAATGGAGCCGTAGAATGAACTAACCTTTTTCTTTAGTCTGATCTGACTCTTGTAAAGATAGTGTATAGCAGGAGGGAATCAGGTACTTACTGGAGCCGTACCATGAACTAACCTTTTTGTTTAGTCTGATCTGACGCTTGTAAACTAGTGTATAGCAGGAGGGAATAACGTACTTACTGGAGCCGTACAATGAACTAACCTTTTTCTTTAGTCTGATCTGACTCTTGTAAAGATAGTGTTATAGCAGGAGGGAATCAGGTACTTACTGGAGCCATACAATGAACTAACCTTTTTTTTAGTCTGATCTGACTCTTGTAAAGATAGTGTATAGCAGGAGGGAATCAGGTACTTACTGGAGACGTATAATGAACTAACCTTTTTCTTTAGTCTGATCTGACTCTTGTAAAGATAGTGTATAGCAGGAGGGAATCAGGTATTTACTGAAGACGTATAATGAACTAACCTTTTTCTTTAGTCTGATCTGACTCTTGTAAAGATAGTGTATAGCAGGAGGGAATCAGGTACTTACTGGAGCCGTACAATGAACTAACCTTTTTGTTTAGTCTGATCTGATTCTTGTAAAGATTCTGTATACCAGGAGGGAATCAGGTACTTACTGGAGCCGTACAATGAACTAACCTTTTTGTTTAGTCTGATCTGACTCTTGTAAAGCTAGTGTATAGCAGGAGGGAATAACGTACTTACTGGAGCCGTACAATGAAGTAACCTTGTTCTTTAATCTGATCTGACTCTTTTAAAGATAGTGTCATAGCAGGAGGGAATCAGGTACTTACTGGAGCCGTACAATGAACTAACATTTTTCTTTAGTCTGATCTGACTCTTGTAAAGATAGTGTATACCAGGAGGGAATCAGGTACTTACTGGAGCCGTACAATGAACTAACCTTTTTCTTTAGTCTGATCTGACTCTTGTAAAGATTCTGTATACCAGGAGGGAATCAGTTACTTACTGGAGCCGTACAATGAACTAACCTTTTTCTTTAGTCTGATCTGACTCTTGTAAAGATAGTGTATAGCAGGAGGGAATCAGGTACTTACTGCAGCCGTAGAATGAACTAAAATTTTTCTTTAGTCTGATCTGACTCTTGTAAAGATAGGGTATAGCAGGAGGGAATCAGGTACCCAATGGAGCCGTACAATGAACTAACATTTTCTTTAGTCTGATCCGACTCTTGTAAAGATAGTGTATAGCAGGAGGGAATCAGGTACTTACTGGAGCCGGACAATGAACTAACCTTTTTCTTTAGTCTGATCTGAGTCTTGTAAAGATAGTGTATAGCAGGAGGGAATCAGGTACTTACTGGAGCCGTACAATGAACTAACGTTTTTCTTTAGTCTGATCTGACTCTTGTAAAGATAGTGTATAGCAGGATGGAATCAGGTACTTAATGGAGCCGTACAATGAACTAACCTTTTTCTTTAGTCTGATCTGACACTTGTAAAGATAGTGTATAGCAGGAGGGAATCAGGTACTTACTGGAGCCGTACAATGAATTAAACTTTTTCTTTAGTCTGATCTGACTCTTGCAAAGATAGTGTATATCAGGAGGGAATCAGGTACTTACTGGAGCCGTACAATGAACTAACCTTTTTCTTTAGTCTGATCTGACTCTTGTAAAGATAGTGTATAGCAGGAGGGAATCAGGTACCCAATGGAGCCGTACCATGAACTAACATTTTCCTTAGTCCGATCCGACTCTTGTAAAGATAGTGTATAGCAGGAGGGAATCAGGTACTTACTGGAGCCGTACAATGAACTAACCTTTTTCTTTAGTCTGATCTGACTCTTGTAAAGATAGTGTATAGCAGGAGGGAATCAGGTACTTACTGGAGCCGTACAATGAACTAAGCTTTTTCTTTAGTCTGATCTGACTCTTGTAAAGATAGTGTATAGCAGGATGGAATCAGGTACTACTGGAGCCGTACAATGAACTAACCTTTTTCTTTAGTCTGATCTGACTCTTGTGAAGATAGTGTATAGCAGGAGGGAATCAGGTACTTACTGGAGCCGTACAATGAACTAACCTTTTTCTTTAGTCTGATCTGACTCTTGTAAAGATAGTGTATATCAGGAGGGAATCAGGTACTTACTGGAGCCGTACAATGAACTAACCTTTTTCTTTAGTCTGATCTGACTCTTGTAAAGATAGTGTATAGCAGGAGGGAATCAGTTACTTACTGGAGCCGTACAATGAACTAACCTTTTTCTTTAGTCTGATCTGACTCTTGTAAAGATAGTGTATAGCAGGAGGGAATAACGTACTTACGGGAGCCGTACAATGAAGTAACCTTTTTCTTTAGTCTGATCTGACTCTTGTAAAGATAGTGTTATAGCAGGAGGGAATCAGGTACTTACTGGAGCCGTACAATGAACTAACCGTTTTTTTGTCTGATCTGACTCTTGTAAAGATTCTGTATACTAGGAGGGAATCAGTTACTTACTGGAGCCGTACAATGAACTAACCTTTTTCTTTAGTCTGATCTGACTCTTGTAAAGATTCTGTATACCAGGAGGGAATCAGTTACTTACTGGAGCCGTACAATGAACTAACCTTTTTCTGTAGTCTGATCTGCCTCTTGTAAAGATAGTGTATAGCAGGAGGGAATCAGTTACTTAGTGGAGCCGTACAATGAACTAAGCTTTTTCTTTAGTCTGATCTGACTCTTGTAAAGATACTCTATAGCAGGAGGGAATCAGGTACTTACTGGAGCCGTACAATGAACTAACCTTTTTCTTTAGTCTGATCTGACTCTTGTGAAGATAGTGTATAGCAGGAGGGAATCAGGTACTTACTGGAGCCGTACAATGAACTAACCTTTTTCTTTAGTCTGATCTGACTCTTGTAAAGATACTGTATAGCAGGAGGGAATCAGGTACTTACTGGAGCCGTACAATGAACTAACCTTTTTCTTTAGTCTGATCTGACTCTTGTAAAGATAGTGTATAGCAGGAGGGAATCAGTTACTTACTGGAGCCGTACAATGAACTAACCTTTTTCTTTAGTCTGATCTGACTCTTGTAAAGATAGTGTATAGCAGGAGGGAATCAGGTACTTACTGGAGCCGTACAATGAACTAACCATTTTCTTTAGTCTGATCTGACTCTTGTAAAGATAGGGTATAGCAGGAGGGAATCAGGTATTAATGGAGCCGTACAATGAACTAACCTTTTTTCTTTAGTCTGATCTGACTCTTGTAATGATAGTGTATAGCAGGAGAGAATCAGGTACTTACTGGAGCCGTACAATGAACTAACCTTTTTCTTTAGTCTGATCTGACTCTTGTAAAGATAGTGCATAGCAGGAGGGAATCAGTTACTTACTGGAGCCGTACAATGAACTAACCTTTTTCTTTAGTCTGACCTGACTCTTGTACAGATAGTGTATAGCAGGAGGGAATCAGGTATTACTGGAGCCGTACAATGAACTAAACTTTTTCTTTAGTCTGATCTGACTCTTGTAAAGATAGTGTATAGCAGGATGGAATCAGGTACTTAATGGAGCCGTACAATGAACTAACCTTTTTCTTTAGTCTGATCTGACACTTGTAAAGATAGTGTATAGCAGGAGGGAATCAGGTACTTACTGGAGCCGTACAATGAATTAAACTTTTTCTTTAGTCTGATCTGACTCTTGCAAAGATAGTGTATATCAGGAGGGAATCAGGTACTTACTGGAGCCGTACAATGAACTAACCTTTTTCTTTAGTCTGATCTGACTCTTGTAAAGATAGTGTATAGCAGGAGGGAATCAGGTACCCAATGGAGCCGTACCATGAACTAACATTTTCCTTAGTCCGATCCGACTCTTGTAAAGATAGTGTATAGCAGGAGGGAATCAGGTACTTACTGGAGCCGTACAATGAACTAACCTTTTTCTTTAGTCTGATCTGACTCTTGTAAAGATAGTGTATAGCAGGAGGGAATAACGTACTTACGGGAGCCGTACAATGAAGTAATCTTTTTCTTTAGTCTGATCTGACTCTTGTAAAGATAGTGTTATAGGAGGAGGGAATCAGGTACTTACTGGAGCCGTACAATGAACTAACCTTTTTGTTTAGTCTGATCTGACTCTTGTAAAGCTAGTGTATAGCAGGAGGGAATAACGTACTTACTGGAGCCGTACAATGAAGTAACCTTGTTCTTTAATCTGATCTGACTCTTTTAAAGATAGTGTCATAGCAGGAGGGAATCAGGTACTTACTGGAGCCGTACAATGAACTAACATTTTTCTTTAGTCTGATCTGACTCTTGTAAAGATAGTGTATACCAGGAGGGAATCAGGTACTTACTGGAGCCGTACAATGAACTAACCTTTTTCTTTAGTCTGATCTGACTCTTGTAAAGATTCTGTATACCAGGAGGGAATCAGTTACTTACTGGAGCCGTACAATGAACTAACCTTTTTCTTTAGTCTGATCTGACTCTTGTAAAGATAGTGTATAGCAGGAGGGAATCAGGTACTTACTGCAGCCGTACAATGAACTAACATTTTTCTTTAGTCTGATCTGACTCTTGTAAAGATAGGGTATAGCAGGAGGGAATCAGGTACCCAATGGAGCCGTACAATGAACTAACATTTTCTTTAGTCTGATCCGACTCTTGTAAAGATAGTGTATAGCAGGAGGGAATCAGGTACTTACTGGAGCCGGACAATGAACTAACCTTTTTCTTTAGTCTGATCTGAGTCTTGTAAAGATAGTGTATAGCAGGAGGGAATCAGGTACTTACTGGAGCCGTACAATGAACTAACCTTTTTCTTTAGTCTGATCTGACTCTTGTAAAGATAGTGTATAGCAGGATGGAATCAGGTACTTAATGGAGCCGTACAATGAACTAACCTTTTTCTTTAGTCTGATCTGACACTTGTAAAGATAGTGTATAGCAGGAGGGAATCAGGTACTTACTGGAGCCGTACAATGAATTAAACTTTTTCTTTAGTCTGATCTGACTCATGCAAAGATAGTGTATATCAGGAGGGAATCAGGTACTTACTGGAGCCGTACAATGAACTAACCTTTTTCTTTAGTCTGATCTGACTCTTGTAAAGATAGTGTATAGCAGGAGGAATCAGGTACCCAATGGAGCCGTACCATGAACTAACATTTTCCTCATCCGATCCGACTCTTGCAAAGATAGTGTATATCAGGAGGGAATCAGGTACTTACTGGAGCCGTACAATGAACTAACCTTTTTCTTTAGTCTGATCTGACTCTTGTAAAGATAGTGTATAGCAGGAGGGAATCAGGTACCCAATGGAGCCGTACCATGAACTAACATTTTCCTTAGTCCGATCCGACTCTTGTAAAGATAGTGTATAGCAGGAGGGAATCAGGTACTTACTGGAGCCGTACAATGAACTAACCTTTTTCTTTAGTCTGATCTGACTCTTGTAAAGATAGTGTATAGCAGGAGGGAATCAGGTACTTACTGGAGCCGTACAATGAACTAAGCTTTTCTTTAGTCTGATCTGACTCTTGTAAAGATAGTGTATAGCAGGATGGAATCAGGTACTACTGGAGCCGTACAATGAACTAACCTTTTTCTTTAGTCTGATCTGACTCTTGTGAAGATAGTGTATAGCAGGAGGGAATCAGGTACTTACTGGAGCCGTACAATGAACTAACCTTTTTCTTTAGTCTGATCTGACTCTTGTAAAGATAGTGTATATCAGGAGGGAATCAGGTACTTACTGGAGCCGTACAATGAACTAACCTTTTTCTTTAGTCTGATCTGACTCTTGTAAAGATAGTGTATAGCAGGAGGGAATAACGTACTTACGGGAGCCGTACAATGAAGTAACCTTTTTCTTTAGTCTGATCTGACTCTTGTAAAGATAGTGTTATAGCAGGAGGGAATCAGGTACTTACTGGAGCCGTACAATGAACTAACCGTTTTTTTGTCTGATCTGACTCTTGTAAAGATTCTGTATACCAGGAGGGAATCAGTTACTTACTGGAGCCGTACAATGAACTAACCTTTTTCTTTAGTCTGATCTGACTCTTGTAAAGATTCTGTATACCAGGAGGGAATCAGTTACTTACTGGAGCCGTACAATGAACTAACCTTTTTCTTTAGTCTGATCTGCCTCTTGTAAAGATAGTGTATAGCAGGAGGGGAATCAGTTACTTAGTGGAGCCGTACAATGAACTAAGCTTTTTCCTTGGTCTGATCTGACTCTTGTAAAGATACTCTATAGCAGGAGGGAATCAGGTACTTACTGGAGCCGTACAATGAACTAACCTTTTTCTTTAGTCTGATCTGACTCTTGTGAAGATAGTGTATAGCAGGAGGGAATCAGGTACTTACTGGAGCCGTACAATGAACTAACCTTTTTCTTTAGTCTGATCTGACTCTTGTAAAGATACTGTATAGCAGGAGGGAATCAGGTACTTACTGGAGCCGTACAATGAACTAACCTTTTTCTTTAGTCTGATCTGACTCTTGTAAAGATAGTGTATAGCAGGAGGGAATCAGTTACTTACTGGAGCCGTACAATGAACTAACCTTTTTCTTTAGTCTGATCTGACTCTTGTAAAGATAGTGTATAGCAGGAGGGAATCAGGTACTTACTGCAG
This sequence comes from Ascarosepion bandense, assembly GCA_037127315.1. Taxonomy (NCBI): domain Eukaryota; kingdom Metazoa; phylum Mollusca; class Cephalopoda; order Sepiida; family Sepiidae; genus Ascarosepion; species Ascarosepion bandense. The sequence continues at coordinate 423,634 of JBBBDQ010000655.1, forward strand.
CCGTACAATGAACTAACCATTTTCTTTAGTCTGATCTGACTCTTGTAAAGATAGGGTATAGCAGGAGGGAATCAGGTATTAATGGAGCCGTACAATGAACTAACCTTTTTTCTTTAGTCTGATCTGACTCTTGTAATGATAGTGTATAGCAGGAGAGAATCAGGTACTTACTGGAGCCGTACAATGAACTAACCTTTTTCTTTAGTCTGATCTGACTCTTGTAAAGATAGTGCATAGCAGGAGGGAATCAGTTACTTACTGGAGCCGTACAATGAACTAACCTTTTTCTTTAGTCTGACCTGACTCTTGTACAGATAGTGTATAGCAGGAGGGAATCAGGTATTACTGGAGCCGTACAAGGAACTAACCTTTTTCTTTAGTCTGATCTGACTCTTGTAAAGATAGTGTATAGCAGGAGGGAATCAGGTAGTCACTGGAGCCGTACAATGAACTAACCTTTTTCTTTAGTCTGATCTGACTCTTATAAAGATAATATATAGCAGGAAAGAATCAGGTACTTACTGGAGCCGTACAATGAACTAACCTTTTTCTTTAGTCTGATCTGACTCTTGTAAAGCTAGTGTATAGCAGGAGGGAATCAGGTACTTACTGGAGCCGTACAATGAACTAACCTTTTTCTTTAGTCTGATCTGACTCTTGTAAAGATAGTGTATATCAGGAGGGAATCAGGTACTTACTGGAGCCGTACAATGAACTAACCTTTTTCTTTAGTCTGATCTGACTCTTGTAAAGATAGTGTATAGCATGAGGGAATCAGTTACTTACTGGAGCCGTACAATGAACTAACCTTTTTCTTTAGTCTGATCTGACTCTTGTAAAGATAGTGTATAGCAGGAGGGAATAACGTACTTACGGGAGCCGTACAATGAAGTAATCTTTTTCTTTAGTCTGATCTGACTCTTGTAAAGATAGTGTTATAGGAGGAGGGAATCAGGTACTTACTGGAGCCGTACAATGAACTAACCGTTTTTTTGTCTGATCTGACTCTTGTAAAGCTAGTGTATAGCAGGAGGGAATCAGGTACTTACTGGAGCCGTACAATGAACTAACCTTTTTCTTTAGTCTGATCTGACTCTTGTAAAGATTCTGTATACCAGGAGGGAATCAGTTACATACTGGAGTCGTACAATGAACTAACCTTTTTCTTTAGTCTGATCTGACTCTTGTAAAGATAGTGTATAGCAGGATGGAATCAGGTACTTACTGGAGCCGTACAATGAACTAACCTTTTTCTTTAGTCTGATGTGACTTTTGTGAAGATAGTGTATAGCAAATGGGAATCGGGTACTTACTGGAGCCGTACAATGAACTAACCTTTTTCTTTAGTCTGATCTGACTCTTGTAAAGATAGTGTATAGCAGGAGGGAATCAGGTACTTACTGGAGCCGTACAATGAACAAACCTTTTTCTTTAGTCTGATCTGACTCTTGTAAAGATAGTGTATAGCAGGAGGGAATCAGTTACTTACTGGAGCCGTACAATGAACTAACCTTTTTCTTTAGTCTGATCTGACTCTTGTAAAGATAGTGTATAGCAGGAGGGAATCAGGTACTTACTGGAGCCGTACAATGAAGTAACCTTTTTCTTTAGTCTGATCTGACTCTTGTAAAGATAGTGTTATAGCAGGAGGGAATCAGGTACTTACTGGAGCCGTACAATGAACTAACCGTTTCTTTAGTCTGATCTGGCTCTTGTAAAGATAGTGTATACCAGGAGGGAATCAGGTACTTACTGGAGCCGTACAATGAACTAACCTTTTTCTTTAGTCTGATCTGACTCTTGTAAAGATTCTGTATACCAGGAGGGAATCAGTTACTTACTGGAGCCGTACAATGAACTAACCTTTTTCTTTAGTCTGATCTGACTCTTGTAAAGATAGTGTATAGCAGGAGGGAATCAGGTACTTACTGCAGCCGTACAATGAACTAACCATTTTCTTTAGTCTGATCTGACTCTTGTAAAGGTAGGGTATAGCAGGAGGGAATCAGGTATTAATGGAGCCGTACAATGAACTAACCTTTTTCTTTAGTCTGATCTGACTCTTGTAAAGATAGTGTATGGTAGGAGAGAATCAGCTACTTACTGGAGCCGTACAATGAACTAACCTTTTTCTTTAGTCTGATCTGACTCTTGTAAAGATAGTGCATAGCAGGAGGGAATCAGTTACTTACTGGAGCCGTACAATGAACTAACCTTTTTCTTTAGTCTGATCTGACTCTTGTACAGATAGTGTATAGCAGGAGGGAATCAGGTATTACTGGAGCCGTACAATGAACTAAACTTTTTCTTTAGTCTGATCTGACTCTTGTAAAGATAGTGTATAGCAGGAGGGAATCAGGTAGTCACTGGAGCCGTACAATGAACTAACCTTTTTCTTTAGTCTGATCTGACTCTTGTAAAGATAATATATAGCAGGAAAGAATCAGGTACTTACTGGAGCCGTACAATGAACTAACCTTTTTCTTTAGTCTGATCTGACTCTTGTAAAGCTAGTGTATAGCAGGAGGGAATCAGGTACTTACTGGAGCCGTACAATGAACTAACGTTTTTCTTTAGTCTGATCTGACTCTTGTAAAGATAGTGTATAGCAGGAGGGAATCAGGTACTTACTGGAGCCGTACAATGAACTAACCTTTTTCTTTAGTCTGATCTGACTCTTGTAAAGATAGTGTATAGCAGGAGGGAATCAGGTACTTACTGGAGCCGTACAATGAACTAACCTTTTTCTTTAGTCTGATCTGACTCTTGTAAAGATAGTGTATAGCAGGAGGGAATAACGTACTTACGGGAGCCGTACAATGAAGTAAACTTTTTCTTTAGTCTGATCTGACTCTTGTAAAGATAGTGTTATAGCAGGAGGGAATCAGGTACTTACTGGAGCCGTACAATGAACTAACCGTTTTTTTGTCTGATCTGACTCTTGTAAAGATAGAGTATACCAGGAGGGAATCAGGTATTAATGGAGACGTACAATGAACTAACCTTTTTCTTTAGTCTGATCTTACTCTTGTAAAGATTCTGTATACCAGGAGGGAATCAGTTACTTACTGGAGCCGTACAATGAACTAACCTTTTTCTTTAGTCTGATCTGACTCTTGTAAAGATAGTGTATAGCAGGAGGGAATCAGGTACTTACTGGAGCCGTACAATGAACTAAGCTTTTTCTTTAGTCTGATCTGACTCTTGTAAAGATAGTGTATAGCAGGATGGAATCAGGTACTTACTGGCGCCGTACAATGAACTAACCTTTTTCTTTAGTCTGATCTGACTCTTGTGAAGATAGTGTATAGCAGGAGGGAATCAGGTACTTACTGGAGCCGTACAATGAACTAACCTTTTTCTTTAGTCTGATCTGACACTTGTAAAGATACTGTATAGCAGGAGGGAATCAGGTACTTACTGGACCCGTACAATGAACTAACCTTTTTCTTTAGTCTGATCTGACTCTTGTAAAGATAGTGTATAGCAGGAGGGAATCAGTTACTTACTGGAGCCGTACAATGAACTAACCTTTTTCTTTAGTCTGATCTGACTCTTGTAAAGATAGTGTATAGCAGGAGGGAATCAGGTACTTACTGGAGCCGTACAATGAACTAACCTTTTTCTTTAGTCTGATCTGACTCTTGTAAAGATAGTGTTATAGCAGGAGGGAATCAGGTACTTACTGGAGCCGTACAATGAACTAAACGTTTTTTAGTCTGATCTGACTCTTGTAAAGATACTTTATACCAGGAGGGAATCAGGTACTTACTGGAGCCGTACAATGAACTAACCTTTTACTTTAGTCTGATCTGACTCTTGTAAAGATAGTGTATAGCAGGAGAGAATAAGGTACTTACTGGAGCCGTACAATGAACTAACCTTTTACTTTAGTCTGATCTGACTCTTGTAAAGACAGTGTATAGCAGGATGGAATCAGGTACTTACTGGAGCCGTACAATGAACTAACCATTTTCTTTAGTCTGATCTGACTCTTGTAAAGATAGGGTATAGCAGGAGGGAATCAGGTATTAATGGAGCCGTACAATGAACTAACCTTTTTCTTTAGTCTGATCTGACTCTTGTAAAGATAGTGCATAGCAGGAGGGAATCAGTTACTTACTGGAGCCGTACAATGAACTAACCTTTTTCTTTAGTCTGATCTGACTCTTGTACAGATAGTGTATAGCAGGAGGGAATCAAATATTACTGGAGCCGTACAATGAACTAACCTTTTTCTTTAGTCTGATCTGACTCTTGTAAAGATAGTGTATAGCAGGAGGGAATCAGGTAGTCACTGGAGCCGTACAATGAACTAACCTTTTTCTTTAGTCTGATCTGACTCTTGTAAAGATAATATATAGCAGGAAAGAATCAGGTACTTACTGGAGCCGTACAATGAACTAACCTTTTTCTTTAGTCTGATCTGACTCTTGTAAAGCTAGTGTATAGCAGGAGGGAATCAGGTATTTACTGGAGCCGTACAATGAACTAACCTTTTTCTTTAGTCTGATCTGACTCTTGTAAAGATAGTGTATAGCAGGAGGGAATCAGGTACTTACTGGAGCCGTACAATGAAGTAACCTTTTTCTTTAGTCTGATCTGACTCTTGTAAAGATAGTGTATAGCAGGAGGGAATCAGGTACTTACTGGAGCCGTACAATGAACTAACCTTTTTCTTTAGTCTGATCTGACTCTTGTAAAGATAGTGTATAGCAGGAGGGAATCAGGTACTTACTGGTGCCGTATAATTAACTAACCTTTTTCTTTAGTCTGATCTGACTCTTGTAAAGATAGTGTATATCAGGAGGGAATCAGGTACTTACTGGAGCCGTACAATGAACTAACCTTTTTCTTTAGTCTGATCTGACTCTTGTAAAGATAGTGCATAGCAGGAGGGAATCAGTTACTTACTGGAGCCGTACAATGAACTAACCTTTTTCTTTAGTCTGATCTGACTTTTGTAAAGCTACTGTATAGCAGGAGGGAATCAGTTACTTACTGGAGCCGTACAATGAACTAACCTATTTCTTTAGTCTGATCTTACACTTGTAAAGATAGTGTATAGCAGGAGGGAATCAGGTACTTACTGGAGCCGTACAATGAACTAAACTTTTTCTTTAGTCTGACGTGACTCTTGCAAAGATAGTGTATATCAGGAGGGAATCAGGTACTTACTGGAGCCGTACAATGAACTAACCTTTTTCTTTAGTCTGATCTGACTCTTGTAAAGATAGTGAATAGCAGGAGGGAATCAGGTACTTACTGGAGCCGTACAATGAACTAACCTTTTTTTTAGTCTGATCTGACTCTTGTAAAGATAGTGTATAACAGGAGGGAATCAGGTACTTACTGGAGCCGTACAATGAACTAACCTTTTTCTTTAGTCTGATCTGACTCTTGTAAATATAGTGTATAGCAGGAGGGAATCAGGTAATTACTGGAGCCGTACAATGAACTAACCTTTCTCTTTAGTCTGATCTGACTCTTGTAAAGATAGGGTATAGCATGTGAGAATCAGGTACTTACTGGAGCCGTACAATGAACTAACCTTTTTCTTTAGTCTGATCTGACTCTTGTAAAGATAGTGTATAGCAGGAGGGAATCAGGTACTTACTGGAGCCGTACAATGAACTAACATTTTTCTTTAGTCTGATCAGACTCTTGTAAAGATAGTGTATAGCAGGAGGGAATAAGGTACTTACTGGAGCCGTACAATGAACTAACCTTTTTCTTTAGTCTGATCTGACTCTTGTAAAGATAGTGTATAGCAGGAGGGAATCAGGTACTTACTGGAGCCGTACAATGAACTAACCTTTTTCTTTAGTCTGATCTGACTCTTGTAAAGATAGTGTTATAGCAGGAGGGAATAACGTACTTACGGGAGCCGTACAATGAAGTAACCTTTTTCTTTAGTCTGATCTGACTCTTGTAAAGATAGTGTTATAGCAGGAGAGAATCAGGTACTTACTGGAGCCGTACAATGAACTAACCGTTTTTTTGTCTGATCTGACTCTTGTAAAGGTTCTGTATACCAGGAGGGAATCAGTTACTTACTGGAGCCGTACAATGAACTAACCTTTTTCTTTAGTCTGATCTGACTCTTGTAAAGATTCTGTATACCAGGAGGGAATCAGTTACTTACTGGAGTCGTACATTGAACTAACCTTTTCCTTTAGTCTGATCTGACTCTTGTAAAGATAGTGTATAGCAGGATGGAATCAGGTACTTACTGGAGCCGTACAATGAACTAACCTTTTTCTTTAGTCTGATGTGACTTTTGTGAAGATAGTGTATAGCAAATGGGAATCGGGTACTTACTGGAGCCGTACAATGAACTAACCTTTTTCTTTAGTCTGATCTGACTCTTGTAAAGATAGTGTATAGCAGGAGGGAATCAGTTACTTACTGGAGCCGTACAATGAACTAACCTTTTTCTTTAGTCTGATCTGACTCTTGTAAAGATAGTGTATAGCAGGAGGGAATCAGGTACTTACTGGAGCCGTACAATGAAGTAACCTTTTTCTTTAGTCTGATCTGACTCTTGTAAAGATAGTGTTATAGCAGGAGGGAATCAGGTACTTACTGGAGCCGTACAATGAACTAACCGTTTCTTTAGTCTGATCTGGCTCTTGTAAAGATAGTGTATACCAGGAGGGAATCAGGTACTTACTGGAGCCGTACAATGAACTAACCTTTTTCTTTAGTCTGATCTGACTCTTGTAAAGATTCTGTATACCAGGAGGGAATCAGTTACTTACTGGAGCCGTACAATGAACTAACCTTTTTCTTTAGTCTGATCTGACTCTTGTAAAGATAGTGTATAGCAGGAGGGAATCAGGTACTTACTGCAGCCGTACAATGAACTAACCATTTTCTTTAGTTTGATCTGACTCTTGTAAAGGTAGGGTATAGCAGGAGGGAATCAGGTATTAATGGAGCCGTACAATGAACTAACCTTTTTCTTTAGTCTGATCTGACTCTTGTAAAGATAGTGTATGGTAGGAGAGAATCAGGTACTTACTGGAGCCGTACAATGAACTAACCTTTTTCTTTAGTCTGATCTGACTCTTGTAAAGATAGTGCATAGCAGGAGGGAATCAGTTACTTACTGGAGCCGTACAATGAACTAACCTTTTTCTTTAGTCTGATCTGACTCTTGTACAGATAGTGTATAGCAGGAGGGAATCAGGTATTACTGGAGCCGTACAATGAACTAACCTTTTTCTTTAGTCTGATCTGACTCTTGTAAAGATAGTGTATAGCAGGAGGGAATCAGGTAGTCACTGGAGCCGTACAATGAACTAACCTTTTTCTTTAGTCTGATCTGACTCTTGTAAAGATAATATATAGCAGGAAAGAATCAGGTACTTACTGGAGCCGTACAATGAACTAACCTTTTTCTTTAGTCTGATCTGACTCTTGTAAAGCTAGTGTATAGCAGGAGGGAATCAGGTACTTACTGGAGCCGTACAATGAACTAACGTTTTTCTTTAGTCTGATCTGACTCTTGTAAAGATAGTGTATAGCAGGAGGGAATCAGGTACTTACTGGAGCCGTACAATGAACTAACCTTTTTCTTTAGTCTGATCTGACTCTTGTAAAGATAGTGTATAGCAGGAGGGAATCAGGTACTTACTGGAGCCGTACAATGAACTAACCTTTTTCTTTAATCTGATCTGACTCTTGTAAAGATAGTGTATAGCAGGAGGGAATAACGTACTTACGGGAGCCGTACAATGAAGTAAACTTTTTCTTTAGTCTGATCTGACTCTTGTAAAGATAGTGTTATAGCAGGAGGGAATCAGGTACTTACTGGAGCCGTACAATGAACTAACCGTTTTTTGTCTGATCTGACTCTTGTAAAGATAGTGTATACCAGGAGGGAATCAGGTATTAATGGAGACGTACAATGAACTAACCTTTTTCTTTAGTCTGATCTTACTCTTGTAAAGATTCTGTATACCAGGAGGGAATCAGTAACTTACTGGAGCCGTACAATGAACTAACCTTTTTCTTTAGTCTGATCTGACTCTTGTAAAGATAGTGTATAGCAGGAGGGAATCAGGTACTTACTGGAGCCGTACAATGAACTAAGCTTTTTCTTTAGTCTGATCTGACTCTTGTAAAGATAGTGTATAGCAGGATGGAATCAGGTACTTACTGGAGCCGTACAATGAACTAACCTTTTTCTTTAGTCTGATCTGACTCTTGTGAAGATAGTGTATAGCAGGAGGGAATCAGGTACTTACTGGAGCCGTACAATGAACTAACCTTTTTCTTTAGTCTGATCTGACTCTTGTAAAGATACTGTATAGCAGGAGGGAATCAGGTACTTACTGGAGCCGTACAATGAACTAACCTTTTTCTTTAGTCTGATCTGACTCTTGTAAAGATAGTGTATAGCAGGAGGGAATCAGGTACTTACTGGAGCCGTACAATGAACTAACCTTTTTCTTTAGTCTGATCTGACTCTTGTAAAGATAGTGTTATAGCAGGAGGGAATCAGGTACTTACTGGAGCCGTACAATGAACTAACCGTTTCTTTAGTCTGATCTGACTCTTGTAAAGATACATTATACCAGGAGGGAATCAGGTACTTACTGGAGCCGTACAATGAACTAACCTTTTACTTTAGTCTGATCTGACTCTTGTAAAGATAGTGTATAGCAGGAGAGAATAAGGTACTTACTGGAGCCGTACAATGAACTAACCTTTTACTTTAGTCTGATCTGACTCTTGTAAAGATAGTGTATAGCAGGATGGAATCAGGTACTTACTGGAGCCGTACAATGAACTAACCATTTTCTTTAGTCTGATCTGACTCTTGTAAAGATAGGGTATAGCAGGAGGGAATCAGGTATTAATGGAGCCGTACAATGAACTAACCTTTTTCTTTAGTCTGATCTGACTCTTGTAAAGATAGTGTATAGCAGGAGAGAATCAGGTACTTACTGGAGCCGTACAATGAACTAACCTTTTTCTTTAGTCTGATCTGACTCTTGTAAAGATAGTGCATAGCAGGAGGGAATCAGTTACTTACTGGAGCCGTACAATGAACTAACCTTTTTCTTTAGTCTGATCTGACTCTTGTACAGATAGTGTATAGCAGGAGGGAATCAAATATTACTGGAGCCGTACAATGAACTAACCTTTTTCTTTAGTCTGATCTGACTCTTGTAAAGATAGTGTATAGCAGGAGGGAATCAGGTAGTCACTGGAGCCGTACAATGAACTAACCTTTTTCTTTAGTCTGATCTGACTCTTATAAAGATAATATATAGCAGGAAAGAATCAGGTACTTACTGGAGCCGTAGAATGAACTAACCTTTTTCTTTAGTCTGATCTGACTCTTGTAAAGCTAGTGTATAGCAGGAGGGAATCAGGTACTTACTGGAGCCGTACAATGAACTAACCTTTTCTTTAGTCTGATCTGACTCTGTAAAGATAGTGTATAGCAGGAGGGAATCAGGTACTTACTGGAGCCGTACAATGACAACCTTTTTCTTTAGTCTGATCTGACTCTGTAAAGATAGTGTTATAGCAGGGGAGGGAATCAGGTACTTACTGGAGCCGTACAATGAACTAACCTTTTTCTTTAGTCTGATCTGACTCTTGTAAAGATAGTGTATAGCAGGAGGGAATCAGGTACTTACTGGTGCCGTATAATTAACTAACCTTTTCTCTTTAGTCTGATCTGACTCTGTAAAGATAGTGTATATCAGGAGGGAATCAGGTACTTACTGGAGCCGTACAATGAACTAACCTTTTACTCTGTAAAGATAGTGCATAGCAGGAGGGAATCAGTTACTTACTGGAGCCGTACAATGAACTAACCTTTTCTTTAGTCTGATCTGACTTTTGTAAAGCTACTGTATAGCAGGAGGGAATCAGTTACTTACTGGAGCCGTACAATGAACTAACCTTTTTCTTTAGTCTGGATCTGACTCTTGTAAAGATAGTGTATAGCAGGAGGTAAAACTGTGTAGTACTTACTGGAGCTGTACAATGAACTAACCTTTTTCTTTAGTCTGATCTGACTCTGTAAAGATAGTGTTATAGCAGGAGGGAATCAGGTACTTACTGGAGCCGTACAATGAACTAACCGTTTCTTTAGTCTGATCTTGACTCTTGTAAAGATACTTTATACCAGGAGGGAATCAGGTACTTACTGGAGTCGTACAATGAACTAACCTTTTACTTTAGTCTGATCTGACTCTTGTAAAGATAGTGTATAGCAGGAGAGAATAAGGTACTTACTGGAGCCGTACAATGAACTAACCTTTTACTTTAGTCTGATCTGACTCGTAAAGATAGTATAGCAGGATGGAATCAGGTACTTACTGAGCCGTACAATGAACTAACCATTTTCTTTAGTCTGATCTGACTCTTGTAAAGATAGGGTATAGCAGGAGGGAATCAGGTATGCCAATGGAGCCGTACAATGAACTAACCTTTTTCTTTAGTCTGATCTGATTCTTGTAAAGATAGTGTATAGCAGGAGACAGGTACTTACTGGAGCCGTACAATGAACTAACCTTTTTTCTTTAGTCTGATCTGACTCTTGTAAAGATAGTGCATAGCAGGAGGGAATCAGTTACTTACTGGAGCCGTACAATGAACTAACCTTTTTTCTTTAGTCTGATCTGACTCTGTACAGATAGTGTATAGCAGGAGGGAATCAAATATTACTGGAGCCGTACAATGAACTAACCTTTTTTCTTTAGTCTGATCTGACTCTTGTAAAGATAGTGTATAGCAGGAGGGAATCAGGTAGTCACTGGAGCCGTACAATGAACTAACCTTTTTCTTTAGTCTGATCTGACTCTTGTAAAGATAATATATAGCAGGAAAGAATCAGGTACTTACTGGAGCCGTAGAATGAACTAACCTTTTTCTTTAGTCTGATCTGACTCTTGTAAAGATAGTGTATAGCAGGAGGGAATCAGGTACTTACTGGAGCCGTACAATGAAGTAACCTTTTTCTTTAGTCTGATCTGACTCTTGTAAAGATAGTGTTATAGCAGGAGGGAATCAGGTACTTACTGGAGCCGTACAATGAACTAACCTTTTTCTTTAGTCTGATCTGACTCTTGTAAAGATAGTGTATAGCAGGAGGGAATCAGGTACTTACTGGTGCCGTATAATTAACTAACCTTTTCCTTTAGTCTGATCTGACTCTTGTAAAGATAGTGTATATCAGGAGGGAATCAGGTACTTACTGGAGCCGTACAATGAACTAACGTTTTTCTTTAGTCTGATCTGACTCTTGTAAAGATAGTGCATAGCAGGAGGGAATCAGTTACTTACTGGAGCCGTACAATGAACTAACCTTTTTCTTTAGTCTGATCTGACTTTTGTAAAGCTACTGTATAGCAGGAGGGACTCAGTTACTTACTGGAGCCGTACAATGAACTAACCTTTTTCTTTAGTCTGATCTTACACTTGTAAAGATAGTGTATAGCAGGAGGGAATCAGGTACTTACTGGAGCCGTACAATGAACTAAACTTTTTCTTTAGTCTGACGTGACTCTTGCAAAGATAGTGTATATCAGGAGGGAATCAGGTACTTACTGGAGCCGTACAATGAACTAACCTTTTTCTTTAGTCTGATCTGACTCTTGTAAAGATAGTGTATAGCAGGAGTGAATAAGTTACTTACTGGAGCCGTACAATGAACTAACCTTTTTCTTTAGTCTGATCTGACTCTTGTAAAGATAGTGTATAGCAGGAGGGAATCAGGTACTTACTGGAGCCGTACAATGAACTAACCTTTTTCTTTAGTCTGATCTGACTCTTGTAAAGATAGTGTATAGCAGGAGGGAATCAGGTACTTACTGGAGCCGTACAATGAACTAACCTTTTTCTTTAGTCTGATCTGACTCTTGTAAAGATAGTGTATAGCAGGAGGGAATCAGGTACTTACTGGAGCCGTACAATGAACTAACCTTTTTCTTTAGTCTGATCTGACTCTTGTAAAGATAGTGTATAGCAGGAGGGAATCAGGTACTTACTGGAGCCGTACAATGAACTAACCTTTTTCTTTAGTCTGATCTGACTCTTGTAAAGATAGTGTATAGCAGGAGGGAATCAGGTACTTACTGGAGCCGTATAATGAACTAACCTTTTTCTTTAGTCTGATGTGACTCTTGTAAAGATAGTGTATAGCAGGAGGGAATCAGGTACTTAATGGAGCCGTACAATGAACTAACCTTTTTCTTTAGTCTGATCTGACTCTTGTAAAGATACTGTATAGCAGGAGGGAATCAGGTACTTACTGGAGCCGTACAATGAACTAACCTTTTTCTTTAGTCTGATCTGACTCTTGTAAATATAGTGTATAGCAGGAGGGAATGAGGTACTTACTGGAGCCGTACAATGAACTAACCTTTTTCTTTAGTCTGATCTGACTCTTGTAAAGATACTGTATAGCAGGAGGGAATCAGGTACTTACTGGAGCCGTACAATGAACTAACCTTTTTCTTTAGTCTGATCTGACTCTTGTAAAGATAGTGTATAGCAGGAGGGAATCAGGTACTTACTGGAGCCGTACAATGAACTAACCTTTTTCTTTAGTCTGATCTGACTCTTGTAAAGATAGTGTATAGCAGGAGGGAATCAGGAACTTACTGGAGCCGTACAATGAACTAACCTTTTTCTTTAGTCTGATCTGACTCTTGTAAAGATAGTGTATAGCAGGAGGGAATCAGTACTACTTGAGCCGTACAATGAACTAACCTTTTTCTTTAGTCTGATCTGACCTTGTAAAGATAGTGTATAGCAGGAGGGAATCAGGTACTTACTTGAGCCGTACAATGAACTAACCTTTTCTTTAGTCTGATCTGACTCTGTAAAGATACTGTATAGCAGGAGGGAATCAGTACTTACTGAGCCGTACAATGAACTAACCTTTTTCTTTAGTCTGATCTGACTCCTTTGCAAAGATACTGTATAGCAGGAGGGAATCAGGTACTTACTGAGCCGTACAATGAACTAACCTTTTTCTTTAGCCTGATCTGACTCTTGTAAAGATAGCAGAGTATAAAGAGGAATCAGGTACTTACTGAGCCGTACAATGAACTAACTTTTTTCGGTCTGATCTGACCTTTGGGAAGATAGTAGCAGGAGGGAATCAGTTACTTACTGAGCCGTACAATGAACTAACTCTTTTTCTTTAGTCTGATCTGACTCTAAAGATAGTGTATAGCAGGAGGGAATCAGGTACTTACTGGAGCCGTACAATGAACTAAACTTTTTCTTTAGTCTGATCTGACTCTTGTAAAAGATAGTATGTGCAGGAGAAATCAGGTACTTACTGGAGCCGTACAATGAATCCAACTTTTTCTTGTCTGATCTGACTCTTGTAAAGATAGTGTATAGTGAGGAATCAGGTACTTACTTGGAGTCAAGCGTCGAACTAACCTTTTCTTTAGTCTGATCTGACTCTTGTAAAGATAGCGTATGAGTGGGAGGAATCAGGTACTTACTGAGCCGTACAATGAACTAACCTTTTTCTTAGTCTGATCTGACTCTTGTAAAGATAGTGTATGCAGGGAGGGGAATCAGGTACTTACTGAGCCGCATAATGAATCAACCTTTTTCTTTAGTCTAGATCTGACTCTTGTAAAGATAGTGTATAGCAGGAGGGAATCAGGTACCTTACTGAGCTGTACAATGAATCAACCTTTTTCTTTAGTCTGATCTGACTCTTGTAAAGATAGTGTATAGCAGGAGGGAAATCAGTACTTACTGGAGCTGTACAATGAACTAACCTTTTTCTTTTAGTCTGATCTGACTCTTGTAAAGATACTGTATAGCAGGAGGGAATCAGGTACTTACTGGAGCCGTACAATGAACTAACCTTTTTCTTAGTCTGATCTGACTCTTGTAAAGATAGTAAGAAGAGGAGGGGAATCAGGTACTTACTGGAGCCGTACAATGAACTAACCTTTTTCTTTAGTCTGATCTGACTCTTGTAAAGATAAGGTATAGCAGGAGGGAATCAGGTACTTACTGGAGTCAAAATAATGAACTAACCTTTTCTCTTTAGTCTGATCTCAAGACCTCTTGTAAAGATAGTGTATAGCAGGAGGGAATCAGGTACTTACTGAGCCGTACAATGAACTAACCTTTTTCTTTAGTCTGATCTGACTCTTGTAAAGATAGTGAGGCAGAGAAATCCAGGTACTTACTGAGCCATGTACAATGAATCAACTTTTCTTTAGTCTTGATCTGACTTTTGTAAAGATACTGTGTAGCAGGGAGGGAATCAGGTACTTACTGAGCCGTACAATGAACTAACCTTTTTCTTTAGTCTGATCTGACTCTTGTAAAGATACTGTATAGCAGGAGGGAATCAGGTACTTACTGTGAGCTGTACAATGAACTAACCTTTTCTTCTTTAGTCTGATCTTGACTCTATGTAAAGATAGTGTATAGCAGGAGGAATCAGGTACTTACTGAGCCGTACAATGAACTAACCTTTTCTTAGTCTTGATCCACATGACTCTTGTAAAGATTCTTGGTATACCAGGAGGGAATCAGTTACTTACTGGAGCCGTACAATGAACTAACCTTTTTCTTTAGTCTGATCTGACTCTTGTAATGATAGTGTATAGCAGGAGGGAATCAGGTACTTACTGCAGCCGTACAATGAACTAACCATTTTCTTTAGTCTGATCTGACTCTTGTAAAGGTAGGGTATAGCAGGAGGGAATCAGGTACTTACTGGAGCCGTACAATGAACTAACCTTTTTCTTTTGTCTGATCTGACTCTTGTAAAGTTAGTGTATAGCAGGAGGGAATCAGGTACTTACTGGAGCCGTACAATGAAGTAACCTTTTTCTTTAGTCTGATCTGACTCTTGTAAAGTTAGTGTATAGCAGGAGGGAATCAGGTACTTACTTGAGCCGTACAATGAACTAAACTTTTTCTTTAGTCTGATCTGACTCTTGTAAAGATACTGTATAGCAGGAGGGAATCAGGTACTTACTGGAGCCGTACAATGAACTAACCTTTTTCTTTAGTCTGATCTGACTCTTGTAAAGATACTGTATAGCAGGAGGGAATCAGGTACTTACTTGAGCCGTACAATGAACTAACCTTTTTCTTTAGTCAGATCTGACTCTTGTAAAGATACTGTATAGCAGGAGGGAATCAGGTACTTACTGGAGCCGTACAATGAACTAACCTTTTTCTTTAGTCTGATCTGACTCTTGTAAAGATACTGTATAGCAGGAGGGAATCAGGTACTTACTGGAGCCGTACAATGAACTAACCTTTTTCTTTAGTCTGATCTGACTCTTGTAAAGATTCTGTATACCAGGAGGGAATCAGTTACTTACTGGAGCCGTACAATGAACTAACCTTTTTCTTTAGTCTGATCTGACTCTTGTAAAGATAGTGTATAGCAGGAGGGAATCAGGTACTTACTGCAGCCGTACAATGAACTAACCATTTTCTTTAGTCTGATCTGACTCTTGTAAAGGTAGGGTATAGCAGGAGGGAATCAGGTACTTACTGGAGCCGTACAATGAACTAACCTTTTTCTTTAGTCTGATCTGACTCTTGTAAAGTTAGTGTATAGCAGGAGGGATTCAGGTACTTACTGGAGCCGTACAATGAAGTAACCTTTTTCTTTAGTCTGATCTGACTCTTGTAAAGATAGTGTATAGCAGGAGGGAATCAGGTACTTACTTGAGCCGTACAATGAACTAAACTTTTTCTTTAGTCTGATCTGACTCTTGTAAAGATACTGTATAGCAGGAGGGAATCAGGTACTTACTGGAGCCGTACAATGAACTAACCTTTTTCTTTAGTCTGATCTGACTCTTGTAAAGATACTGTATAGCAGGAGGGAATCAGGTATTACTGGAGCCGTACAATGAACTAAACTTTTTCTTTAGTCTGATCTGACTCTTGTAAAGATACTGTATAGCAGGAGGGAATCCGGTATTAATGGAGCCGTACAATGAACTAACATTTTTCTTTAGTCTGATCTGACTCTTGTAAAGATAGTGTATAGCAGGAGAGAATCAGGTACTTACTGGAGCCGTACAATGAACTAACCTTTTTCTTTAGTCTGATCTGACTCTTGTACAGATAGTGTATAGCAGGAGGGAATCAGGTATTACTGGAGCCGTACAATGAACTAACCTTTTTCTTTAGTCTGATCTGACTCTTGTAAGGATAGTGTATAGCAGGAGGGAATCAGGTACTTACTGGAGCCGTACAATGAACTAACCTTTTTCTTTAGTCTGATCTGACTCTTGTAAAGATAGTGTATAGCAGGAGGGAATCAGGTACTTACTGGAGCCGTACAATGAACTAACCTTTTTCTTTAGTCTGATCTGACTCTTGTAAAGATACTGTATAGCAGGAGGGAATCAGGTACTTACTGGAGCCGTACAATGAACTAACCTTTTTCTTTAGTCTGATCTGACTCTTGTAAAGATAGTGTATAGCAGGAGGGAATCAGGTACTTACTGGAGCCGTACAATGAACTAACCTTTTTCTTTAGTCTGATCTGACTCTTGTAAAGATAGTGTATAGCAGGAGGGAATCAGGAACTTACTGGAGCCGTACAATGAACTAACCTTTTTCTTTAGTCTGATCTGACTCTTGTAAAGATAGTGTATAGCAGGAGGGAATCAGGTACTTACTTGAGCCGTACAATGAACTAACCTTTTTCTTTAGTCTGATCTGACTCTTGTAAAGATAGTGTATAGCAGGAGGGAATCAGGTACTTACTTGAGCCGTACAATGAACTAACCTTTTTCTTTAGTCTGATCTGACTCTTGTAAAGATACTGTATAGCAGGAGGGAATCAGGTACTTACTGGAGCCGTACAATGAACTAACCTTTTTCTTTAGTCTGATCTGACTCTTGTAAAGATACTGTATAGCAGGAGGGAATCAGGTACTTACTGGAGCCGTACAATGAACTAACCTTTTTCTTTAGTCTGATCTGACTCTTGTAAAGATAGTGTATAGCAGGAGGGAATCAGGTACTTACTGGAGCCGTACAATGAACTAACCTTTTTCTTTAGTCTGATCTGACTCTTGTAAAGATAGTGTATAGCAGGAGGGAATCAGTTACTTAATGGAGCCGTACAATGAACTAACCTTTTTCTTTAGTCTGATCTGACTCTTGTAAAGATAGTGTATAGCAGGAGGGAATCAGGTACTTACTCGAGCCGTACAATGAACTAAACTTTTTCTTTAGTCTGATCTGACTCTTGTAAAGATAGTGTTATAGGAGGAGGGGATCAGGTACTTACTGGAGCCGTACAATGAACTAACCTTTTTCTTTAGTCTGATCTGACTCTTGCATAGTGTAGCAGGAGGAAATCCAGTACTTACTGGAGCCGTACAATGAACTAACCTTTTCTTAGTCTGATCTGACTCTTGTAAAGATACTGTATAGCAGGAGGGAATCAGGTACTTACTTGAGCCGTACAATGAACTAACCTTTTTCTTTAGTCAGATCTGACTCTTGTAAAGATACTGCATAGCAGGAGGGAATCAGGTACTTACTGAGCCGTACAATGAACTAACCTTTTTCTTTAGTCTGATCTGACTTGTAAACATAGTGTATAGCAGGAGGGGAATCAGGTACTTACTGGAGCCGTACAATGAACTAACTTTTCTTTAGTCTGATCTGACCTTGTAAAGATAGTGTATAGCAGGAGGGAATCAGGTACTTACTGGAGCCGTACAATGAACTAACCTTTTTCTTTAGTCTGATCTGACTCTTGTAAAGATAATTGTATAGCAGGAGGGGAATCAGGTACTTACTGGAGCCGTACAATGAACTAACCTTTTTCTTTAGTCTGATCTGACTCTTGTAAAGATAGTGTATAGCAGGAGGGAATCAGGTACTTACTGGAGCCGTACAATGAACTAACCTTTTCTTTAGTCTGATCTGACTCTTGTAAAGATAGTGTATAGCAGGAGGGAATCCAGGTACTTACTGGAGCCGTACAATGAACTAACCTTTTTTTTTAGTCTGATCTGACTCTTGTAAAATAGTATAGCAGGAGGGAATCAGGTACTTACTGGAGCCGTACAATGAACTAACCTTTCTAGTCTGACTGACTCTTGTAAAGATAGTGTATAGCAGGAGGGAATCAGGTACTTACTGGAGCCGTACAACAACCAACTTTTTCTTTAGTCTGATCTGACCCTTGTAAAGATATGGGAGCATAGCAGGAGGGAATCAGGTACTTACTAGAGCCGTACAATGAACTAACCTTTTCTTTATCTGACCCGACTTGTAAAGATACTGTATAGCAGGAGGGAATCAGGTACTTACTGGAGCCGTACAATGAACTAACCTTTTTCTTTAGTCTGATCTGACTCTTGTAAAGATAGTGTATAGCAGGAGGGGAATCAGGTACTTACTGGAGTCATTAAATGAATCCAACCTTTTCTTTAGTCTGACCATTCTTGTAAAGATAGTGTATAGCAGGAGGGGAATCAGGTACTTACTGGAGCCGCACAATGAACTAACCTTTTTCTTTAGTCTGATCTGACTCTTGTAAAGATAGTGGCAGCAGTGAGAATCAGGTACTTACTGAAGCCGTACAATGAACTAACTCTTTTTCTTAGTCTGATCTGACTCTTGTAAAGATACTGTATAGCAGGAGGGGAATCAGGTACTTACTGGAGTCAAGGTCGAACTAACCTTTTTCTTTAGTCTGATCTGACTCTTATAAAGTTAGTGTATAGCAGGAGGAATCAGGTACTTACTGGAGCCGTACAATGAAGTAACCTTTTCTTTAGTCTGATCTGACTCTTGTAAAAGATAGTGTATAGCAGGAGGGAATCAGGTACTTACTTGGAGCTTCTAATGAACTAAACTTTTTCTTTAGTCTGATCTGACTCTTCTAAAGATACTGTATAGCAGGAGGGAATCAGGTACTTACTGAGCCGTACAATGAATTAACCTTTTTCTTTAGTCTGGATCTGACTCTTGTAAAGATACTGTATAGCAGGAGGGGAATCAGGTACTTACTGAGCCGTACAATGAACTAACCTTTTTCTTTAGTCTGATCTGACTCTTGTAAAGATAGTGTATATCAGGAGGGAATCAGGTATTACTGGAGCCGTACAATGAACTAAACTTTTTCTTTAGTCTGATCTGACTTCTTGTGTATACTGTATAGCAGGAGGGAATCCGGTATTAATGGAGCTGTACAATGAACTAACCTTTTTCTTTAGTCTGATCTGACTCTTGTAAAGATAGTGTATAGCAGGAGGGAATCAGGTACTTACTGGAGCCGTACAATGAACTAACCTTTTTCTTTAGTCTGATCTGACTCTTGTAAAGATAGTGTATAGCAGGAGGGAATCAGGTACTTACTGGGAGCTGTACAATGAACTAACCTTTTTCTTTAGTCTGATCTGACTCTTGTAGTGATAGTGTATAGCAGGAGGGAATCAGGTATTAATTGAGCCGTACAATGAACTAACCTTTTTCTTTAGTCTGATCTGACTCCAAAGATAGTGTATAGCAGGAGGGAATCAGTACTTACTGGAGCCGTACAATGAACTAACCTTTTTCTTTAGTCTGATCTGACTCTTGTAAAGATAGTGTATAGCAGGAGGAATCAGGTATTAATGGAGCTGCACAATGAACTAACCTTTTTCTTTAGTCTGATCTGACTCTTGTAAAGATAGTGTATAGCTGGAGGGAATCAGGTACTTACTGGAGCCGTACAATGAACTAACCTTTTTCTTTAGTCTGATCTGACTCTTGTAAAGATAGTGTATAGCAGGAGGGAATCAGGTACTTACTGGAGCCGTACAATGAACTAACCTTTTCTTTAGTCTGATCTGACTTTTGTAAAGATACTGTATAGCAGGAGGGAATCCGTATTAATGGAGCCAAGTAATGAACTAACCTTTTTCTTTAGTCTGATTCAATTCCCAAAGATAGTGTATAGCAGGAGAGAATCAGGTACTTACTGGAGCCGTACAATGAACTAACCTTTTCTTAGTCTGATCTGACTCTCTTGTACAGATAGTGTATAGCAGGAGGGAATTGTGGTATTGTTTGGAGCTGTACAATGAACTAACCTTTTTCTTTAGTCTGATCTGACTCTTGTAAAGATAGTGTATAGCAGGAGGGAATCAGGTATTCACTGGAGCCGTACAATGAACTAACCTTTTACTTTGGTCTGATCTGACCTTGTAAAGATAGTGTATAGCAGGAGGGGAATAAGCATTACTGGAGCCGTACAATGAAGTAACCTTTTTCTTTAGTCTGATCTGACTCTTGTAAAGATAGTGTATAGCAGGAGGGGAATAAGGTACTTACTGGAGCCGTACAATGAACTAACCTTTTTCTTTAGTCTGATCTGACTCTTGTAAAGATAGTGTATAGCAGGAGGGAATCAGGTACTTACTGGAGCTGTAATAATGAACTAATCTTTTACTTTAGTCTGATCTGACTCTTGTGAAATGGTATAACAGGAGAGATCAGTTACTTACTGAGACTGTGCAATGAACTAACCTTTTCTTTATTTGTGATCTGACTCTTATGAATAGTATATAGCAGGAGGGAATCAGGTACTTACTGAGGCCTTTACAATGAAGTAACCTTTTTCTTTAGTCTGATCTGACTCTTGTAAAGATAGTGTATAACAGGAGGGAATCAGAGTGCCACTGGGAGCCGTACAATGAACTAACCTTTTTCTTTAGTCTTATCTGACTCTTGTAAAGATAGTGTATAGCAGGAGGGAATCAGGTAGTTACTGGAGCCGTACAATGAACTAACCTTTTTCTTTAGTCTGATCTGACTCTTGTACAGATAGTGTATAGCAGGAGGGAATCAGGTATTACTGGAGCCGTACAATGAACTAACCTTTTTCTTTATAGTCTGATCTGACTCTTATGAATAGTGTATAGCAGGAGGGAATCAGGTACTTACTGGAGCCAATACCAATGAACCAACAGCACTTTTTCTTTAGTCTGATCTGACTCTTGTAAAGATAGTGTATAGCAGGAGGGAATCAGGTACTTACTGGAGCCGTACAATGAACTAACCTTTTTTTTTTTTAGTCAGTCTGATTATTTGTAAAGATACTGTATAGCAGGAGGAATCGTGGTACTTACTGGAGCCGTACAATGAACTAACCTTTTTCTTTAGTCTGATCTGACTCTTGTAAAGATAGTGTATAGCAGGAGGGAATCAGGAGTGCCACTGGGCCAATGAACTAACCTTTTCCTTTAGTCTGATCTGACTCTTGTAAAGATAGTGTATAGCAGGGAGGGAATCAGAGGTACTTACTGGAGCCGTACAATGAACTAACCTTTTCTTTAGTCTGGTCAGCTCTTGTAAAGGTAGTGTATAGCAGGGAGGGGAATCAGGTACTTACTGGAGCCGTACAATGAGCTAACCTTTTTCTTTGAATGAATACTGACTCTTGTAAGAATAGTGTATAGCAGGAGGGAATCAGGTACTTACTGGAGCCGTATAGTGAACTAACCTTTTTCTTTAGTCTGATCTGACTCTTGTAAGAATACTGTATAGCAGGAGGGAATCAGGTACTTACTGGAGCCGTACAATGGAGCAACCTTTTTCTTTGGTCTGATCTGACTCTTGTAAAGATACTGTATAGCAGGAGGAATCAGGTACTTACTGGAGCCGTACAATGAGTTGCTTATTTTCTTTAGTCTGATCTGACTCTGTGGCAAAGATAGTGTATAACGGGAGGGAATCAGGAGAACACACTGGAGCTAGTACAATGAACTAACCTTTTTCTTTAGTCTGATCTGACTCTTGTAAAGATAGTGTATAGCAGAGGGAATCAGGTACTTACTGAAGATATACAATGAACTAACCTTTTTCTTTAAGTCAAGTCTGACTCTTGTAAAAGATAGTGTATAGCAGGAGATCAGGGTACTTACTGGGGCCATTACAATGAACTAACCTTTTTCTTTAGTCTGATCTGACTCTTGTAAAGATACTGTATAGCAGGAGGGAATCAGGTACTTACTGGAGCCGTACAATGAACTAACCTTTTTCTTTAGTCTGATAAAACTCTTGTAAAGATACTGTATAGCAGGAGGGAATCAGGTACCACTGGGCCATTACAATGAAGTAACCTTTTCTTTAGTCTGATCTGACTCTTGTAAAGATAGTGTATAGCAGGGGGAATCAGGTACTTACTTGAGCCATGCAATGAACTAAACTTTTTCTTTAGTCTGATCTGACTCTTGTTAAGGCTCTTTATAGCAGGAGGGAATCAGGTACTTACTGGAGCCATTACAATGAACTAACCTTTTCTTTAGTCTGATCTGACTCTTGTAAAAAATTTTCCATGTGTAGGAGGGAATCAGGTACTTGCCTGGGGCCATTACAATGAACTAACCTTTTTCTTTAGTCTGATCTGACTCTTGTAAAGATAGTGTATATCAGGAGGGAATCAGGTATTACTGGAGCCATTACAATGAACAAACTTTTTCTTTAGTCTGATCTGACTCTTGTAAAGATACTGTATAGCAGGAGGGAATCCGATGACAATGGAGCCGTACAATGAACTAACCTTTTCTTTAGTCTGATCTGACTCTTATGAGAATAGTGTATAGCAGGAGAATCAGGTACTTACTGGAGCCGTACAATGAACTAAACTTTTTCTTTAGTCTGATCTGACTCTTGTACAGATAGTGTATAGCAGGAGGGAATCAGGTATTACTGGAGCCGTACAATGAACTAACCTTTTTCTTTAGTCTGATGTGACTCCATAAAGATAGTGTAGCAGGAGGGAATCAGGTACTTACTGGAGCCGTACAATGAACTAACCTTTTTCTTAGTCTGATCTGACTCTTGTAAAGATAATTAATAGCAGGAGGGAATCAGGTACTTACTGGAGCCGTACAATGAACTAACCTTTTCTTTAGTCTGATCTGACTCTTGTAAAATGATGTATAGCTGGAGGAATCAGGTATTAATGGAGCCATGCAATGAACTAACCTTTTTCTTTAGTCTGATGTGACTCTTGTAAAGATAGTGTATAGCAGGAGGAATCAGGTACTTACTGGAGGCATACAAATGATTAACCTTTTTCTTTAGTCTGATCTGACTCTTGTAAAGATAGTGTATAGCTGGAGGGAATCAGGTACTTACTGGAGCCGTACAATGAACTAACCTTTTTCTTTAGTCTGATCTGACTCTTGTAAAGATAGTGTATAGCAGGAGGGAATCAGGTACTTACTGGGCTTGTACAATGAACTAACCTTTTTCTTTAGTCTGATCAAACAACAAAATACTGTATAGCAGGAGGGAATCCAGTATTAATGGAGCGTACAATGAACTAACCTTTTTCTTTGGTCTGATCTGACTCTTGTAAAAAGATAGTGTATAGCAGGAGAGAATCAGGTACTTACTGGAGCCCATGCAATGAACTAAACTTTTCTTTAGTCTGATCTGACTCTTGTACAGATAGTGTATAGCAGGAGAATCAGGTATTACTGGAGCCGTACAGTGAACTAACCTTTTTCTTTAGTCTGATGTGACTCTCTTGTAAAGATAGTGTATAGCAGGAGGGAATCAGGCCTTCACTGGAGCCGTACAATGAACTAACCTTTTTCTTTTAAAAGATTGATCTGTTCTTGTAAAAGATAATTAATATAACAGGAGGAATAAAGGTACTTACTGGAGCCGTACAATGAAGTAACCTTTTCTTTAGTCTGATCTGACTCTTGTAAAGATAGTGTATAGCAGGAGGGAATAAGGTACTTACTGGAGCCCTTTCACAATAGACACAACATTTTCTTTAGTCTGATCTGACTCTTGTAAAGATAGTGTACTTAAGCAGGAGGGAATCAGGTACTTGCTGGAGCCGTACAATGAACTGACACTTTACTTTAGTCTGATCTGACTCTTGTAAAAGATAGTGTATAACAGGAGGGAATCAGTTACTTACTGGAGCCGTACAATGAACTAACCTTTTTCTTTAGTGTGATCTGACTCTTGTAAAGATAGTATATAGCAGGAGGGAATCAGGTACTTGCTAAGAGCCTTACAATGAAGTAACCTTTTTCTTTAAAATCCTGATCTGACTCTTGGCAAAGATGTTAGGTATGTAACAGGAGGGAATCAGGTACTTACTGGAGCCGTACAATGAACTAACCTTTTGCTTTAGTCTGATCTGACTCTTGTAAAGATAGTGTATAGCAGGAGGAATCAGGTACTTACTGGAGCCATGCAATGAACTAACCTTTTCTTTAGTCTGATCTGACTAGCAAGTTAGTGTACCATGGGAGGAACAGTTACTTACTGGAGCCGTACAATGAAGTAACCTTTTTCTTTAGTCCTGATCTGACTCTTGTAAAGATAGTGTATAGCAGGAGGAATAAGGTACTTACTGGAGCCGTACAATGAACTAAACTTTTTCTTTAGTCTAGATCAAACTCCTTAAAGATAGTGTATAGCAGGAGGGAATCAGGTACTTACTGGAGGCCGTACAATGAACTAAACTTTTTTTTAGTCTGACCTGACTCTAGTAAACATAGTTTATAGCAGGAGGGAATCAGTTACTTACTGGAGCCGTACAAGGAACTAACCTTTTTCTTTAGTCTGATCTGACTCTTGTAAAGATAGTGTATAGCAGGAGGGAATCAGGTACTTATTGGTGCCGTACAATGAACTAACCTTTTTCTTTAGTCTGATATGATTCTTGTAAAGATAGTGTATAGCAGGAGGGTATCAGGTACTCACTAGAGCCGTACAATGAACTTACCTTTTTCTTTAGTCTGATCTGACTCTTGTAAAGATAGTGTATAGCAGGAGGGAATCAGGTACTTACTGGAGCCGTACAATGAACTAACTGTTTTCTTTAGTTTGCTCTGACTCTTGTAAAGATAGTGTATAGCAGGAGGGAATCAGGTACTTACTGGAGCCGTACAATGAACTAACCTTTTTCTTTAGTCTTATCTGACTCTTGTAAAGATAGTGTATAGCAGGAGGGTATCAGGTACTCACTAGAGCCGTACAATGAACTTACCTTTTTCTTTAGTCTGATCTGACTCTTGTAAAGATAGTGTATAGCAGGAGGGAATCAGGTACTTACTGGAGCCGTACAATGAACTAACCTTTTACTTTAGTCTGATCTGACTCTTGTAAAGATAGTGTATAGCAGGAGGAAATCAGGTACTCACTGCAGCCGTACAATGAACTAACCTTTGTCTTTAGTCTGATCTGACTCTTGTAAAGATAGTGTATAGCAGGAGGAAATCAGGTACTCACTGCAGCCGTACAATGAACTAACCTTTTTCTTTAGTCTGATCTGAGTCTTGTAAAGATAGTGTATAGCAGGAGGGAATCAGTTACTTACTGGAGCCGTACAATGAACTAACATTTTTCTTTAGTCTGATCTGACTCTTGTAAAGATAGTGTATAGCAGGAGGGAATCAGGTACTCACTGCAGCCGTACAATGAACTAACCTTTGTCTTTAGTCTGATCTGACACTTGTAAAAGATAGTATAGCAGGAGGAAATCAGGTACTCACTGCAGCTGTACAATGAACTAACCCTGTCTTCTAGTCTGATCTGACTTCTTGTAAAGATAGTGTATAGCAGGAGGAAATCAGGTACTCACTGCAGCTCGTACAATGAACTAACGTTTTTCTTTAGTCTGATCTGAGTCTTGTAAAGATAGTGTGTATAGCAGGGGAGGGAATCAGTTACTTACTGGAGCCGTACAATGAACTTAAACATTTTTCTTTAGTCTGATCTGACTCTCTTGTAAAGAGATAGTGTATAGTAGGAGG
The DNA here is from genome assembly GCA_037127315.1 of Ascarosepion bandense. Lineage (NCBI taxonomy): Eukaryota > Metazoa > Mollusca > Cephalopoda > Sepiida > Sepiidae > Ascarosepion > Ascarosepion bandense. Next base: position 449,409 of record JBBBDQ010000655.1, read on the forward strand.
GAATCAGGTACTCACTTGAGCCGTACAATGAACTAACCTTTTTCTTTAGTGTGATCTGAGTCTTGTAAAGATAAGGGGAGCAGGAGGGAATCAGGTACTTACTGGAGCCGTACAATGAACTAACCTTTTTCTTTAGTCTGACTAATTCTGTAAAGATAGTGTATAGCAGGAGGGAATCAGGTACTTACTGGAGCCGTACAATGAACTAACCTTTTCTTTAATCTGATCTTACCTTGTAAAGATAGTGTATAGCAGGAGGGAATCAGGTACTTACTGGAGCCGTACAATTTAAACTAACCTTTTTCTTTAGTCTGATCTACTTCCTTGTAAACATAGTGTATAGTGAGGGAATCAGGTACTCACTGGTGCCGTACAATGAACTAACTTTCTTTTAGTCTGATCTTACTCTTGTAAAGATAGTGTATAGCAGGAGGGGAATCAGGTACTTACTGGAGCCGTAGAACGAACTAACCTTTTTCTTTAGTCTGATCTTACTCTTGTAAAGATAGCAGGAGGGAATCAGGTACTCACTGGAGTCGTACAATGAACTGAACTTTTCTAGTCTGGATCTGACTCTTGTAAAGTTAGTGTATAGCAGGAGGGAATCAGTTACTTACTGGAGCCGTACAATGAACTAACCTTTTCTTTAGTCTGATCTGACTCTTGTAAAATAGTGTATAGGCAGGAGATAATCACGTACTTACTGGAGCCGTACAATGAACTAACCTTTACTTAGTCTTATCTGACTCTTAGCAAGACTAGGTATAGCAGGAGGGAATCAGGTACTTACTGGAGCCGTACAATGAATCCATCCATTTTCTTTAGTCTGATCTGACTCTGCAAAGATAGGCATAGCAGGAGGAATCAGGTACTTACTGAGCCGTACAATGAACTAACCTTTCTTTAGTCTGATCTGACTCTTGTAAAGATAGTGTATAAAGAGGAAGGAATCAGGTACTTACTGGAGCTGTACAATGAACTAACTTTTTCTTAGTCTGATCTGACTCTTTAAAGATATATAGCAGGAGGGAATCAGGTACTTACTGGAGCTGTACAATGAACTAACCTTTTCTTTAGTCTGATCTGACTGTATACGTATAGAGTGAGGAAATCAGGTACACAATGGAGCTGTACAATGAACTATACTTTTTCTTTAGTCTGATCTGACATCAGGGAAGATAGTGTATAGTAGGAGGGAATCAGGTACTTTCATTTACTGCATTGAATCCAACTTTTCTTTAGTCTGATCTGACTCTTTGTAAAGATAGTGTATATTAGGAGGGAGTCAGGTACTCAATGGAGCTACAATGAACTAACCTTTTCTTTAGTCTGATCTGACTCTTTGTAAAGATAGTGTATAGCAGGAGGGAATCAGGTACTTACTGAGCCGTACAATGAACTTAACCATTTCTTAGTCTGATCCTGAATTCCTTGTAAGATAGTGTATAGCAGTGGAGGGAACTGTGTACTTACTGGAGCTGCACAACAAACTAACCTTTTCTTGTCTGATCTTATCCAAAGAGAATGCAGAATATATAATAAGGCACTTACTGGAGCCGTGCTAATGAACGAACTTTTCTTTAGTCTGATCTGACTCTTGTAAGGATAGGGTATAGCAGGAGGGAATCAGGTACACAATGGAGCCGTACAATGAACTACCCTTTTTCTTTATTCATCTGACACTGTAAAGATAGTGTATAGTAGGAGGGAATCAGGTACTTACTGAGCCAATGAACTAACCTTTTTCTTAGTCTGATCTGACTCTTGGTAAAGATAGTGTATAGGTAGAGGAGTCAGGTATCAATGGAGTCAAAGAAATTAACCAACTTTTTTTTTTCTTATTCCATCTGGACTCTTTAAAGATAGTGTATAGCAGGGAGGGAATCAGGTACTTACTTGAGCCGTACAATTTGAACTAAACTTTTCTTAGTCTGATCTGACTTTGTAAAGATACCAGTATGAAAGGAGGGAATCAGGTACTTACTGGAGCTGTACAATGAACTAACATTTTTCTTTTAGGTTCGATCTGACTAAAGATAATTGCATAGCAGGAGGGAATCAGTATATTTAGTTTCTGTACAATGAACTAAAACTTTTTCTTTACTCTGATCTGACTCTTGTAAAGATACTGTATAGCAGGAGGGAATCCGGGTATGAATGGGAGCCGTACAATGAACTAACATTTTTCTTTAGTCTGATCTGACTCTTGTAAAGATAGTGTATAGCAGGAGAGAATCAGGTACTTACTGGAGCCGTACAATGAACTAACCTTTTCTATCTGATCTGACTCTGCACAGATAGTGTATAGCAGTAGGAATCAGGTATTACTGAGCCGTACAATGAACTAACCTTTTCTTTAGTCTGATCTGACTCTTGTAAGGATAGTGTATAGCAGGAGGGAATCAGGTAATTTACTGGAGCCGTACAAATTAACCAACTTTTCTTTGGTCTGATCTTCTTTTCGACTTTTTGCAGATAGCGGCAGGAGGGAACGCAGGGCCATTGCCGTACAATGAACTAACCTTTTTCTTTAATCTGATCTGACTCTTGTAAAGATACTGTATAGCAGGAGGGAATCAGGTACTTACTGGAGCCGTACAATGAACTAACCTTTTTCTTTAGTCTGATCTGACTCTTGTAAAGATAGTGTATAGCAGGAGGGAATCAGGTACTTACTGGAGCCGTACAATGAACTAACCTTTTTCTTTAGTCTGATCTGACTTTGTAAGGATAGTGTATAGCAGGAGGGAATCAGGTACACAATGGAGCCGTACAATGAACTACCCTTTTTCTTTAGTCTGATCTGACACTTGTAAAGATAGTGTATAGTAGGAGGGAATCAGGTACTTACTGGAGACGTACAATGAACTAACCTTTTTCTTTAGTCTGATCTGACTCTTGTAAAGATAGTGTATAGTAGGAGGGAGTCAGGTACTCAATGGAGCCGTACAATGAACTAACCTTTTTCTTTAGTCTGATCTGACACTTGTAAAGATAGTGTATAGTAGGAGGGAATCAGGTACTTACTGGAGACGTACAATGAACTAACCTTTTTCTTTAGTCTGATCTGACTCTTGTAAAGATAGTGTATAGCAGGAGAGAATCAGGTATTACTGGAGCCGTACAATGATCTGACCTTTTCCTTTAGTCTGATCTGAGTCTTGTAAAGATAGTGTATAGCAGGAGGGAATCAGGTACTTACTGGAGCCGTACAATGAACTAACTTTTTTTTTAGTCTGATCTGACTCTTGTAAAGATAGTGTATAGCAGGAGGGAATCAGGTACTTACTGGAACCGTAGAATGAACTAACCTTTTTCTTTAGTCTGATCTGACTCTTGTAAAGATAGTGTATAGCAGGAGGGAATCAGGTACTCACTGGAGCCGTACAATGAACTAACCTTTTTCTTTAGTCTGATCTGAGTCTTGTAAAGTTAGTGTATAGCAGGAGGGAATCAGGTACTTACTGGAGCCGTACAATGAACTAACCTTTTTCTTTAGTCTGATCTGACTCTTGTAAAGATAGTGTATAGCAGGAGTGAATCAGGTACTTAATGGAGCCGTACAATGAACTAACCTTTTTCTTTAGTCTGATCTGACTCTTGTAAAGATAGTGTATAGCAGGAAGGAATCAGGTACTTACTGGAGCCGTACAATGAACTAACCTTTTTCTTTAGTCTGATCTGTCACTTGTAAAAGATAGTGTATAGCAGGAGGAATCAGGTACTTACTGGAGCCGTACAATGAACTAAACTTTTTCTTTAGTCTGATCTGACTCTTGTAAGGATAGTGTATAGCAGGAGGGAATCAAGTACACAATGGAGCCGTACAATGAACTACCCTTTTTCTTTAGTCACAGTCTGACACTGGTAAAGATAGTGTATAGTAGGAGGGAATCAGGTACTTACTGAGCCGTACAATGAACTAACCTTTTTCTTTAGTCTGATCTGACTCTTGTAAAGATAGTGTATAGTAGGAGGGAGTCAAGGTACTCAATGGAGCCGTACAATGAACTAACCTTTTTCTTTCGTCTGATCTGACTCTTGTAAAGATAGTGTATAGCAGGGAGGGAATCAGGTACTTACTGGAGCCGTACAATGAACTAACCATGTTCTTTAGTCTGATCTGGCTCTTGTAAGATAATTGTATAGCAGAATCCAGGTACTTACTGGAGCCGTACAATGATCTAACCTTTTCGCTAGTCTGATCTGAGTCTTGTAAAGATAGTGTATAGCAGGAGATCAGGTACTTACTGGAGCCGTACAATGAACTAACTTTTTTTTTTAGTCTGATCATACTCTTGTAAAAGGAGAATAGTGTATAGCAGGAGGGAATCAGGTACTTACTGGAACCGTAGAATGAACTAACCTTTTTCTTTAGTCTGATCTGACTCTTGTAAAGATAGTGTATAGCAGGGGAGGGGAATCAGGTACTCACTGGAGCCGTACAATGAACTAGCCTTTTTTCTTTAGTCTGATCTGAGTCTTGTAAAGATAGTGTATAGCAGGAGGGAATCAGGTACTTACTGGAGCCGTACAATGAACTAACCTTTTTCTTTAGTCTGATCTGACTCTTGTAGATAGTGTATAGCAGGAGGGAATCAGGTACTTACTGGAGCCGTACAATGAACTAACTTTTCTTTAGTCTTATCTTACTCTTGTAAAGATAGTGTATAACAGGAGGGAATCAGGTACTCAATGGAGCCATTGCAAGAACTAACATTTTTGTGAAAGGTGATCTGACTCTTGTAAAAGAATAGTGTATAGCAGGAGGGAATCGAGAACACTGGAGCCGTACAATGAACTAACCTTTTAATTTAGTCTGATCTGTCTCTTGTAAAGATAGTGTATAGCAGGAGGGAATCAGTTACTTACTGGAGCCGTACAATGAACGACCTTTTTCTTTAGTCTGATCTGACTCTTGTAAAGATAGTGTATAGCAGGAGGGAATCAGGTACTTACTGGAGCCAAGTACAATGAACTAGCCTTTTACTTTAGTCCTGATGATGTCTCTTGTAAAGATAGTGTATAGCAGGACGGAATCAGGTACTTACTGGAGCCGTACAATGAACTAACTTTTTTTCTTTTAGTCTGATCTTACCTTGTAAAGATAGTGTATAGCAGGAGGGAATCAGATACTCAATGGAGCCGTACCATGTACTAAACATTTTCTTTATTCTGATCTAACTCTTTTAAAGATAGTGTATAGCAGGGAGGAATCCAATTGCCACTGGAGCCGTACAATGAACTAACCTTTTTCTTTAGTCTGATCTTACTCTTGTAAAGATAGTGTATAGCAGGAGGGGAATCAGGTACTTACTGGAGCCATTACAATGAACTACCCTTTTTCTTTAGTCTGATCTGACACTTGTAAAGAATAGTGTATAGCAGGAGGGAATCATGTACTTACTAGAGCCGTACAATGAACTAACCTTTTTCTTTAGTCTGATCTGACTCTTGTAAAGATAGTGTATAGCAGGAGGGAATCAGGTACTTACTGGAGCCGTACAATGAACAAACGTTTTTCTTTAGTCTGATCTGACTCTTGTAAAGATAGTGTATAGCAGGAGGGAATCAGGTAGTTACTGGAGCCGTACAATGAACTAACCTTTTTCTTTAGTCTGATCTGACTCTTGTAAAGATAGTGTATAGCAGGAGGGAATCAGGTACTTACTGGAGCCGTACAATGAACTACCCTTTTTCTTTAGTCTGATCTGACTCTTGTAAAGATAGTGTGTAGCAGGAGGGAATCAGGTACTTACTGGAGCCGTACAATGAACTACCATTTTTCTTTAGTCTGATCTGACTCTTGTAAAGATAGTGTATAGCAGGAGGGAATCAGGTACTTACTGGAGCCGTACAATGAACTAACCTTTTTCTTTAGTCTGATCTTACTCTTGTAAAGACAGTGTATAGCAGGAGGGAATCAGGTACATACTGGAGCCGTACAATGAACTAACCTTTTTCTTTAGTCTAATCTGACTCTTGTAAAGATAGTGTATAGCAGGAGGGAATCAGTTACTTACTGGAGCCGTACAATGAACTACCCTTTTTATATAGTCTGATCTGACTCTTGTAAAGATAGTGTATAGCAGGAGGGAATCAAGTACTTACTGGAGCCGTACAATGAACTAACATTTTTCTTTAGGCTGATCTGACTCTTGTAAAGTTAGTTTATAGCAGGAGGGAATCAGGTACTTACTGGAGCCGTACCATGAACTAACTTTTTTTTTTAGTCTGAACTTACTCTTGTAAAGATAGTGTATAGCAGGAGGGAATCAGGTACTTATTGGAGCCGTACAATGAACTAACCTTTTTCTTTAGTCTGATCTTACTCTTGTAAAGATAGTGTATAGCAGGAGGGAATAAGTTACTTAGTGGAGCCGTACAATGAACAAACCTTTTTCTTTAGTCTGATCTGACACTTGTAAAGATAGTGTATAGCAGGAGGGAATCAGGTACTTACTGGAGCCGTACAATGAACTAACTTTTTTTTTTAGTCTGAACTTACTCTTTTAAAGATAGTGTATAGCAGGAGGGAATCAGGTACTTACTGGAGCCGTACAATGAACAAACCTTTTTCTTTAGTCTGATCTGACTCTTGTAAAGATAGTGTATAGCAGGAGGGAATAAGGTACTTACTGGAGCCGTACAATGAACAAACCTTTTTCTTTAGTCTGATCTGACACTTGTAAAGATAGTGTATAGCAGGAGGGAATCAGGTACTTACTGGAGCCGTACAATGAACTAACCTTTTTCTTTAGTCTGATCTGACTCTTGTAAAGATAGTGTATAGCAGTAGGGAATCAGGTACTCAATGGAGCCGTACAATGAACTAACCTTTTTCTTTAGTCTGATCTGACTCATGTAAAGATAGTGTTATAGCAGGAGGGAATCAGGTACTTACTGGAGCCGTACAATGAACAAACTTTTTTCTTTAGTCTGATCTGACTCTTGTAAAGATAGTGTATAGCAGGAGGGAATCAGGTACTCAATGGAGCCGTACAATGAACTAACGGTTTTCTTTAGTCTGATCTGTCTCTTGTAATGATAGTGTATAGCAGGAGGGAATCAGTTACTTACTGGAGCCGTACAATGAACAAACCTTTTTCTTTAGTCTTATCTGTCTCTGGTAGTGATAGTGCATAGCAGGAGGGAATCAGGTACTTACTGGAGTCGTACAATGAACTAACCTTTTTCTTTAGCCTGATCTTACTCTTGTAAAGATAGTGTATAGCAGGAGGGAATCAGTTACTTACTGGAGCCGTACAATGAACTAACTTTTTTCTTTAGTCTGATCTGACACTTGTAAAGATAGTGTATAGCAGGAGGGAATCAGGTACTTACTGGAGCCGTACAATGAACAAACGTTTTTCTTTAGTCTGATCTGACTCTTGTAAAGATAGTGTATAGCAGGAGGGAATCAGGTACTTACTGGAGCCGTACAATGAACTAACCTTTTTCTTTAGTCTGATCTGACTCTTGTAAAGATAGTGTATAGCAGGAGGGAATCAGGTACTTACTGGAGCCGTACAATGAACTAACCTTTTTCTTTAGTCTGATCTGACTCTTGTAAAGATAGTGTATAGCAGGAGGGAATCAGGTACTTACTGGAGCCGTACAATGAACAAACCTTTTTCTTTAGTCTAATCTGACTCTTGTAAAGATAGTGTATAGCAGGAGGGAATCAGTTACTTAATGGAGCCGTACAATGAACTAACCTTTTTCTTTAGTCGGATTTTACTCTTGTAAAGATAGTGTATAGCAGGAGGGAATCAAGTACTTACTGGAGCCGTACAATGAACTAACATTTTTCTTTAGGCTGATCTGACTCTTGTAAAGATAGTGTATAGCAGGAGGGAATCAGGTACTTACTGGAGCCGTACCATGAACTAACTTTTTTTTTTTAGTCTGAACTTACTCTTTTAAAGATAGTGTATAGCAGGAGGGAATCAGGTACTTACTGGAGCCGTACAATGAACAAACCTTTTTCTTTAGTCTGATCTGACTCTTGTAAAGATAGTGTATAGCAGGAGGGAATAAGGTACTTACTGGAGCCGTGCAATGAACAAACCTTTTTCTTTAGTCTGATCTGACACTTGTAAAGATAGTGTATAGCAGGAGGGAATCAGGTACTTACTGGAGCCGTACAATGAACTAACCTTTTTCTTTAGTCTGATCTGACTCTTGTAAAGATAGTGTATAGCAGTAGGGAATCAGGTACTCAATGGAGCCGTACAATGAACTAACCTTTTTCTTTAGTCTGATCTGACTCTTGTAAAGATAGTGTTATAGCAGGAGGGAATCAGGTACTTACTGGAGCCGTACAATGAACAAACTTTTTTCTTTAGTCTGATCTGACTCTTGTAAAGATAGTGTATAGCAGGAGGGAATCAGGTACTCAATGGAGCCGTACAATGAACTAACGGTTTTCTTTAGTCTGATCTGTCTCTTGTAAAGATAGTGTATAGCAGGAGGGCATCAGTTACATACTGGAGCCGTACAATGAACAAACCTTTTTCTTTAGTCTGATCTTACTCTTGTAAAGATAGTGTTATAGCAGGAGGGAATCAGGTACTTACTGGAGCCGTACAATGAACAAACTTTTTTCTTTAGTCTGATCTGACTCTTGTAAAGATAGTGTATAGCAGGAGGGAATCAGGTACTCAATGGAGCCGTACAATGAACTAACGGTTTTCTTTAGTCTGATCTGTCTCTTGTAAAGATAGTGTATAGCAGGAGGGAATCAGTTACTTACTGGAGCCGTACAATGAACAAACCTTTTTCTTTAGTCTGATCTTACTCTTGTAAAGACAGTGTATAGCAGGAGGGAATCAGGTACTTACTGGAGCCGTACAATGAACTAAACTTTTTCTTTAGTCTAATCTGACTCTTGTAAAGATAGTGTATAGCAGGAGGGAATCAGTTACTTACTGGAGCCGTACAATGAACTAACCTTTTTATATAGTCTGATCTGACTCTTGTCAAGATAGTGTATAGCAGGAGGGAATCAAGTACTTACTGGAGCCGTACAATGAACTAACATTTTTCTTTAGGCTGATCTGACTCTTGTAAAGATAGTTTATAGCAGGAGGGAATCAGGTACTTACTGGAGCCGTACCATGAACTAACTTTTTTTTTTAGTCTGAACTTACTCTTGTAAAGATAGTGTATAGCAGGAGGGAATCAGGTACTTACTGGAGCCGTACAATGAACAAACCTTTTTCTTTAGTCTGATCTGACTCTTGTAAAGATAGTGTATAGCAGGAGGGAATCAGGTACTTATTGGAGCCGTACAATGAACTAACCTTTTTCTTTAGTCTGATCTTACTCTTGTAAAGATAGTGTATAGCAGGAGGGAATAAGTTACTTAGTGGAGCCGTACAATGAACAAACCTTTTTCTTTAGTCTGATCTGACACTTGTAAGGATAGTGTATAGCAGGAGGGAATCAGGTACTTACTGGAGCCGTACAATGAACTAACCTTTTTCTTTAGTCTGATCTGACTCTTGTAAAGATAGTGTATAGCAGTAGGGAATCAGGTACTCAATGGAGCCGTACAATGAACTAACCTTTTTCTTTAGTCTGATCTGACTCATGTAAAGATAGTGTTATAGCAGGAGGGAATCAGGTACTTACTGGAGCCGTACAATGAACAAACTTTTTTCTTTAGTCTGATCTGACTCTTGTAAAGATAGTGTATAGCAGGAGGGAATCAGGTACTCAATGGAGCCGTACAATGAACTAACGGTTTTCTTTAGTCTGATCTGTCTCTTGTAATGATAGTGTATAGCAGGAGGGAATCAGTTACTTACTGGAGCCGTACAATGAACAAACCTTTTTCGTTAGTCTTATCTGTCTCTTGTAGTGATAGTGCATAGCAGGAGGGAATCAGGTACTTACTGGAGTCGTACAATGAACTAACCTTTTCTTTAGTCTGATCTTACTCTTGTAAAGATAGTGTATAGCAGGAGGGAATCAGTTACTTACTGGAGCCGTACAATGAACTAACTTTTTTTTCTTTAGTCTGATCTGACTCTTGTAAAATAGTGTATAGCAGGAGGGAATCAGGTACTTACTGGAGCGTACAATGAACAAACGTTTTCTTTAGTCTGATCTGACTCTTGTAAAGATAGTGTATAATAGGAGGGAATCAGGTACTTACTGGAGCCGTACAATGAACTAACCTTTTTCTTTAGTCTGATCTGACTCTTGTAAAATAGTGTATAGTAGGAGGGAATCAGGTACTTACTGGAGACGTACAATGAACTAACCTTTTTCTTTAGTCTGATCTGACTCTTGTAAAGATAGTGTATAGTAGGAGGGAGTCAGGTACTCAATGGAGCCGTACAATGAACTAACCTTTTTCTTTTAGTCTGATCTGACTCTTGTAAAGATAGTGTATAGCAGGAGAGATGGTATTACTGGGGTAGTACAATGATCTGACCTTTCACTTTAGTCTGAAGTCTGAGTCTTGTAAAGATAGTGTATAGCAGGAGGAATCAGGTACTTACTGGGGCAATACAATGAACTAACTTTTTTTTTAGTCTGATCATACTCTTGTAAAGATAGTGTATAGCAGGAGGGAATCAGGTACTTACTGGAACCGTAGAATGAACTAACCTTTTTCTTTAGTCTGATCTGACTCTTGTAAAGATAGTGTATAGCAGGAGGGAATCCAGACTCACTGGAGCCGTACAATGAACTAACCTTTTTCTTTGATCTGATCTGAGTCTTGTAAAGTTAGTGTATAGCAGGAGGGAATCAGTTACTTACTGGAGCCGTACAATGAACTAACCTTTTCTTTAGTCTGATCTGACTCTTGTAAAAGTAGTGTATAGCAGAGGTGAATCAGGTACTTAATGGAGCCGTACAATGAGACTAACCTTTCTTCAGTCTGATCTGACTCTTGTAAAGATAGTGTATAGCAGGAAGGAATCAGGTACTTACTGGCCATTACAATGAACTAACCTTTTTACTTTAGTCTGATCTGTCTCTCGTAAATTTAGTGTATAGCAGGAGGGAATCAGGTACTTACTGGAGCCGTACAATGAACTAAACTTTTTCTTTAGTCTGATCTGACTCTTGTAAGGATAGTGTATAGCAGGAGGGAATCAAGTACACAATGGAGCCGTACAATGAACTACCCTTTTTCTTTAGTCTGATCTGACACTTGTAAAGATAGTGTATAGTAGGAGGGAATCCAAATTACTTACTGGAGCCGTACAATGAACTAACCTTTTTCTTTAGTCTGATCTGACTCTTGTAAAGATAGTGTATAGTAGGAGGGAGTCAGGTACTCAATGGGGCAAAATACAATGAACTAACCTTTTTCTTTCGTCTGATCTGGCTCTTGTAAAGACGTGGTATGCATTAGCAGGAGGAATCAGGTACTTACTGGAGCCGTACAATGAACTAACCATTTTCTTTAGTCTGATCTGGCTCTTGTAAAGATAGTGTATAGCAGGAGGGAATCAGGTACTTACTGGAGCCGTACAATGAACTAACCTTTTTCTTTAGTCTAATCTGACTCTTGTAAAGATAGTGTATAGCAGGAAGGAATCAGGTACTTACTGGAGCCGTACAATGAACTAACCTTTTTTTTAGTCTGATCTGACTCTTGTAAAGATAGTGTATAGCAGGAGGGAATCAGGTACTTACTGGAGCCGTACAATGAACTAACCTTTTTCTTTAGTCTGATCTGACTCTTGTAAGGATAGTGTATAGCAGGAGGGAATCAGGTACACAATGGAGCCGTACAATGAACTACCCTTTTTCTTTAGTCTGATCTGACACTTGTAAAGATAGTGTATAGTAGGAGGGAATCAGGTACTTACTGGAGCCGTACAATGAACTAACCTTTTTCATTAGTCTGATCTGACTCTTGTAAAGATAATGTATAGTAGGAGGGAGTCAGGTACTCAATGGAGCCGTACAATGAACTAACCATTTTCTATAATCTGATCTGACTCTTGTAAAGATAGTGTATAGCAGGAAGGAATCAGGTACTTACTGGAGCCGTACAATGATCTAACCTTTTCCTTTAGTCTGATCTGAGTCTTGTAAAGATAGTGTATAGCAGGAGGGAATCAGGTACTTGCTGGAGCCGTACAATGAACTAACTTTTTTTTTTAGTCTGATCATACTCTTGTAAAGATAGTGTATAGCAGGAGGGAATCAGGTACTTACTGGAACCGTAGAATGAACTAACCTTTTTCTTTAGTCTGATCTGACTCTTGTAAAGATAGTGTATAGCAGGAGGGAATCAGGTACTCACTGGAGCCGTACAATGAACTAACCTTTTTCTTTAGTCTGATCTGAGTCTTGTAAAGATAGTGTATAGCAGGAGGGAATCAGGTACTTACTGGAGCCGTACAATGAACTAAGCTTTTTCTTTAGTCTGATCTGACTCTTGTAAAGATAGTGTATAGCAGGAGGGAATCAGGTACTTACTGGAGCCGTACAATGAACTAACTTTTTTCTTTAGTCTTATCTTACTCTTGTAAAGATAGTGTATAGCAGGAGGGAATCAGGTACTCAATGGAGCCGTACCAAGAACTAACATTTTTTTGTAGTCTGATCTGACTCTTGTAAAGATAGTGTATAGCAGGAGGGAATCAGGTACTTACTGGAGCCGTACAATGAACTAACCTTTTAATTTAGTCTGATCTGTCTCTTGTAAAGATAGTGTATAGCAGGAGGGAATCAGGTACTTACTGGAGCCGTACAATGAACAAACCTTTTTCTTTAGTCTGATCTGACTCTTGTAAAGATAGTGTATAGCAGGAGGGAATCAGGTACTTACTGGAGCCGTACAATGAACTAGCCTTTTACTTTAGTCTGATCTGTCTCTTGTAAAGATAGTGTATAGCAGGACGGAATCAGGTACTTACTGGAGCCGTACAATGAACTAACTTTTTTCTTTAGTCTGATCTTACTCTTGTAAAGATAGTGTATAGCAGGAGGGAATCAGATACTCAATGGAGCCGTACCATGTACTAAACATTTTCTTTATTCTGATCTAACTCTTTTAAAGATAGTGTATAGCAGGAGGGAATCAGATACTTACTGGAGCCGTACAATGAACTAACCTTTTTCTTTAGTCTGATCTGACTCTTGTAAAGATAGTTTATAGCAGGAGGGAATCACGTACTTACTGGAGCCGTACAATGATCTAACATTTTTCTTTTGTCTGATCTGACACTTGTAAAGATAGTGTATAGCAGGAGGGAATCAGGTACTTACTGGAGCCGTACAATGAACTAACCTTTTTCTTTAGTCTGATCTGACTCTTGTAAAGATAGTGTATAGCAGGAGGGAATCAGGTACTTACTGGAGCCGTACAATGAACTAACCTTTTTCTTTAGTCTGATCTGACTCTTGTAAAGATAGTTTATAGCAGGAGGGAATCACGTACTTACTGGAGCCGTACAATGATCTAACATTTTTCTTTTGTCTGATCTGACACTTGTAAAGATAGTGTATAGCAGGAGGGAATCAGGTACTTACTGGAGCCGTACAATGAACTACCCTTTTTCTTTAGTCTGATCTGACTCTTGTAAAGATAGTGTATAGCAGGAGGGAATCATGTATTAATGGAGCCGTACAATGAACTAACCTTTTTCTTTAGTCTGATCTGACTCTTGTAAAGATAGTGTATAGCAGAAAAGAATCAGGTACATACTGGAGCCGTACAATGAACTAACCTTTTCTTTAGTCTGATCTAACTCTTGTAACGATAGTGTATAGCAGGAGGGAATCAGGTATTAATGGAGCCGTACAATGAACTAAACTTTTTCTTTACTCTCATCTGACTCTTGTAAAGATAGTGTATAGCAGGAGGGAATCAGGTACTTACAGGAACCATACAATGAACTACCCTTTTTCTTTAGTCTGATCTGACTCTTGTAAAGGTAGTGTATAGCAGGAGGGAATCAGGTACTTACTGGAGCCGTACAATGAACTAACCTTTTTCTTTAGTCTGATCTGACTCTTGTAAAGATAGTGTATAGCAGGAGGGAATCAGGTCCTTACTGGAGCCGTACAATGAACAAATTTTTTCTTTAGTCTTATCTGTCTCTTGTAAAGATTCTGTATAGCAGGAGGGAATCAGGTACTTACTGGAGCCGTACAATGAACTAACCTTTTTCTTTAGTCTGATCTGACTCTTGTAAAGATAGTGTATAGCAGGAGGGAATCAGTTACTTACTGGAGCCGTACAATGAACAAATCATTTTCTTTAGTCTTATCTGACTCTTGTAAAATAGTGTATAGCAGGAGGGTATCAGGTACTTACTGGAGCCGTACAATGAACTAACCTTTTTCTTTAGTCTGATCTGACTCTTGTAAAGATAGTGTATAGCAGGAGGGAATCCGGGACTTACTGGAGCCGTACAATGAACAAACTTTTTTCTTTAGTCTTATCTGTCTCTTGTAGAGATAGTGTATAGCAGGAGGGAATCAGGTACTTACTGGAGCCGTACAGTGAACTACTCTTTTTCTTCAGTCTGATCTTACTCTTGTAAAGATAGTGTATAGCAGGAGGGAATCAGTTACTTACTGGAGCCGTACAATGAACAAACCTTTTTCTTTAGTCTTATCTGTCTCTTGTAAAGATAGTGTATAGCAGGAGGGAATCAGGTAATTACTGGAGCCGTACAATGAACTAACCTTTTTCTTTAGTCTGATCTGACTCTTGTAAACATAGTGTATAGCAGGAGGGAATCAGTTACTTACTGGAGCCGTACAATGAACAAATCTTTATCTTTAGTCTTATCTGTCTCTTGTAAAGATACTGTATAGCAGGAGGGAATCAGATAATTACTGGAGCCGTACAATGAACAAACTTTTTTCTTTAGTCTGATCTGACTCTTGTAAAGATAGTGTATAGCAGGAGGGAATCAGGTACTCACTGGAGCCGTACAATGAACTAACCTTTTTCTTTAGTCTGATCTGAGTCTTGTAAAGATAGTGTATAGCAGGAGGGAATCAGGTACTTACTGGAGCCGTACAATGAACTAAGCTTTTTCTTTAGTCTGATCTGACTCTTGTAAAGATAGTGTATAGCAGGAGGGAATCAGGTACTTACTGGAGCCGTACAATGAACTAACTTTTTCTTTAGTCTTATCTTACTCTTGTAAAGATAGTGTATAGCAGGAGGGAATCAGGTACTCAATGGAGCCGTACCAAGAACTAACATTTTTTTGTAGTCTGATCTGACTCTTGTAAAGATAGTGTATAGCAGGAGGGAATCAGGTACTTACTGGAGCCGTACAATGAACTAACCTTTTAATTTAGTCTGATCTGTCTCTTGTAAAGATAGTGTATAGCAGGAGGGAATCAGGTACTTACTGAGCCGTACAATGAACAAACCTTTTTCTTTAGTCTGATCTGACTCTTGTAAAGATAGTGTATAGCAGGAGGGAATCAGGTACTTACTGGAGCCGTACAATGAACTAGCCTTTTACTTTAGTCTGATCTGTCTCTTGTAAAGATAGTGTATAGCAGGACGGAATCAGGTACTTACTGGAGCCGTACAATGAACTAACTTTTTTCTTTAGTCTGATCTTACTCTTGTAAAGATAGTGTATAGCAGGAGGGAATCAGATACTCAATGGAGCCGTACCATGTACTAAACATTTTCTTTATTCTGATCTAACTCTTTTAAAGATAGTGTATAGCAGGAGGGAATCAGATACTTACTGGAGCCGTACAATGAACTAACCTTTTTCTTTAGTCTGATCTGACTCTTGTAAAGATAGTTTATAGCAGGAGGGAATCACGTACTTACTGGAGCCGTACAATGATCTAACATTTTTCTTTTGTCTGATCTGACACTTGTAAAGATAGTGTATAGCAGGAGGGAATCAGGTACTTACTGGAGCCGTACAATGAACTAACCTTTTTCTTTAGTCTGATCTGACTCTTGTAAAGATAGTGTATAGCAGGAGGGAATCAGGTACTTACTGGAGCCGTACAATGAACTAACCTTTTTCTTTAGTCTGATCTGACTCTTGTAAAGATAGTTTATAGCAGGAGGGAATCACGTACATACTGGAGCCGTACAATGATCTAACATTTTTCTTTTGTCTGATCTGACACTTGTAAAGATAGTGTATAGCAGGAGGGAATCAGGTACTTACTGGAGCCGTACAATGAACTACCCTTTTTCTTTAGTCTGATCTGACTCTTGTAAAGATAGTGTATAGCAGGAGGGAATCATGTATTAATGGAGCCGTACAATGAACTAACCTTTTTCTTTAGTCTGATCTGACTCTTGTAAAGATAGTGTATAGCAGAAAAGAATCAGGTACATACTGGAGCCGTACAATGAACTAACCTTTTCTTTAGTCTGATCTAACTCTTGTAACGATAGTGTATAGCAGGAGGGAATCAGGTATTAATGGAGCCGTACAATGAACTAAACTTTTTCTTTACTCTCATCTGACTCTTGTAAAGATAGTGTATAGCAGGAGGGAATCAGGTACTTACAGGAACCATACAATGAACTACCCTTTTTCTTTAGTCTGATCTGACTCTTGTAAAGGTAGTGTATAGCAGGAGGGAATCAGGTACTTACTGGAGCCGTACAATGAACTAACCTTTTTCTTTAGTCTGATCTGACTCTTGTAAAGATAGTGTATAGCAGGAGGGAATCAGGTCCTTACTGGAGCCGTACAATGAACAAATTTTTTCTTTAGTCTTATCTGTCTCTTGTAAAGATTCTGTATAGCAGGAGGGAATCAGTTACTTACTGGAGCCGTACAATGAACTAACCTTTTTCTTTAGTCTGATCTGACTCTTGTAAAGATAGTGTATAGCAGGAGGGAATCAGTTACTTACTGGAGCCGTACAATGAACAAATCATTTTCTTTAGTCTTATCTGACTCTTGTAAAATAGTGTATAGCAGGAGGGTATCAGGTACTTACTGGAGCCGTACAATGAACTAACCTTTTTCTTTAGTCTGATCTGACTCTTGTAAAGATAGTGTATAGCAGGAGGGAATCCGGGACTTACTGGAGCCGTACAATGAACAAACTTTTTTCTTTAGTCTTATCTGTCTCTTGTAGAGATAGTGTATAGCAGGAGGGAATCAGGTACTTACTGGAGCCGTACAGTGAACTACTCTTTTTCTTCAGTCTGATCTTACTCTTGTAAAGATAGTGTATAGCAGGAGGGAATCAGTTACTTACTGGAGCCGTACAATGAACAAACCTTTTTCTTTAGTCTTATCTGTCTCTTGTAAAGATAGTGTATAGCAGGAGGGAATCAGGTAATTACTGGAGCCGTACAATGAACTAACCTTTTTCTTTAGTCTGATCTGACTCTTGTAAACATAGTGTATAGCAGGAGGGAATCAGTTACTTACTGGAGCCGTACAATGAACAAATCTTTATCTTTAGTCTTATCTGTCTCTTGTAAAGATACTGTATAGCAGGAGGGAATCAGATAATTACTGGAGCCGTACAATGAACAAACTTTTTTCTTTAGTCTTATCTGTCTCTTGTAAAGATAGTGTATAGCAGGAGGGAATCAGGGACTTACTGGAGCCGTACAATGAACTAACTTTTTTCTTTAGTCTGATCTGACTCTTGTAAAGATAGTGTATAGCAGGAGGGAATCAGTTACTTACTGGAGCCGTACAATGAACTAACGTTTTTCTTTAGTCTGATCTGACTCTTGTAAAGATAGTGTATAGCAGGAGGGAATCAGATACCCAATGGAGCCGTACAATGAACTAACCTTTTTCTTTAGTCTGATCTTACTCTTGTAAAGATAGTGTATACCAGGAGGGAATCAGGTAATCAATGGAGCCGTACAATGAACTAACCTTTTTCTTTAGTCTGATCTTACTCTTGTAAAGATAGTGTATACCAGGAGGGAATCAGGTACTTACTGGTGGCGTACAATGAACAAACCGTTTTCTTTAGTCTGATCTGACTCTTGTAAAGATAGTGTATAGCAGGAGGGAATCAGGTACTTACTGGTGTCGTACAATGAACAAACCTTTCTCTTTAGTCTGATCTGACTCTTGTAAAGATAATGTATAGCAGGAGGGAATCAGGTATTAATGGAGCCGTACAATGAACTAACCTTTTCCTTTAGTCTGATCTGAGTCTTGTAAAGATAGTGTATAGCAGGAGGGAATCAGGTACTTACTGGAGCCGTACAATGAACTAACCTTTTCTTTAGTCTGATCTGACTCTTGTAAAGATAGTGTATAGCAGGAGGGAATCAGGTATTAATGGAGCCGTACAATGAACTAAACTTTTTCTTTAGTCTGATCTGACTCTTGTAAAGATAGAGTATAGCAGGAGGGAATCAGGTACTTACTGGAGCCGTACAATGAACGAACCTTTTTCTTTAGTCTGATCTGACTCTTGTAAAGATAGTGTATAGCAGGAGGGAATCAGGTATTAATGGAGCCGTACAATGAACTAACCTTTTTCTTTAGTCTGATGTGACTCTTGTAAAGATAGTGTATAGCAGGAGGGAATCAGGTACTCAATGGAGCCGTACAATGAACTACCCTTTTTTTTAGTCTGATCTGACTCTTGTAAAGATAGTGTATAGCAGGAGGGAATCAGGTACTTACTGGAGCCGTACAATGAACTAGCATTTTTCTTTAGTCTGATCTCACTCTTGTAAAGATAGTGTAAAGCAGGAGGGAATCAGGTACTTACTGGAGCCGTACAATGAACTAACCTTTTTCTTTAGTCTGATCTGACACTTGTAAAGATAGTGTATAGCAGGAGGGAATCAGGTACTTACTGGAGCCGTACAATGAACTACCCTTTTTCTTTAGTCTGATGTGACTCTTGTAAAGATAGTGTATAGCAGGGAGGGAATCAGGTAGCTTACTGGAGCCGTACAATGATTAACTAACCTTTTTCTTTAAGTCTGATCTGACTCTTGTAAAGATAGGGTGTATAGCAAGGAGGGAATCACGTAATTAACTGGAGCCGTACAATGAACTAACCTTTTTCTTTGTCTGATCTGACTCTTGCAAAGATAGTGTATAGCAGGAGGGAATCAGGTACCCAATGGAGCCGTACAATGAACTAACCTTTTTCTTTAGTCTGATCTTACTCTCGTAAAGATAGTGTATAGCAGGAGGGAATCAGGTTCTTCCTGGTGGCGTACAATGAACAAACCGTTTTCTTTAGTCTGAACTGACTCTTGTAAAGATAGTGTATAGCAGGAGGGAATCAGGTACTTACTGGTGCCGTACAATGAACAAACCTTTTTCTTTAGTCTGATCTGACTCTTGTAAAGATAGTGTATAGCAGGAGGGAATCAGGTATTAATGGAGCCGTACAATGAACTAACCTTTTTCTTTAGTCTGATCTGACTCTTGTAAAGATAGTGTATAGCAGGAGGGAATCAGGTACTTACTGGAGCCGTACAATGAACTAACCTTTTCTTTAGTCTGATCTGACTCTTGTAAAGATAGTGTATAGCAGGAGGGAATCAGGTAATAATGGAGCCGTACAATGAACTAAACTTTTTCTTTACTCTCATCTGACTCTTGTAAAGATAGTGTATAGCAGGAGGGAATCAGGTAATTAATGGAGCCGTACAATGAACGAGCCTTTTACTTTAGTCTGATCTGACTCTTGTAAAGATAGTGTATAGCAGGAGGGAATCAGGTATTAATGGAGCCGTACAATGAACTAACCTTTTTCTTTAGTCTGATCTGACTCTTGTAAAGATAGTGTATAGCAGGAGGGAATCAGGTACTCAATGGAGCCGTACAATGAACTACCCTTTTTCTTTAGTCTGATCTGACTCTTGTAAAGATAGTGTATAGCAGGAGGGAATCAGGTACTTACTGGAGCCGTACAATGAACTAACCTTTTTCTTTAGACTGATCTGACTCTTGTAACGTTAGTGTTATAGCAGGAGGGAATCAGGTACTTACTGGAGCCGTACAATGAACTAGCATTTTTCTTTAGTCTGATCTGACTCTTGTAAAGATAGTGCATAGCAGAAGGGAATAAGGTACTTACTGGAGCAGTACAATGAACTAACCTTTTTCTTTAGTCTGATCTGACTCTTGTAAAGATAGTGTATAGCAGGAGGGAATCAGGTACTTACTGGAGCCGTACAATGAACTAACCTTTTTCTTTAGTCTGATGTGACTCTTGTAAAGATAGTGTATAGCAGGAGGGAATCAGGTACTTACTGGAGCCGTACAATGAACTAACCTTTTTCTTTAGTCTGATCTGACTCTTGTAAAGATAGTGTATAGCAGGAGGGAATCACGTACTTACTGGAGCCGTACAATGAACTAACCTTTTTCTTTTGTCTGATCTGACTCTTGCAAAGATAGTGTATAGCAGGAGGGAATCAGGTACTTACTGGAGCCGTACAATGAACGAACCTTTTTCTTTAGTCTGATCTGACTCTTGTAAAGATAGTGTATAGCAGGAGGGAATCAGGTATTAATGGAGCCGTACAATGAACTAACCTTTTTCTTTAGTCTGATCTGACTCTTGTAAAGATAGTGTATAGCAGGAGGGAATCAGGTACCCAATGGAGCCGTACAATGAACTAACCTTTTTCTTTAGTCTGATCTTTCTCTCGTAAAGATAGTGTATAGCAGGAGGGAATCAGGTTCTTCCTGGTGGCGTACAATGAACAAACCGTTTTCTTTAGTCTGAACTGACTCTTGTAAAGATAGTGTATAGCAGGAGGGAATCAGGTACTTACTGGTGCCGTACAATGAACAAACCTTTTTCTTTAGTCTGATCTGACTCTTGTAAAGATAGTGTATAGCAGGAGGGAATCAGGTATTAATGGAGCCGTACAATGAACTAACCTTTTTCTTTAGTCTGATCTGACTCTTGTAAAGATAGTGTATAGCAGGAGGGAATCTGGTACTTACTGGAGCCGTACAATGAACTAACCTTTTCTTTAGTCTGATCTGACTCTTGTAAAGATTGTGTATAGCAGGAGGGAATCAGGTAATAATGTAGCCGTACAATGAACTAAACTTTTTCTTTACTCTCATCTGACTCTTGTAAAGATAGTGTATAGCAGGAGGGAATCAGGTACTTACTGGAGCCGTACAATGAACGAACCTTTTTCTTTAGTCTGATCTGACTCTTGTAAAGATAGTGTATAGCAGGAGGGAATCAGGTATTAATGGAGCCGTACAATGAACTAACCTTTTTCTTTAGTCTGATGTGACTCTTGTAAAGATAGTGTATAGCAGGAGGGAATCAGGTACTCAATGGAGCCGTACAATGAACTACCCTTTTTCTTTAGTCTGATCTGACTCTTGAAAAGATAGTGTATAGCAGGAGGGAATCAGGTACTTACTGGAGCCGTACAATGAACTAAACTTTTTCTTTAGTCTGATCTGACTCTTGTAACGTTAGTGTTATAGCAGGAGGGAATCAGGTACTTACTGGAGCCGTACAATGAACGAACCTTTTTCTTTAGTTTGATCTGACTCTTGTAAAGATAGTGTATAGCAGGAGGGAATCAGGTATTAATGGAGCCGTACAATGAACTAACCTTTTTCTTTTGTCTGATCTGACTCTTGTAAAGATAGTGTATAGCAGGAGGGAATCAGGTACTTACTGGAGCCGTACAATGAACTAACCTTTTTCTTTAGTCTGATCTGACTCTTGTAAAGATAGTGTATAGCAGGAGGGAATCAGGTACTTACTGGAGCCGTACAATGAACTAACCTTTTTCTTTAGTCTGATCTGACTTTTGTAAAGATAGTGTATAGCAGGAGGGAATCAGGTACTTACTGGAGCCGTACAATGAACTAAACTTTGTCTTTAGTCTGATCTGACTCTTGTAAAGATAGTTTATAGCAGGAAGGAATCAGGTACTTACTGGAGCCGTACAATGAACTAACCTTTTTCTTTAGTCTGATCTGACTCTTGTAAAGATAGTGTATAGCAGGAGGGAATCAGATACTTACTGGAGCCGTACATTGAACTAACCTTTTTCTTTAGTCTGATCTGACTCTTGTAAAGATAGTGTATAGCAGGAGGGAATCAGTTACTTACTGGAGCCGTACAATGAACTAACCTTTTTCTTTAGTCTGATCTGACTCTTGTAAAGATAGTGTATAGCAGGAGGGAATCAGGTACTTACTGGAGCCGTACAATGAACTACTCTTTTTATTTAGTCTGATCTGACTCTTGTAAAGATAGTGTATAGTTGGAGGGAATCAGGTACTTACTGGGGCCGTACAATGAACTAACCTTTTTCTTTAGTCTGATCTGACTCTTGTAAATATAGTGTATAGCAGGAGGGAATCAGGTACGCACTGGAGCCGTACAATGAACTGACCATTTTCTTTAGTCTGATCTGACTCTTGTAAAGATAGTGTATAGCAGGAGGGAATCAGGTACTTACTAGAGCCGTACAATGAACTAACCTTTTTCTTTAGTCTGATCTGACTCTTGTAAAGATAGTGTATAGCAGGAGGGAATCAGTTACTTACTGGAGCCGTACAATGAACTAACCTTTTTCTTTAGTTTGATCTGACTCTTGTAAAGATAGTGTATAGCAGGAGGGAATCAGGTATTAATGGAGCCGTACAATGAACAACCCTTTTTCTTTAGTCTGATGTGACTCTTGTAAAGATAGTGTATAGCAGGAGGGAATCAGGTACTTACTGGAGCCGTACAATGAACTAGCATTTTTCTTTAGTCTGATCTGCCTCTTGTAAAGGTAGTGTAAATCTGGAGGGAATTAGGTACTTACTGGAGCCGTACAATGAACTAACCTTTTTCTTTAGTCTGATCTGACTTCTTGTAAAGATAGTGTATAGCAGGAGGGAATCAGGTACTTACTGGAGCCGTACAAATGAACTAACTCCTTCTTTGGGCCTGATCTGACTCTTGTAAAGATAGTGTGGCTTGCAGAGGGAATCAGGTACTTACTGGAGCCGTACAATGAACTAACCTTTCTTTGTCTGATCTCGACTTCTGTAAAGATAGGTGTATAGCAAGAGGGAATCAGGTACTTACTGGAGCCACAATGAACTAACCTTTTTTTTAGTCTGATCTGACTCTTGTAAAGATAGATTATAAAGTAGGAGGGAATCACGTACTTACTGGAGCCGTACAATGAACTAACCTTTTTCTTTAGTCTGATCTGACTTTGTAAAGATAGGGTATAGCAGGAGGGAATCAGGTACTTACTGAGCCGTACACGGAATCCACTCCTTTTTTCTTTAGTCTGATCTGACTCTTGTAAAGATAGTGTATAGCAGGAGGGAATCAGGTAATTTCCATTGAGCCGTACAATGAACTACCCTTTTTCTTTAGTCTGATCTGACTTTGTAAAGATAGGGTATATAGCAGGAGGGAATCAGGCATTAATGGAGCCGTACAATGAACTAACCTTTTTCTTTTGTTTGATCTGACTCTTGTAAAGATAGTGTATAGTAGAGGAATCAGGTACCAATGGAGCCGTACACTGAACTAACCTTTTCTTTGTCTGATCTACTTTGCAAAGATAGTGTATAGCAGGAGGGAATCAGGTTCTTACTGGTGGCGTACAATGAACAAACCGTTTTCTTTAGTCTGATCTTGCATTCTGTAAAGATAGTGTATAGCAGAGGGAAATCAGGCACTACTGGGGCCGTACAATGAACAAACCTTTTTCTTTAGTCTGATCTGACTCTTGTAAAGATAGTGTATAGCAGGAGGGAATCAGGTATTAATGGAGCCGTAAAATGATCTAACCTTTTTCTTTAGTCTGATCTGACTCTTGTAAAGATAGTGTATAGCAGGAGGGAATCAGGTACTAATTGAGAGCTGCATAATGAACTAACCTTTTCTTTAGTCTGATCTGACTCTTGGGAAGATAGTGTATAGCAGGAGGGAATCAGGTAATAACAAAGCCATGAATGAATCAACCGTTACTCATCTGATTCTAAAGATAGTGTATAGCAGGAGGGAACTAGGTACTTAATTACTGCACAATAACTGGAACTCTTTTCTTTAGTCTCGATCTGACTCTGCAAAGAAAGGTGAGTAGGAGAATCCTAGGTATTAATGGAGCCGTACAATGAACTAACCTTTTTCTTTTAGCCTGATGTGACTTTGTAAAGATAGTCTATAGTATATGGGAATCAGGTACTCAATGTTTCTGCACACGAACTTACCTTTTTCTTTAGTCTGATCTGACTCTTGTAAAGATAGTGTATAGCAGGAGGGAATCAGGTACTTACTGGAGCCGTACACGAACTAAAACTTTTTTGTCTGATCCTGACTTCAAATTAATGTTATAGCAGGAGGGAATCAGGTACTTACTGGAGCCGTACAATGAACTAGCATTTTTCTTTAGTCTGAACTGACTTGTAAAGATAGTGCATAGCAGAAGGGAATCAGGTACTTACTGGAGCAGTACAATGAACTAACCTTTTTCTTTTGTCTGATCTGACTCTTGTAAAGATAGTGTATAGCAGGAGGGAATCAGGTACTTACTGGAGCCGTACAATGAACTAACCTTTTTCTTTAGTCTGATCTGACTCTTGTAAAGATAGTGTATAGCAGGAGGGAATCAGGTACTTACTGGAGCCGTACAATGAACTAACCTTTTTCTTTAGTCTGATCTGACTCTTGTAAAGATAGTGTATAGCAGGAGGGAATCAGGTATTTACTGGAGCCGTACAATGAACTAACCTTTTTCTTTAGTCTGATCTGACTCTTGTAAAGATAGTGTATAGCAGGAGGGAATCAGGTACTTACTGGAGCCGTACAATGAACTAACCTTTTCTTTAGTCTGATCTGACTCTTGTAAAGATAGTGTATAGCAGGAGGGAATCAGGTATTAATGGAGCCGTACAATGAACTAAACTTTTTCTTTATTCTGATCTGACTCTTGTAAAGATAGTGTATAGCAGGAGGGAATCAGGTACTCAATGGAGCCGTACAATGAACTACCCTTTTTCTTTAGTCTGATCTGACTCTTGTAAAGATAGTGTATAGCAGGAGGGAATCAGGTACTTACTGGAGCCGAACAATGAACTAAACTTTTTCTTTAGTCTGATCTTACTCTTGTAAAGTTAGTGTTAAAGCAGGAGGGAATCAGGTACTTACTGGAGCCGTACAATGAACTAGCATTTTTCTTTAGTCTGATCTGACTCTTGTAAATATAGTGCATAGCAGAAGGGAATCAGGTACTTACTGGAGCAGTACAATGAACTAACGTTTTCTTTTGTCTGATCTGACTCTTGTAAAGATAGTGTATAGCAGGAGGGAATCATGTACGTACTGGAGCAGTACAATGAACTAACCTTTTTCTTTAGTCTGATCTGACTCTTGTAAAGATAGTGTATAGCAGGAGGGAATCAGGTACTTACTGGAGCCGTACAATGAACTAACCTTTTTCTTTAGTCTGATCTGACTCTTGTAAAGATAGATTATAGCAGGAGGGAATCCCGTA
Source organism: Ascarosepion bandense (assembly GCA_037127315.1). Classification (NCBI taxonomy): domain Eukaryota; kingdom Metazoa; phylum Mollusca; class Cephalopoda; order Sepiida; family Sepiidae; genus Ascarosepion; species Ascarosepion bandense. Next base: position 474,829 of record JBBBDQ010000655.1, read on the forward strand.
CTTACTGGAGCCGTACAATGAACTAACCTTTTTCTTTAGTCTGATCTGACTTTTGTAAAGATAGTGTATAGCAGGAGGGAATCAGGTACTTACTGGAGCCGTACAATGAACTACCCTTTTTCTTTAGTCTGATCTGACTCTTGTAAAGATAGTGTATAGCAGGAGGGAATCAGGTACTTACTGGAGCCGTACAATGAACTACCCTTTTTCTTTAGTCTGATCTGACTCTTGTAAAGATAGTGTATAGCAGGAGGGAATCAGGTATTAATGGAGCCGTACAATGAACTAACCTTTTTCTTTTGTTTGATCTGACTCTTGTAAAGATAGTGTATAGCAGGAGGGAATCAGGTACCCAATGGAGCCGTACACTGAACTAACCTTTTTCTTTTGTCTGATCTTACTCTTGTAAAGATAGTGTATAGCAGGAGGGAATCAGGTTCTTACTGGTGGCGTACAATGAACAAACCGTTTTCTTTAGTCTGATCTGACTCTTGTAAAGATAGTGTATAGCAGGAGGGAATCAGGTACTTACTGGGGCCGTACAATGAACAAACCTTTTTCTTTAGTCTGATCTGACTCTTGTAAAGATAGTGTATAGCAGGAGGGAATCAGGTATTAATGGAGCCGTAAAATGAACTAACCTTTTTCTTTAGTCTGATCTGACTCTTGTAAAGATAGTGTATAGCAGGAGGGAATCAGGTACTTACTGGAGCCGTACAATGAACTAACCTTTTCTTTAGTCTGATCTGACTCTTGTAAAGATAGTGTATAGCAGGAGGGAATCAGGTAATAATGTAGCCGTATAATGAACTAAACTTTTTCTTTACTCTCATCTGACTCTTGTAAAGATAGTGTATAGCAGGAGGGAATCAGGTACTTACTGGAGCCGTACAATGAACGAACCTTTTTCTTTAGTCTGATCTGACTCTTGTAAAGATAGTGTATAGCAGGAGGGAATCAGGTATTAATGGAGCCGTACAATGAACTAACCTTTTTCTTTAGTCTTATGTGACTCTTGTAAAGATAGTGTATAGCAGGAGGGAATCAGGTACTCAATGGAGCCGTACAATGAACTACCCTTTTTCTTTAGTCTGATCTGACTCTTGTAAAGATAGTGCATAGCAGAAGGGAATCAGGTACTTACTGGAGCAGTACAATGAACTAACCTTTTTCTTTTGTCTGATCTGACTCTTGTAAAGATAGTGTATAGCAGGAGGGAATCAGGTACTTACTGGAGCCGTACAATGAACTAACCTTTTTCTTTAGTCTGATCTGACTCTTGTAAAGATAGTGTATAGCAGGAGGGAATCAGGTACTTACTGGAGCCGTACAATGAACTAACCTTTTTCTTTAGTCTGATCTGACTCTTGTAAAGATAGTGTATAGCAGGAGGGAATCAGGTACTTACTGGAGCCGTACAATGAACTAACCTTTTCTTTAGTCTGATCTGACTCTTGTAAAGATAGTGTATAGCAGGAGGGAATCAGGTATTAATGGAGCCGTACAATGAACTAAACTTTTTCTTTATTCTGATCTGACTCTTGTAAAGATAGTGTATAGCAGGATGGAATCAGGTACTCAATGGAGCCGTACAATGAACTACCCTTTTTCTTTAGTCTGATCTGACTCTTGTAAAGATAGTGTATAGCAGGAGGGAATCAGGTACTTACTGGAGCCGAACAATGAACTAAACTTTTTCTTTAGTCTGATCTTACTCTTGTAAAGTTAGTGTTATAGCAGGAGGGAATCAGGTACTTACTGGAGCAGTACAATGAACTAACGTTTTCTTTTGTCTGATCTGACTCTTGTAAAGATAGTGTATAGCAGGAGGGAATCAGGTACGTACTGGAGCCGTACAATGAACTAACCTTTTTCTTTAGTCTGATCTGACTCTTGTAAAGATAGTGTATAGCAGGAGGGAATCAGGTACTTACTGGAGCCGTACAATGAACTAACCTTTTTCTTTAGTCTGATCTGACTCTTGTAAAGATAGTGTATAACAGGAGGGAATCAGTTATTAATGGAGCCGTACAATGAACTACCCTTTTTCTTTAGTCTGATCTGACTCTTGTAAAGATAGTTTATAGCAGGAGGGAATCAGATACTTACTGGAGCCGTACAATGAACTAGCATTTTTCTTTAGTCTGATCTGACGCTTGTAAAGATAGTGTAAAGCAGGAGGGAATCAGTTACTTACTGGAGCCGTACAATGAACTAACATTTTTCTTTAGTCTGATCTGACTCTTGTAAAGATAGTTTATAGCAGGAGGGAATCGCGTACATACTGGAGCCGTATAATGAACTAACCTTTTTCTTTTGTCTGATCTGACTCTTGTAAAGATAGTGTATAGCAGGAGGGAATCAGGTACTTACTGGAGCCGTACAATGAACGAACCTTTTTCTTTAGTCTGATCTGACTCTTGTAAAGATAGTGTATAGCAGGAGGGAATCAGGTATTAATGGAGCCGTACAATGAACTAACCTTTTTCTTTAGTCTGATCTGACTCTTGTAAAGATAGTGTATAGCAGGAGGGAATCAGGTACTTACTGGAGCCGTACAATGAACTAACCTTTTTCTTTAGTCTGATCTTACTCTTGTAAAGATAGTGTATAGCAGGAGGGAATCAGGTTTCTTACTGGTGGCGTACAATGAACAAACCGTTTTCTTTAGTCTGATCTGACTCTTGTAAAGATAGTGTATAGCAGGAGGGAATCAGGTACTTACTGGTGCCGTACAATGAACAAACCTTTTTCTTTAGTCTGATCTGACTCTTGTAAAGATAGTGTATAGCAGGAGGGAATCAGGTATTAGTGGGGCTGTACAATGAACTAACCTTTTTCTTTAGTCTGATCTGACTCTTGTAAAGATAGTGTATAGCAGGAGGGAATCAGGTACTTACTGGAGCCGTACAATGAACTAACCTTTTCTTTAGTCTGATCTGACTCTTGTAAAGATAGTGTATAGCAGGAGGGAATCAGGTAATAATGGAGCCGTACAATGAACTAAACTTTTTCTTTACTCTCATCTGACTCTTGTAAAGATAGTGTATAGCAGGAGGGAATCAGGTACTTACTGGAGCCGTACAATGAACTAACCTTTTTCTTTAGTCTGATCTGACTCTTGTAAAGATAGTGTATAGCAGGAGGGAATCAGTTACTTACTGGAGCCGTACAATGAACTACCCTTTTTCTTTAGTCTGATCTGACTCTTGTAAAGATAGTGTATAGCAGAAGGGAATCAGGTACTTACTGGAGCCGTACAATGAACTCCCCTTTTTCTTTAGTCTGATCTGACTCTTGTAAAGATAGTGTATAGCAGGAGGGAATCAGGTATTAATGGAGCCGTACAATGAACTAACCTTTTTCTTTAGTCTGATCTGACTCTTGTAAAGATAGTGTATAGCAGGAGGGAATCATGTTCTTACTGGTGGCGTACAATGAACAAACCGTTTTCTTTAGTCTGATCTGACTCTTGTAAAGATAGTGTATAGCAGGAGGGAATCAGGTATTTACTGGTGCCGTACAATGAACAAACCTTTTTCTTTAGTCTGATCTGACTCTTGTAAAGATAGTGTATAGCAGGAGGGAATCAGGTATTAATGGAGCCGTAAAATGAACTAACCTTTTTCTTTAGTCTTATCTGACTCTTGTAAAGATAGTGTATAGCAGGAGGGAATCAGGTACTTACTGGAGCCGTACAATGAACTAACCTTTTCTTTAGTCTGATCTGACTCTTGTAAAGATAGTGTATAGCAGGAGGGAATCAGGTAATAATAGAGCCGTACAATGAACTAAACTTTTTCTTTACTCTCCTCTGACTCTTGTAAAGATAGTGTATAGTAGGAGGGAATCAGGTACTTACTGGAGCCGTACACTGAACGAACCTTTTTCTTTAGTCTGATCTGACTCTTGTAAAGATAGTGTATAGCAGGAGGGAATCAGGTACTTACTGGAGCCGTACAATGAACTACCCTTTTCTTTAGTCTGATCTGACTCTTTTAAAGATAGTGTATAGCAGGAGGGAATCACGTACTTACTGGAGCCGTACAATGAACTAACCTTTTTCTTTAGTCTGATCTGACTCTTGTTAAAATAGTGTATAGCAGGAGGGAATCAGGTACTTACTGGGGCCGTACAATGAACTAGCATTTTTCTTTAGTCTGATCTGACTCTTGTAAAGATAGTGTATAGCAGGAGGGAATCAGGTACTTAATGGAGCCGTACAATGAACTAACCTTTTTCTTTAGTCTGATCTGACTCTTGGAAAGACAGTGTATAGCAGGAGGGAATCAGGTACTTACTGGAGCCGTACAATGAACTAACCTTTTTCTTTAGTCTGATCTGACTCTTGTAAAGATAGTGTATAGCAGGAGGGAATCAGGTACTTACTGGAGCCGTACAATGAACTAATCTTTTTCTTTAGTCTGATCTGACTCTTGTAAAGATAGTGTATAGCAGGAGGGAATCAGGTACTTACTGGAGCCGCACAATGAACTAACCTTTTTCTTTAGTCTGATCTGACTCTTGTAAAGATAGTGTATAGCAGGAGGGAATCAGGTACTTACTGGAGCCGTACAATGAACTAACCTTTTTCTTTAGTCTGATCTGACTCTTGTAAAGATAGTGTATAGCAGGAGGGGATCAGTTACTTACTGGAGCCGTACAATGAACTAACCTTTTTCTTTAGTCTGATCTGACATTTGTAAAAATAGTGTATAGCAGGAGGGAATCAGGTACTTACTGGAGCCGTACAATGAACTAACCTTTGTCTTTAGTCTGATCTGACTCTTGTAAAGATAGTGCATAGCAGGAAGGAATCAGGTACTTACTGGAGCCGTATAATGAACTAACCTTTTTCTTTAGTCTGATCTGACTCTTGTAAAGATAGTGTATAGCAGGAGGGAATCAGATACTTACTGGAGCCGTACAATGAACTAACCTTTTTCTTTAGTCTGATCTGACTCTTGTAAAGATAGTGTATAGCAGGAGGGAATCAGGTACTTACTGGAGCCGTACAATGAACTAACCTTTTTCTTTAGTCTGATCTGACTCTTGTAAATATAGTGTACAGCAGGAGGGAATCAGGTACTTACTGGAGCCGTACAATGAACTAATCTTTTTCTTTAGTCTGATCTGACTCTTGTAAATATAGTGTATAGCAGGATGGAATCAGGTACTTACTGGAGCCGCACAATGAACTAACCTTTTTCTTTAGTCTGATCTGACTCTTGTAAAGATAGTGTATAGCAGGAGGGAATCAGGTACTTACTGGAGCCGTACAATGAACTAACCTTTTTCTTTAGTCTGATCTGACTCTTTTAAAGATAGTGTATAGCAGGAGGGAATCAGGTACTTACTGGAGCCGTACAATTGAACTAACCTTTTTCTTTAGTCTGATCTGACATTTGTAAAGATAGTGTATAGCAGGAGGGAATCAGGTACTTACTGGAGCCGTACAATGAACTAACCTTTTTCTTTAGTCTGATCTGACTCTTGTAATGTTAGTGTATAGCAGGAGGGAATCAGGTACTTACTGGAGCCGTACAATGAACTAACCTTTTTATTTAGTCTGATCTGACTCTTGTAAAGATAGTGTATAGCAGGAGGGAATCAGGTACTTACTGGAGCCGTACAATGAACTATCCTTTTTATTTAGTCTGATCTGACTCTTGTAAAGATAGTGTATATTTGGACGGAATCAGGTACTTACTGGGGCCGTACAATGAACTAACCTTTTTCTTTAGTCTGATCTGACTCTTGTAAAAATAGTGTATAGCAGGAGGGAATCAGGTACTTACTGGAGCCGTACAATGAACTAACCATTTTCTTTAGTCTCATCTGACTCTTGTAAAGATAGTGTATAGCAGGAGCGAATCAGGTACTTACTGGAGCCGTACAATGAACTAACCTTTTTCTTTAGTCTGATCTGACTCTTGTAAAGATAGTGTATAGCAGGACGGAATCAGGTACTTACTGGAGCCGTACAATGAACTAACCTTTTTCTTTAGTCTGATCTGACTCTTGTAAAAATAGTGTATAGCAGGAGGGAAACAGGTACTTACTGGAGCCGTACAATGAACTAACCTTTTTCTTTAGTCTGATCTGACTCTTGTAAAGATAGTGTATAGCAGGAGGGAATCAGGTTCTTACTGGAGCCGTACAATGAACTAACCTTTTTCTTTAGTCTGATCTGACTCTTGTAAAGATAGTGTATAGCAGGAGGGAATTAGGTACTTACTGGAGCCGTACAATGAACTAACCTTTTTCTTTAGTCTGATCTGACTCTTTTAAAGATAGTGTATAGCAGGAGGGAATCAGGTACTTACTGGAGCCGTACAATGAACTAACCTTTTTCTTTAGTCTGATCTGACTCTTGTAAAGATAGTGTATAGCAGGAGGGAATCAGGTTCTTACTGGAGCCGTACAATGAACTAACCTTTTTCTTTAGTCTGATCTGACTCTTGTAAAGATAGTGTATAGCAGGAGGGAATTAGGTACTTACTGGAGCCGTACAATGAACTAACCTTTTTCTTTAGTCTGATCTGACTCTTTTAAAGATAGTGTATAGCAGGAGGGAATCAGGTACTTACTGGAGCCGTACAATGAACTAACCTTTTTCTTTAGTCTGATCTGACTCTTGTAAAGATAGTGTATAGCAGGAGGGAATCAGGTACTTACTGGAGCCGTACAATGAACTAACCTTTTTCTTTAGTCTGATCTGACTCTTGTAAAGATAGTGTATAGCAGGAGGGAATTAGGTACTTACTGGAGCCGTACAATGAACTAACCTTTTTATTTATTCTGATCTGTCTCTTGTAAAGATAGTGTATAGCAGGAGGGAATCAGGTACTTACTGGAGCCGTACAATGAACTAACCTTTTTCTTTAGTCTGACCTGACTCTTGTAAAGATAGTGTATAGCAGGAGGGAATCATGTACTTACTGGAGCCGTACAATGAACTAACCTTTTTCTTTAGTCTGATCTGACTCTTGTAAAGATAGTGTATAGCAGGAGGGAATCAGGTACTTACTGGAGCCGTACAATGAACTAACCTTTTTATTTAGTCTGATCTGACTCTTGTAAAGATAGTGTATAGCAGGAGGGAATCAGGTACTTACTGGAGCCGTACAATGAACTAACCTTTTTCTTTAGTCTGATCTGACTCTTGTAAAGATAGTGTATAGCAGGAGGGAATCAAATACTTACTGGAGCCGTACAATGAACTAACCTTTTTTTTTTAGTCTGATCTGACTCTTGTAAAGATAGTGTATAGCAGGAGGGAATCAGGTACTTACTGGAGCCGTACAATGAACTAACCTTTTTCTTTAATCTGATGTGACTCTTGTAAAGATAGTGTATAGCAGGAGGGAATCAGGTACTTACTGGAGCCGTACAATGAACTACCCTTTTTATTTAGTCTGATCTGACTCTTGTAAAGATAGTGTATAGCTGCAGGGAATCAGGTACTTACTGGGGCCGTACAATGAACTAACCTTTTTCTTTAGTCTGATCTGACTCTTGTAAAAATAGTGTATAGCAGGATGGAATCAGGTACTTACTGGAGCCGTACAATGAACTAACCTTTTACTTTAGTCTGATCTGACTCTTGTAAAGATAGTGTATAGCAGGAGGGAATCAGGTACTTACTGGAGCCGTACAATGAACTAACCATTTTCGTTAGTCTGATCTGACTCTTGTAAAGATAGTTTATAGCAGGAGGGAATCAGGTACTTACTGGAGCCGTACAATGAACTAACCTTTTTCTTTAGTCTGATCTGACTCTTGTAAAGATAGTGTATAGCAGGAGGGAATCAGGTACTTACTGGAGCCGTACAATGAACTAACCTTTTTCTTTAGTCTGATCTGACTCTTGTAAAGATAGCGTATAGCAGGAGGGAATCAGGTACTTACTGGAGCCGTACAATGAACTAACCTTTTTCTTTAGTCTGATCTGACTCTTGTAAAGATAGTGTATAGCAGGAGGGAATCAGGTTCTTACTGGAGCCGTACAATGAACTAACCTTTTTCTTTAGTCTGATCTGACTTCTTGTAAAGATAGTGTATAGCAGGAGGGAATTAGGTACTTACTGGAGCCGTACAATGAACTAACCTTTTTCTTTAGTCTGATCTGACTCTTTTAAAGATAGTGTATAGCAGGAGGGAAGTAGGTACTTACTGGAGCCGTACAATGAACTAACCTTTTTCTTTAGTCTGATCTGACTCTTGTAAAGATAGTGTATAGCAGGATGGAATCAGGTACTTACTGGACCCGTACAATGAACTAACCTTTTTCTTTAATCTGATCTGACTCTTGTAAAGATAGTGTATAGCAGGAGGGAATCAGGTACTTACTGGAGCCGTACAATGAACTAACCTTTTTCTTTAGTCTGATCTGACTTTTGTAAAGATAGTGTATAGCAGGAGGGAATCAGGTACTTACTGGAGCCGTACAATGAACTAACCTTTTTATTTAGTCTGATCTGACTCTTGTAAAGATAGTGTATAGCAGGAGGGAATCAGGTACTTACTGGAGCCGTACAATGAACTAACCTTTTTCTTTAGTCTGATCTGACTCTTGTAAAGATAGTGTATAGCAGGAGGGAATCAAATACTTACTGGAGCCGTACAATGAACTAACCTTTTTCTTTAGTCTGATCTGACTCTTGTAAAGATAGTGTATAGCAGGAGGGAATCAGGTACTTACTGGAGCCGTACAATGAACTAACCTTTTTCTTTAATCTGATGTGACTCTTGTAAAGATAGTGTATAGCAGGAGGGAATCAGGTACTTACTGGAGCCGTACAATGAACTACCCTTTTTATTTAGTCTGATCTGACTCTTGTAAAGATAGTGTATAGCTGCAGGGAATCAGGTACTTACTGGGGCCGTACAATGAACTAACCTTTTTCTTTAGTCTGATCTGACTCTTGTAAAAATAGTGTATAGCAGGATGGAATCAGGTACTTACTGGAGCCGTACAATGAACTAACCTTTTACTTTAGTCTGATCTGACTCTTGTAAAGATAGTGTATAGCAGGAGGGAATCAGGTACTTACTGGAGCCGTACAATGAACTAACCATTTTCTTTAGTCTGATCTGACTCTTGTAAAGGATAGTTTATAGCAGGAGGGAATCAGGTACTTACTGGAGCCGTACAATGAACTAACCTTTTTCTTTAGTCTGATCTGACTCTTGTAAAGATAGTGTATAGCAGGAGGGAATCAGGTACTTACTGGAGCCGTACAATGAACTAACCTTTTTCTTTAGTCTGATCTGACTCTTGTAAAGATAGCGTATAGCAGGAGGGAATCAGGTACTTACTGGAGCCGTACAATGAACTAACCTTTTTCTTTAGTCTGATCTCACTCTTGTAATGATAGTGTATAGCAGGAGGGAATTAGGTACTTACTGGAGCCGTACAATGAACTAACCTTTTTCTTTAGTCTGATCTGACTCTTGTAAAGATAGTGTATAGCAGGAGGGAATCAGGTACTTACTGGAGCCGTACAATGAACTAACCATTTTCTTTAGTCTGATCTGACTCTTGTAAAGATAGTGTATAGCAGGAGGGAATCAGGTACTTACTGGAGCCGTACAATGAAGTAACCTTTTTCTTTAGTCTGATCTGACTCTTGTAAAGATAGTGTATAGCAGGAGGGAATCAGGTACTTACTGGAGCCGTACAATGAACTAACCTTTTTCTTTAGTCTGATCTGACTCTTGTAAAGATAGTGTATAGCAGGAGGGAATCCGGTACTTACTGGAGCCGTACAATGAACTAACCTTTTTCTTTAGTCTGATCTGACTCTTGTAAAGATAGTGTATATCAGGAGGGAATCATGTACTTACTGGAGCCGTACAATGAACTACCCTTTTTTTTAGTCTGATCTGTCTCTTGTAAAGATAGTGTATAGCAGGAGGGAATCAGGTACTTACTGGAGCCGTACAATGAACTAACCTTTTTCTTTAGTCTGATCTGACTCTTGTAAAGTTAGTGTATAGCAGGAGGGAATCAGGTACTTACTGGAGCCGTACAATGAACTAACCTTTTTCTTTAGTCTGATCTGACTCTTGTAAAGATAGTGTATAGCAGGAGGGAATCAGGTACTTACTGGAGCCGTACAATGAACTAACCTTTTTCTTTAGTCTGATCTGACTCTTGTAAAGATAGTGTATAGCAGGAGGGAATCAGGTTCTTACTGGAGCCGTACAATGAACTAACCTTTTTCTTTAGTCTGATCTGACTCTTGTAAAGATAGTGTATAGCAGGAGGGAATTAGATACTTACTGTAGCCGTACAATGAACTAACCTTTTTCTTTAGTCTGATCTGACTCTTGTAAAGATAGTGTATAGCAGGAGGGAATCAGGTACTTACTGGAGCCGTACAATGAACTAACCTTTTTCTTTAGTCTGATCCGACTCTTGTAATGTTAGTGTATAGCAGGAAGGAATCAGGTACTTACTGGAGCCGTACAATGAACTAACCTTTTTCTTTAGTCTGATCTGACTCTTGTAAAGATAGTGTATAGCAGGAGGGAATCAGGTACTTACTGGAGCCGTACAATGAACTAACCTTTTTCTTTAGTCTGATCTGTCTCTTGTAAAGATAGTGTATAGCAGGAGGGAATCAGGTACTTACTGGAGCCGTACAATGAGCTAACCTTTTTCTTTAGTCTGATCTGACTCTTGTAAAGATATTGTATAGCAGGAGGGAATCATGTACTTACTGGAGCCGAACAATGAACTAACCTTTTTCTTTAGTCTGATCTGACTCTTGTAAAGATAGTGTATAGCAGGAGGGAATCAGGTACTTACTGGAGCCGTACAATGAACTAAACTTTTTCTTTAGTCTGATCTGACTCTTGTAAAGATAGTGTATAGCAGGATGGAATCAGGTACTTACTGGAGCCGTACAATGAACTAACCTTTTCCTTTAGTCTGATCTGACTCTTGTAAAGATAGTGTATAGCAGGAGGGAATCAGGTACTTACTGGAGCCGTACAATGAACTAACCTTTTTCTTTAGTCTGATCTGACTCTTGTAAAAATAGTGTATAGCAGGAGGGAATCAGGTACTTACTGGAGCCTTACAATGAACTAACCTTTTTCTTTAGTCTGATCTGACTCTTGTAAAGATAGTGTATAGCTGGAGGGAATCAGGTACTTACTGGGGCCGTACAATGAACTAACCTTTTTCTTTAGTCTGATCTGACTCTTGTAAAGATATTGTACAGCAGGAGGGAATCAGGTACTTACTGGAGCCGTACAATGAACTACCCTTTTTATTTAGTCTGATCTGACTCTTGTAAAGATAGTGTATAGCTGGAGGGAATCAGGTACTTACTGGGGCCGTACAATGAACTAACCTTTTTTTTAGTCTGATCTGACTCTTGTAAAAATGGTGTATAGCAGGAGGGAATCAGGTACTTACTGGAGCCGTACAATGAACTAACCTTTTACTTTAGTCTGATCTGACTCTTGTAAAGATAGTGTATAGCAGGAGGGAATCAGGTACTTACTGGAGCCGTACAATGAACAAACCTTTTTCTTTAGTCTGATCTGACTCTTGTAAAGATAGTGTATAGCAGGAGGGAATCAGGTACTTACTGGAGCCGTACAATGAACTAACCTTTTTCTTTAGTCTGATCTGACTCTTGTAAAGATAGTGTATAGCAGGAGGGAATCAGGCACTTACTGGAGCCGTACAATGAACTAACCTTTTTCTTTAGTCTGATCTGACTCTTGTAAAGATAGTGTATAGCAGCAGGGAATCAGGTACTTACTGGAGCCGTACAATGAACTAACCTTTTTCTTTAGTCAGATCTGACTCTTGTAAAGATAGTGTATAGCAGGAGGGAATCAGGTACTTACTGGAGCCGTACAATGAACTAACCTTTTTCTTTAGTCTGATCTGACTCTTGTAAAGATAGTGTATAGCAGGAGGGAATCAGGTACTTACTGGAGCCGTACAATGAACTAACCTTTTTCTTTAGTCTGATCTGACTCTTGTAAAGATAGTGTATAGCAGGAGGGAATCAGGTACTTACTGGAGCCGTACAATGAACTAACCTTTTTCTTTAGTCTGATCTGACTCTTGTAAAGATAGTTTATAGCAGGAGGGAATCAGGTACTTACTGGAGCCGTACAATGTACTAACCTTTTTCTTTAGTCTGATCTGACTCTTGTAAAGATAGTGTATAGCAGGAGGGAATCAGGTACTTACTGGAGCCGTACAATGAACTAACCTTTTTCTTTAGTCTGATCTGACTCTTGTAAAGATAGTGTGTAGCAGGAGGGAATCAGGTACTTACTGGAGCCGTACAATGAACTAACCTTTTTCTTTAGTCTGATCTGACTCTTGTAAAGATAGTGTATAGCAGGAAGGAATCAGGTACTTACTGGAGCCGTACAATGAACTAACCTTTTTCTTTAGTCTGATCTGACTCTTGTAAAGATAGTGTATAGCAGGAGGGAATCAGGTACTTACTGGAGCCGTACAATGAACTACCCTTTTTATTTAGTCTGATCTGACTCTTGTAAAGATAGTGTATAGCATGAGGGAATCAGGTACTTACTGGAGCCGTACAATGACCAACTTGTTTTGGTCTGATCTGGCTCTTGGAAATATAGAGTATAGCAAATGGAGTCAGATATTACTTGTGCCTTAAAATGAACCAAACCCCTGAAGAATGGTTTCTGAAGAAAAAAACAAGTACATTCAATCATGGCTGTTATTAATCTCTGACTTTACTGCATTTGTATCGCATCTTTTGTTATTTTGTTTTGCTACATCTAGGACTCTTGCCTGGTCATAGGCCTGCTGTAACATTAAGAGGATATTTTCGAGTATGCTTTGCCGACCAAAGCCCATTTATGAAGGTATCTCGTATCAATTCTGCTTGATAGTTTTTCGCTGGTACCGAAGAAAATGAACAGTCCTTACTTAGTTTTACTGTCTTGATAGAATCCGTCAATTGAATCTGAGGTTCGTTGATGCCTCGCAAGTGTCTAGAGATCATTACATTTCTCTTTTGTTTATGTAGACCCCGTACAAGGTTATTAGAAACTCTTCGTAGGAAGGTGTGCTTTGCGAAAGACTCGAAAACCTGTGCTGAAACATATTTCCTGAAGTAGTGCAGCTCATTAGAACTTTTGTCGCAATAGGTACTTAAGAAGTTTATGAAAGCTCTTCTCAAATGATGATCTTCTAATTCGACGTCAGACGCATTGGAGTCAAGAGTAAGTTTCTCTGGAGAGAGTAGATTAGAAATTATCAAAATGCCTAATATAGTTCATTAAATTGTAGTGGAATTGTTAATTCGTATTGGCCTAAATGTAAACTTTAATGAACTGATATTCACCTGCTTCCCAACTGAAGCTGGAATGCGGCAAGGCCAAATTTTACGTGGGATATCCGAGCCCTTGAGCTCGAACAAAAATATCCCTGCTTAAGGTAGGGTCAGACTCTTGTATTTTTTCCCCCAGGCGAGACTCTACCGTTTGGCGGAACCACGTCTGGCTTCCTCTCCGCCCGGAGGCAGAGAATCCGATTAAGAGAGAGCCTTACTAAAATAATATTCACTACCTCCCAACTATGGCGGATGCGGAACAAGGCCAATTAATGCGGGAAGCCCGAACCCTAAATCTCAGATAAAGTATTCCGTAGACCTTTCGGTTCGGTCTCTTATCTGTTCAACCCAGACGAGGCTCTATCCTTCGGCGGAACATCGTCTGGGTTCCTCTCTGCCAAGAGGCAGAAAATCCGACATAGAGAGAGCTTTAATGAACTCTAAATACAAGCAGATTCTTCTGAATATATGTATGAAGGACAGATCAATTAATGGGGGAAATGGATCATACCACAATGTTAAATAATGAAAGATTTATGTTTCGTGTTTTCATTAACCGGCGCGTCTTATTTCATCACTATCTCTTCGGCGAAATTATTCCAAAAGAACCGGGTCGTATATACACAGTGAGTTCGATCCTCATTATCAGTAAAATTAATGCTATCATTATTGGCATAGTGGGTGTGGAGGAGAAGTGTTTACATAATTATAACTCATTGATCACCTGGTATCCCATCTTTTCCAGATAACTTTGGCAATAAAACAACGAAATCCAGGAGATCAGGTCGTAAGTATTCATAAGTTTTTTCTGTCTTCTTGTTTATCAAAAATCGCAACATATCAACATAACAAAAGATTCCTAACCTCACATCAGCAATATTGAGAAAGGAATATTTTCTGGAATTAAGGTGAAAGAATTGTGTTGTAAATTTTTTATAAAACTTTTCTGTATTTCAGTTGATTATTGTTTCATCCCGTGATCATGTTAAAGACACACAATTGTTAGTTATGAAATTTATTGTCTCTTAAATTCAACCTAACTTACTGCATTTTAATTATACATTAAAGCTTTTAATAATTATCGGAATGAAATTCCAACGCTTTAATTTTGGACCGAAACTTTATAGTGGCTAGGCGTTCTTTTGAAGGGTAGTAGTATGTTGTTGCAGATTAACGGAATTTGGCCTCGTTGTAGATAGCCCACTATAAGTCATAAAATGATTATAAAATCAAGAAAAGCAAATTGAGTTGAAAATAACAGTTTATATATACACATATCAATTAAGGTTTTTACAATTAAAGAAATCCTTTAAATATGGGTTCAACGGACGTTAAAATGTTCATGGCAATAAAATGCTGAAAAGAGAATTAATACTTAGGAATGTGGGGGCGTTGTAAGTAAGGAATGTCTTTGATGTATTCGCTCCTTAGGTCAATAAGTAGTTTTGAGACAGCGAAGAAGGAAAAGATAGGTAAGGAAGGCGAGCATAGTAAGCCGCTTGACGTCGGTCAAGGGGAGATGCTAATTACACTCCTCTCTCTCGAGTCAGTCTGTGTGGGTCGGTCTGTCTGTCTGGCGATGCTTTTTGTATCGGCTTTTTATTTCGACTTTTTGGATCGCAGCAGATCATTTGGGAATTCATACTTGTATTTGATTCTGGGCTTCCCATTGGCCGATAAATAAAATTCGCGTCGGCTCGAGAACTGGAAATTTAATATTTAATTAATTTTTAGTTTTCAACCGGAACATCTGCGTCAATCCGGTGGCGCACCGACTAGTTTTGGTCATTTGCTTTTTGGTCGTGAGAGTGCAAACATCCGGTCCATCGCTTTGTTCGGTCGGTATCACCACAACTTAATATTTAAACATATTTCCTCAAAAATTTGGATTTATTTTTGAAAAATAAACTTTGTGTCATTATTATGTCAAACCCTAATTGTCAAAATGAGTGCACGGTTCCAAAATCGACCTGAGCTAATCAGAATTCGGCGATTGTCAATATTTTTTTAATATGGGCATGAGAATGGTTCATGTGTGTGTATATACATAAGGAATATGATTTTCAGTAACTTGAAATCAGGCTGTAAAATGTTCTGGAAGCAACATTTTGGTCAGGATAAGTTTGGAGCCTGTAGCAGGTTGAACGTTTGACCCCAATAAAATTTATTAGTTTTTTTAGCCTTTTGAGAGATCCAAGAGGCCTGAGGGAAATATATTTGATCTCGCTTTTGATGAGTTAAACGGTGTTTTGTGAAGTCACGTCTGAATTCACGCAATTTGAAAATTTTTATGACCTCTGAACTGTTTTGTTTGTTTTTGAGGTTTAACGACCTATCAATCCTTATGGGATCATTTAAGGTCATAACCAATGATTTTGGGTAAGGTTATTTTATTTTTACAACCTTTTTCTTTTCACGATTCATTGGGATTTGTTTTTAAGTCCTACCCTTGTTATTTAACCCAAAACTGGAGGGAATGGACGGATTAATACTTTTCCCAAGGGCACCAGTGCTTAAGTGAATGCAGGGTATTCAACTGGAATTCGAACTCGGCTCACCGATTTCTCTTTCCGGGCGGATATCCACTGCACCACAACGCACACCCGTCACTATACGCTTACAGCACCTGGTATTCCCAAGCGGTCACCCATCTTACTGACCAGGCTCAACGTTGCTTAACTTCGATGATCGAGCGAGAATCAGTGTATTCAACGTGATAGACCGTAAGCCACCTCTGAACTGATGTTTACTATATATTTTTTTTTCGCGCTTTGGCTAGTACAGGATACAAAATTTATATCATCCATCAAAAACACAAAATAAATTGCGTATCCGCAAAATCGGATTCAAACGACTTTGGAAAAACCCAACTAAAAAAAAATTACAAGTCAGTGCGAAAAGCAAATTCTTAATCCTGATCGGATTAAAAACAGCAAATATATATATATGACGTATTTTCACACCTAAGTGAAAAAGCTTCGCTGGAGCCGGCATCATGAGAAGTTTCACTATTTAAATCCAGTCACTCCACATCAAAAGGCAGTCGGTTAGCTGACGACCGCGTGGTAATGTCACAAAAGAAAATTCAAGAAGCCGACCCGGACGCAGGGCACGTCACAGTTTCATTCAACCTCTCTTTTCAATTTTTTTCTTGCTTTTCACTCCACGCCAACTCGGACGTAGGGTACGCCACAGTTTCATTCGCCCTCTTCTTCCAACGTCATTTTCACACCACGCCGCTAAAGAGGACAACAGCAACAATGAAATGAACGCGCACCACCCCTTTATTTGTTTTGCCTTCTCTTTCTCTCAACCTGTCGCAACCTACTAAAAAGAGAAAGGAACAAAGCCTTTACATTCCGCTACTACACAACCATGAACTCTAAATTTCTGCGGGCATTTCAAATACCTACATTACTACTACGAACATTTTTAAATACAAAACGGCATGCATTTTCTCAATGAACATTTTTCTTTTCGCAAATATATTCTAGTGTTCAGTTAACAAAATTTCACTTATATTTTCCTTCTTGCACGTTTGTCATTCTGTAAATAAATCTTTGCTTTAATGTACAAACAAAATATTTTATCCTTCCACATCTCAACCTTCAACCTTCTGATATTTAAATTGTTGGGACTTCAGACGTGTTTGGCACAAGGCCAATTCACCAAGCATAATTGAGGCCCCTACACTAGATCCTTTATTTGCACAACATCTTTTTAAGCACAAACTAAACCTATTGTCTATAATAGGGTAACCCTTACTAATCACGTCGGTCAAAATTTGGTTAAATATTTATTCGGCGCGACACACTTGTGGCCTTGTTCCAGGCTAAATTAAGTTTCGTTCTGGTTTCATGTTTAGTGAGCATTATGATCGCGTTCAAGTTTCATTGTGAACTATGTAAATTTTTCATTAATAGACTTTTTTATTTGGCTTTCAAATAAATATTGTTTTTTACCAATAATTACAGGAACTGGAAGCAGCCGGGAGACATCGGATGGCGACTATTTTGATGCAGACGAAGACGGAAGGCCGATTCTGAAGGAGGGGAAACAAAAAATTGATCTCAGTAAATTGTCGAAAGCTGATCTTCAAAAAATGGGTATTGACCCGACGCTCAGTAAACAGGAAATCGCTCGCAAACTCAAGGTACAAATTGATAAACTCGACCAAGTTGACATTTTTTAGGTTCTTAGTTTTGATTTTTGTAGGAAATGCCAGTAACTATTTCAAACTAGATCACCATAAAGCTAGTGCCAAAATTACGACTCATGTTATTCAAGACGATCAGCACTTACGACCATCACCAGAAAACCAAATATATCCGAGAGTTCTTTTAAACAAGGTCAAAGTCTTTCAATAACTAAGCAAAGTCAGTTAGTTAAGTGTTATACATGATACACGTTTGGGCAATCATGTCTCTTTCGAGACATGTCTGACTAGGCAGAAGGTTTTCCTACAGTAGGTTGCCATTACTTTCTGCAGTTGACAGGTTGCTAACCAAGGCTAGAGAACCCAGTCTGTCCTGCTATTCAGTCCATACCTGGAGGGAAAAGAGGTGTATTCATGCCTTTCCAAGAGGTATTTGCGTATAAGTGAATGTGGAATTCGAACTCTGCTCTCTGATTTCTCATTCCAAGCTGATATCCATTGCACCATAACGCACATCTATAAATTATTATTATTTCTTAAAAAATTGTTACGATTTAAGTGCCATACGTGAAACACACTTGGGCGATCATGTCTCGAAAAGAGACATGCATGACTGCGCAGAAGATTATCCCGCAGTAGTTTGCCATTAGCTTTCTGCGGTAGACTGGTTGCTGACCAAGGCTATAGAATCCAATCTGTCCTGTTATTTAACCCATAACTGGAAGGAATAGATGGATTAATACCTTTCCCAAGGGTATTTGCGTGTAAGTGAATGCAATGAATTCAGCTGGAATTCGAACTCGGCTCCACGATTTCTCGTTCCGAGCCGATATCCACTGCACCACAACGCACATCCTACGATTTAAGAGAAGCCGTAAAAATCTAAGAGATTATTTTTAGGTAAATGATTGAGAAGCCGTAGAAAACGAATCACTCTTACAATCAATGACGTTTTATTTTAGAAACAAAGAACAGAATGCGAAAGTGCTATGCCATATCAATGCCTGGCCTCAAAAGGAAGCTGTAAGGATTACTTCTGGATCATCTGCGATCTTTGTTCTCATTCAGAGTAGAAAAAAATCAGATAGCCTTTCTTGGATGTACTAATAACTCGTACAGAGAACGGGTTCGAGGCATCTCTATATTATATACCAACCTTCACAACCCGTGAACTTCAATTCCCAGCATCGATACAGTGTAAAAAAAAGTAATCGTTCAATGCCTACAACATCGTGCAGATAATGTAATTGGCGACCCAGGCACATGCCATTAGGAAATGATCTGCATCAATCGTACCCTTCAGAATAACAACTAGCCTGCAAACCTGCCACGGTTGGTTTCCGTTATGTCAAGGTTTACTGAAAAGGATTCAGATCTGGGGTCAATATAGCATTAAGGCAAAGTTCAGAAGAAATCAGGCCTTTGTTGTAGAGTAGCTGACACCCCTACAGCACTCTGAATGATGGAATAGCCCAGGGTTTGAAATGGTCTAACTAATTAAAGAATACTAGCATTCGAGGCGTAATATTCGAGTGTCATTCGAATAATATTTGAACTGATTATTTTGGCAATTGTTTTAATCTAAACCCCTCCTCTCTGTGTTGTAAGTTCTGTCTTGTTTGTTATTGTAACTATTGTACTATTCTGTGTATATCCGTTTAGGACCGGATATTGTCCTGAATAATACCGCAGCACACTTTCTTTTTCTATCGTATCCACATCGGCGATACAACAGCCATACGGAGAAATCACTACCGAGCAGGACAAAGAGGAGAATACTGAGAAGTAGTTTGTTTAACGGCATGTCAACTCTTTATGGGTCATTTAATGCCGAAATTCAATTTTCTTGAAAGTATTAGTAATTTATTTTACAAAAAATATTTCAAAAATGTAAAAGCTATGGAAATGTATTGCTGTTATCTAAACTTAAAATGGTACTTTGTCTGTGTGTGTCTCTGTGTGTGTGTCCGTTACCTATAGACTCCAAAACGGCTGAATCTTTTTTATTGCAAATTTACACAGTTGTACTATAAGCATCTGCGAGTGTTCTTAGCTAGGTTTTGTGTTGAGGTACCCCCGATAAATATCGAAAATTGATAATCGAAAAAATCGGGTTATAGAAGGAGTGGTCCGATTTTAATCAAATTTGATGCATTCATAGACAAAGATATTCAGAAGTTTCAAGGTTTCAGTTCTTACAATAGTGCTGAAAATCGATAATATATACATATATATATATAAGGCAAAGATGTTTGTGTGTGTGTCTGTTTATCTGCCCGTATGTCTGTATTTTTTCAGCCTTTTTATTTTAGTTTTTGCTTCGGTTTTGGCTCTAAATTGGTATAATTGTAGTTCTTAGTCTCAGCCATGATACCATTTACTCAGAGGACTTATTTAGCCTTCAAAATTCAGTTTACGACGAAAAAAACTTATATGATATCGATACCAGGAAATCAAAATTTGACTTACTTCCATTCATTTTTCTTTCAGTCTACCGTTTCGCTTTAACTGGAAACAACTATTGCTTTTTAGTCTTTCGTGCCAACGTCCAAAGAGTCTGAGCTCCAGGACCATGGATTAGTTTTAAAGCTTTCATTACACCCGAGCAATGCCGGGCTATATTGTTAGTTTTTAATATAAAAACATTTTTTTATACTTTAATAGTATTTTGGCCCCAGTTTGGGAGTTAGCTATTTGTCCATAGGTGAGGCCCTAACAAGTGTTACCACTCCGGATACTGAGAGGATGTGTAGCAGAATAAAGTTAATGAGTTTGTGCAAAGTGATGGGAAAGAAGGGATGGTTAAGGGTCATACATTTCTTAGGGAGATATAAAGTAAAATCTTAAAAAACCAAAACTACCAACTCATTCTCCTTCTATGTCCCGTGTCCCTTCAAGATCCAAAATTTCCTATTCATTGTAGCCCTTAGCAGTTCTTCTATTTTTTGCTAAGCTCTCGCTCCTCGTTCAGCCATCAGCTACACTCACTGCCTTCCGTTATCCCTCTTGCCCTCAATATGACCTGTGACGGCTAGGTTTTCCCAGCCTTTCTTCCTCATTATCTCACCAAAAGATTTCACCTGCCTCTTCCTGATTCTGAGCATAAACGTTTTTTGTTGCTGTTTTCTTTAAGCCTTCTTCGTTGCTTTCTCAATCCGTCCATGTAATTCTCAGTATCCTTCTGTAGAGCCGCATTTTGTTGGCTTCTAGTTCTGGCTTATGTTGATAAACTACATCCGGCAGAATGACTTCTGATTGGTTAATTGGAGGTCTTGAGGAGCGTAGAATCACATCTTAATTGCCATTGTTCTTAGGTACAACCTAACTCAGAGTAGTAGCACTTGTTAGGGTCCCAGCTATGGTCAAATAAAACTCACAAACAAACACAAACCACTATGAAAGTATAAGCAAAGTTTCTTCTTTTGTAGGACCTCACTCAAGATCACAGAACCCACAAACCCGCAAGGCAGTTTATTGTGAACTTCATAATTTCTCTTTAATGACTGTTCAGTATAGACCAGGGCTGCGTAGCTTTGTAATTCAAAGTTTTCCTTCTCATAGACTGGTTACCAACTATGGCTAGAGATATCAATTTAACTCTTCCGTTTAACCCAAAGATAGGTAAGGAAGAGATAGATTCATACTTTTTCGAATGTTATTTGTG
This sequence comes from Ascarosepion bandense, assembly GCA_037127315.1. NCBI lineage: Eukaryota > Metazoa > Mollusca > Cephalopoda > Sepiida > Sepiidae > Ascarosepion > Ascarosepion bandense. The sequence continues at coordinate 495,998 of JBBBDQ010000655.1, forward strand.
CGAAATTGAATGCAACAAACTCAGCCAGAATTCGAACTCAAATTCACAGATTTCTCTTTCTGAGCGATTAATCATTAAGATACAAGCGCATCCACACCACCCGCAATTCCTAATCGATACTAGTTAAAGAAACCAATTTACCAGACGATTACGATAAACTTTATTTCGATCTTCGATGCGTGTCTTACGTGAGTTTCCTACCAAAAATTGTTTTTCAAATATTGCAAACAAAAATGGCGTACGATAATAGTTTATGGAATCATGGGAAATTTTACTCGGAGCAAATAAATTTTTTTTTTAAATCATTCTATAATTTAAATCTTTTTGTTATAGTTTTATTTAATTATTTATTTATTTTTTTATTTTTATTTTTATTTTTTTTGTTTCAGGAAAAGTTTGGTGCTTTCGTGAAAATTACCAGCAGTGGTGAAAAGGTGGCTACGAAAAAGATTGATGATTATCCGAGTGACGTGGACACTGATGATTTAGCAGACGACAGCGATCTGGATGTAACGACCTGTAAATTCAATGTCTATTTTCTTGAAAACATCTACTAATATTCCAAATTTTGATCGGGCAATGAACCATTTCTTTGTGTTCTTGAAGTTGTTAACAACATTTCGGCAGATCGATTCTTCGGTCATCGCCCATTCTACAGTCTGAAAGAAGAGAAAGAAAATGGCGACAGAAAACAAATATGTCCACAACGCCAGTTACGCGAAGAGGTTCAAATGTCCAATCAAAATTTTAAATGTAATTTCATTTGAAGCTGAGAATACCATGGGCGGAATATATGAGTAACGAGGAAGTTTTCGGAAAATAAGAAAAAAGAAACTTGTCTTTAGAATAAGAAAGATAAATTTCAAATTTATTGGGCACATCTAGAAGAAGGAGGGTTTGGAGAATTTGCAGCTCACCGAATATACTGAAGGCAAAATAACAGAGAGGAAATATTGATAAGCAGCCTAAAGAGCTTGATGGCAGAATGAGGACTAGGGTATTAGTAAGGACACAGAAATTGTTTCTGTTTTATCTAATGCTTTGTATTCGAACTAGTCTTTCTCCAAGTGTAACTTTTTTTTTTATAATCGTGTCACCCCAAGCAAGGCATTTTACTGCCACTGTTTTGCAGGGGGGTTACATAAGAGGAAATTATGAAAAAGAGTGACAGGTTAAAGGAAGTGTGTAAGAGAAGGAAGAATGTGGTCATAAAGTGAGGGATGAGTTTATATATAGATTGGTATGTAGAATTTATCACCCACTTTATATCCACATTATAATAGTATGGATTTTTTTTTATAATCATATCGCCCCAAGTAAGTCATTTTACTGCCACTGTTTTGCAGGGGGTTACATAAGAAGAATGGTATGAGGAGTGACAGGTTGTAGGGGGTGTCAGGAAGAGAGTAGGAGAGGGAAGAGTGTACGGATGAGAGTGGGGTGGACGAGGAGGAATGTTATGAGGAGTGAGAGGTTGTAGGGGGTGTCAGGAAGAGAGTAGGAGAGGGAAGAGAGTACGGATGAGAGTGGGGTGGACGAGGAGGAATGAGAGGTTGCAGTGGGTGTCAGGAAGAGAGTAGGAGAGAGAAGAGAGTACTGATGAGAGTGGGGTGGACGAGGAGGAATGTTATGAGGAGTGAGAGGTTGTAGGGGGTGTCAGAAAGAGAGTAGGAGAGGGAAGAGAGTACTGATGAGAGTAGGGTGGATGTGGAGGAATGAGAGGTTGCAGGGGGTGTCAGGAAGAGAGTAGGAGAGAGAAGAGAGTACTGATGAGAGTGGGGTGGACGAGGAGGAATGTTATGAGGAGTGAGAGGTTGTAGGGGGTGTCAGGAAGAGAGTAGGAGAGGGAAGAGAGTACTGATGAGAGTGGGGTGGACGAGGAGGAATGTTATGAGGAGTGAGAGGTTGCACGGGGTGTCAGGAAGAGAGTAGGAGAGGGAAGAGATTACTGATGAGAGTGGGGTGGACGAGGAGGAATGTTATGAGGAGTGAGAGGTTGCAGGGAGTGTCAGGAAGAGAGTAGGAGAGAGAAGAGAGTACTGATGAGAGTGGGGTGGACGAGGAGGAATGTTATGAGGAGTGAGAGGTTGTAGGGGGTGTCAGGATGAGAGTAGGAGAGGGAAGAGAGTACTGATGAGAGTGGGTGGATGAGGAGGAATGTTATGAGGAGTGAGAGGTTGTAGGGGGTGTCAGGAAGAGAGTAGGAGAGGGAAGAGAGTACTGATGAGAGTAGGGTGGATGTGGAGGAATGAGAGGTTGCAGGGGGTGTCAGGAAGAGAGTAGGAGAGGGAAGAGAGTACGGATGAGAGTGGGGTGGACGAGGAGGAATGTTATGAGGAGTGAGAGGTTGCAGGGGGTGTCAGGAAGAGAGTAGGAGAGGGAAGAGATTACTGATGAGAGTGGGGTGGACGAGGAGGAATGTTCTGAGGAGTGAGAGGTTGCAGGGGGTGTCAGGAAGAGAGTAGGAGAGAGAAGAGAGTACTGATGAGAGTGGGGTGGACGAGGAGGAATGTTATGAGGTGTGAGAGGTTGCAGGGGGTGTCAGGAAGAGAGTAGGAGAGGGAAGAGATTACTGATGAGTGAGGTGGACGAGAATGAATGTTATGAGGAGTGAGAGTTTGCAGGGGGTGTCAGGAAGAGAGTAGGAGAGGGAGGAGAGTACTGATGAGATTGGGGTGGATGTAGAAAATCATGAGAGAGAGGATGTAAGTTAGTGAGACAGGAGATGACTATTGATTTTACATTTAAATTCTTGGAGATTGTAACTGTCAGGAAAGCAAGTATGCGGAAGAGAATTCCACAGGCGGGAAGTGCGAGAAAAGAAGCTGATGGAGTAGAATTTGCGTTTACAATTTATTGGTTTCACAGTAAAAGAGTGGGACCTAGTTGCTAATCTTGTGGCTCGAGGAAATTCGTATATAGGGGTAGCAGTAAGCTAAGTTTATCGGAGCAGAAGGCCGTGAAATATTTGTAGAAGAGACACAGGGAAGCCACACTGCGTCGGTGAGAAAGAGACTTCCATGCAAGGTGAGAGATCCCAGTCTATCCTGGTATTTCATCTAAAGCGTGAATAGATGGAGAGAGGAAATGAACTCACGACGTTCCCAAGAAGAAACCCTTATGCAGGAAGAGACATTTGAAGGAAACAAGGCTTAAAGAATTGAAGGCTTGGTCATCCTCCTATTAAGCTAATCCTGAGTTTTGAGAGACCCGGAAGATTTCGTTGGAAGGGGTATGTGATATCTGTCCTTCTTTATATTAGTGAATGCAGAACAATCTCCTCAAGATGAAGGAAAGATAAGAAGGAACAGAAATGCGGTTCTACAGAAGGATGCTGAGGATGCCATGGACTGAATATGTAAGCAACGACGAGATTTTGGAGAGGAAGCAAACGAAAAGCAAACTTATACTTAACATCGGCAAAAGACAGCTGAAGTTTCTGGGAGACATCATGAGGATAGAGGGTTTGGAGAATCTAATACGAGACGGAGAGAGGGAAAGAAAGAAAGGAGAAAGCAAAGGAAGGTATATTTGATGGGCTTAAGCAAGTGAGTGTCGGAGCAGGGCTTGGGAAAGATACCAAGAAGAAGGAGGGGGTGGAGGGCAAAAAACGAGTAACTTCGTGTAAATGGATGATAGAATAGGTCAGGTGAATATGGCGGGTAGAACAGGCCATCCAAATTCCAAAATCTTTCTTAGGTTATTCTTATTATGTGCGGCTTTGCGTTGTCAAAGAGGAAAATGATATATTTCGGCTGACAAGCTCTGGACACATTTTCACAAAATCTTTATGGACACGTTGCAACTGCTGGACGTATAAATATGCATTTAGTGTCTGGCTGTGTTTTAAGAACTCTAAATGGATAATATTCGGACGTTCCAACCAAACGCACAGCATTGACATTCTTCGATGTAGTTCAGCATCTGTGGTCGACTGCAGAAATTTATCCATTCAATTTGCTTTGAAAATTATCATTTGTTAGTGTATTCAAAATGTATTTCTAGCTGTCACGTATGATCAATAGTTACGATAAGAAGTTTATCAGTATATTTAGTCCCCCAAAGTGTAGAAGAACTAGAGAAACCCAACACAATAATATCAACTATGAACACGGCCACAATGTGCTGACCGTGTTTGGAAAATACAAAAAAAAATTCGATCGCTTATATATATATATATATATATATATATATATATATATATATATAGTCATCCGCAGACAGATCTGTTTCGCTGTATCACAGCTCATCAGTACGGTTAGACTCCGATTGCTTTTAACCCAGGATTGAAACCCGACCAAACTGGCGTCAGTCGGCGATTCTACCTCTGGGCTATGAGCACTCAGTAGAAGAAGGCAGACTTTTAAGCGTATATATTATCATTATACACGCCCAATAGCCAGAGTGATCTAATTCATTACTGAATGAGCGATGCGTACATGTCAGAGTAGCTACTGTTTTTCAAAGTCCGCCATTCTTCCAGAGTGCTCAATCAGGATGTGAGAGCGTAATATATATTGATTGTTTAATACTTAGTTTTTGGTCCTAATAGGGTTAGACCAGTACACATTTGTATTAAAAAGTGTTCTATACAATTATATTGTAGAACTTTTGAACATTAAAAATTATTTTAAAAGTTATTAAAAATCGCCTGAAGGCACCTCTCATGTTAGAAACCAAAGTAGTGAAATAACTCGTTTAAAAATTATATATATATATATATATATATATATATATATATATATATATATATATATAAATGATCGAATTTCTTTATATCACCAAGTTTCGTTAATGTTCGTTAATTTCCGTAACATGTTTACATTTGTTGACATTACGATACATTTCAGAGCAGAGACGGTTATTACGATGAATTCGAAAATTGTGTTATAGGCTTAATTTGACATCGTTTAGATTGATCGTCATTCGTAGTCGAGAGGTCGAAGACGCGTCAGATCACATGGTGGCTTCCCCTATGTGGATAGGGGTCGCAAGTTCGAATCCTGCCGAATGACACACATTTTCATAATAAAAATTTATCGTAAATAATCAGGACTATAGAAATAAATATATAATACTGTTTGATTATAAACAGAATATCTACTTAAATACGAGTATCGATAAAAAATAATGTTCAAACAAATCCTTATATATATATATATATATATATATATATATATATGAACTGGTGTGCATAGTATATCACAAGTTCTCCAAACGATTCTCCTCAGGTTTGGACTTGAAAGTTGTCCTTCTCCTAGACTGGTTGATAACCAAGGCTGCAGAGCCCAGTCTCTCCTGCTATTTATCCAAAGCTCGTAGTGGGGGTGGAGGAAATGGATTCATACTTTTCCTATAAGTATTTTCACGTAAGTGAATATAACGAATTCAACAGGTATTCGAATTCGCTTCTCTGATTTCTCAATCCATGTCTACATTACACCGCCGCGCATCCAGTTCCGAAAAAAATATGCGTGGTTGGTTCTGCACAAGCCTTCACCACTTTAATCATATGTGCGGATAGTATGGCAATTCGGTTCTGAGACATTGCATTTAAACTTTTGGAGATTATAACTATCAGAGAAGCAAGTAAATGGAAGTGTGAGAAAAGAAACTGTTCGAGTAAAAGTGGCGATTACATTTAACTAGTTCATTAGCACGCTTAAATTAACGTGGTCAGGGCATCAAGGAAAAAATTTCGTCAGAGCAGTTGCCATGAAAATATTTGTAGAAAAGACAGAGAGAAACCACATCCCGTTGGTGAGAAAGTGACTGGAATCGAAATGACAAGTAAGGGTGGATTACATTGCAATTCCTTCTTTGCATTTTGTCAAGAACCTTGAGATGAATAACAGGATCCCCCGACCAGATATGACAATACTATTCAATGCACGGACGAATGGTAGATTTCTAAATATGCGAGATGGATTCTGATGAGAACCCCAAGATGAATAGCAGGAGCACCCGACCAGATATGACAACACTATTCAATGCACAGACAAATCGTAGATATATGCAAGATGGATTCTGAGGAGAATCCCGAAATGATTGTTGGTTGGTTGTTTGTTTTTATGGCATATCAACATCGGCGGGTAATTTATTGCCAACTAAATTTTTATTTATTTATTGCTGGCAATACATTTTCCTTTCAACAATTTATTGTTGTTTTTTATATAAGTTTTTGTGTCTAGTAATACTTTTTTCTTTTCGAGTATTAAGATTTATTAGGATTTGTTTTTAATGGCAGGGTCCCCAAGTCCTAACCTGTTATTTAACCCATAACTGGAGGGAAGGGACGGATTAATACCTTTCCCAAGGTTACCAGTGCTTAAGTGAATGCAGGGTATTCAACTGGAATTCGAACTCGGCTCACCGATTTCTCTTTCCGAGCTGATATCCACTGCACCACAACGTCACTATACGCTTACAGCACCTGGTATTCCCAAGCGGTCACCCATCTAAGTACTGACTAGGCTCAACGTTGCTTAACTACGGTGATCGAGGTCCCCAGATGAACAGCAGGAGCTATATAAGTTTTTGCGAATGAATGTATCATCTTCACCGTTTATTTTGATTCCTTTCTCGTCAGTTAATTTAACATACATATCTGGATTTCATTTCATTTTTGTATTTTTCAAGTGTCCGGAGTCAGGAGGGTGAATGTCATGATGCGGCGCGGAGGTCAGAAACTAATTGATCACATGAATTTTCTCATAGAGAGTTCACAGCTAAGTGATCAACACAGTGGCTACAATTTGGATGAAAAAGGTAAGATTTTCTTTTAAAACACACCATCAAATTTAACAGTCATAACCGGCTTTTTGTAATGTCGGGTGCACTCCACCTCAATTGGGTAAGAAGATAATTTTAAGCAATTAAAAAATCAAGCAGGTACAGAAATTTAAATACCTAGGAAGTGTTCTAACAGAAGACGGAAAGTGCGACACTGAGATCCGAAGTCGAATTGGCATGGCGAAGAAGCATTCCAGAAGTTGAGTAAAGTATTAAGAAACAGGACAATTTCGCTAGAAACAAAGAAGAGAGTACTGGATTGATATGTGATGTCAGTTCATCAATATGACAGTAAATGTTAGACAATATCATCAAAGATGAAGGGAAAATTTGAAGCAACTGAAATGTGGTTCTACAGAAGGATGCTGAGGATATGGATTGAGCATGTGAGCAATGATGAGGTTTAGGAAAGAATGGAAACTAAAAGAAAATTACTGAATGTCAGGAAGAGAGAGCTAAAGTTTCTGGGACATGCAGTGAGGAAGGAGGGCTTGGAGAACCTGATACTAACAGTCTAGATAGAGGGAAAAAGAGACAGAGGAAAGCAGCGGATAACATATTTGAAGGGCCTGAGTAGGTTTATGGTCATACACAGAATGAGTACTTCTCTGGAGAAATACAGTCGGCATATTCTACAGTCCCAGCCGAGAAGACATTCTTACAAAGATAGCTCTTTACAATGAGAAACTCTGAGTAGACTTGGTTCTTCTTCTTCTTCTATGTGCCCTGTCCCTTCAGGACGTAGGCGATCATGGCTCTCCACATCTCCCTATCCCTTGTGGCTCTTAGTATGTTTGCTCCTGTTGCTCCTGGCAACCCCCGTTCCGTCATCCACCTGATCAGGCCCTGCAAATACGTTATCCGCTGCCTTCCTCTGTCTCTCCTTCCTTCTATCTGTCCAGTCAGTATCAGGTTCTCCAGGCTCTCCTTCCTCATTGCATTTAGTTTTAATAGAGCAACCAGAATAAATTCAATCTAAGAATTTAAAACCAGCCTGAAAAGACATGGGCTCCGTCATGCTCATCTAACCGTAAACACCCAGCACTTGGTTAGTGAAGGCTGCTTGTAGCGATAAAAATCAAATATTGCCGGCGAGACAAATGATTAAAATAGTCCTTTGCTTGGATCCTATATTTTCTGGGATATCTTGCTTGGATCTTATGTCGTCACCTGGATTGTTTCTCATGGATTATTTTCATATGCAGATTCTTCCGTGGACTTCTTATCGCATTACCGTTTGGTGGAACCGACAAATCTGGATGGTTACGCCCGCGCATTTGTTGTAGAGGATGAAGACATGGATGCAGTCATCGATATAAAAGTAAGTCTTTAAATGTTTTTCTTATCTTAACAAAATGCCATCTCCGAGAAAAAGTACTGTCTATATATTTTGTTAACAACTATCTTGCAAGCGCAGTACTAGATTGGCGGATAGGTCTCATCAATTTACAGTAGAATTAGCCAGCTGTAACTGTGAGTTCTATGCTAACAGTTTCTATTCTCGCACTTCTCGCTTGTGGAACTCTCTTCCGGCTCAATGCTTTGCGGCCAACATTGATCTTCAAAAATTTAAATGCAATGTCAATCGTTATCTATCTATGATTACTTTTCTATTGAACTCGTTCCTTCAAAATTATTTCTGTTTTCTAATTCTTTCACACTCAGTAACCCCCTGTGTTGTAATGGTTTTACTGTCTTGGTTAGGGTAGATTCGATTAAAAAAATAATTGTAGCAATCAAATTGATTAGAATCAGCTTTGGTGAGATCAACATCTAGAATAATTCAAACAAGCTCAATGATAACAGTTGAAATAAAATCATGAAAAAATCAATTTATTAAGACAAGAGCTTAACAAACTACGGCGCCATTTTTTAATTAGATGTAACTCGAAGGAAAAACAGTGATATGATCAAAATGTTCATGTCCCAAACTATTTCAAATAAAACGTTATTGATTGTTTGAGTGATTCGTTTTTTACGGTTTTTCAACCCTTTGTAGATTATTTAAAACCAGAAAATATTTTTAGGTCGTAACAATTTTTTTAAAGATAATAATGATTTATGAATGTCCGTTGTGGTGCAATGGATATTGGCTCGAAATGGAAAATCTGTAGAGCCGAGTTCGAATTCCAGTTGATTTCGTTGCATTCGCTTACGCGCAAATTACGTATTCATCCATCTCTTCTCCCTCTAGCTATGGATTAAATATAAGAACAGATTGTGTTCTATAGCTTTGGTTGGCAACCAGTCTATTACAGAAAGAACTGGCAAACTTCTACGGGAAAATTTTTGATCTAGTCAGTCATGGATCGAAAGAGACATGATCGTCCAAGCGTGTATCAAGTACTGCAGTTAACTGACTAATTTAGTGATACAAATTTTACTAATTAACCCATAAAATTGTGAAGAGGTGGAGTTTGCCTTTGTCGATATACAAAAATGATTAGAGAGCTCGCCCTGGGATTTTACCAAATATATAGGAGTTAGTGTTTTATTGTAGAGAACTGTAACGCGAAGAAAATATGCACGAGCATGTGTTCTATCGCATCGTGGTGGTAGAGGCTCTTATTTATATTGAACTGACAGCGTCTAAACTTTAAAATCGCTGCATTCTATTTTTCAGGAAACGCGTGTTGCGATCAGAGGCATAGACACAGTGAAAAACATGACAGAAAAGCAGAAAGAATACGTCTTCAAGGTAAATTTCTTACATACGTTCAACGTAATATCCATCTTTCTTTCATTGCAATGGATTTAAGTGTAGAGGCACGTATAACATAATAAAAGTAAACACAAAGTTTTAGATCTTGTTCTAAACATAGTCTCCTCCCTTCTGAAATTATAATGAGTGGATGGGCCAAAAAGTAATGCCCATTCTTCGTTAACTACAATTTAATAGTACACATAACTGAAGCGTTCTAACAGAACGGAAAGTGCGACACTGAGATTCGAAGTCGTATTGGGATGGCCAAGGACACATTTCAAAAGCTAACCAGAGTACTGAAAGACAGGAAGATCTCATTAAAAACAAACAAAAGAGTGCTAGACTGCTATGTGATATCTGTTTTTCAATATGGCAGAGAATGTCGGACGATCTCTTCAAGGATAAAGAAGAGGCTCGAAGCAATAGAACTGAGAGTTCTACAGAAGGATACTGAGGATAATATGAACAGAGCATATGAGCAATGTTGGAGAGGATGCAAACAAGAAGAAAACTTATACTTAGCATAAAAAAGACAGATGAAGTTTCTGGGATATGCAATAAGGAAGGAAGGCTGGGAGAAAATAATACTCACAGGACGGATAGAAGGAAAGAGAGACAGGGGAGAGCAGCGCGAAACACATTTGATCGGCTTGAGGAAAGGGATGGCGGAGCGGGGTTTGTGAGAGATACCAAGAGGAAAAATATTAAGAGTGACAAGACAAGCGTAATTCCATGATCGCCTACGTCCTGAAAGCATATAAAGAAGAACAACTTACAGAAATTAATACAATTCTTTTATATTCCAAAGTCAGTCTTCAACATAGTCTCCTTCATACTCAATCGTATTAAGACGGTCAGTCAAAAAGTGATACCAATTATTGAAATACTTTAATTAGGTACTTCTACTTATTTTCGATATGTAACTCTTAAATTGGATTTTTAAAAATAAAAAAAACGTTTTCTTGAACCTTTTATTTTAGCTTTAATTGTTCGCAGCAAGCAAAATACTGTGATGCAATTTAAACAGAAACTATTTTGATTGGAATCTCAAATTTTTAATTTTTTTTTTAATTTTAATTTTTTTTCGGCCATTTTTTGAGCGATTGAAACATTTGTAAACAAAGGTTAATTTTCTGTTTTAAAAATCTTGCAAAAATATACGTCTGCGATTTGTTATGTTTTAGAAAATTAGCAAATTTAAAATTAAATTAATATGATTTACGCAAGTATTACTTATTTATATTGTTGTGGCTTACTATGCAAGGTTAATTTAGGTTTGGATATACATGACACAAGGCCACTTCCCAGAAGAACTTCCTAACTAAATTCTTGCATATCACCAATTATTTTTATAAGTGTTGAAATCATTCATTAAACAAGCAAATGGAAAGTTGAATGAAATTGACAAAACATCAATTGTAACTATAAAGTGTATTAACAAGAAATACAGACATTATACAGACGTTGAAAGTGTTTGTTTGAAAGTGTCTTCCATGGATTGTATGAAATTGTGTTAAAGCTTTTGAGGTAAGTTGAAATGTTCATTGTCGCTGAAAGATTTATCGGTATGATAAGAAATTCGTGTGGGGAAAAATACGCGGCAAATCGTTTAAATAGGTGTTCAAACATCCTTACGATTTGGCGGTAAAGATGTGATTCACTTACCTTGATTCTGATTGGCTAGCTCAAACCAATCAGCAAACAGCTTACATTGATTCAAATATACAATGGTTACAACAAAATATAATTCATACATTTACGTGAATGCGTAAGTAAGTGTGTGTGTGTGTTTCCATATGCATGTGTATGTGTCATAATAGCATGAAATTTAGAATAAAAGTATTTCTTAATCACAGAGCATTGAACTTTCTGACCTTTGAGTAAGTGATTGATGTGTGAAGCCAGCCAGATGTTGATAAACTATGGTTGATCATAATTGACATAATTGTCCAATTTTTTTTCTGTAAGGGGACAGAAACCAAGAAACACAGGACATTTTAATGTAATTTTTTTTCTTAAGTCTGGGGCCTTTCTTTTTTCTTTATACTGTGTTGTTTTTTCAGCGAATTAGTGAAAGTACCTAAATTTAATAGTAGAAACTAGGTACCTCCATTAAAAAAAAAAAACAGCATAGTATGAATAAAAAGGTCCAAAACTTAATAAAACGAACCTTTTCCATCAAAATGTTTATAATATTATAAAGAGGAAAGATCAAAGTCATGTTTTTAGTTTTTAATCCCTTTTAACATGTTCAAAATTTTGGCAGAAAATTTTGTTTTGATTTGAGTTAGCGTTGCAGAAAATATTACGACTGTTTACAATGGATCACGTAATTTTACGTAACTCACTTTTTTCGGTGACAAACACATTAATTTGTTGAAATTTTATTTCTATATGTTTCTATTTCTTTTTCTTTTTCTGCCCCCCTCCTTCTTCTTTCCCTCTCTATGTATTGTTCGACTTCTTTGACTGCTATGTCATGTGATCGGGTTCTGCATTCTGAGTGGTCCAGAGAATCTTTTCCCGCCTTTTTTTTTTTTTTTAAAGAAGCCAGTTGGTGAAAAGACTCGACAAAGCACAGACGTGAGGAAGAATCCGGCGTCTAAGTTACTTGATGCCATGTTCTGGTCTCTGATGAAATGCAGATGTCTTGTGGATTAACCAACTCTGTCCTGACTGGACATTAAAGTAGTCACAAGAACTCAAGACTCGACTCAAGAAGAAATGCTGACTAAAGATTTAGTCATGTAGATTCTCCTCCGTCGATATTAGACGTAAACTAAGGAACGAAATTTCGTCTATGATTAAGTCGTGTTCTTATTCAGAAGAGAATGCTGAAACTGGATGATTATTCCTGCAAGTCGAAACTGGGCTTAAAAACAGTTGAAAAAAGGGTTATCCTAAGGTCTGGATGAAAGAAAGAAGTCTGTATGGACGGTTTGAGAAAGGACTGAATCGTTTTGTAAATTAAGATTCAACAAACTGCAATATTGGAAAAAAGACAGACATCAAAAAAAAAAAGGGAAAGGACTTTGATGTTACGATACAAGGGAGAGAACTTTTTGAGACTATTCTTAAATTCGACTAAATAAAAAAAATAAGAATGTGAATGTCGAATTAAAACTGTAAGATCTTTCAAACTGTAAGTGAACAATATCTTCTCTTCTACCTTTCTATCTTTCTTTCTTGTCTATCCATTCGTTTTGTTACCATCACAAGATTAATTTCTTGTGAGCTTAAGAGGACATTATTAAGCAGTAACAGTTGTGAACAACATCCGTTTCTTTCCCTCTTTTCTTAATATAGACATTGCTTAATTGTTTTTCTTTAATAAAATTGATTTCCTATCATAAGTCTTTTTCTCTCTTGAATTGTGTAATGTTAATGGTAACGTTATACGTGAAAAGCCCTTCGTTGGAAATGACGAACAAAATTTTTACAAATTTAGAAATTCTCGAAAAAAATCAAATAATTGTCGGATTTTAATGAAACTTTCAGTACTCATTTGCAAATGAATGAAATTATTTTTTTAATTATTATTTTTTAATAATATTGGTGAAAATATATTTTTCTCTTTAATTCTGTTACCCACCCTCCACGTAAATCCATGAAATTTTAATAAATTTTAATTGTCTGCAAATTTTTTATTAGTTAAACGCAGGACTCATTGGGGAATATAAATCATCTATTTTTTATTTTTTTTAATTAAAATTTTTCAGTACTATCCGAAAATCTGCTCCGAAGAGTAAAATAAAAAACGCAATTTAACTCTGATATAATTCAATCTGATAAGCTTTTAATTACTGGAATAAATAATAATAATTAAGGACATTATAGTCTGAAGAAAATTTTTTTTTCGATTACTAATAACATTTTTAAAAAATTGTCTTTATTTTTTTTAATTCATAAAGTTTTTAAAATATTTTTAAAATCTTTTAAAGAACTGTCACCCTTTTTTTAGTTAAGAATTGAAGATTATATTGCCTATCGAAAATTGAAAAATTTAATAAAAATCGTTCACCAATATTTTTTCAAAATAAGTAAAAACATAATTTTTTTGTGTATAAATAAATGTTCATTTTTATTAAGTACGATGTTTTATAGGAGTCATAGCAAGTTTCCATAGGGGCCGTATTAATTTTAGAAGTTAACAAATGTTTTGGATTATTCCCCTTACATGGAAAACGACAGAAACCGCACTTTGATTCTGATTCAAGTCTCTTCAAGATGTTTATAACATTCAACAGTCTATTTTGTAAGTCATTCCTTAAACATTTAAAGCAACTTTTACATTTTAATTCTTATTTTTCTAATTTTTTTGAAAAAAAAATAATTGTGAAGTTCACAATTTGTGGAGGTACCTAAAAAGAATATGAAAAATAGATATTAGAAATAAAAATTAATAAATGCCATAACATTTAATAAATTGAGTTATTTTCATTCTGTTATAAAATTGTAAAATTTTTAAAAGAAAGATTTATATTATATTAATTTTTATTTTTCATAAAACATCTTTAAGCGTAAGCCTACAAAGCTAAACTAACTAAAATTCCATAAAATATTGGATAATTGCTGAAAACTGTTAATTTTTAATTTTAACATGGTTAGAAATAAAAAAACCATTTGTATGAACAAGATTTATACTAATTTCGTCTTCCATACTTTTGGTCGGCTACTGTAAATCATTGATTAAAACCCCCTGATAAGGTGATAACTGCTGTGATAACAAGGCTACCGTAATTAAGAAATGCTTTTTTGAAATATTTCTGGCAGTAAGCATGTAATTCTTGTTACAAGTCAACTCAAAGTAAGTTTAAATTCGGTAATTTAAATAAAATAATGTGTCAGCGAGGTGTATTTTTTTTTTTTTTTTTTTGTAAGATTTTTTAAAACCAAGAATTGGTTTACAATCGATGAAAAATGGCGGAAAATTTGAAATTTTAAAAACTTTTTTTTAGATTAAGAAAAGTTTCTATTCCGATCAATATAATTTCGGTTTAAAATACACCAGGTTATTTTGCTTACTAGAATTATTAAATTTAATCTCTTGGCTTTCAATTAAAGCTAATTTTAAAGCTTGAAGATAACTTATTTATTTCTAAAATTTAAATTTAGGTATAGAAAAATGAGTGGATGTACTTAGTAGAAACACAACATGCTTATAATTCATACATTAGTCTTCAACAAAAGCCTCTCGTTTTCGATCGTAGTTATGAGTGTCAGTTTAAAAATAAAGCCTCTCCTTATTTACACAATTTACGTTCGGATTATTCATCTCATCTTTGCTGTTGTTATCACAAAGTTTCAGACATTTTGTCATCCGGCCATCATCAGGTGTATATCAATCTGAGCAACCCACAGGGGATTCTGAACGAATCCATGATTTAATCTATGAGGTTAGACAGTTCTTGTGCCACTGCCTATGTCTTGGGATATCTCGCCTAGTTGTTAATTTTAGTAATTCTCAATTATTGCTCGCCTGCTTCTACTATGTTCAAGTACACACTGCCATAACCAGGGATTGAACTGAAACCTTTATTTAATCTACCAAGGTAGACTATTCTCGTTCAACTGCCCATGTCTAGGGATATCTCGTCTAGTTCTTATTTGTAGTACTCATTTATTGCTTGTTTCCTTTCAATGTGTCCAAGTACATATTTTATTTTGTGCCCACGTTCTGCCGTGGAATTTTTGACATTGTATTTTTTTTTTTTTTACTGTGATCTTTTTTTTTATTGTTATATATTTTTCTTTTTAATTCCAGGTGTTAAAAATTGATGAAGCCAGCCAAATAACGTTTCGCATGTTTGCAGTCATTACAGCACTTTCTGAGAGAGTGACCCACATGGAGTGAGTTGTGGTTTTGTTTTCGTATCTGGAGAAAGTCTTCAACATTCTGGTTCGATGAGAAGCGTGACAGAGAGATAGAAAAAAATGAGTGAAGAGACAGAATGATACAAAAAGTGAGAGAAAGGGAAAGAGAAGAAAAAGGAAATAGAGTGAAATGGGAGGAGAAAGAAAGTGAAGGTAGGCAAGAGAGCGAAACCGTGTAAGAGAAGATGCGAGAGTGAAAGAAAGAAAGAAAGAAAGAAAGAAAGAAAGAAAGAAAAAGACAAAGGGAGAGAAAGTCAGTGATAAAAAAGATGGAGAGTAAAGAAGAGTGAGGGGAAAAAAGAAAAAAAGACAGAGAGAAAGAGCAAAAGAATAAAAAAACCGAAAGATAAAAGCGAAGATGAGAACACCCGAAGGAAAGAGAAATCAAGACAAAGAGGAAAAGAGAAGTAGAGAGAGAGGGAGGAGAGTAACAGTTGAAAAAAGAAGAAAGAAAGAAAACGAAACAAATAAAAATAGAAACAGATAAAGAGAAAAGGACAAAAAGTGATATGGTATCTTCCCCACCTCCCAATTATCGATTTGATTCAATATTTTTTAACAAATCGTGAAATGGATGCCGAATTAAACGCCCACTCATTTAGTCCCTTTCAAATTAATACGGGGGTCACCATGGGCTCTATCCTTGGACTTATTTTCTTTTTTGTCTTCAACAATGACTTTCCCAATATCAGTCAGTCAGTTAAAGTGCCATACGTGAAACACGCTTGGGCGATCATGTCTCAAAAGAGACATGACTGACTAGGCAGAAGATTATCCCGCAGTAGGTTGTCATTGCTTTCTGCGGTAGACTGGTTGCTAGCCAAGGCTATAGAACCTAATCTGTCCTATTATTTAACCGATAACTGGAAGGAAGAGACGGATTAATATCTTTACTAAGGTTATTTGTGCGTAAGTGAATGCAATGAATTCAACTGGAATTCGAACTCGGCTCCCCGATTTCTCGTTCCGAGTCGATATCCACTGCACGACAACGCACATTCCCAATGTAATGAGTTCAAAACCCGTTATGTTGACGATACAGCTATTTATCTGTCTTCATAGTAAATCCAATCGATTCAATGAAGTAAAACGGACAGATGATCTTGAAGATGTTATTTGAGGCAAACAATGGATTGCAAATTTTAACGCCTCCAAAACAAAATTTTTAGTCATCTTAGAGAACAATTGTTGCCCTCCATCAGTATATGGCTGATGCTAACCTCTAGGACAGAAACTTATTGCGTTTCCTCGGTCTTAAGTTTTCCACTGTTATGAAGTGGAATGATTATATTGGATCAGTTGTTCGGTTCGCTTTCTAGTAAAGTTGGTTCACTGTGTCATGTTAGACAATTTTTCTCCATCTTGCATGATTATAAATCTATCATTCGAGCATTGAATATTGCTGTCACATCTGGTCTAGTGCATGAGATTCTTCTAATTTATCGGTCTTGACCTCATTTCGGATTCGTTAATTTTCTCAACACAGAAGCATTGGGGTTTCCTTGTGTCTTTTAATAATTCCATGGCAAATATTCTGATGAGCATTACTCCTTGGTACCTCGACGGCATAAATTTGAGCATACTACTAGGTTGGCAACTTGGTCTCATCTTTTTACTATTTAACTAGCTAGATTTAACCATAAGTTCTATTCTAATAGTTTCTTTTCTTGCCGTCGTGGACCCTGTTATGAATCCAACAAGAAATAATACAACAACAACCAAAATAGGAAATAACGATATATATATATATATATATATATATATATATATATATATATATATATATATTAAATATATATATATATTAAACTCAGCAAAAAACAAATACTTGAAACTCTGTTAGTAGAACGATAAATACGGGTAAGGAAGTAATACTAGAACTGGGACTCGAAATGGTCGTACGGTAGCAGTCTTGGCTATCTGTGCCTATCTCTCCACTTTATGCTTTATGCTGATCTGCGTATCGCTCTTCTGCTGATCTCTCTGCTTTATGCTGATCTGCTCCCACCTCAAGTGAGGGGAAGTATATGTAGTTGTAGGAAGAGTTCAAACCGTTGAATGGGTGATGCCGCCATGACACTTGCAATGGTTGCCTATGGAACTTTCTAACGGCTTCCTGTTTCCCTGTCATCTACAATCTTCAAAATTTTAAATGCAGCTTCACTTGACATCCTCTGTTTCCCTGGGCTCTGTTCTGTTTGTTCCGTCTCTTGACTAACTTATTTTTAGTGTTATGAGTGAAATGATTTTAAAAAAAAGAGAGAAAAAGAGAAAATGAAGGAAAAGAGAGAGAGAACAAGAAAAGGTAAGAAGGAGAGAAAGAAACAAGAAAGAGAGAGTGAAGATGTGTAAAAGAAAGAATTAGATAAAGATACACAGAGGATAAGAGTAAGAGAATAACAGAAAGGGAGAGAGGTGGGAGCGAGGCAGCTAGAAAGGGTAGAAGAGAGTTATAGAGGGAGAAATAATGCGAAGAGAGCATTATTTATATTTTACGTGCACATTTTTTGTTCATGATGACACCTTCCATCTTTTGCCTGCAGTCCGCTGAGCAAGCACCTTCTTGAGATTTGTGACCTATTGGATATTGAACGGAAGATGGACTTGTATCGAGGCATGTTCTACTGCAATGCTGAGTCAGAACGCGACACGAATTTCATTAAGGCTGAATCCCTTCAGATAGAGTTAATTGCTGGAGGCCTTAACTGGAAACAGCAACGTTATATTATGGAGAGGCTCAAGCCGAACGCCATGTCTGAAGTAAGTATAACTATGATATTTATTCAATCACATTTTTCGTCGTTTCTGTTTTTTATTTAAGTATATAAGGAAGAGGATGTGCGTTGTGGTGCAGTGGATATCAGCTCGGAACGAGAAATCGGGGAGCCGAGTTCGAATTCCAGCCGAATTCATTGCATTCATTTACGCGCAAATACCCTTAGGAAAGGTATTAATCCGTCTTTTCCTTCCAGTTATGGGTTAAATAGCAGGACAGATTGTGTTCTATAGCCTTGGTCGGCAACCAGTCTACCGCAGAAAGCAATGGCAACCTACTGCGGGATAATCTTCTGCCTAGTCAGTCATGTCTCTTTCGAGACATGATCGCCCAAGCGTGTTTCATGCATGGCGCTTAACTGACTGATATAAGGTAGCAGGTCATCCTTTGTTACTATTAGCAGTAATTCATTTCGCTAATCCCGTAAACGTTTCAGTGCCACGTTGTTGTAAAGTATTCACATTTCCTCGCCTGTCATAATTGCTTTCAGCTTTGGTTGCTCGTCCGGAACGAACTTATAGTAGCGAACTTTATCCCAATATGCATGTCACCACATTTAGATCAACTTTAGATACGGTTAGATTATTTCGTTTACCTATGGAACAATTAGGTTTCAGGTTGCCTAAAGTATTCACGTTTTCTCGCCTATCATAAATGCTTTTAAAATTGGTAGGTTGTCTAATGGAGGACGCCATTACATTTTACATAGTATCAGCTTTAGAAGAACATGTCTTTTGTATAGTTGGCGGTGATTCATATCACTTATCTCAGGAACGTTTTTGAGTTTCTCGTTATTTCAAAGTATTTACTTTTTATCGCCCGTCATAACTGCTTTCAGCATCGGTTAAAACTATTCATTCCAATATGCTTAGCAATCACCTGAGGATCAACCATTGGTACAGTTTGTGGTTGTTCATTTCGTTTAGCTTATGAACGCTTGGATTTCACTGATATACTTAGATACGGTCTACTAGGTTTATTTTCCTTAACCCATGTAGAGTCTACTCATCAAAGTGACTGACATAACGAACTTCAGCAATTATTTTCAATAATCCATTTGAGTATTTTGATTAAATAAGCTATATCCTCAAATATTTTTTTATATATCATTTTACTTCATAACGTAGGTTTTTCATATTAATTGACTAGCAGTATAGACCGGCGTTGCTCGGGTGTAATGAAAGCTTTAAAACTAATCCATTGTTCTGGAGCTCAGACTCAGCCTAAATAATATTTGTGTGAAGTTTGGTGAGAATCGGATAAAAATTGTGGATTTGTATAAAGGACATACAGACACAAACATCTTGCCTTTTCTATATATATATATATTATCGATTTTCTGCACTATTGTAAGAACGGCAACCTTGAAACTTCTGAATATCGTTTCATATGTCTATGTCTATGAGTGCATCAAACTTGATTAAAATCGGACCACGCCTTCTATAACCCGATTTATTCGATTATCGATTTTCGATATTTATCTGGGGTACCTCGACACAAAACCTAGCCAAGAACACTCGCAGACGCTTATAGTACAACTGTGTAAATTTTCAAGAAAATCGGTTCAGCCGTTTCGGAGTCTATAGGTAATGGACACACACACACACACAAAGTTCCATTTATAAATAAGTTTAGATACGCTTTCTAAGGCTTATGAACCTGTTGCAAGTTATTTAAAGCCAGAAAATGTGTTTTTTAGATGGTAAGAATTTTTTAAAGATAATGATTGTTTTGTGATATGTCTTACTGGGGAGACGGGTAGATCCATACGTTTTGCAAGAGTATTTGCGCGTAAGTGAATATAACAGACCCAATTGGAATTGAAACTTAGCTCTCCGATTAACAATTCCGTGCCATTATCCGTTGCACCACCCGCACATCAATGCTTGGTATTCTTAAGCCGTAACCTATATAGGTACTAACCAATCTCGACCTTGCTTAACTGTGGGTGGGGGGTTACGAGAATCGGTGATTCAACGTGATGTGGCCGTAAGCCATATAACGTATGCTTTATAGCTATAAACAGATTATTTTCTTTATTGTCTTTGAATGGTTATGGCATCTTGGGAAAGATAGTGAACTGGTTCCCCATTGCATTCTTCATAATATTGAGTGAAGAGAAGCTCTAGATTAGTTGCCACAAAAGGCAAGAGAACCTATTTTTTTATTAAATCATTTCACCCCAAGCAAGGCGTTAACGCCACTGATGTGCAGGGGGTTACATAAGAGAGTTAAAGTTTTAGGCAGGAGGTGAGTGAAGAGAAAGACGAACCAACGACAGTGGGTGAAAGAAAAAGGGCAAGAGAAAGATATGAACACAGGAGTGAAGACAGTTAGAAAGGTAGAGAGAAAGGAAAAGAACAAGATACACGGGGTGATGTGGAAAGGGCTGGAGTTCAGTGGATAAGAGATGGGAATTGACTTTGCATTTAAATCCCTGAAATTTGTAGCCGTCAAGAAAGCAATTATACGGAAGGGAGTCTAACAAAGTAGCAAAATAGAACCATATTTTTCTAAGGCCGTTTTTTTTTTTTGTGGAAGTGACTCGGCTGAGCTTAGTGACTTGTGCGGATGTGCGTTGTGGTGCAGTGGATATCGACTCAGAACGACAAATCGGGGTACTGAGTTCGAATTCCAGTTGAATACATTGCATTCACTTATGCACAAATATAATTGGAAAAGGTATTAATCCGTCTCTTCCCTCCTGTTATGGGTTAAATAATAGGACAAATTGGGTTTTATAGCCTTGGTTGGCAACCAGTCTACCGCAGAATGGCAACTTACTGCAGGATAATGTTCTGCCCAGTCAGTTAGTCATGTCTCGAAAGAGACATGATCGCCTGAAGCGTGTCTCACGTATGGCACTTAACTGACTGACTAGGCTGAAATTTGATCTCTTTTTTTATTTCAATGTTCACTCAATACAAGTCAAAGAGCCACTCAAGCAAGGGTTACTGCGTGATGTTATTTAAAAGGTGAGAAGTGAAGTTCGATCAAGAAATGAACTTCACGGGATTATACAGGAAAGATAACAATTAAGCTAGGAGTTGAAGCCAGAATTATGTTCCACAAAGAAGCATTTCTTTCTTTCTTTGTGGAACTGACTTCCTGATTGATACAGTCGTAAACTGTTCAAGTCTAGCGATAACCATTATCTTCTCTACATATTCTCATAAAATGTGCCTCTTACCTCTTTCTTTGTGGAACTGACTCCAGGGTTGCTACTTCCTGATTAATTTTTTTTTTTTAATCATCTCACCCCAAGCAAGGCATTCCACCGCCACTATTGCGCATGGGGCTACATAGACGAAGGTAAATAGAAAGAGTGGTTAGACATAGGGAATGTCAGGAGGAAGGTGACAGATGAGTAAGGATACCGAGGATGAGGGTTGGGCAGATGGGAAGAGTGTTTGATAAAATGGGAGCAGGTTAGTGTGTTAGGAGGTGTCTATTGATCTTACATTTAAACTCCTGGAGATTGTAGCCGTCGGGGAAGCAATCGTGTGGAAGGGAATTCCACTGACTCCAGGGTTGCTGCTTCCTGATTAATACTGTCGTAAGCTGTTCAAGTCTAGGGACAACCGTTATTTTCCCCATATATCCTCAAAAACCTTGTTTCTGATATCATACTTTGTGGAACCAACTCAGAGTTAGATGCTTTCCAATTTATACAGTCTGAACTTATTAATCCTGCCTCATTTGAATTCTGTTTCGAGGAAAGAAAATTCGTTCTTTCACCAGGAAAGTAGAACGTGTTCAGTTGAACGGCATTTCTGAATCCTGCCACTTCTAACTTTTTTTAATCGTTTCACCCCAAGCAAGGCGGTACTGCCACTGATGCGCAGGGGGCTACATAATAGAGTTAAAGTTTCAGCAGGAGGAGAGCGAAGAGAAAGACAAACCAGTTCCAGGGGGTTTCAGAAAATAGCGAAGAGAAGGATGGAAATACAGGTGTGATGACAGTTGAAAAGGTAGAGTGAGAAAGGAAAATAACAAGATACCCCGGGTGATGTAGAAAGGACGAGGGAAGGACTGAAGTCAGGTGGGTAAGAGATGGGAATTGACATTGCATTTAAAACTTACACAATCATTTTAAAGAAATGCCCTCATTTCTTTGGTGAGGTGTATGCTACATTGGAAGAGCTTCTTCGCACAAACCGCTGCCTTCTAGAAACGACACTAGAGAGGATGCTACCCCTACAATCATAACCTATTTAAGTTTAGGGCCAACCGTTATCCTCTCCCCATATTCCCATGAACTGTGCCTCTTATTCTGTAACAATCTACCTGGAGTTGTTCCTGAGCCTTGTACAGAGTGAACAACATCGATAAAAAAATGGAGCAAGAAGTGGCTTGTCAATTTCAATGCGTCTAAGACCAAGCTGTTGTCTGTCAATCATCACAGGCAACCTCTCCTGCCTCCCATAAGCATGGACTAAGCGATTCTCCCTGAGAGCAATACACTGCACCTTATCGGCCTTACTCTCTCTTCTGATCTCAAATGGAACCACTACATCGAGTCCATAGCTAAATTCACTGCTAAGAAGGTTGGGTCACTGTGTCGGGCCAGGATGTTTTTTTCCGCCTGAATCTATCCTGCATATATACAAGTCAACCATTCGTCCGTGCATGGAGTACTGCTGCCATATATGGTCAGGCGCCCCTGCCGTTCACCTCAGTGTTCTCGACAGGCTCCAAATGAGAATCAATGATGTGATAGGTACTGACTTGGCGGCTCGACTACAGCCACTTCCCCACCGACGAAATGTGGCCTCCCTTTGTCTCTTCTATAAATACTTTCATGGCTTCTGCTCGGTCACTGGTGCCTCCTCAACAGGTATTTACTCGTGCAACCAGATTGGCAACTGGGTCCCACCCATTCACAGTTAGGTTAGCCAAATGCAGACGACAATTCTATTCCTGCAGCTTCTTCTCTCGCACTTCCCGCCTGTGGAACTCGCTTTCATATTCTTGCTTTCCTGACGGCTACAACCTCCAGAAATTTAAATGCAATGTCAATACTCATCTATTAACCACTTGACTTTAGTTCTTTCCCCACCCCGTATATCCTTTCCTTTCTCTCCACCTTTGCAACTGTCATCACACCTGCATTCTCATCTTTCTATTGCTCCTTTCTAACTGGTTCGTCTTTCTCTTCACTCTCTTCTAATTAATCTTTTTACACTTATGTAGCCCCCTGCACATCAGTGGCATTTCTGCCATGCTCGGGGTGAAACGATTAAAAAAAAAGTTCATTATAGTATGATGACCTTTACCTATCTATGATCAGTTATGATTTACTATTGTCAAAGTTGACAATAGATGTAGATTTTTCATTTTATTAGTGATTGGCTGACTAAGGTTGAATGTGTTATGTTTTTTTGTTTTTTTCAGGAGGGCTTTTGAAGAATGACACATTTTCTCTTGATCAAATCAGGGAATTTTATTTTTTCATTCCTTCTTGATAATAGAGATCTACTATGATTGTCTTGCATTATTTTTAAAGCTTGCAACAAACAAAACCTTCAGTATTTTGCCAGCTTTCCCCAAAGACTTCCCGCCTGTGGAACTCGCTTCCATACTCTTGCTTTCCTGATGGCTACAACCTCCAGAAATGTAAATGCAATGTCAATACTCATCTATTAACTACTTGACCCTAATTCTTTTCACACCGTCCTGTAGA
The DNA here is from genome assembly GCA_037127315.1 of Ascarosepion bandense. NCBI lineage: Eukaryota > Metazoa > Mollusca > Cephalopoda > Sepiida > Sepiidae > Ascarosepion > Ascarosepion bandense. The sequence continues at coordinate 519,827 of JBBBDQ010000655.1, forward strand.
TCCTTTCCTTTCTCTCCACCTTTGCAACTGTCATCACACCTGTATTCCCATCCTTCTCTTGCTCCTTTCTAACTGGTTCGTCTTTCTCTTCACTCTCTTCTAATTAATATTTTTACACTTATGTAGCCCCCTGCACATCAGTGGCGTTACCGCCTTGCTCGGGGTGATACGATTTAAAAAAAAACGTATCCAGCTCTTCTCCCTACAGCTATAAGTTACTTAATAGGACTTGTTTCAGTAAATTATTGTTATATCCAAACATTCTTACAATTCTTACATTTGAAACTTTTTGTGTTTTGTTGAAGCTCCAAACAAAATAAAAAGAAAATAATGAAAAGATTTTAAGTTTAACTGAAAAACATATATATTGCTTAAAAGAAATATAATTCACACTTATTTTCTTTCATTTTAAATTATGTATATATTAATAACATCCCAAGTTGGCATATACGTTGATAACACTACAGTTTACTCTCACCTCGATCAAAAATCTGCTGAGGCTGACAAAGCGAACCTCGCTGTTGAGCTTGAAAAGGACCTCCAATCCGTGGGGGGACTGGGGTAAAAAATGGCTTGTGAATTTTAATTTTTTAGTCTCCCTGAAAGGAAAACATTGCGTTTCCTCAGTTTAACTCTCAGAACAGACCTCAAGTGGAATGACTATATAGAATCCATAGCTGAATCCGCTGTTAAGAAAGTCAGTTCTCTGTGTAACCAGATTGGCAACTGAGCCTCACCCATTCACAGTTAGATCAACCAAATGCAGACGACAATCTACTCCTGCAGCTACTTTTCTCGCACTTCCCACCTGTGGAACTCGCTTTCATATTCTTGCTTTCCTGACGACTACAACCTCCAGGAATTTAAATGCAATGTCAATACTCATCTATTAACCACTTGACTAGTTCTTTCCCCACCCCGTATATTCTTTCCTTTATTTCCACCTTTGCACCTGTCATCACACCTGTATTCCCATCCTTCTCTTGCTCATTTCTTACTAGTTCGTCTTTCTCTTCACTCTCTTCAATCTTTTTACACTTATGTATCCCCCTGCACATCAGTGGCATTTCTGCCTTGCTCAAGGTGAAACGATTAAAAAAATAGAAAAAAAGAAATGAAAATTCTTGAACAAAAAAGCAATTCATTTAAATTTAAATTTAAATTGAGTCAAAATACATTTTTAATTTGTATATTTTTTTCTTGTAGATTTCGTTCCTTGACTTCATTTGTTATATTCCGCTTTTTATGTCGATGCATGACAATATTGTCGACAACCCACTTGATATGTCCTGCGACAAGTACGATGAGAAGAACCGGAGATTATCCGGAATAGCCAGACAGAGAGATATGAATCCACTAGGCGTCCCACTGAAAAAAAATAGCGCTTATCAACTCCGACAGCAAGCCAAGGAATTATTGGCCGGCAAAATCAACCGAGATAATTTAGACGAACAAAAGAGGAAACTTCTGAACAAATATGCCAAGTAAGAAATGAATTTCATCCAAAGTTTTTTTTAAAATAACCAGCTATTATTTTTTTTTCCGGCGGTGTAGTTTTTCTGGATATGCGTTGTGGTGCAGTGGATATCGACTCGGAACGACAAATCGGGGAGCCGAGTTCGAATTCCAGTTGAATTCTTTGCACTCACATACGCACAAATACCCTTGGGAAAAGTATTAATCCATCACTTCCCTCCAGTTATGGGTTAAATAACAGGACAGATTGGGTTCTATAACCTTGGTCGGCAACCAGTCTACCGCAGAAAGTAAGAGCAACCTATTGCGGGAAAATATTCTAGATTGTTAGTCCTGTCTCTTTTGAGACATGATCGCCTAAGCGTGTATCACGTATGGCACTTAACTGACTAATAGAAACATGATTAAGGCTTCTACGGGAATAAAAGTGGGTGATCAGTTTTATATTGTTGTAAAGTAACAAACTGATCCCCCACTAATTCCTACTCAATATCATAATACATCTCTTCCTCCACAAGCTATGAGTCAAATAACAGGAGAGATTTGACTTCATAGCCTTTGTTGGCAACCAGTCTACTGTAGAAAGTAATGGCAACCTACTGCGGGATAATGTTCTGCCCAGTCAGTCATGTCTCTTTCGAGACATGATTGCGCAAGTGTGTATCACGTATGGCACTTGACTGACTGAATAGTTGGAAGCATAATTAATACTTTTACTGGGCATAAAGTGGGGGATCGGTTTTCCATTGTTATTAAGTAATAAACTGATCCCCCAGTAATTACTACTTAACAATATAATACACCTCTTTCCTCTCTAGCTATGAGTCAAATAACAGCACAGATTGGGTTCTATACCCTTGGCTGGCAACCAGTCTACTGCTGAAAGCAATGGCAACCTACTGCGAGATAATCTTCTGCCTAGTCAGTCATGTCTCTTTCGAGACATGATCGCCCAAGCGTGTATCACGTATGGCAGTGAACTGACTGATATACTTTGAAGTGGACATCCCGCAGTAGGTTGCCATTGCTTTCTGCGGTAGACTGGTTGCCGACCAAGGCTATAGAACCCAATCTGTCCTGCTATTTAACCCATAACTGGAAGTAATAGACGGATTAATACCTTTCCCAAGGGTACTTGCGCGTAAGTGAATGCAATAATTCAACTGGAATTCGAACTCGGCTCCTCTGTTTCTCGTTCCGAGATGATATCCACTGCGCCACAACGCACATCCTTATCAAAGTATATACCTTGATAATTTACATAATTCATCATGTTACCTTTCAAAAAGTTCTCAGAATTCCTCTTTCATTAGCTGTTCTTTTGCGTTCTCCTTACACTCGCCCACGGTCAGAAATATTCTTTAATCCTTATTAGCTTCTAGAGAAAAAGTTGTAGCATGAAACCAAAACGATACAAGAGGAAAGCGAAGCTTCGGTGTGGCACAAGGGCGAAAATGTGCAGTATCCAGTGAGAACGTAATTGATCTAGCAAGGCAGAAGTGTCTAAAATATAAGACGCTTCACGAATTTCGTGTCATTTTTGCGCAGGGGCCATGCTAATCTTCTGTATCGTTCAAAATTTTACTAGATATACAGACTGCGTTAGGATGTGCGTTGTGGTATAATGGATACCGACTCGGAACGACAAATCGAGGAGCCGAGTTAGAATTCCAGTTAAATTCGTTGCACTCACTTACGCGCAAATACCGTTGGGAAAGGTATTAATCCGTATCTTCCCTCCAGTTATGGGTAAAATAAGATAGAATGAGTTCTATAGCCTTGACTGGCAACCAGTCAACTACAGAAAGCAATGGCAACCTACTGCGGGATAATCTTCTGCCCAGTCAGTCATGTCACTTTCGAGACATGATCACCTAAAACATGTATCATGTATGGCACTTAACTGACTGACAGAATAGTTGGAAAGACAATTAAAGCTTCTAATGGGCATAAAGTGAGGGATTAGTTTTATATTGACATGAAGTAATAAACTAATACCCCACTAATTACTACTTCTTCATATAACATAATTCACCAGTCTACCGCAGAAAGCAATGGCAACCTACTGCGGGATAATCTTCTGCCCAGTCAGTCATGTCTCGTTCGAGACATGATCGTCCAAAACGTGTATCACGTATGGTACTTGAGTGACTGACTGACAGGCTGCGTTGGGTAAATTTTTGCCATTTTATATTTCTAATTTCGCTCATGCCCGTTGTTTTTTTGGTTTTTTTTTCATTTTGTCGACTGCACATTATAGCAGGGTCAGTTGGGCACCATCTGTGAGAAAAAAGCACCACGACGCAATTCACTGACCAGAAATTTGGAAACGGCATGCTGTATTGTTTGACAGAGGCTTCAGAAGCTCCAATACGAACATGTCAAAGTGTCTGGGTGTCAATCTGAGAATAGTGTAGCGAATTCGGGGAGTTGAATGAGTTTAATGGTGATTACGGAAGTACGTCAGCTCGGAAAACTCATTCTGATCGTTATGATAAGAAAACAACAGCCGATTTTCTTCGTTTTTGGACACCGTTATTGCATCATCAAAAAAGTGAAATAGAAATTAAAAGTATATTGCCAGTTAATTAGCACTTATCCTGGAAGAAATCTATCTAAACTTATTTATAAATGGAACTTTGTCTCTATGTGTGTGTGTGCATTCGTTACGTATAGACTCCGAAACGGCTGAACCGATTTTCTTGAACATTTACACAGTTGTACTATAAGCGTCTGCGAGTGTTCTTAGCTAGGTTTTGTGTCGAGGTACTCCTGATAAATATCGAAAATCGATAATCGAAAAAATCGGGTTATAGAAGGAGTGGTCTGATTTTAATCAAATGTGATACACTCATAGACAAAGACATAAGAAACGATATTCAGAAGTTTCAAGGTTGCAGTTCTTACAATAATGCAGAAAATCGATAATATATATAAAAGGCAAGATGTTTGTGTGTGTGTCTGTTTATCTGCCTGTATGTCTATTTTTTCTGCCCTTTTATTTTAGTTTTTGCTTCGGTTTTGGCTCTAAGTAGCTATAAGTGTAGTTTTTAGTCTCGGCCATGATACCATTTACTCAGAGGACTTATTTAGCCTTCAAAATTCAGTTTACGACGAAAAAAACTTATTTAGTATCGATAGCAGGAAATCAAAATTTGACTTACATCCATTCATTTTTCTTTCAGTCTACGGTTTCGCTTTTACTGGAAACAACTGTTGCTTTTTAGTCTTTCGTGCCAACATCCAAAGAGTCTGAACTCCAGGATCATGAATTAGTTTTAAAGCTTTCATTACACCCAAGCAACGCCGGGCTATACTGCTAGTAAAATTAAAAGCAGAACATGTTTATTGCGGAAATAAAAACAAAAAAACACCCAAAAGCAAGTAAGAAAGATAAAAGATTTTTAGCACGTGACAAAGTACTTATGTTTGCAGGAAGAAGGGTAATACCTACAAAATCGGGTATTAACTAAATTTCATAGTAGATATTCGCGAATTTCAAAGATGAGATCTCTTATAGAAACTATGTATACTGACTAAAGTGTTGAAGACATTGAAAAAAAAGAGGTTGTGCTCTGACAGCAAAATCACTTACCTCGCCCCAAGCAAGGCATTTTACAAGTTTCGCCACAATTCCACAAATTGACGACGAAGATCCACAACAAATAGCAGGACAGATTGATAGTCTTGGTTGTCAACCGGTCTAACGCAGAAAGTAATGGCAACCTGCCGCGGCAAAATCTTCTGCCCAGTCAGTCATGACTCTTTCGAGACATTATCACCAAAGTGTGTATCATGTATGGCACTAATCTGACTGACTGAATATAATAGTTGGAAACATAATTAAAACTTCTTTCGGGCATAAAGTGGGGGAGCGATTTTCTATTGTTATGAAGTAATAAACTGATCCCCCACTAATTATACTTAATATAATAATGTAATACAATCTATCTCTTCTACCTCCAACTACGAGTTAAATGGAAGGACAAACTGGGTTCTGTAGCCTTGGTTGGCAACCAGTCTACCGCAGAAAGCAGTGGCAACCTGCCACGGGAACATCTTTATATATTGGGCATAAAGTAGGGGATCGGTTTTCTATTGTTATGAAGTAATAAACTGATCCCCCACTAATTATACTTAATATAATAATGTAACATAATCTATCTCTTCTCCTTCCAGTTATGGGCTAAGTAGCAGGACAGATTGTGTTCTATAGCTTTGGTTGACAACCAGTCTACCGCAGAAAGCAATGGCAACCTACTGCGGGAAAAATCTTCTGCCTAAAGACCTCCTATAGAAGGTAGCAGAAGAAAGTAACAAAAAAGGACTAGAAATAAACTGCACGAAAACCGAATGCATGGTCATCAGTAAAAAGGGCAGCCCAAAATGCCAAATACAGGTCGGGGATACCAGAATCAAGCAGGCAGAAAAATTTAAAGATCTGGGAAGCGTTGTAACAAAAGACGGAAAGTGCGACACAGAGATCCGAAGGCGAACTGGCATGGCGAAGGAAGCATTCCAGTTGAGTAAAGTATTAAGGAACAGGACAATTTCGCTAGAAACTAGGAAAGTGCTGCATTGCTGCGTGATGTCCGTTCTTCAATATGGCACTGAATGCTGGACAATACCATCAAAGATGAAGGAAAAACTTGAAGCAACTGAAATGTGGTTCTACAGAAGGATGCTGCGAATCTCATGGATCGAGCATGTGAGCAATGATGAGGTCTTGGAAATGATGGAAACAAAAAGGAAATTAATACTGAGCATCAGGAAGAGTCAGCTGAAGTTTCTGGTACGTGAGGAAAGAGGGCTTGGAGAATCTGATGCTAACAGGCCAGATAGAGGGAAAAAGAGACAGGGGAAAGCAACAGATAACATATTTGAAGGACCTAATCAGGTGGATGACAGAACGAGGAATGCACGGTGTAACAGGAGAAGGCGTGCTCAGCGCCACCAGCGACAGGGAAACGTGGAAAGCCATGATCGCCTACGTCCTGAAGGGACAGGGCACATAGAAGAATAAGTCAGTCATGGTTCGAAAGCGACATGATCGCCTAAAGCGTGTATCACGTATGGCACTGAAATGACTGAATATCCAGTGAGATTTGTCGCTTTTACACTATTGCCATGTTTTACTTCTTTTCAAGCTTTTCAGTTATTGTTAAAGAATTTTTCAGCAATTAACAGAATTCGGTGACTTTAAATAATTCACTATTTTTTATATTTTCAGATTGCCGGATATTTTGAGTTGATTTTTCCCATTCTACCTAAAGAAAGCCGACGGCTAATTCAGAACGGTGTACAGATGAAGCAAGCTCTTTCAGTCACGCCTACACAAGAATAAAACAAAACAAAAAAATACTTAGTCTAACACCAAATATGACAGGTCTTGCATGGGTGGCTGGGATAACTCTGTACTAGCTTTAGTTAGACATTGGTGTTCAAACAGATTAATAAAATATTTAAAAAATACGATTTTGAGTACTGATTTTCAAGGCAAGCAAGCAGCGCTTTCCCACTTACAAAATTGGCGCAGAACAGCCATCTTACAATTTGTTGGATTGAATAAATGTTAACTTAGAACAAATCAGTATATATATATATATATATATATATATATATATATATATATATATATAATAATAATAATAATAATAATAATAATAATAATAACTTCACCTGTTCAATAGATGAGGGTGGTTCACACTCCATCCTCATCTATTGAACAGGTGAAGAGACTCATCCCTTGTTCCCTGTTTAGGATGTGGTTTCCGGCTTTCTCTTTTCCAATCTTTTTACTCCTATGTAGGCCCCTGCACATCAGTGGCGTTACCGCCTTGCTCGGGGTGATATGATTAAAAAAAAAAATAAAATAAATTTCGAAGTTCAAAACCGTTGTATGATCATTTTTATGAAATCCCTAAGAGAGATTTCACGCATGAATGACAATTTATACTCAAAATAAAATGACATTACCGGCGGATGTTCAAAAATTTCAAAATATTTACGTCACAGAAAAAAAAAACGAATAGGTGGTATTAATGTCTATTTTTAGATTTAGACACCATTACATTTAGATTGAGTTGTAAGTGAAAATTTTAAAAATTTGCTTATGTCTAGCTCAAAAAAGGGAGAAAGGGGAGAAAGAAGTGTGTTTGAATGAGAAGAGGGCTAAAACAAAAGGGAAAGAAAAGGGAAAAAGAAAAGAAAAGAAAAGGAAGAAAAAGAAAGAAAAATTTCATAGTCGTAGAGATGCTAGGGTTGTGTTGACAAAACTAGCGTTTTTAAATGGATAAAGAAGACTTAGAAAAAATTGTTATACCGTTTAACCCGGATATAAGAGAATTTTCGGTCGGATAAAAATTCTCTCATAGTCGAGTTTATCTTATATCCGGGTTTGGTCTATTTTATATACATTATCACAGGCTCTAATTTGGGACCAGATAAAATATATCTTATATCAGGGTCTCTTATATCCGGGTTACACTTTATAATGATTTGCTTATATATATATATATATATATATATATATATATATATATACGAATATGAAAACGGAATGCCTTTTACGCTTGAACCAATTTCAATCCCTCTCCTTTCATTCAAAAGTAAAAAAATAAAAATGATTTCTTCAAAGAAAACAACAAAATAGACGCTAGAATCCCATGCAAGAGAAAAAGCAGTTATAATAATGGTTATTAAATTACCTTCGTCTGGCAAAGGACAACAATAGCAGAGCGTCTAATGAGGACAACTTTAGCCAAATACAATTCTTTTGTAACCTTGCTAAGGTTAACAAAATCACGTGGTATAATTATGTCAATTAGTATAATTACGCCTTCGAGCAATAGTGAATCAGACACTTATTCTTCTCCGACTCTACCCTCTTTAATCACTCTATACCCATATTTTTAAATATTTTGATATTAAATGCAGTATAATCTGCTATAAGGCCTCAATAAATGAGTTCCCATTGAGGATTAAAAAGTGATGAACAGCCAATGAGTAACCTTTTATAATTATCGCTCAACAAATGCCGCATTTTTTTTCTCTTCTGAAAAATGACAATCAATAAATATTCTTTTGAATTTCAAAATTCGTTATTGTCGTCGTTCTTACAGTTTTTTAGACGTGTATTTCTTCTTGCCTTTATCCTCGCATTCCAACACTATTTAGGCCGATACTGTAACACGTTTGCGGCTGGGACTCACCTTGCTATTTCCACCGAGTCGAAATATTCATAATTCTTTCGTGTTTGAAACTTGAAAAATTCAACTCAGACGATTTTTCCAAAGAATTGTCGCACAGTAGCTTTTATAATTATAATACGCGAAAGATTTTCCGTGAATATGAACGGATTTTATTAAAAATAAGCAGACACAATATTTGCAATTTACTTAATTTATTTATATATATATATATATATATATATATATATATATAAGATAATGATATAGAAATTTGTATTAATCAAGAACAATATTGATGGAACAATATTGATGGAAATAAATGTATGACAAAGTAGAAAATGTGTTCGTGTGACGCGTTTCATCCTTTCCGACATTCATCGGACTAAATTTGTTAATCGAACTGGACATGCGCACGAACGAGGAATGCTGGGTATTTTAAATTTTAATCTTTTTTTATATGCTGAACGCTCTCCTCAAAAAGGAAGAGGTTTGGAACAACAGTAATGTGGTTCTACAAAAGGATACTAAGAACATGAGCAACGAAGCTTTAGAGCAGGGGTCGACAACCTTTTGGAGAGTGAGGGCCAAAAAGCTATGGCTCAAGTATCATGAAGGAAAACAATGTTACTATCCGAATAAATTTTCTATGTGCTTGAAGAAAGCAAGGATTCAATATAATTTTATTGCATTTAAACAATATCACTTATTTTACTGGAAGAATAACAAAAAAAAAAAGAAAGAAAAATACAAAACATTTAACAAAAAAAACTTTATTTTACTGTAGGAATAAAACAAACTACTATCACAATCTACAAAAAAAGCAAATTCCTCGCTACAGACGAAATATAATTAGAAACGGTAAGTGATGTGGTTCTATAGAAGGATGCTGAGGATATCGTGGACTGAGCATACAAGCAACGACGAGGTGTTAGAAAGAATGGCAACAAAAAGGAAATTGATGCTGAGCATCAGGAAGAGACAACTGAAGTTCCTGGGACATGCAATGAGGAAAGAGAGCCTGGAGAACCTGATACTGACTGGACAGATAGAAGGAAGGAGAGACAGAGGAAGGCAGCGGATAACATATTTGCAGGGACTGATCAGGTGGAGGACGGAACGGGGGTTGCCAGGAGCAACAGGAGCAAACATACTAAGAGCCACAAGGGATAGGGAGACGTGGAGAGCCATGATCGCCTACGTCCTGAAGGGACAGGGCACATAGAAGAAGAAGAAGAAGAAGTGATTTAATGAGACACTTGTTTCGGCTTATTGTGCGATAACTTATCTACATCAGTTGAAATATTTGTTGATAACAAGCAAAACATCACCAAGGTGTTCGTCACACAATCTTGTTCTCAAACGACTTTTAATATATTTCATTTTGAAAAAAAAGTTGTTCACAAGCATATGTACTTCCAAATAATGACATCATCATTTTCGCATTAGCCATGATGTTTTTATATTTTCTGCTTGGCAATATATATTTCTTGTAGAAGTCATCAGTGGATTCGAAATTAAATTTTGATTTTAAAGATTCGTCGCACTGTAAGTCAATTAACTCCAACTGATATTCTTCTGCCACTTGCTCCACATCAGTTTCATAAGGATTAACAAATAACTCAAATAGAATTCAATCTATTCAGACTATCAACTGTCACTTTCGTTTGGTTTACCTATATTTATATCGTGTCCAGAGTAAGGTAGCGGACCGGACAAGATTCACTCGAGGGCCAGATGTAGCCCGTGAGCCGGGGATTGCCGACCGCTTTTTTAGAAGAAATGAAAACAAAAAGGATGTTTAGAGTTGGCGCCTAGAAGAGAGAGAGAGTTGAAATTTCTAGACATTCATGGGAAATGTTGAAGGCAAGAGAGACAGAGGAGAAGAATGCATTACCCACCAAGAAGATTTCAGTAAAGAGATGGCGTAGCAAGGTTTAGATGAGATAAAAGAAGACTAAGGACAGGAAATGGTAGAGAGCCATGATTGCCAACGTTTTAAAGGACACGGCACACATAGAAGACGAAGGGTGTCTAGTCCCTGTACTCAGCACAAAACCCTTGAGAAGAAACCAGTTTAAGCCGATAACCAAACCATGTGTCAGTTACAACGCGGTTACGTAGTATCAGTATTAAGAAAAAAATGAACTCTTTATATATATATATATATATATATATATATATATATATATTACGAAATTATAGGGGAAATTTAAGAAATTATCATTAACAGACATATTTATTTAGATTTAGTTGATAAAACATTATTTTTAATGTACAGTTTAATTATAGACAAAGCAGATTATCCACACAAATACGAGTATCCATTAAAAAATAATATTTTAAACAAGTATATACATATATATAGCCATCCGCAGACTATATATATATATATATATATATATATATATATATATATATATATATATATATATATATCATATGATATAATAAACAAAATACAAGGTAGGAAATGTGTCTCAATCTTAAATGTTTAACTTTTATTGAAGTTTCTTTAAAAATCGAGTTACAAATTATGCCATTCCACTATATATATATATATATATATATATATATATATATCACCAGATATAAATGTAGTGCTATTTTCGCTTCCAGCACGCACGCACATGTTCACCGTTGCTTTGAAAATCTTCCATGCAAACAAAATAGACGACTACTATTATCGTTCGTCCGCGAACTGCTTAATACACTCATACAATTGTCATCTTTGATAATGGCTGATGTAAGCCGAAATCTCAGAAAAGATTAAATAAAAGAAACATGTACCAATATTGTGATTTTCTTTCTTCTTTTAACGATAATGCTATCTGCATAAAATAACTCGACAAAACTTGTTTATATTATTTAATGAAACCTGCATCAATGAAATAATGCTGCCTAAATACACACACACACACACACACACACACACACACACACACACACTCATATATATATATATATATATATGAGTGTGTGTGTGTGTATCCTCTCTATTATAATAACATTGTTGTGCATCTATTCTTTTATATATGCGTCTGTATGTGTTTTTTCCTGTCACGCTCATGTAGAGAGAGAGACAATATCGAGGCAGCGTTGGCTCAGTTCATTCTCTTTATTACCAGCTATTAAACTTTACTACCAGTTATTAAATTTTACAACCAGTTATGAAAGCTCTTACCACGTGTTTGCTCCTTAAAAATGCCTTAATATTTTATTCGTTTTCAATAATTATGTTGTGGAGTAGTGAGTGATCTATATATATTTTCTCTTATTATAAAGGCCGTCGTATATATATTTGTATATATTTTGCCGTCATTTTTACACCAGGGGTACACTCATTTATATCTCTATATATATTTATTCGAAATCCGTTACGGATGTTTTTTTTTTAATGTAATTAACATTATTTTTAATGGCGGTATTTAAGTAGATGCTCTTTTTTTATATAATTAAACAGTATATTTATTTTTATAGTGCCTTTGAACATGTGAATACGGAATAAAAATGACTCTCTTTTCTACACTGTTTTCAAATTCACGAGCTAGTGTGAAAATGTATTTTTGACGAATAGAAAATGAGATTGGCTTAGGCTGAAGAAAAGACAAAGGCAAAGTTTCCCAAGCCTATGTGAAATTTATTCTGACCAAAAGAAAAAGGGAGCAACTTACAGACTAGGAAAAAGTAACAAGCCGATGTCAAATGTTTTTTTTTTTTTTATAAATGAAAGGAGAATAGAGCAAAGAACAGAGAAAGAACATGAGTCACAATGTAGCAGGAAAATTCGCATGCCGCCGTTTGGACACAACTGTCCCGGCGACTCGCATTTACTATCCTTTCATTTTCTCTCTCGTGCTGCTTTCTTTATCTGTCCTTCTTCCTCTACTCACCACCCACAAAAGAAAGGAACAAATACATTGCTACTATTTGTTGATACATACAGCGAAACATAGACTTTTCTTTTCTGCACAAATCACATTTCGCTAAAACAAACGAACTCTGAATTCTTTGAAGTCGTTACTATTCGTTCTTTTAGGACATTTTCAGAGTTTAATAATTTCATACATACAAATCGGATGTTATTCTGCTTGATAAATAAATTTTCACATATTTATACAAGCGAAACAATTTTATTCGTTCAACCTTCTGATAATTTTAAACTGTGAGGAATCCGGTTATGTTTGGCACAAGGCCAATTTGATAAACATAATCCAGGTCTACAAACACATTTTTCCGATTTTTCGAAATGTTCATATATGATCTGTTTCGTATCCTAATATAATCAAAGAAAATTTATTTACGAAATTTTCACGAAATCCGTTACAAAATTGGATTATCTCCGACATATTATTTATGAGTAGATGCTCTGTGTTTTATAATTAAAGAGTATATTTATTTATATCTACTGGACTATATATATATATATATATATAGCAATTGGAATAGATAGACTGAACTATCGCCCGGTTCACACTCCACCCACGTCTATTGAACAGGTGTAGAGGCTCATCCCTTGTTCGCTGTTTAGGACGTAGTTTCCGGCTTTCGCTTTTTCAATCTATTCACTCTTACGTAAACCTCTGCACACCAGTGGCCTTACCGCCTTGCTCGGGGTGATATATATATATATATATATATATATATATATATATATATATATATATATATATATATTGTAATTTTTTGTTTTTGTTTTTTGTTTTTGGAATATGCTTTTGCAATTGTTTACGAATTTTTGTTTTCTTTTTGCTCGTTTGAATTTAGTGTGTCTGTGTGAGCATCTTAGGTTTTCATGTTTTGTTGAGGAAAGGCTTGTATTTTTTTATGAATATTTCTTCCTGCACCATGAGTGTGTCATAATCTGCATTTTGTTAGATAGGCTTTACTCTGAATTCACATCCACTGCATTCCTGTAAGTGTTGGGAAACGTACAATTTTTCTGTTATTGACTAATCCAGTACGTTTCTTTTTAACCTTGGCCTGCCTAGCTCACGCGGGGCCACATTTTGCGTTTTTCCAGAACTCACTTACAATGATGTGCATTGTAATGCAGTGGATATTGGCTCAAAACGAGAAATCAGAGAGTCGAGTTCGAATTCTAGTTGAACTCGTTGCATTCACTTACCCGCAAATATCCTTGGGAAAGGTATTAATCTGTCGTTTCTCCCTCCAACTATGGGTTAATTAGCAAGACAGATTAGGTCCTTTATCCTTGGTTAGCAACCACTCTGCCACAAAAAGTAATGGCAACTAACTGCGGGAAAATCTTCTGCCCTGTCATATCTCGAAAGAGACATGACTGACTGGGCAGAAGATTTGCTTAAGCGTGTATCACTTATGGCACTTAACTGACTTAAAGTTATTTCAGGCGGTTATGCAAGAAGTTTCAACTATAATATATCCATTTTGGATAATTTTCACGTTCTAAGGAACGCTAGCAATTTGTCAACCGTTATATTTGAAGCAGAAAAAATGTACAGTAATTTTTAGCAACCCAGTTTTGCGGTTAATTTTTGTTATCATAACTCACACTCCTGAAGATGATCTCGGAAAGAGATTGAAAGTGCTTGGGTACCTTGACAAATGAATGATAATAACAACTGCCAACGTTACAGCTCATTTCTGGCATCTTTCAATTGTAATACGCAAAAGATTATCCGTGAGTATGAACGGATTTTATTTAAAATAAGCAGACACAATGTTTGCAATTTATTTGATCTGACATATATATATAGAATCAAACAAAAATTTCGATATTTAAATCCGTTGAATAGCCATGTCTACGAGGAAATCCTCGCTTCTTCAGCAACAGCGAAAGAAAAATTTTATTTGCTCAAATTCAATCGACATAAAAAAATTTTATACCGGTAGAGGTGAAAAATAAAAAAAAAATCATCCATCCACAGGAAAATAAAATGGGGTGAGATTAACAATTTTTGAATTTAAGGAAGTAAAAAGGGGAAAGCAGACAGATACCTATGTCTCATATTAGAAGATATACCCTTCCTCCATACCTGAGTCAAGAGTCTAAAAGTTAAATTTGGCCCTGTCAGAGGGATAGCAGTGTTAGGCGAAACGAAAGGAAAAAAGAAAAAAAAAGAAAAAAGGGGGACTGGGTGGTTGACTGGGAAGTATTTTTTAAAAAAATGATTCCCATAGAAACAAAAGAAAACTGCTACCATCTACCGGTATAAAATCTGTTATGCCATTTGAATTTGAGTAAATAAAATTTTCAGTTCGCCGTTGCCGAAGAAGCGAGGATTTCCTCGTAGAAATGGCTATTCAACGGATTTAAATATTGAAATTTTTGTTTTATATTTTATATTTGGCTCTGTAAATAGAATGTAATATTTGCATTGAGACCTCCACCTTGATCAATTTTAATACTAATGAAATTAATATAAATTAGTATCGGATTTTTGGGATTCTGATCATCCTTTTGTATATATATATATATATATATATATATATATATATATATATATATATATAAACAGACCGAGATAGATAGATAGATAGATAGATAGATAGATAATGAGCGGACTAAGATAAAAGAATAAACTAGTTTCCTACAATAACAAATAGAAAGAAAAGGAAAGGAAACGTGGAAATAGGAGATGGCGTGTGTTTCGATTCGAACCAAGGCAGGCGAGAACATGCCAAAGTGACTTAGTTTCTATTGCAATGCAAAGGTGGGGATATTGATATGGTGGCAGCAATGACAGAAATGGATGTGTGGAAGGAAGAGAGAGCGAGAGAAACAGACAGACAGAGAGTGAGAGGGAGAGATTGAGTAAAAGAGAGTGAGAGATAAAAAGAAGCAGAAGACGTAGAAGAAGAAAGAGGAGAGTCACAGAGATTAATGGAATAATACATTTTGTTTATATATGAATGGTTTTCTCACAGTTGACGCACTTCAAAGGACCACGAAGAGAACGATGATTGTCACGTACCAACTTGAGTCGAAATATCAGTTCAGGTTTCAAGGTCGATTGATCACTATGAATGCAGGTATATGGTTATTTAAGCTTGGACAAAGTCTGGCATAAGGCTATGATAAAGTAGCAACAAGAGAATTAACCAACGAGACAAGTCTGCTTACTTTTGTTATTTAACAAAAAGCATTTACTAGATCTACTGATAATAACTGGTCCCCTCTAAAATTATCGGGATTTTATAGTGAAGGAGTGTGACATTATTACTCGCGGTGATATTTTCTTTTGTTTGGTTTAATACAGCGGAGAGTTATGCTTTATTGTAATACGCGATGTGAGCTAATGTAAAAAAAAATTAATACCATCAAATACTTGTAAAATATGGGGAATAGAAAAATTGACTATTTTAATACTATTATGAACTTCTAAAATCCGGGGAATATAAAATCTAACTACTTTTGGGAAAAAATATTTTTTTTTCTTTCGTGTTCAAAGCGGATATTTTATGGTAAAGCTTGGTAAAGCTAAAAAATTTTAGTCGCCAAAACAAGTGTCAAAATTATTTTAATGGGGTCAGGCGGGGCTAAAGTCCCTCAACAGATTTTTCTGGGAAACAGAAATCTGTGGGAAATTGGAAAAATCGGAATACAATATGAGCTGGCGATATCTCATTCGTCGAGCTAAACACCTTCCACAAATCGAGTGGGCGGAAAACAATTTCATTGGCTGAAGGCTACGATTCGGCCAGATCCCCAGAGAGGATTGAAAATGGTTATAAAAATCCGGACGCGGCGAGAAAAATCAGTTTTTCGTTTGGAGCTGTTGACTAAAGAGTTAATGTCGAAAGAAGCCTGCCGCCGATTAACTTAAAGAGTTAATGTTGAATAATGCGCCTCCGATAGGAATCCCGAAAGAACGTTATTGTTTTAAAACTTATTTGGGAGAATTAAAATTTTTGATTGTTCTCGACAAAAAGCCCACACTGCGATGAAAACAATTTTTAAGAGTTAGTCGGGAGAGAGTCTCCAGACGACAGGGAAACCAACCCCACACCGCCGTCGCCATCACCGTCACATTAGCCGCCATTGACCGCCTCTGATTCAGCAAATCCCGTCAAGTTCTGACTAGAACCCGAAAGACCTTTATTATTTTTTTAACATCACCTAAAAGAAAAACGGACAGCTCTAATTTTAGATAATACGGAAAAGTCTTTAGTGAAAATTTGAAAAGCTCTGTCTACTTTAACGAAATTTAGAAAAGACATTTCTTTTTAAGGATTGGAAGCTCTGGTATTTTTAGTGAACTTTCTCTCTCCGTTGTAACCAGCATTCTAACAACTATATTGTCATTTTTGGCAACTGTATTATCTGCTCCTGTGAAAAAAAGAAAAATCTTCGTAGCTCTCCAGGCGTGTTCGACTTCGTTCATTTATTTTAGTAATTTTATTTTTGGTGCCGTATTTGTTTTTTGTTTTTTTTCTTTTTCTAACCACAAGTGTGCACCAGTGTCCAGACTGGCTCTAAAAGGCAACTATTAAAATTGCACGACACGACCTCTGGGATCAATTCACAACGTGGGACAGTGGCGCCTTGTTGCAAGAGACGTCCTGTAAACCAGCTTTTGTGACAACATCATCGGACGAGAACACCACGACCAGCAACAGCGACCAAACCAACCGGCCAGCCGGGTGGCAGTGTCACAATTGGGATCGTCACGACCGTCAACGAGAACAAGCGTCACATTAGACGGCTAGCAGGAGTAATCATTGTATTCGTTAGACTTTCTTCAAGCCACGGCATTTGTCAGAAGCGAAAAAATATTGATCTTTTTTATCATTTCAGAAAGGTGACAACTTGCATACAGCCAGGAAGTGAGTTCAGCAGATATACAAAAACAGAAAAGGGTGCAAGACAAGGCTGTGTCTACTCAACGGGTCTATTCAACCTGTACAACAAAACAGTTAGAAGAAAGCTAAAAAGCCTTACCAGGATTCGTGATTGGCGGCCACAGTCTCAACAGTTTAAGTAAGCAGACGACACAGTGCTAATAGCAGATTCGGAAAGAAAACTGCAGAACCTCCTACAGACGGTAGGAAAGGAAAGCGAGAAGAAAAGTTTGGCCAGCTTTGGCATACTTAAGTTTGCATTCTTGGGTTCTGCCAGTTCTAACCTTCATGGTTATATATATATATATATTAAGGAAATTAACGAAGATTAACGAAACTTCGTTATAAACAAACGTAATAATTCATGTAATAATAAAAATAATGTTCAAACAAATCATTTCAAATTGTCGGTTGTTTATAACCAAGTTTCGTTAATCTTCGTTAATTTCTGTAACATGTTTACATTTTTTTGACATTCCGATACATTTCAGAGCAGAGATGGTGATTACGATGAATTCGAAAATTGGGTTATAGGCTTAATTTGACTTCGTTTAGACTGATTGTCATTCGTGGTTGAGAGGTCTAAGATGCGCCAGATCACATGGTGGCTTCCCCTATGTGGATAGGGGTCGCAGGTTCGAACCCTGCCGAATGACACACGTTTTCTTAATAAAAAATTATCGTAAATGATCAGGCTGGTAGAAATAAATGTATAATACTGTCTGATTATAAACAGAATATCTACTTAAATACGAGTATCGATCAAAAATATTGTTCAGACATATCATTATATATATATATATTGAGCATTGTTTTAAAAAAATTAAATGCCAGGGAAGTTTGAGTTGAACTTACAGAATCTATCGTTTATCAATGTACTATTTCTTCTGATGAAAGCCATAGTAATAAAAGTAATTATGTAGGAAGTACTAAAAATTCGTTTAAACGAAGATTTTATCAGCATATTTCTTCCTGCAATAATAAGTACTGTAATCGAACATCGCTATCCAAATAGTTTGGTTCTTAAAGGAAACCAATAAAATTCTTACAATAAAATGGAAAATTAAAAAAACGAGAATATGTAAGTTTTTAAATGACCTATTCCCCTTGTGTCTATATAAAAAAATTATTAAATTTCTTAAAAATAAGGATTTATTAAATAAACGTAATGAAATTACTGTCATATGTAAACATTGCAAGCTGTTGACCTTCAGATATAGTTAATAATTCTTCATATAATCATATTGACTAACTTACATATATCCTTTACTTTATTTTGTATTAGGATATTGATAATATTAATTTAATGGATAGATATAAGTTACGAGTAGATGATGAATTGATAAAGAAATGTACTCTGAACCAGAAAAAAAAATATATAAAAATATTTTAATCATATCAAAAGTCTCTTTAAGACTGGTCTTTTTTTTTTTTATAAGAGCAGGGATGCATTTAACTTTAAGAGTATTTCTTCGTAACTAAAATGTATACATCTTGACAGAAGAAAACAGTCTAGCCGTAAAATTGAGTTTTTTCTTAGATGTGTATGAATACCCCACATCCCCTAAAATGTAACCTATATTTTAAATTTTCAATGTCGTACTTCATTCTGATTAGTTAAATTAAAAACACCCATATAATCTAAATTTTCTGTCTTCCCAACTCCATATAAACTCTTTAATAAGCAAACGTATTTTTCCAAATTTGAATTTTCATTTGTTTTAAAAAGATAATAATGCTAAACAAATAAAAATTCAAATTGTTGGCTAATGGCAGCTTCGTAAATTTCCGTATAATTTCGGTTGAATTTGTTTAAATTTCGATACAATCTGAGCAGATATTAATCATTCAATAAAATCTGGAGAATGACGAGATAAAGGTTGAATTAAACTTTAGTTAGCATGAAATCTTTCGTAAAGTCACGTCTGATCCGAAGACGGCATGACTCCGGTGTGTGAGTATGCAGGTTCGATTCCTACCGGAAGATAGATATTTTCCAAACGATTTCGCAAATGATTAAGGCCAGTGGAAATTATAATGTACTGTTTGACTATTACAGACTTTCGACTAAAAGACGAGTACTCATTGAAAAAATAAAAATGTTAAACAAATAAAAATTCATGTATATATATGTGTGTGTGTGTGTGTGTGTGTTGTAATATTTTTGTTATAATAAAAACATTTTACATCGCTACACAAAAGCTTTCCTGTTTCAGTATTATTAATTCTACTTCGTCTGGCGATGGTTGGTAACTGGTGATAGCAATTAATCTTATGGAAATTAAAAAACAATTCGTTAAACTTTTTCAGACAGTTAAAGGGGAACACAAGGGCATAATTAAGAAATTTCTTGTGGGTAAGTCTCGGTTAACCAATAAAAAGTTAAGTCTACGTTGGATGATGGTGATATGGCTAAAATAAAGGTGTCATTAGTGTTGCAGACTGAGGCGATCTCTTTATAGAAATATTTTCTTTTTTCCCCGGAAGTGTTTTAGGAGGGTTTTTTTAAAATAATTAGAACTGTGGATTATCTATAAAGGATGCTCATAATACTAAACATAGCCTTATTCAAGTTAAGTAAAACAAATAGAGTAATTATCAGTGGGCGGTGGGCAATTTTATATTAATGAAATAATAGCTATCTAATTGTGGTACGTAATTGTTTTTTAAATTTAAATTTTTAAATTGTTTCAAATTTAACTTTAAATTTTTAAATTGTTTTTTAAATTTAAATACCTAGAAAGAGTTCTAACAGAAGACGGAAAGTGTGACACTGAGATCCGAAGACGAACTGGCATGGCGAAGGATGCATTCCAGAAGTTGAGTAAAGTATTAAGAAATTAGACAATTTCTCTAGAAACAAAGAGGAGAGTACTGGATTGCTATGTGATGTCAGTTCTTCAATATGGCAGTGAATGTTTGACAATATCTTCGAAGATGAAGGAAAAACTTAAAGCATTTGAAATGTGGTTCTACAGAAGGATGCTGCGGATATAATGGAATGAGCATGTGAGCAATGACGAGGTTTTGGAAAGGATGGAGACAAAAAGGAAATTAATACTGGGCATCAGGAAGAGACAACTAAAGTTCCTAGGACATTCAATGAGGAAGGAAGGCTTGGAGAACCTGTTACTAAAAGGCCAGATAGAGGGAAAAAGAAACAAGGGAAAGCAACGGGTAAAATATTTGAAGGACCTGATCAGGTGGGTGACGGAACGAGGGTTGCATGGTGTAACAGGAGAAAGTGTGTTAAGATCCACCAGGGATAAGGAGATGTGGAAAGCCATGATCGCCTACGTCCTGAAAGGACATGGCACATTAAAGAATAATTGTTTTTTGTAACAGAATTTTTTAAGACTATACTTTAAGGTGAATGATAGTGTAGAAAGTTACTGTTAATTCGCTTCTTTGAATTAACGGAGTTTTTTGTCAGCAAACTTGATTATTTAAAGGCGGACAAACATAACCTCGCTGCTGATCTTGAGAAGGATCTCCACTCAGTTGTTGTCTTGGGTAAGAAGTGGCTCGTAAATTTCAATGCTTCTAAAATGAAACTCCTATCTGTCAGCCATCACAGGCAATCTCTCCTGTCACCTATAAGCATGGACCAAGCAAGTCTCCCTGGAAGCAATATTCTGCGCCTCCTCGGCCTTAGCTTATATTCCGATCTCAAGAGGAATCATTACATTGAATCAATAGCTAAATCCACTTCTAGGAAGGTTGAGTTACTGTGTCGGGCTAGGAAATTTTTTTTAGGCCTGAATCCATCTTGCACATATACAAATCAACCATCCGACCGTGCATGGAATACTGTTATCATATCTGGTCAGGCGCCTCCGTCTCAGTGTTCTCGACAAACTCCAAAGGAGAATCTGTGATGTGATTGGTCCCGACCTGGCAGTTCGACTCCAGTCACATTCTCACCGGCGGGATGTAGCATCTCTCTGTCTCTTCTACAAATATGTTTTGCTCTGACGAACCTAGGTCACTGGTGCCCCCACCACAAGAATTTACTCGTGCAACCAGACTGGCAACAAGGTCCCACCTTTTCAGGTGGGACGTTGTTGTTAGAGCAACCAAATGCAGGCGACAATTCTACTCCATCAGCTTCTTTTCTCGCGCTTCCCGCCTGTGGAACTCCCTTCCATTTACTTGCTTTCCTGGCTGCAACAACCTTCAGGAATTTAAATGCAAAGTCAATTCCCATCTCTTATCCACTTGACTCCAGTCCGTTCTACATCAACCCGTGTATCTTGTTCTTTTTTCTCTCTATATTCGCAACTGTCTTCACTTCTGGGTTCACATCCTTCTCTGCCCTTTCTCTTTCACCCGCTGTAGCTGGTTTGTCTTTCTCCTCAATCTCCTCCTGCCTAAAACCTTAACTCTCCTATGTAGACCCCTGCACATCAGTGACGGTACCGCCTTGTCTGTTTGGGGTGAAATGATTTTTTAAAAAAATACAGATCATAGCTCATGTAAAGATTTACAAGTTCTAGTTTGTTTTTTTTTTTATTATTATTTTCCATTTTACCGTAGGAGTTTTGTTGACTTCTTTTAAGTGCCAAAAGTATTTAGAAAGGATGTTCTATTTCTGACGCATTGTTGTTGAAAAATAATATATGTTGATACCATCTAGTCTTAAAAATTCCAGGTGCTACCGATATAAACATTTTTAACTGTTGTGTTTTCTGTAGTATGAATGTACATAAGTAAAAAATAGAGTCAATTAGAAACCTATTTTGTAATGAACACTCATTCCGATTTCTACAATTGCATGTGTTGGTATCATTATCTTTTTCTGTTTTTACTGAGGTTTTTCTACTGGTTTAAAATTTATTATTACACTTTTTGATAATCTTTCCAAGATCATCAATACAGGTATAGCTTAGTTTAAGTGTATTTTTATTAAAAAGGGAATTATTTCTTGGGAAGCGTTTCTCATTATACAGAGGAACTTTTACCCTAACTTAGTAATATTTAGTTAAAGGGGGGGTGGGGTGCTAAATGATTTTTCTGTTTCTGTTTTTATTCTTACTTTTTTTTAATCGTATCACCCCGAGCAAGGCGGTAACGCCACTGATGTGCAGGGGGCTGTGTAATAGTGAAAAGATTGGAAAAGAGAAAGCCGGAAACCACACCCTAAACAGGGAACAAGGGATGAGCCTCTTAACCTGTTCAATAGGCGTGGGTGGAGTGTGAATCGGGCGATAGATAGATATATCCACTCCAATTGAAAAAGAAAAAAACAAAGTGAGAAGATTGGAAAAGAGAAAGCCGGAAACCACATCCTAAACAGGGAACAAGGGATGAGCCTCTTAACCTGTTCAATAGGCGTGGGTGGAGTGTGAATCGGGCGATAGATAGATATATCCACTCCAATTGAAAAAAAAAAACAAAGTGAGAAGATTGGAAAAGAGAAAGCCGGAAACCACATCCTAAACAGGGAACAAGGGATGAGCCTCTTAACCTGTTCAATAGGCGTGGGTGGAGTGTGAATCGGGCGATAGATAGATATATCCACTCCAATTGAAAAAAAAAAACAAAGTGAGAAGATTGGAAAAGAGAAAGCCGGAAACCACATCCTAAACAGGGAACAAGGGATGAGCCTCTTAACCTGTTCAATAGGCGTGGCTGGAGTGTGAATCGGGCGATAGATAGATATATCCACTCCAATTGAAAAAAAAAACAAAGTGAGAAGATTGGAAAAGAGAAAGCCGGAAACCACATCCTAAACTGGGAACAAGGGATGAGCCTCTTAACCTGTTCAATAGACATGGGTGGAGTGTGAATCGAGCGATAGATAGATCTCAGAGTCTAACGGTCCCATCGTAATATCAAATTGGTCCCCAGACTTTGTCTTAATTCACTGTTGTGTGTTATGATAAGGATGGATACTTTTGAGTTTATAATGATGACCAGTTTCTTGTTAGAAAGACCAGAGTACAAAGTAAATAGGTCTCTGGAAATGGATGGGTAGTAATCCACAATATCGGACTGGATCGAAAAACAATTAGTTTTATTATTAATATTGCTAAACCAATTGATGTCATCTGTGATATTAATCCATTGAGCCAATCCAAGGCATTTTTTAATTTTTTTTATTAATTCTACCTGGGATAATTTTGCTAATTCTACCAATTTCTGGTGTGGTAGGGATGATAATCCTTGTAGGGAAATTAATCAGTGACATATGATTCTATAGTGCAGTGTTTACTAACTCTGTCGATGATTTTATGTTTGTCTTTGATATTTTTGCTAGTTTCATTAATTTTGTCAACTAAATTAACTATGTTATTGTCTACTTTACTATAATTTTTAATTAAGTTTTTTCTAATTAAAGTGTTGTAATCTTTATGAGTTTTTGTAAAAGTTTGCTGTTTTGTCTGATTTGGCTAAAACTTTTTCCGACGAGTTAATGTTCTTCACAACAAGTCGAGATTTTTTATAATCGTATCGCCCCAAGCATGGCATTTTACTGCCACTGTTGTGCAGGGGGTTACATAGGAGGAAAGTTATGTAAAAGAGTGACAGGTTATAAGCGATGTCAGGAAGTGGGTAAGAGAAGGATGAGAATACTGATGAGAGTGGAGTGGACGGAGAAAAAAGCATGAGAGAGAGGATGAAGGTTAGTAAGATAGGAGATGACTATTGACTTTACTCTTAAATTCTTGGAGATTGTATCTGTCGGGGAATCAAGTAAATGGAAGGGAATTCCACAGGCTGGAAGTGCGAGAACAGAGGCTGCAAGAGTAGAATTTACGTTTACATTTTATTGGTTTCACAGTAAAAATGTGGGACCTAGTTGCTAAACTTGTTGCTCGAGTAAATTCATAGATAGGGTACACCAGAGAGCTAAGTTCATCGGAGCAGAAACCGTGAAAGTATTTGTAGAAGAGACACAGGGAAGCCGGTGAGAAAGCGACTGTATCCTAGCTGCCAAGTCGGGATCGATCACATTACAGATTATCCGTTGGATTTTTTTCAAGGCTCCCTAGGTGGATAGTAGGAGCACCCAACCAGATATGGCAGCAGTATTCAATGCGGCTTACGGCATATCACGTTGAATACACCGGTTCTCGTTCGATCACCGAAGTTAAGCAACGTGAGCCTGGTCAGTACTTAGATGGGTGACCACTTGGGAATACCAGGCGTTGTAAGCGTTCAGTGACGGATGTGCGTTGTGGTGCAGTGGATATCGGCTTGGAAAGAGAAATCGGTGAGCCGAGTTCGAATTCCAGTTGAGTACCTTGCATTCACTTAAGTACTAGTATCCTTGGGAAAGGTATTAATCCGTCACTTCCCTTCAGTTATGGGTTAAATAATAGGATGGGGCCTGGAGGCAACCCATCTAGTGTTGGTGTCACAATAAAAACACCCTTGGTAGCCCTGGCGAAGCATCAGGTATTCAGCTATTTAACAAGATTATGAATTTCGCTACAAAACTGCGCCAGGGTTCCAAATGCACAGGGAATACTAGATTGGTGTAGTGAGTTTTATCTCGGCCAAGGCCGCAAGACGACGACGTATTCAATGCACAGGCAGATGGTAGATGTGTATAAGTGCATGATTGGTTCATGTCTATGTCGTTTTAGCTGAAGCTGGTCGTTTCGTATGCTGGGCTTGTCTATGAAAACAAACGGTATGTTTCAACATTTTTTGTAACTTCTAGCTTATCATATGCCATAATAATTTCATATTTTCTACAAGGTGCCAACCCCTCCGACGTTGCAGGGACAATGCATCAACTTCTTTTGTGTCACAACGTCATCACCTCACATCACTGACTCCCGTAACGCTCATTCGCGTTCTTCCAATTGTACATATATCATTCCCGTTTATTGGCAAAATCGACCTGAATCCGTTTTACAAATACAACAAAAACCAATCGCATTTTTTTAACTTGTGCGTCACGGCCACATCATAACAAAGCTTTCTGAATAAGCACTTGACCTTACCATTTTAAGATAACCACTAAAAAACCCGAGCAACGCCAGGCTATACTGCTAATATATATATATATATTGCACAATAAAGATGGAAGCTGATGATTGTTTGCCTAAAATAGGCCATACTTCCGATTTACCACGAAATAATGTGTCTGCCTTAATTTTTCTTATATTTGCTCTATATATATTTATATACATATATATTTAGAGCTCTCTTAGAGAGTTATCCTACCACTGTATGTACAGGATACTCCTTTGGATTGTTCTATATCTACACCGCGTGCTGATATATATATATATATATATATATGCTGCCAAAATACACACAATATATATATATATATATATATATATATATATATATATATATATATATATATATATATATTTCTCGTTTAGACGTTGTTTTAATAGATACTCATATTTGAGTAGATGCCCTGTATTTATTATTAAACAATATATTTATTTATTTACAGCTGCCGATCTGAATATTTGGAAAACCTTGTTAAAAATATGCGTCCTCCAGCAGGAGTGGAACTTGCGTTTCCTAAGGAAAGCCATTATTAGAGTTGACGTGTCTTCAAACACTCGGCCACGTCGTACCTCCTGATCAATAACAAAAAATAGGACATCTATTCAAATATGAGCATCCATTTAAAATAGCATTTAAACAAATGAATTGAAAATGCATCGGATTTGATCCATTTTTTAAAAATTGTCTTTGTTTCCGTTATGATATGAAACAAAGCGGATATGTTTATTTCGAGAATCAGAAAAAATGTGTGTTCAAGAGCACTATTCTAGATTTGTTTAATCAGGAGGTCTTACTTGGCCGAGTGGTCTAAGACACGTCAAATCTAATGACAGTTTTTGTAGGGACACAGATTCGAATCTTGCCTGAGAACGCATATTCTTCTAACAAGATTTTTCGAATATTCAGACCGGTAGATGTAAATAAATAAATAAATATACTGCTAAAACATAAAATGAAATAAAAACAGAGTATCGACTCAAATAAGAGTATCCATTACAAATAACATATATGTTAAAAATACGTCGGATTTAATCCATTTTGTAAAATATTCCTTTACATCACTATCCCCATTATCTTTTGTCCTGGGTATGACGGTAAACTGCATCCGGCAGCAAAGGCCTATGATTGGGAGGTTGTGAGGAGCATGGAACCACCTCTTAATTGCTGTACCCAGAGTGGTACCACCAGTTAGGGTCCCAGCTATGGGCAAATAGTTGACCTCTAAACTGGGGTCAAAACACTATGAAAGCACAAAAATACACTTTTATAGTAATATATACATAAAAATAGACTTTTGTAGAAAAATATAAATTTTTGAAGGAAAAATATTACCAACAATACATTTTTAAGTAATAAATATTTTTATCAGTAATTTTGAATACAGAATTAGAAATTTTCTAAAATAAAAATATTTAAAAAAGATTTTCATCAAAATCTGACTAAATCAACCTTCTCACTATACACAAACATTAAAAATATACCTTAAAACCCCACCTTTTTGGCATTAAATAACTCACAGAGGTTGATATGCCGTTAAACAAAACTCAAACTCAAAACCCGTTATGTTTTTCACTTGACTTGCTAGTCAGTCATATTTTATCTACTATTCCTTGGTTTCTAAACCTTTTCTTTTTTCACAGGCGTGTGTGAAGTCAAAAGGCGTTGCCGATTTGGTTGGGCGGTGAAGGGTTGAGGTGATTGTCGTACAGGAAATAGGGCAGACAAAGATCAGAATAGGGTTAAGCTTCATTTTATTTTAATTTTCTGTTGCCACGAGAGATGGGCACGCCAGCACGACTATTCGTTGGTTTATTTTTTATTTCATTTTTTTATTTCTTTGTTTTCTTTTGACTCCATGAGTCAAGGTATTTGTTTCGTTATTTTCTGAGAAGCGTTCGGTGTCTGGCGTTGCTGACTTTATTCTTTTCAGCCCGTTAACCATAACAACTATAACAAGAAAAGTAAACAAACAACAAAAAATATTTTTTTTTAAATTCAAATCTAGTAGGTTTGGTTGATTAGCAATTTCCTCTTTTTATTTTATTTATTTTATGACGGATAAGAAATTCCAATAAGTCTCCTGCCCTCTGGTAGAGAACTGTTAATAATGTTTTAAAAAGTTATTACCACTACTACTACTAATAATAATACTCCAACCACTAATGTACTCAACTGTCGTTTATTTTACGAGCTGTGAGATCAACCACCTTGGGTTCTGTTGTATGAAATGTTTCTTTTTGTTTCCAACACGTGTAAACCTGTTAAAGAAAATCATTAAGAGATAACCTATGACACTTGACTTTGTAACACTCATAAGACAATAATATCGTTCTAAACTTATACGTTTTTTTTTTTTTACTTTGAGTGACGACCACATGAGAAAGATGCACTTTTTTCGTAAGACACTTATCATCTAGCTTCAAATATCTGAAGAGACAGAGGGTATAATTGTCTGGAAACACCCCGAATAATAATAATAATAATAATAATAATAATAATAATAATAATAATAAAGTGTACCAGTGGTCAGTGACTTTTTTGAACAATGAGACACTGATTGATTCCACGTCAGAAAAAATGGTCTGAAAAGAATAAATACAGACAATTAGGACGTCCATAAGGTAAGTCTAGACTCTATTATTATGTCATTTTTCATCATAATGCAATTTCTGCTATGGTCGCACTACCTACCAAGTCTGCAGGAAGACCTAAGGTAGGTCGTGATGTGTTGTTATGGCTCCATTTCATGTTTTTCTCTCTCCCCTAACATCCCTAGCGTTACATGAGTGTGTGGGCTGTACTTAACAAGACAATCTTGTATATCTTTTAAGCTGGAATTTCCAGGGATTCTTTCAATGTGTTGTTTTGTTCCATTTTTTATCATTCCAAGTGCACCTACTATCACTGGTATGATTCTTGTTTGCAATTTCCACATTTTTTCTATTTCAATTTCCAGGTCTTTATATTTTGACAGTTTTTCAAATTCCTTGGTTGCTATGTTACAATTCACTGGACAAGCCATATCAGTTAATAAGCAAATTTTTTCTTTTTGGTTTTTAACAATAATGTCTGGCCTATTTGCTTCAATTTTTCTGTCTGTGTAGATGGTGTAATCCCATAGAATGGTGACATCTTCTATTTCTGTAATCGGTGCTGGCTGATGTTCATACCAGTGTTTGTTTACAGATTTTCCATAGTGTTTGCACATTGTCCAATGTAAATATTGCCCCACTCTATCGTGGCGATTTTTATATTCATTTGGGGCAAGTACAGAACAACCTGAGATTAGATGGTCTATTGTTTCTTGGTATTTATCACAGAACCTGAATTTTGGATCCACATTATTATGTATAATATTTGCCTGAAAGTTCCTAGTGAAAGGACTTTGGTCTTGCGCTGCAAGAATAAAGCCTTCAGTTTCAGACTTTAATCCAGATGCACGTAATCATCGATGAGTATTAACTTTATTAACATCGGGTTTATTAGCACGTTCTGGATATTGGCCATGCAGAGGTTCGTCTTGCCAGCATTGTTTCATCTGTTCAAGAGCTTTATCCTTGGCTTTCTTTTTCATATTTTTTGCTGCATTAGTTGATTCTTGGCTTCTGTTTTGCTTTTCTACAGAATCTACTAAATGTAAATCTTGTTTGTATTTACTGCCTTCTTTCATTATTGAATTTTTTTTTTCTGTTTTTATCTTGTTTTAAATTTCTTTTTATTTATGTTTTATGCACATTTCTTTCTGGGTCCCAACCAGAGACCTGAGGTCAGAAATGGCCTCATGACATTTTCACTGGTCATTTTGGGGAAAAACTAACCTCACATACATTTTACATTGATAAAACTCTTTATAATGTGTGATCTGTACTTGTGATTACAATTTTTTTGTATTTCTTTAAGACATGAGTTACCTATTATTATCATTATCATTGCCATCATCATCATCATTATTATAATTATTATGAGAAAAAGAAAGTAAGAGAACACAGAGACACTAATATTTATAATAATAATAATAATAAAATTAATAATAATGATTATTATTATTTTGATCATATTTCGATTTCTGCTATGGCCACACTACCTACCAAATCTGCGGAAAGACCTAAGGTAGGTAGTGGTGTGTTGTTATGGCAACATTTTATGCGTTTTTCTATCTCCCATAACATCCCTAGCATCACAAACAGCTCTCCTTAGTGTGTGGGCTGCGTTTATCAAGACATTTTTTTGTATTTCTCTTAAGTTGGGATTTCCAGGGATTTTTTCAATGTGTTGTTTTGTTCCTTTTTTCATAATTCCAAGTGCACCTACTATCATTGGCACTACACTTGTTTTCGATTTCCACATTTTTTTTTCTATTTCAACTCCCAGCTCTTAATATTATTATGTCATTTTTCATTATAAATCCATTTCTGCTATGGTTGCACTACCTACCAAGTCTGCAGGAAGACCTAAAGCAGGTCGTGGTGTGTTGTTATGGCTCCATTTCATGTTTTTTCATATCTCCCTAACATCCCTAGCGTTACAAAGTTCTCCTTAGTGTGTGGGCTGTACTTAACAAGACAAATTTTGGTATATCTCTTAAGCTGGGGTTTCCAGGGATTCTTTCAATGTGTTTTATTATTTTTTTTTTTTTAATTTTTTTTTTTTTTGTTGTATACTCATTTCCTTTCCGGGTCCCAACCAGAGACCTGAGGTCAGAAATGGCTTCATGACATTTTCACTGGTCATTTTTGAGAGAAACTTATGCTCACACTCATTGTACATAGATAAAGCTTTTCATGACATGTGAGCTGTACTTGTGATTACATTATTTTGTATTTTTTTAAACATGGACTACCAGGAATCCCTTCAATAAGTATGTCGGATCCTTTTCCAACTAATCCGATGGCCCCAACTACAACGGAAATTATTGATGTCCTCATGTACCACATTTGCTGAGATTTCCACATCAAGAAACTTGTGTTGTGATAGATTTTTGAAGATCTTCAAAGATACATTACAATCTGCAGGAATTGCCATGTCAACAAGAAAAAACACATTCTGTTCTTGTGGTCTTTGATCGCGATGTCTGGGGAATTAGATTTGATTGTTTTGTCTACCTTTTCGTAAAATCCCATAAAATTGTTACAGGTCCTATGTCACTAATTAGGTCTGGGGGATATTCATACCAGTTTCTTGCAGTTTCCTTCACTTAAAATTTGCATATTTTCCAGAGCAGATATTGGCTCACTCTATCATGTCAAGTTTTATATTCAGTGGGTTCTAATACTGTGCAGATTGGTCAATTATTATTATGATGATGATGATCTATTATTAGTAGTAGTAGTAGTCGTAATAGCAGCATTTCCTTGAATTTCTGTTGTGTACATATTTTACATAGATATAACTCTTCGTGATGTATGAGCTGAACTTGTGAATACAATATCTTGTACAGTATAAAATATCCGGATATAAGAGAAACCCGGATATAAGAGAGATTTTCTCTGGTAACAAATTAGAGCCTGTGGTAATGTATAAAAAATAAACCAAACCCGAATATGAGAGAAACCCTGTTATAAGAGAAGTTTTATTCGGTCCCTCTCTTATATCCTTTAAGGCAAGGGCTACCAAAACTCCTTTCAAGTAGTCTTTTGGAACCTTTTCAATCAATCCGAGGACCCCAAATACAACTGGAATTATTGATGTCCTTATGTTCTATATTATTCAGGTTTCCATTTCAAAGTCTTTGTACTATGATAGTTTTTTGAAGATCTTCAAAGATGCATTACAATCTGCAGGGATTGCCTTGTCAATAAGAAAAACACATTCTATCTTTATGGTCTTTGATCCCCAATGTCTAAGCGATTATCTTTAATAGTTTTGTCTATGTATATCGGAAAATCCCATAAAATTGTTACAGGTCCTATGTCACTAATTAGGTCTGGGGGATATTCATACCAGTTTCTTGTAGTTTCCTTCACGTAAAAGTTGCATATTTTCCAGAGCAGATATTGGCTCACTCTATCATGTCAAGTTTTATATTCAGTGGGTTCCAATACTGTGCAGATTGATAAAAATTGGTCAGTTATTATTATGATGAAGATCTATTATTATTATTATCAGTACTAGTAATAGTAGTAGCAGTATTTCCTTGGATTTCTGTTGTATACACATTTTTTAGAGTTCCAACCAGAGACCTAAGGTTAGAAATGGTTTCATGACATTTTCCACTGATTATTTTTATAAAAATAAAAACCTAAAATCACATACATTTTACATTGATAAAACTCTTTATAATGTGTGAGCTGTACTTTAACGGCATATCAACTAATTGTTGATTTGAGTTCAGCATATACATTTGCACAGAAATAATGCTATTTTGGATAAATTTGAAGGGGGATCCACATTTGGATCCACAATTATTCTTAGTAAATAGCCGTGCTTAGCAACATTGCACCCCCACCCCGCAGAATGCGCCTTGCGGCCCCTCGACCCTCAGAATGCAACTTGCCTACACCCCACCGATCATACTGAACCCACAATACTTTAAATTTTTAAACAAAACTTTGGTTCTTTAAACAAAATAACATTCTCTCGGAACGCAAATATTCCCTGATCACGAAAAAAACGGAAGAAATCGCGGAATTTGCGTTTTGAAGATAAGCATTACGAATATTTTCACAACTTTTAGCTACTCTTTGGTGATTTCATAGCCATTTCAGTTTCAGTCTTCTACAAGTTTTTCAAGGAATTTTCAAAAAATTTGAACCCAAATTTCAAAATTTCTTAAACGTTTTTTGACATGGTGGAAGTTTGAATATACATGTTATGTTCTTGTATGTATGTCGAAACAGATATCTATAATCTATTTCTCTCTCAAGTTCATTTTTTTAAAATTACAAATGATTTGCAGCCTCTTGCCCCCCCCACGCCGAAGGCTTCTATCAAAATTATATATATATATATATATATATATATATATATATATATATATACATATATATATATATATATAAAGAGAGAGATAGAGCGAAACGGGTTGGTAGATGTCTACTTCAACATACAAGTATGATGATAATTTTGCAGTTAATCCTAATAATTATTTTGTTAATTTTTTTCATTACAATAGATCTAGGGAGCCAAAAAGTCTTGCAGCTTCCCTGGGCCTTGCCCCCTCCGCAATTGTGGTGTCAGCAGGGGCTCTAAGCACAGCCCAGATGGTTACTACCTCCACCCAATAACTGTTAAGAAAATACAATTAACCTTCTACTCATAATGCACCATTGACCAGCATATATAAATCTTCTTCTATGTGCCTTGTCCTTTCAAGACGTAGGCAATCATGGCCTTCCACGTCTCCCTATTGCTGGTGGCTCTGAGCATGCTTTCTCCTGTAACACCACGCAACCCCCATTCAGTCATCCACCTGTTCAGGCCCTTTAAATATGTTATCTGCTGCTTCTCTCTGTCTCCTTTTCCCTCTATCTAGCCAGTTAGTATCAGGTTCTCCAAGCCCTCCTTCCTCATTGCATGCCCCAGGAACTGTAGCTGTCTCTTTCTGATGCTCAGTATTAATTTCCTTTTTGTTTCCCTCATTTCTAAGAACTCATCATTGCTTACATGCTCAGTCCACGATATCCACAGTATCCTTCTGTAGAATCACATTTCAGCTGCTTCAAGTTTTTCCTTCATCTTTGATGATATTGTCCAGCATTCACTGCCATATTGAAGCACAGACATCATATAGCAATCCAGTACTCTCTTTTTTGTTTCTAGCGAAATTTTCCTGTCTTAATACTTTACTCAGCTTCTAGAACGTGTCTTTTGCCATGCCAATTCACCTTCGGATCTCTGTGTCGCACTTTCTGTCTGTTGTTAGAACACTTCTCAGATATTTAAATTTTTGTACCTGCTTGATTTTAGTATCCACCACCTGTATTTGGCATTTTGGGCTGCTCTTTTTGGTGATGACCATGCATTCGGTTTTCTTGCATTTTATTTGTAATCCTTTTTTGTCACTCTCTTCAGTTAACTTCTGTAGGAGATCTTGTAGTTTCCTTTCCGTGTCTGCAATCAGTACTGTATCATCTGCGTATCTTATGTTGTTCAAATTGTGGCCTCCGATCACAAATCCTAGCATAACATCTAGGATCCTCAAAATAGTCTTGCTATAGTCGAACCAAAACACCAAAACATGAAACAGAGTGTTGCTGCTGAGTTTCGAACTCAATGTTCATTTATATTTTACACCTATTTTTCCTGTTTTATTTTCAGAATGAGAATGGTGATCATTATTCCGAAGACTAAATAAAAGTTTTTTTCCTATTATTATGGAGAACTCACATCCTTGTGACCGAAAATTGCGTAGAGCGTTGACAGATGTCGGGAAACTTGTGAGTAACATTTTAAATGATTTTTCGTAAGAATCATGATATCCTGCCATTGGTATTCAGTCAGTTAAGTGCCATACGTGATACACGCTTTGAGCGATCATGTCTCGAAAGAAACATGACTGACTGGGCTGAAGATTATCCCGCAGTAGGTTGCCATTGCTTTCTGCAGGAGACTGGTTCCCAGCCAAGGGTATAGAACCCAATCTGTTCTATTATTTAACCCATAACTGGAGGGAAGAGATTGATTAATACCTTTCCCAAGGGTATTTGCACATTAGTGAATGCAAGGAATTCAACTAGAATTTGAACCTGGCTCCCCAATTTGTTGTTCCGAGTCGATATCCACTGCACCACAACACACACTGGTATTATGTTGGTTAATTTTGCGACATGCCAGGTATGGTTGGGTTATTTAACATTGACTATAAGTCGTACAGGACAAAAACAAATCAACAGAAAGTAATCACTGGCCCAGTTCCCATCAGAGGCAGACATAGATCTGGCTTATACTAAAGGCAATATGCCAGTCATAGGCTACACTTTATCCTAGAGTAAAAGAGCTTGACATAATTTTGGTTTACACTTGAGTCAAACAGGTAAACATAGGTTTAGTTTTAGAGAAGACTCAAAAAGTTAGGTATAGGTTTGATTTACATTAGAGTCAAAAAATTAGAGAAAATTCTGATTTGCTCTCTTGTCAATAAAATAGATGTGGATCCGTATTCATTAGTAGAAACATGTATTATTTACACTCAAATCAGAAAGGTAACCATAAATCGGTTTACATTCAAGTCAAAAACGGTAGACAGAGTCAGAAGGTAGGCATTTAGACACATTTGGTTTACGCTCTAATCAAAAATTGTTGTCTTAAAACCAGTCTACACTTGAGTGAAAACAGTTGGCAAAATTCTATTTTGCACTCTAGTCAAAAAAGTACACATAGGTCTGGTTTACACATGTGTCAAAAATATAGAAATAAGTCCATTTTACATTCAGGTAAAAAAAGTAGATATATGTCCAGTTTACCCTCAAGTCAAAAATGTAGATACAGGCCCGTTTTACATTCAGGTCAAAAAAGTAGACATATTCCGATTTTTCCGTAAGTGAAAAAAAAAAAAATAGACATAGACCCATTTTACATTCAGGTCAAAAAGTAGACATATTCTGATTTACCTTAAAGTAAAAGAAAATAGACATAGGCCTGTTTTACGTTCATGTAAGCAAAGTAGAGTTAAGCCTGATTGTGTGAACTGAGTCTATGTCAACATTGTTGAGTCGAAAATGTAGTCTTAAGTGCATAAACATTTAATGCCATCTTACATTTCTACCAATTTCCAGTCAGCTCCTTCATAATGAAATACTTGTTTTGTCCAAAAATTCTATTCTATAGCCACAATAGATAAATTTAAAATTCTAAAATAACTACAGACCATTTTTGTGTTTTTTAAAAATCACCATCACAACAGAATACAGATTTTATTGCAGTTACAATAAGTTTATCTTTGGAATTGATCTCTAAAGATGATCTTAGAAAAGACTGAATGTAATTGGGTTAACAAAATCTATGGTACCTTCTTTGATGGATTTCATCTTAACATCAAGAAACTGATTAGACTAGAAAGGATCAGTATAAATATAAGTAGACACAATATTTCTATATTATTCAATGAAATATATATATATATATATATATATATATATACACGAAAAAAATCGCAAGATCGCCAAGACCTACCGCGGTTTCGCACAACGGCTCGTCAGGCCCTGACGAGCCGTTGTGCGAACCGCGGCGCATTGGCGATCTTGCGATTTTTTTCGTGTGTTTTTGCTCTGCGTAACTGCCTTTTTGTTAACACTTTTTGGTTAGTTTAGTATCGAGCACTTTTCTTTCCTAGTGGTTCGTTCCGTTCGAGGGTTTTTTTCTTTACTGTGAAGAACCGTATGCATTGTCGGTCCTACGCAGTTTTCTTCTTTTTTTTTTCCTCTCTTTGTCCAAAGCTCTATAGCCGAGGACGATAACGGAGTTAGATTCTGCTGTTTATTCATAGTCTTTAAAAGTTTCTTGTGTAACATTTTAAGATTAGAATACGTACAGAGTCGGTTTTATTATTATATATATATATATATATATATATATATATATATATATATATATATATATAAGCATGCGGTGTAGATATAGAAGAATCCAAAGGAGTATCCTGTACATACAGTGGTAGGATAACTTTCTAAGAGAGCTTTAAATATATATGAATATAAATACATATAGAGCAAATATAAGAAAAAATTTTAGGCAGACATGTTATTTCATGGTAAATCGAAGGTGTAGGCCTATTTCAGACGAACCATCATCAGCTTCCGTCTTTATTGTACAGAAGATTTTCTGTACAATAAAGATGGAAGCAGATGATGGTTCGCTGGAAATAGGCCTATACTTCCAATTTACTCTGAAATAATGTGTCTGCCTAAATTTTTTCTTTTATATATATATCTCCCAAAATCGCAAAACTTAACATTTAAAAGAAATTTATAAAATGAAAAACCTTTCTTAAAGCTTTATTGTAGTTTTAACTTCAAGTTAATAGACTAAATTTATTTTTTCCAATAAGTAAAATACTTTTTCTGTATTTTAAAACAAATTTACTTAGATTGGAATGAGTCTTTTAAAACACTAAAAATGGCTGATTTTAGCTATATTTACAAATCATTCAGCACAATGTAATTCTCTTTATTAAAATCTTGCAAAAATAAAACATACTTTTCTGGAACTTTAAGAAAAATTAACGGATTTAAGGTTTAATCTGATTTGAGACAAATATTTATTACCTACTTTTAGTTTAAAATATCACAAAAAGCTTTATTGATACGGAGGTAGATGATTTTAAGAGGTATTGATAACTATCTCAGCAGGCTTATGTTTTGAAATTTTTTTCTATGGTAGACATATATGTAAAAATTACTTTGTGAATATAACTTGAGTGCTTTTTTTATATAATTTGCCAAATATCCTGTAATATTAAAAATTTAGGAAAACATTCTAAGTAATTTAATATTTTATCGAATTTTAGTTACTTTCAATGTACTATAGTTACCACTTTTATTCACCGATAATGTTGTGTATGGACATCCATATTTACAAAAATCAGCGCATTTAGACATGCACAAAAAATCTTAATTGTTTTCAAAATACTTGATTGGAGGAGGATTATTGAATTGTACAAAGCTTTTCAGTCAATCAGCCATCAAAGCTGCAACACCAGCTTCTGGCATTGATCCTGCTTTCCGGCAGTCAATCCTGTTTAAGGATTCTGCTTCTGTAACCTCTCGGTACGGTCTCGCATCCGCGACAACCTTAACTCGACTCGGCCCTGTTTAAGGACTCTGCCTCTCATCAAGTGCCATCCACTGATACGAGCTCGCTTCAACACTCGCCACATCAACCTGAGCCCAAAGAGGGACACGTCCCAACTAGCCAGGCGCTTCTTCCAGCATCTTCAGCCAACCAGCTACAGCTACGAACGCCCCATTTGGACTCGGCACTGGACTCGGCCCAATGCCCGCCGCACCAACTCCATAGAGGCAGCTACCCATCCAAACCAGGAACCTACCCATACAACAACTTGTACCAACTTACATAAATAAACATTAATGTTGTTATTGTGTTGTATATCGACAAACAACAAACACAGAAATGCATATATATAAAAATATAAGTTGTATTTTTTATTAATGACGATGAACCGTGTAGCCTAGGGAACAGAGAGTGTTGAGAGAGCGCGCTTCTAAGGGTTGACGGGAGTGTAGTCTGATCTGTTGTGTCTCTCTCTCTACTGCTACTCTGGTCTGTCTGTCTGGTGAATCCGTGCGCCGAGGTCTTTTTATAATCTCCAGTACCGGAACTTTTTCTTCCGGTTTTTTGCCTCGCCCACGCACGCCCACGTAATTCTCAGAGACACCTGTTCTGTTTGCCTCTGTAGCCATTTCCGCTACTGCCGGAAATAAGGTCAAACAAACATCCGTTCCTTTCAACGACCGGAAACAACCCCGCTTGCATCAGCCTTCTTCGGGTGGGGCCAGATTGTTATATTACAATTGTTCATACCTCTGCCTTTGTCTCCTCATTGTCTTGGCTGTTCACACTTATCGAAATTTAACCTTGCAGGGTCGACTTCCTCCAACACACCTGCAACATAGTTTTTACTATCACTTGACCCCTACAAATTAATAAAGAATTTTCAAAGATTTAAAACTTTATAAAACATTCTAATTCACTTCTTTTTTTTTTAAAGGAAAAAAAATTCTTGTAAAAATTCATTATTCATAAAAATCTTTTTTTCTTATGACAATAGTGATCATAACATATTTTATTCATGAAAGCAATTAAAAGCTTTTATTTTGATTTTGTGATTCGGAACTGATTTTCAGTAACTAGAAGTTCAGCTTTACAAAAACTTGTTGATTTAAATTTACCAAGGATGTGTGCTTATGACTAATATGAACATTAAGCCATGTTAGATTGAGATATATTTCCTACTTGTTCTTCTTTCTTTATTTTCTCGGATTGCGATCCATATATTCAGCACACACACACACACACACACACACACACACACATATATATATATATATATATATATATATATAAAATTGTCTGCATACAGGCCTGTTTCGCTGTATCACAGCTCATCAGTGCAGCTTGATAAACTGTTTGCTTTAAGCTGGGATTGAAACTCAACTGATTTTTCATCAGTCGGAGATCATACCCCTAAACTATCGGCACACAGCAGAGAAAGGCAGACTTCATAGCATGTTATTTACAGAAAGTAAACAACTGCCAACAGCAAAGAACATTCAATTCGGTAGCCAAAGAACATCACCCCAAGCAAGGCAAAAACGCCACTGATGCGCAGGGGGCTACGTAAGAGTGAAAAGATTGGAAAAGAGAAAGCCGGAAACCACAACCTAAACAGGAAACAAGGAATGAGCCTCTTCACCTGTTCAATAGACGTGGGTGGAGTGTGAACCGGGCGATAGTTTAGTTTATCTACTCCAATTGAAAAAAAAAATAATAAAATAAAAAAAAGAGTGAAAAGATTGGAAAAGAGAAAAACTGGAAACCGCATCCTAAACAGGAAACAAGGGATGAGCCTCTTCACCTGTTCAATAGACATGGGTGGAGTGTGAACCGGGCGATAGTGTGTAAAGTCGTAAGTGGCTACTGTTAAATAAAATCTACATTCCTCTACAGTGCTCTATCGACAGGTGAGAGCATAAATAATGATCCGTATACAGGCCAGTTTTGCTGTATCACAGCTCATCAGTATGGCTAGATAAACTGTTTGATTCAAGATGGAATTGAAACTCGACTGATTTTTCATTCTAAGAAGTTACATTCTTATGTAATAAGTATGGCATTCTTTAGATTAAAGTTGTAATGTATTTCTATGTATAACTAATGCATTTGATAAATTGTGTATAAGATTCCTTTTACATTTTTTTAAAACCTCTGCAAGTTTCCCCAATGTATTATGAGGAACAGTTTTATCAATTTATTTCATATATAACTGCTTCAGAATTATTATTGTTATGTCTATTTTTGTTTCTGATTATATATGTAATAGTTTTGGATGTAGTTGTAATTATTTTGATGTTTAGATTGTTTAAATTGTTTTGAATAGTTGCTGTTACGAAGTTTGTAGGTAATATTTTGTGGTGTAATGATCAGCAAGCTTGTCTCGTTAGGAAAGTAACGGCTGGGCAGAGAGTTATGTACTTTCAACCTTGTGCCACATCAAAGCTACGTTGAGAAATTATCTGGTCTGGTGCTCCTACCATATATCTCAAGATTCTTCGGAAAACTGAAAGTGTCTACAATGTAATCGATTCTGGTATCTCGGATTCAGTTGAAGTGTAGGGAGCTGGTTAATGTTTCTTTTGTTTGGCCTTGTGTCAGACTTAGCCAAACTCCCTTACAAGTTTTATGCAGAGTTATAATCATCAGAAGATTTTCATCATCAGAAGGTTAGTTGTCAGTTGGAATGTGTGGATTAGTGTAGAAGAATAAAATAATAAAATATACATTTTGAATGTTAAAATAGAAATTTATTTAAAGGAGGAATAACAAGAATTCGTTGAAATTAATGTTCAATGAGAAAGTTAAGATATCAAGAGTTCGTTCAAAATGTTCGTAGTAGTAATTGTTGAAATAGATAAGGAGAAAGAGAAAGAGGACAAGGTGCGACCTGACCTTATCTCCGGGCTGCCGTTACATTTTAGATGTATGTCAGCAAACTGCCTCCCCTGACTGACTGCCGTAACCGGTTACAAACCATCCTTAAATATTCAATCCAGTCATGTGGGGTGGCTCCAGAATGATTTTTTCTTTAGCTATGGGAAAACCGTTTCTCTGACGTATTTTGAATTTTGCGATTGATGATCAATCAGGATCGAGAGTCCCGCTACACAGTCACTTTCTCATTAATGTGATGTGGTTTCCCTCTGTCTTTTCAATAAATATTTTCATGGCAACTGTTTTGACAAGTTTTCCTACTTGGTGCCACGACTGCATGAATTTAAGCATGATTAGCAACTAGGTCTCGTCGTTTTACTGTTTTTGGTAGATGCAATCGTCACTTCTATTTGAATAGCTTTTTTGCCCACAAATTTTCACTTGTGGAACTCCCTTCCAATTCTTTGCCTCATTTGAATTTATTTAACCCGTATCTGCCATTTTGTTCTACAGCCTTCCGCCGTGTCCATGCAGCTTCATGATTCTTTCCTTTCAGAATTTGGCATCTGTTTAGGTGATGAACTCATCTGAGAAGTTTTTACAGACTTCCGAAAACTGTAGTTTTTTCCCCTTCTTTTCTCGCTCTTCTCATCCATGGAACTCACTTCCTTTCTGATTTCTTGCTTTCCTGTTGAATACAATCTTCAAAAATTAAAAGTAACTTTGTTAAAATGGAACATCCTATCACCCCAACAGTTGATTCGTCAAAGAGATTAAGAAGTATCGAAGTAAGGAAGTACGAGACGATTTGACTTCGCTCCCATTCCATCTTGATTTACCATTTTATGAACTCTCTGTTACTTGTACTTTTCTGTACAATAAACTCTGTTATTTGTTTACCCCTTATGTGTTGTGTAAATCTTTCCACTCGGAATTTACCGTGTTGTTTATATCGTTCCCGCAATATAACAGTGGCGATCAAGATGATATCTTGGTACATAGAAACCGTTAAAAATTGATGAAGAAGTACCGATGGAAGTGTTATACGCCACTTTCCAGATTTAACCCCTCATTAATAGTGAAGCACCAGTGGAGGTAATTAAGTACCAGTGGAGGTAATTAAGTACCAGTGGAGGTAATTAAGTACCAGTGGAGGTAATTAAGTACCAGTGGAGGTAACATCGACTTCAAAAATTACTGATTCTCCAAAATCTGAAGTTGTACCAACTCGAAATGTAAGGACAAAAAATGATAGGAAGAGGAAAAGGATTATCTGCCTATGTCCAAACCCAAAGAGAAAAAAATATTAAAAAAACAAAATTCTAGGGAAGAATTTAGCTCAGGGAAAGGTGTCATAATGGAACATCCTATAACCCCCGACAGTTGATTTGCCAAAGAGATTAAGAAGTATTGAAGTTAGGAAGTATGAGAAGATTCAACTTCCGCTCCCATTCTGTCTTGACTTACC
Organism: Ascarosepion bandense; assembly: GCA_037127315.1. Lineage (NCBI taxonomy): Eukaryota > Metazoa > Mollusca > Cephalopoda > Sepiida > Sepiidae > Ascarosepion > Ascarosepion bandense. The sequence continues at coordinate 561,365 of JBBBDQ010000655.1, forward strand.
ATTTTATTGAACTTTCTGTTAATTGTACTTTACCGTACAATAAACTCTGTTATTTGTTTACCCTTTATGTGTTGAGTAAATCCTTCCGCTCGGAATTGACCTTGTTGTTGATATTGTTTCCGCCATATAACAACTTTTAATGCCTCAGTTTGTACTCAGAAGTGGAACGACTACATCGAATCTATGGCTGCATTTACCGCTAGGAAGATTGAGTTATTGTGTCACTAAGGCAAATGAGGTTACAGGGAGAGAAAGAACTGAGTCCAGAGGTTGACAAAGAAAGATGGATACGATTCAAGGAGATGAAAAATGGCAATTGATGCCAGCAGGGCCCTACAAAGCATATTCTGCGTTGGTGTAACATTCAATCAGGGCCGTGCATCAAAGACGGTCTCTCTACATAGTTGATCATGTTGCTGGGCGACTAACAGGTCTCGCTAGACGTCCAGAATAGTAGATCACTCGCAGGTACTTATTTTGAAACGCCAGCTACGTCCTAATCACAAGGGTAGATAGGTCTGCTTGTCACTCCGTGCACCTTCTTTCCCAGTCTTTTGAAAAAGAATAGAGGTTTTTGTTTCTTACTTATGCCTGGGCTTCCTTCTAAAGTCTACTTCAGCCCTACACTTTTGTTATAATGGAACATCCTATCACCCCCAACAGAGATTAAGATGAAGGAAGGACAAGACGATTCGACTTCTGCTCCCATTCTGTCTTTGACTTACCATTCTGTTGGACTCTCTGCTAATTGTACTTTTCCGTACAATAAACTCTGTTATTTGTTTACCCCTTATGTGTTGTGTAAATATTTCCACTCGGAATTTACCTTGTTATTTATATCGTTCCCGTGATATAACAAACTTCAATTGCCATCTTCTGTCTTCCTGAAATGTGTTCCTTTATTTTCTATGCTTCTCATTGTCTCTTAACCCCTGTGACCTTCTGTGTCTTAGTGGAATTATCACTTTGCTTGGGGTGAAATGATTAAAAGAAAAGAATTTGTTTATTTTGATATTCAAGTTGGTCTTAATCCATGTAGCTATGCAAGCCAAAAAAGTTGATGAATGATTGTCTGTCTGACATGTATATATATGATCCTTACCTGCCTATGTTTGTCTTTCACAGATATATGTGGTACATTTGCTTGCTTTCTTCTTTTTTTGTTTTTCTTCTTTCTCGTCTTAATCTTTGAATACTTCTCTTTGCATGCCTTTCTTTTTTGTTTGACTCTCTCTCTCTCTCTCTCTCTCTCTCTCTCTCTCTCTCTCTCTCTCTCTCTCTTTTTCTTTCTCTCTTTTTCTCTCTCTCTTTCTCCCTCTTTTTCTCTCTCTCTTTATCTTTCTTTCTTTCTCTTTCTCTCTCGTTCTTTCTCTCTCTCTCTTTCTTTCTTTTTCTCTCTCTCTCTTTCTCTCTCTTTATCTCTCTCTTTCTCTCTCTTTTCTCTCTCTCTTTATCTTTATTTCTTTCTTTCTCTCTCTTTCTCTTTCTTTCTTTCTCTCTCTCTTTCTCTCTCTTTCTTTCATTCTCATACACATCTTTTTTCCACTTTTTTTAATTTGACATTTTCTAACTCCCTATCATTAACCCGTCTCTGTTCATTCTTTTATTCTCCACCCCTCACCCTTCATCTACTCCAGAATGCCTCTTCAAGCACCATGACCCCCATCAGTTTTCTTATACAGGTCTTCCTCTCTCTGTCACCTTCGTAACACTTCCTGTCCAGCCTCTATTTACATTAGTCACGTGACCCTCTCCCTCTGTCCATCTAATCTGCTTTTTACTCTAAATCCTTGCTTCACTTTTTCTTGACGAACAACTTCCAGTGGGTGTGTCCGCTGGTGCACTGCAGGAAATAACTCAAAATTTGAAAGATGGATATTTTCAAATCCATAATTAGATTTTTTTTTGTTTAATAAGAGAATGTAAGTATTTTTGCTTTTTAAATCAATACTTCTTTAATTTATGCATGGAAAGACTATATACAGGGTCAGTCAGTTAAGTGCCATATGTGATAGACGCTTGGGTGATCATGTCTCGAAAGAGACATGACTATCCTGCAGTAGGTTGCCATTACTTTCTGTGGTAGACTGGTTGTCAACCAAGGCTATAGAACACAATCTGTCCTGCTACTTAGCCCATAACTGGAGGGAGAAGAGATAGATTATATTACATTATTATATTAAGTATAATTAGTGGGGGATCAGTTTATTACTTCATAACAATAGAACACCGATCCCCCACTTTATGACCAGTAAAAGCCTTAATCATGATTCCAACTATTATATTTAGTCAGTCAGTTGAGTGCCATACATGAAACACGCTTGGGCGACCATGTCTCGAAAGAGACACGACTGACTGGGCATATGGTTATCCCACAGTAGGTTGCCATTGCTTTCTGCAGTAGACTGGTTTCCAGCCAAGGCTACAGAACCCAATCTGTTTTGTTATTTAACCCATAACTGGAGGGAAGAGATGGATTAATACCTTTCCCAAGGGTATTTGCACGTAAGTGAATGCAAGGAATTTGACTGGATTTTGAACTCGGCTTCCCAATTTCTCGTTCCGAGCCGATATCCACTGCACCACGACGCACATCCCGGTAAATGGTTGTTATTTTATATTTTTAATTTTGTGCATACACGTTGTTTGTTCTTGATTTTGTCGACTGCACAGTATAGAAGAGTCAGTTGGGTACCGTCTGTGAGCAAAAAAAAAAGAACCATGACACAATTTGCACTGCCAAAAACCTGGGGACAGTGAAAAGGATTTGGAAAGAGTCTAATGCTGATTACGAAGGTGTTTCGGGTGATCACTAGTGATGGCGATGTTATGCCTCTATTCATCTTCCCACAGGGCCTCAAACTCAACACAGAGAATAACATCAAGTGCCATGGGGAAATATTGCATCCCTGGGTCAAGAGGGTGGCTGCTGGAAGACCCTATGTCTGGCAACAGGACTCTGCACCATGCCTCACAAGGAGGAGAACCCAGTTATGGCTATCAGACGAATTTTATAACTTCATCACCCCTTACTTCTGGCTACCTAACTCCCAGACTGCAATTTCCTTGAGTATTATGTGGAGAGAGGGAAATTAAGCAAAAAGTCAACAAAACCTCTTGCAATACCAAAAATGTACTGAAGGCAAGGATTATGGCAGCATGCATCAACTTAAACAAGGAGACCGTCCAGAAGAATTGCAAGAGATTCTGAAGTCGGCAATGATGATTTTATTGAATAAATTTACTCTTTAGTATTTCAAAATATTTCCGCGTAATTTTGTGAAATGAATCTGTTAAAATGAAATTTCAGTGTTATTTTCAGCTTTGCCTAATTTAGATGCCAATTCACTCATTGCACAATGTATAACTCCACAACAATATATATATATTTTTTTTTTCCATTTTTAAACGAGTTATTTCACGACACAGGTTTCTACCATGAGTGGTGTCTTCAGGCGATTTTTAATAACTGATTTTACCTTTTACCGTTTTTCATTTTTAAGAATGCTCTTGTAATGGTGTTTTATTTGAACGTTCAAGTGGCAGGGAATTTATGAACACGCAATTTTTTAATTATGGCTTTTTCATGCATGGTTTTATGAACCTAAGAGGTATTTCTTAGTGTGGGTGCATTTCGTCATAATTTCTGTTCTTTCATTTAACAGTTTGTCTTATAAAATACATATATATATATCTTTCATTTAACAGTTCGTCTTATATATATATAATATACATACTTTTTTTTTCTTTTTTCTACAGCGGTAACACAACTGAATTTCATGTACAATTCATTCATCAGGTGTAGAGTTAAGTCTTAATTCACTATCTGAATATTACGTTGTCCTAATGGTGAGGAATAAATGTATATATATATATATATATATATTAGCAATAGTCATCTGCAGACAGATCTGTTTCGCTGTATCACAGCTCATCAGTACTGTTAGACATCCGATTGCTTTTAGCCAAAATTGAAACCCGACTAAATTGACATCAGTTGGCGATTCTACCTCTGAGCTATGGGCAGACCTTTAGCAAGTGGTATACCATGTAAACATATGCCAGTATCTAAGAGTGTTCTAATTCATTAATGAATAATTTAGATGCTAGAGTAGCCAATGTTTTTTCAAAGTCTACCATTCTTCCAGAGTGCTATGTTTCTGTTCTAAAAGGCATGCTTATTTTGGTCAGTCTATAACTTTTCCAAAAATTAAAATTATAACAATATCATAATTAAGTAATATAATAAATATATATAAATGTTAAAACATACATTAAAGTATTATATATTTCTATCAATATAGTCCGGCGTTGCTCGGGTGTAATGAAAGCTTTAAAACTAATCCATGGTCCTGGAGCTCAGACTCTTTGGACATTGGCATGAAAGACTTAAAAGCAATAGTTATTTCCAGTTAAAGCGAAAACGTAGACTGAAAGAAAAATGGATGTAAGTCAAAATTTTGATTTCCTGGTATCGATATCAAATAAGTTTTTTCCGTCGTAAACTTAATTTTGAAGGCTAAATATGTCCTCTGAGTAAATGGTATCATGGCTGAGACTAAGAACTACAATTGTACCTCCTTAGAGCCAAACTCGAAGCAAAAACTAAAATAAAATACAGAGATATAGGCAGATAAACAGACACACATGCAAACATCTTGCCTTTTATATATATATATATATATATTATCGATTTTCTGCACTATTGTAAGAACTGCAACCTTGAAACTTCTGAATATCGTTTCTTATGTCTTTGCCTATGAGTGTATCAAATTTGATTAAAATCGGACCACTCTTTCTATAACCCGATTTTTTGATTATCACTATTTATCGGAGGTAACTCGACACAAAACCTAGCTAAGAACACTCGCAGACACTTACAGTAGAACTGTGTAAATTTTCAAGAAAATTGGTTCAGCCATTTTGGAGTCTATAGGTAACGGACACACACACACACACACACACACACACACATACACACGCACAGACAAAGTTCCATTTATAAATAAGTTTAGATAATAGCAATTATATAAAGTTACAATATTACAACTAAGCAATATAAATAGCATACAATAATATATACTAATGCATAATAAATGGGAAAAAAATTTAATAATAAATATGAATAAAAAAAATAATAATATACAAAAAAAATATAATAATCTATATATATAAAAATGGATATGTCTGTCTGTGTGTGTGTTTGTGTGTCTTCATTCTAGCGAACCATATTTCTTCGAAACCTTAGGTCCAATTTCAACCTAAATTGGGTCACTTGTCGATCATGACATGAACCTTTAATGTACACAAAAACAATTTTCAAATCGATTTACAGAGTACAGCAGACACCAACAAAATTCTTAGAATTTATGAACTCTTCTCCTCCGAGATGCCAGGTGCGAATTCAAACCAAATCAGGCAACTTGTAAATCAAGGTCCAAACCTTTGATGTACACAAAAGTTTTTTTGAATCGATGTACAGGTTTATGCATTTCTCCAAGATGCTTGGCTCAAACTCAACCAAAATAGAGTCACTGGTAGATCAAGATCTGATGCCTTAATATGCAAACAAATATTTCACTTGTCCCACAGGGTGCAGGAAAAACTAATGGAAAATATTGCTTTTTGCGATCATTTATTTCTCCGATACACTTAGTTTTATTGCACAAAAATCAGGTCTTTTTTATAACTTCTACCATAACAATTTCATGTTTTCTACAAGATGCCAACCCCTCCGACGTTGGTGGGACAATGCATCCACTTCTTCTGCATCACAACGTATATATATATATATATATGTGTGTGTATATATATATATATATATATACACTAGCAGTAAAGCCCGGCATTGCTCAGGTGTAATGAAAGCTTTAAAATTAATCCGTGGTCCTGGAGCTCAGACTCTTTGGACGTTGACACGAAAGACTAAAAAGCAATAGTTGTTTCCAGTTAAAGCGAAACCGTAGACTGAAAGAAAAAAATGAATGGATGTAAGTCAAAGTTTGATTTCCTGGTATCGGTTTATATATCTATATATATTATCGATTTTTTGCACTATTGTAAGAACTGCAACCTTGAAACTTCTGAATATCATTTCTTATGTCTTTGTCTATGAGTGTGTCAAATTTGATTAAAATCGGACCACTTCCTTCTATAACCGATTTTTTCGATTATTGATTTTCGATATTTATCGGGGGTACTTCAAAACACAAGCTAGCTAAGAACACTCGCAGACGCTTATAGTACAACTGTGTAAGTTTTTAAGAAAATCGGCTCAGCCGTTTCGGAGTCTATAGGTAATGGATACACACACACACACACACACACACACACACACACACACACACACAGACAAAGTTCCATTTATAAATAAGTTTAGATAGATTTAGATATATACGCTGTGATGCATACATACATACATATATATATATATATATATATATATATATATATATATATATGTATGGATGGATGTATGTATGAACTCTTTAGATTAAAGCTTTTTTTGTTGTGATCTGTATTATTCAAAATATATCCAATGATGTTGGCTGACTTTACAAAGAACTCAGTATAAGGGAGCAATGGGTAAATTATCAACATTTAATATTTTTAATTTTCATATAATGGAACAATGGGTAAATTGTCGTGATTTTTTATTTTTAATTTTCATATAAAAGAGAGCAAAGGGTAAATTGTCAACATTTAATATTTTTTAGTTTTCATTTAAGAGAGAAATGGTTAAATTGACACCATTTTAGCACCATGAATCAATTCACTTTGATCAAGTCACTGAAAGTAACCGACCGTCTATATCAAGAAGAAGAAGGCCGGAACATCGTAAACAATCCAATAACAATACAAACAACGTAAATACTACCTCATCTCTGAAGTATAGACAAATATAAAAATATAAAATAAAAATATATACTTTTATTTTATTTTTTCCTCAACAGGAGTAGATATGTCTGCCTATCATTCGGCTAACTCGCCCTCCACCCACCGGTCTTTTGAACAGTTGTAATTTATCCTTTGTTTATGTTTAGGATTGGGTTTCTGGTTCCTTCTAAAGTTTTTGTATTCTCTTTCAATCCTAGTAGCCTCTTGTGTCTTAGTGGCATTATTGCCTTTCTTTGGGATGAAATGTTTTTTAAAACACAATAAAGGAGGTTAATTATCTTTTGTGAGTGATGCCAAAGGATTAGCTGTAAAAATTGATGGATGTAGGGCCGACCTTTAAAATCCAACCCTCACCCTGATCCTCAAACTAAATCTTAAGTAAACAAATTGCATTATGGGTTTTCAATGCTTGTGGCCTGAAAGATTCCCTAATAGCAGCCATTATAGGATTGCTAATTTAATGGTAACATCATGGACTACTTTCCGTTGCATCGAAGAAAACCAATGTTAAGCCAGCAGACAAAGGTGGGAACTTGCTTTTATTATTTTTTTCTGGTGTTTTTTACTATTTTTACTTGCTTTTTTTTTTTTACTTTTGTTTGTTTTTGACTATTTTTACTTGTTTTATTTTAGTATTTTTATTTTGACTACTTTTACTTGTTTTTTACTGTTCTTTTTCTTCTATGTGCCTTGTCCTTTCAGGCGATCAAGGCCCTCCAAATTTCCCTATCCCTAGTGGCTCTTAGCACGCTTTCTCCCATAACATCTCGCAGCCTTAGTTCTGTCATCCACCTGCTCAGGCCCTTCAAATATGTTATCTGCTGCTTTCCCCTGTCTCTTTTTCCTTCTATCTGGCCTGTTAGTATCAGATTCTCCAAGCCCGCTTTCCTCATTGCATGTCCCAGGAACTTTAGCTCTCTCTTCCTGATGCTCAATATTAATTTCCTTTTCGTTTCCATCATTTCCAAAACCTCATCATTGCTCACATACTCGATCCATGATATTCGCAACATCCTTCTCTAGAACAAGATTTCAGCTGCTTCAAGTTTTTCCTTCATCTTCGATGATATTGTCCAGCATTCATTGTTATATTGCAGAACTGACATCACATAGAAATCTAGTATTTTCTTCTTTGTTTCTAGTGAAATTTTCCTGTCTTAATACTTTACTTAGCTTCTGGAACATGTCTTTCGCCATGCCAATTCGCCTTCAGATCTCTGTTTACTTGTTCTTTTTTAATCTATTTTTACTTGTTCTTTTTATTTATTAGTTAAGAATAGCTGGAATTTTTAATTTTTGTTTAATTATTTTAAACTATTTGAGTTTAAATATAAAATATAACTCATCTTTGTTTCATATTTCTCAAACTTATATTAGAAATGAGAATGCTTCTCATAATCCCCTTTAATCCCTTATAAATCACCTGAGTTAGTTATTAAGAAGAGAATTGAAAGAAATTGTTCATAATGGCATTCACTGTAAATAGCAAGAAATATTCATGAACCAACATTTAAAACCGTTTTGCCTTTTCACAAAGGTTCCCTGCATTTCATATGTATTTGGATCATTGAAGCAGGTATAACATTTATTTATTCTAATCAGTATCACACCATGCAAGACAATAAAGCCACTCAGATGCAAAAGGTTACAGAGAGGGAAAGAATTAGGAACAGAAATATTAATGATGAGCGCGAAGAGGAAAGAGTAATCAAGAGGACCATAGATAGAGATTGACATTGCATTTAAATCTTTGCAGATTAAAGTTGGCAGGAAAGCATGGAGCTCAAAAAAGTGCTCTGAGCGAGAAGTGAGAAAAAGGAAACTGTTAAATGGTTACATCTAGTCAGCTCAACTGTAAATTGATACAACACTTGGGTGATCATGTCTCGAAAGAGACATGACTGACTGGGCAGGAGATTATCCCGCAGTAGGTTGCAATTGCTTTCTGCGGTAGATGGGTTGCCAGCCAAGGCTATAGAACCCAATCTGTCCTATTATTTGACTCATAGCTAGAGGGGGAAGAGATGTATTATATTATTAAGTAGTAATTAGCTGGGGATCAGTTTGTAACAATAGAAAACCGATCCCCCATTTTATGCCCAGTAGAAGTTTTAATTATGCTTCCCAACTATTATATTCAGTCAGTTAAGTGCCACATGTGATACATGCTTGGGCGATCATGTCTTGAAAGAGAAAGTTTGCTTCAGTGTCATTCAGCACAATATCTGGTGCTAAACAGATATACACAGAACAGTACAACAGTTACAATAACAGACAGGACAGAACTTACAACAAAAAGACGAGGGGTTTAAATCGCAATAGCCGCTGAAATGTGTCAAATAAGTGCCATACGTGATACATGTTTTGGGCCGAAAATTACCCCATTGTAGGTTGCCATTGCTTTCTGCAGTAGACTGGTTGCCAGCCAAGACTATAGAACCCAATCTGTCCTGCCATTTAACCCATAACTGGAAAGAAGAAGAGGTAGATCATATTACATTATTATATTTAGTATAATTAGTGGGGGATCAGTTTATTACTTCATAACTATAGTAAACCGATCCCCCACTTTTTGCCCAGCAGAAGTTTTAATTATGTTTCCAACTGTTATATTCAGTCAGTCAGTTAAGTGCCATATATGACATACTGATTGGGCAGAAGATTATCCCGCTGTAGGTTACCATTGCTTTCTGCAGTAGACTAGTTCCCAGCCAAGGCTATAGAACCCAATCTATCCTGTTCAGTAACCCATAACTGGAGGGAAGAGATGGATAAATACCTTTCCCAAGGGTATTTGTGCATAATGAATGCGAAGAATTCAAACTCGGCTCCCCGATTTGCCATTCCAAATCGATATCCACTGCACCACAACACACATTCCAATAAGCAATATAATAAATCTCTACTCCTGTTCAAAAGACAGTCAGTCAGTTAAGTGCCATATGTGATACATGCTTGGGCAATCATGTCTCTTTCGAGACATGGAGCATGGAGCTCAAAAGAGTTCTCTGATCAAGAAGTGAGAGAAAAGAAACTGTTAAATGGTTACATCTAGTCAGCTCAACTGTAAATTGATGAGATCTTGGTGCCAGTCTATTCAGTTAAGTGCCATATGTGATACACATTTGGGTGATCATGTCTTGAAAGAGACATGACTGACTGGGCAGAAGATTATCCCACAGCATGTTGCCATTACTTTCCTGCGTTAGACTGGTTCCCTAGCCAAGGCTATAGAACCCAATCTGTTCTGTTATTTAACCCATATCTGGAGGGAAGAGACAGATTAATACCTTTCCCAAGGGTATTTGTGCATAAGTGAATGCAAGGAGTTCAACTAGAATTCAAACTTGGTTACTTGAGTTCTCGCTCTGAGTCGATGTCCACTGCAGCCCAATCTAGTACTGCACTTAAATTAAAAAAGTCTACGTACCATATTGAAGAGCTCATAAAAACAATTACCATGAAAGTATTTATAGAGAAGACATAGAGAGGGAACTTTTTGGTGGTGGAAAAGTGACTGAAGCTGAGTTGCCAGATCAGCATTAATAATGATGCTGATTTTTCCTTTAAACTTTATCAAGGATCTCAAGGTAAATAGCAGGAGCAATGGACTATATGCAACAGCAATATTCTAAGCATGGTGGAATGGTAGACTTTTATATGATTTAGATATTGGTAGCAACAGATAATGGAAAGTCTATCACAGAGATCTGAAGCCAGATAAAAATAATGAAAGTTGCTTTTCAGAAACTAAGTAGAACATAAAAAGATAGGAAAATATTCTTAGTAAAATGAAAATGAGTGTGCAACTATTATATAATATTCAGATTCTATAATATCATAAAACTATATCGTAATGTCATCAAACTATGTAATATCATTTACTATTAAGTAATAACTAAATGTAATATCATAAAACTATGTAATATTATAAACTATGTAATATCTAAATTCTGTCATAAAACCATGTGATATTATAAATTAATATGTAAATATCTAAATTTTGTAACATTATAAAACTTTCATAATGTCCTAAAACTAAGTAATATCTTAAACTAAGATATAAATTTCTAAATTTTGTAACATTATAAAACTTTCATAATGTCCTAAAACTATGTAATATCTTAAACTAATATGTAAATATCTAAATTTTGTAACATTATAAAACTATGTGATAATGTCCTAAAACTAAGTAATATCTTAAACTAAGATGTAAATTTCTAAATTTTGTAACATTATAAAACTTTCATAATGTCCTAAAACTATGTAATATCTTAAACTAATATGTAAATATCTAAATTTTGTAACATTATAAAACTATGTGATAATGTCCTAAAACTAAGTAATATCTTAAACTAAGATGTAAATTTCTAAATTTTGTAACATTATAAAACTTTCATAATGTCCTAAAACTATGTAATATCTTAAACTAATATGTAAATATCTAAATTTTGTAACATTATAAAACTTTCATAATGTCCTAAAACTAAGTAATATCTTAAACTAAAACTTATAAAACTTTCATAATGTCCTAAAACTATGTAATATCTTAAACTAATATGTAAATATCTAAATTTTGTAACATTATAAAACTATGTGATAATGTCCTAAAACTAAGTAATATCTTAAACTAAGATGTAAATTTCTAAATTTTGTAACATTATAAAACTTTCATAATGTCCTAAAACTATGTAATATCTTAAACTAATATGTAAATATCTAAATTTTGTAACATTATAAAACCATGTGATAATGTCCTAAAACTATGTAATATTATAAACTCCTGTAAAACCCATATATAACATTGAATTTAATGCCATTTTGTATTTCACAAATGGCTTCTGTATTTTGAAATTAAGTCTTGTATTTGCTTAAAACTATAGCATTAATCTTTTACATACCTTGGAATGCTGGGCCGGACTTTAATAAAATGGATATAATCTTGTTTTGGTTTGGTTTATAACGGCATATCAACTCCTAATGTTTAATGCTTGGATGCATTGATAATTTTAAAATAATTTTTTTAATAATAAAATCTACTTCTGGAATTATTTTCTTTACAACTGGAAAACTAGTAATTTTTGCTATAAGAATGATTTTTGATGCATTTATAGTGTTTTGATCTCAGTTTGGAGGTTTACTATTTACCCATAGTTGGGGGACTTAGTACAGGTGGTGATATGGCGAGAGTCGGTAAACATCAGGAAATTTCCTTTTCTTGTCAATAGGCAATTGGTGCATACGCGTATCAGGGGAGTCGGCCCCATCTGACCCTTAATAAGTACTCTCCTCTTGCTAAGACCATTGATTTTCAACCGCTTTCTCTCACTCTTGCACATATATTCTTTCTTTCTTTCTTTCTTTCTTTCTTTCTTTCTTTCTCATTTTTGTAATGATAGAAAGAATCCTGTTTTGTCTCCCCATACATTATTCCTAAAGATTAAGGAGGCGATTTTCAACCCTCTTTCTCTCCTGCCCCTCTCTTGCACTTCTAAATATACTCTCTCTCTCTTTTTCTCTCTCTCTCTTTTTCTCTCTGTCTGTCTCTCTCTCTCTCTTTCTCTCTCTCTCTCTCTCTGTTTCTCATTTTTGTAATGATAAAAAGAATCTTCTTTGGTTCCTCCCCTTCATTACTCCCTAATGACTAATGAGTCAATTTTCAACCTACTCTCCCTCTCCTGCCCCTCTCATGCTCTTGCCCATATCGACTCTCACCCCCTCTCTCTTTCTCTCTCTCTCACTCGCTGTCCCTCCTCCCTCTCTATTTCTTATTTTTGTAATGATAGTAAGATTCTCATTTGATCCCTCCCTAATTCCACATCATCTTTGCTGGCGATATCAATACAAGCGAAGATATTTATGGTTAAACGTAGCTACCAGTTCTTTGTTTTTCTGGAGACTCTCTGTGTACCAATAGTTTGAGTTGCACTAGTCTAATAAAAATTCTTTCTTTTACAGTCAACAAATCATGATTGCTCCAGACAGTTCCCGCGTCTCTTCAAACAGATGTCCTTCACCTCAAAAAGAAGTCTCCCCAACTTTAACAAGGTATATGTTGTACAAGAAAATATCAAGCTATAAATAAAAAATATATAATTTCAGGATGTGTGTGTGTGTGTGTGTGTGTAGGTCAGTTCAGTCATTTAAGTTTCATACATGATACACACTTGGGCAATCATGTCTATTTCGATCCATAACTGATTAGGAAGATTTTCCTGCAGTAGGTTGCCATTTCTTCCTGTACTAGACTGGTTGCTTTTTCTGGTCTTATTATATCAGTCTGCTTTAATGTGTGCTTGTGTGTGTGTGTGTGTGTGTGTGTGTGTTTGTGTGTGTGTGTGTAAGTGTGTTAGAGCATGTGTGGGTGTGTAATTATGTTAGAGCATGTATGTATGTGGGTGTGTAAATGTGTTAGAGCATGTATGTGTGTGTGTGTGTGTGTGTGTTTATGGTATATATATGTGTGATTTACAGCTGGGACACACACTCCTCTGCCATTCTGAAGATGAGATTTTGATCTCGAAATATTAATGTATAATAAATAGGTAATACCCAAAAACTTCTTTACCTTCCTTTATTTTACTAAACGCATTGTGACAGCCTTCAAGACCTAACCATACACCTAATATACACAATGCTTCAAGCAGATTACAAAACTTTATATATATATATATTTTAAACAAGTTGTGTTAAACAATAGAGAAAACAGTGTTATATATTTTCTTTTGAATTTTTTCATATTTTCTGATTAGACTTTTTTTTTCAAATTATATTTGTATAAAAATTGTCCAAAGGTTGTTCTAGTACTTACAAACGTCATTGTTCATCATCAGGGAGTATATTATAGTTTAAAATCAAATATTGCCTTGTAGCAGGAAAAGTGTTACAACATTTTAAAAGAAAATAAATAAACGTTATGAAAAAATTTTTTTAAATTATTGATCAACACACAGACATTAGATACCTAAAAATTTTAGAGGCACTACATATCAGAAGTAAAAAACCTCTTATCAATCGCACAGCTTACCAAGTTTATGGACATGTACTTAGTTGTATTTAGAGGGTTTATTTGAAATATAATTAAGGTAAATAATTATTTGCCTCTGAGTAATTTGATTATTTACATAATTAGTTCCTTCGAAGTTCTAATTCTCTAACGTATTTATACGTCAATTTAAAATCTTTAACAACCAAGTATTTCATATAATTCATGCATCTACGTGAGCACATATCTTTACGTGAGCATGTTGCTTACATTATTACTGCCTTTGAATTTAAAAATTTTTCATAACATTTATTTTATTAAAAATAATGTTCAAACAAATCATTTCATATATATATATATATATATATATATATATATATATATTATATATATATATGCATGTATGTTTAGGTAAAAATTAAGAGATTAAAGATTAAGAGATTAATGAAATGGAATTAACAACTGACATATTTAACTTATCTGTTTAATCATTTTTTTTTTCACTACTCATAATTGAGTAGATATTTTGTTTTTAATTAAACAATATATATATATATATATATATATATATATATATATATATATATATATATATATATATCTAACAGCCTGAATATTTATGAGAAATTTTGTTAGGAAAATGTGTGTCATTCATCAGAATTCGAACTTGCAACCCCTAACAATCGTATTGATTAAAAATAAATAAAACAAATAAATAAATTATATTTATGTATATTTCTATCTAGCATTTCAAGCTATGGAACAATTGGACTGTTCCAGAAATTTCTCAAGCAAACAAAATTGTCGTGGAACATCTCAAGGTAAGTGCTTCCAATTCTCATGGAAGAAAAAATAGATATTAGTCATTTTTTTTTGTTTTGTGTTTATATTGCAACTTTATTCCGAATGTCAGTCGACGACAATAAGCTGAAGGCAGATTAAAATAAAAAACAAGGAATAAGGTCATATTGAGACACGTGTGCCCAGTTGAACACATCAGCTCTTCTAACCAACCATTCAAAAAGTGCTGTACAACATACAAAAAATAAAATGTAGCCTTAGGTCCATCCAACCATTTCGTGATATCAAGTCAAGTCTCAATGATACTTTATCTTTTTCATCAATTCTGCAGTGTGTTGTATCGCTGGAGTAGATACGATACATAGAGAAAATTTGCTGCAGTGTCATTCAGCACAATATCTGGTGCTAAACAGATATACACAGAACAGTACAACAGTTACAATAACAGACAGGACAGAAATTACAACAAAAAGACGAGGGGTTTAAATCGCAATAGCCGCTGAAATGTGTCAAATAAGTGCCATACGTGATACATGCTTTGGGCAGAAAATTATCCCATTGTAGGTTGCCATTGCTTTCTGCAGTAGACTGGTTGCCAGCCAAGACTATAGAACCCAATCTGTCCTGCCATTTAACTCATAACTGGAAGGAGAAGAGGTAGATCATATTACATTATTATATTTAGCATAATTAGTGGGGGATCAGTTTATTACTTCATAATGATAGTAAACCTATCCCCCACTTTTTGCCCAGCAGAAAGGTTTTAATTATGTTTCCAACTGTTATATTCAGTCAGTCAGTTAAGTGCCATACGTGATACACACTTTGGGTGATCATGTCTCTTTCAAAACATGACTGACTGGGCAGAAGATTATTCCGCAGTAGGTTGCCATCGCTTTCTGCAGTTGACTGGTTGCCAGCCAAGGCTACAGAACCCAATCTGTCTGTTCATTAACCCATAACTGGAGGGAAGAAATGGATTAATACCTTTCCCAAGGGTATTTGTGCATAATGAATGCAAGGAATTCAAACTCGGCTCCCCGATTTGCCATTCCAAATCGATATCCACTGCACCACAACACACATTCCAATAAGCAATATAATAAATCTCTACTCCTGTTCAAAAGACAGTCAGTCAGTTAAGTGCCATATGTGATACATGCTTGGGCAATCATGTCTCTTTCGAGACATGGAGCATGGAGCTCAAAAGAGTTCTCTGAGTGAGAATTGAGAGAAAAGAAACTGTTAAATGGTTACATCTAGTTAGCTCAACTGTAAATTGATGAGATCTTGGTGCCAGTCTAGTCAGTTAAGTGCCATATGTGATACACGCTTGGGCGATCATGTCTTGAAAGAGACATGACTGACTGGGCAGAAAATTATCCCACAGTAGGACGCCATTACTTTCTGTGGTAGACTGGTTGCCAACCAAGGCTATAGAACCAAATCTGTCCTGTTATTTAACTTATGACTGGAGGAAAGAGATGGATTAATACCTTTCCCGAGAGTATTTGAGCATAAGTGAATGCAGTGAATTCAAGTGGAATTCAAACTCGGCTCCCTGATAGCCACTGAACCACAATGATCAGTCTGAATATTACTCGAATGACACTTGTATATTATGCCTTGAATGCTACTATTCTTTACTTAAATAGACCATTTCAGGTCATGGGCATTTCCATCATTGAGAGTGCTGCAGGGGGTTAGCCACTCTACAACACAGTGGTTATGCCTTGCCATAGAGTGACGGCCTGTGTAAAATTTGATAAAAAGTAAACACAAATTTTAAATGAAAGTAAATGATAACGATGTCATTAATAAAAGGATTATGAGAAATGATACAATGTGCCAATATTATTTCAATGTTTCTAAAAAAGAATTTCTAATGTTGTCAAATAATAAGGACCTGCAGATTGAAGTCACAAAATTGTGAAAACTTAATACTGAAATTATCCCTCATGCGACAGGGGCAATGAGTCTAATAAAGAAGAAAATCGTGTGAATAAAATTGTTGAACATAGCATTTCAAAGCTAGAAAGTCAGTTAAGTGCCATACGTGATACATGCTTTGGGTGATCATGTCTCGAAAGAGACATGACTGAGTGGGCAGAAAATTATCCCGCAGTAGGTTGCCATTACTTTCTGCCATAGACCGGTTGCCAACCAAGGCTATAGAACCTAATCTGTCCTGTTATTTGACACATAGCTAAAGGGAAAACAGATGGATTATATTACATTATTATATTGAGTAAAATTAGTGGGGGATCAGTTTATTACTTTATAACAATAGTAAACCAATCCCTCACTTTATGCCCAGTACTAGCCTTAATCATATTTTCAACAATTATATTCATTCAGTCAGTTAAGTACCATACGTGATACATGCTTTGGGTGATCATGTCTCGAAAGAGACATGACTGTGCAGAAGATTATCCCGCAGTAGGTTGCCATTGCTTTCTGCTGTAGACTGGTTGCCAACCAAGGCTATAGAACCCAGACTGTTCTATTATTTAACCCATAACTGGAGAGAAGAGACAGATTAATACCTTTCTTAAGAGTATTTGTACATAAGTGAATGCAATGAATTCAACTGGAATTCGAACTCAGCTTCCTGATTTCTCGTTCCGAACCAATATCCACTGCACCACAACACACATCCAATGAAACAAAAATTGGTTTAAAAAAGAAAATATTGGCTGATTTTTTTACTATTAAATGTTTATTTTTACTTTTGTTGGTCAGAGGCCTCATCTGTACACAAACATAATATATCTATCCGGCAGCAAGGCCTCTGATAGGGAAGTTGTGAGGAGTGTGGAACCACCTCTTAATTGCTGTTGTTCTCAGGTCCACCCTGACCTGGAGTGGTAGCACCTGTTAGGGTCCCTGCTATTGGCAAATAGTTAACTCCCAAACTGGGGTCAAAACACTATGATAGTATAAAAATATGCTTTAATAGAAATTTATACATAAAAATAGACTTTTATAGAAAAATATTCATTTTTGAAGAAAAATATTACCATTACACATTTTGGAAAAAAAAATTATAACCAGCAATACATTTTTGAATACCAAGCTAGAATATATTTTCAGTTTTCTAAAATAAAACAATTTTTATCAAAATGTGACAAAATCAACCTTCTCACAAAAACCAAACATTGAAAAAAAAACCCTTAAAACCCCACCTTTTTCAGCAATAAATAACCCATAGAGGTTGATATGCTGTCAAACAAAACCCACTCTGAACTCACATAATATATCCTGTCATACACACCTGATATTCTCTCTCTCTAGCACATGCATGCACATCCACACATACATATATATACACACATATTATAGTAAACACATATACTCAAACACATACACCCATATTATCATACACAGTCAAAGATTTTAATACATATGGCCATAGATAATGCAGAACAATGTACACTTATGTTTTATAGCTTATACGAAAGCATTTAATAAACAACAAGATTTATTTGAACTGCTACTGAAATTTGGATGTATGTTGTCGTGCAGTGGATATCAGCTTAGAACGAGAAATCAGGGAGCGAGTTCTAATTCCAGTTGAATTCCTTGCATTCACTTGCACGCAAATACTCTTGGGAAAGGTATTAATCTGTCTCTTCTCTCCAGTCATGGTTTAAATAACAGAACAGATTGGGTTCTATAGCCTTGGTTGGCAACCAGTCTACCACAGAAAGCAATGACAATCTAATGCGGGATCATCTTCTGCCCAGTCAGTCATGTCTCTTTCGAGACATGATCACCTAAGCGTGTTTCACGTATGGCACTTAAACTGACTGATTAGGATGCACATTGTGGGGCAGTGGATCTTGGTTCACAATGAGAAATCGGGGAACTGAGTTCAAGTTCCAGTTGAATTCATTGCATTCATTTATGCGCAAATACCCTTGGAAAAGGTATTAATCCGTCTCCAGTTATGGGTTAAATAACAGAACAGATTGACTGTTTGTCTTAGCTGGCAAACAGTCAACTGTAGAGAGTAATGCCCACTCAATCATATCTCTTTCAAGACATAATCGCCCAAGCGTGTATCACATATGGCACTTAACTGACTGATTGAATATAATAGAAACGTAATTAAAACTTTTACTGGGCATAAAGTGTGGATCGGTTTTTTATTGTTATGAAGCAAATTATGATCCCCCATTAATTACTATTTAATAATATAATACATCTCTTCTCCCTCTAACTATGAGTCAAATGAAAGAATGAAGAAAATTTAGAGTGATTCAGATGAATTCATCTTTGCTTCCTTTGCCTTGTAAAATTTTGCCAAAGTAATAATAACAAGGTGCATTGTGGTGCAGTGGTTATCAACTCGGAACGACAAATTGAGGAGCCGAGTTCAAATTCTAGTTGAATTCCTTGCATTCACACAAATAACCTTGGGAAAGGTATTAATCCATCACTTTCCTCCAGTTATGGGTTAAATAATGGGACAAATTGGGTTCTGTAGCCTTGGCTGGCAACCAGTCTACTGCAGAAAGCAATGGCAACCAACTGCAGGATAATCTTCTGCCCATTCAGTCATGTTTCTTTTGAGACATGATCGTCCAAGTGTGTATCACGTATGGCACTTTAACTGACTGACTGATTGAAACTTGATTTATTTGAGAAAATATCTGAGAATAATCCATAACTTACACTGGGGAAAAAACTGCCAGAAAAAGAAAAAAAGGATGTGGCTTCTCACTGGGTTTATGCTACTTCTTCTTCCTCTATGTGCCTTTTCCTTTCAGGACGCAGACGATCACAGCCCTATCCTTCTCTCTATCCCTGGTGGCTCTTAGCACACTTTCTCCTGTTACACCATTCAACCCTCGTTCCATCATCCACCTGATTAAGTTCTTCAAATATGTTATCCGCTGCTTTCCTGTCTCTTTTTCCCTCTATCTGGCCTGTTAGTATCAGATTCTCCAAGCCCTCCTTCTTCATTGCATGTCCCAGGAACTTTAGCTCTCTCTTCCTGATGCTCAGTATTAATTTCCTTCTTGTTTCTGTCCTTTCCAAGACCTCATCATTGCTCACATGTTCGATCCATGATATTCACAGCATCCTTCTGTAGAACCAGATTTCAGTTGCTTCAAGTTTTTCCTTCATCTTTTATGATATTGTCCAACATTCACTGTTATATTGAAGAACTGACAACACATAGCAATCCAGTACTTCTCTTTGTTTCTAGTGAAATTGTCCCGTTTCTTAATACTTTACTCAACTTCTGGAATGCTTCTTTTGCTATGCCAATTTGCCTTCGGATCTCTGTGTCGGACTTTCCATCACAGAAATACCTTATATCTGCAACTTTTAGCTTACAAAATGACTTGAGAATTTTACTCTTTCAAGAATAAATCCAAATAAGGTTGATATTTTTATTCAGTCAGTCAAGTGCCATACATGATACATGCTTGGGCGATCATGTCTTGAATAAGAACTGACTGAGTAGGCAGAAGATTTACCCCACAGTAGGTTGCCATTACTTTCTGTGATAGACTGGTTGCCAACCATGGCTATAGAACCCAATCTATCCTATTATTTGTCTCATACATGGAGGGAAGAGACAGATTAATACCTTTCCCAATGGTATTTGCTTGTAAGTGAATGGAACGAATTCAGTGAGATTGTCCAGCATTCACTTGCCATATTGAAGAACTGACATCACATTGCAATCCAGTACTCTCCTTCTTTGTTTCTAGCGAAATTGTCCTGTTTCTTAATACTCTACTCAGCTCGTGGAATGCATCCTTGTGCTTTTGGATCTCAGGAATATAAATGTACAGAAACTGATGTGGCCACAAAGTGAGGGGTCAGTTTATATATTGATTGTAATAATTGCTTCAAGTTTTTCTTTCATCTTTGATGATATTGTCCAGCATTCACTGTCATATTGAAGAACTGATATCACATTGCAATCCAGTACTCTCTTCTTTGATTTTAGCAAAATTTTCCTGTTTACAGCTGGAAATTAACAGGATTTATTATCCATAGCTGCAATCTTAACAATGTAAGATAAGCAGATAGCACAGTGTTAATGACAACAACAGAAGGAAAAAACTACAAGAAAATTTAATAAAGAAAAGCAAGAAGAAAGGACAAACCACCATTTGTAAACAGCAAATATGGTTGTCAGCAAGAGACTAAGTCCAAGATGCCAACTACGAATTGGAGATGCCAAAATCAAAGAAGTGTAGAAATATCCAGAAAGGGTTTTGATATATCCTGGAAAGGGATATATACAGGGTGGGCCATAAAGTCGCGCACCAAAGAATTATGTGAAGGGATGTGAAACAATGTAAAATAAGCTGGGTAAAATATCTTTTCCTTTCCTTGGGTATAAAATAAATGTTCTTTTATCAAAGTTTTTTCAGTTCTGATTTGCTTTTAAAAAATGTTTATTTTAATTTTCAGATCTGCCCTTAACAAGTCACAAACGAGTTAAACTAGTGTTCATGTCTGGGGCTGATGGTGCCACTAATCGATCTGTTGCTGAGAAATTTAATCGAATTTATCCTGATCATGAGCCCATCTCTCACATGACAGTAGGACGTTTGATATTGAAATTTTGTGAAACTGGTAGTGTCTGAGACAAACCACGGATGCTTTGGTGTGTGACCTATGATCCACCCTGTATATCATTCGAGGTCGTTAAGTGATAAAGGCAAATGTAACCAGGTAGAACACTCTAGTCAATAGACATAATTTATGGTACTCATCGTATGCAGTATCCTGAGACATAGATGTAGTCAATAGTTGTAGTCCTCTAGCGGAAGACTTCTACTGATAGACCAATAGACCTCTGGTGGAAGATCTCTAGACGTCCTCGCCTTAGTCTATATTTATGGCTGATACTAGCCAATCACATTCCAGTGAGAAAGAGCCAAGGTGTATACATATTCATTACCTATTGTTTGTTTGTTTTTGAGGCTTAACGACCTATCAATCCTTATGGGATCATTTAAGGTCATAACCAGTGATTTTGGGTATGGTTATTTTATTTTTACAACGTTTTTCTTTTCACGATTAATTGAGATTTGTTTTTAAGAGTCGGGTCCCCAAGTCCTACCCTTGTTATTTAACCCATAACTGGGGGGAAGGGACTGATTAATACCTTTCCCAAGGGTACCAGTGCTTAAGTGAATGCAGGGTATTCAACTGGAATTCGAACTCAGCTCACCGATTTCTCTTTCCGAGCCGATATCCACTGCACCACAATGCACATCCGTCACTATACGTTTACAGCACCTGGTATTCCCAAGCGGTCACCCATCTAAGTACTAACCAGGCTCAAAGTTGCTTAACTTCGGTGATCGAGCGAGAACCGGTGTATTCAACGTGATAGGCCGTAAGCCTCATTACCTATTCATTACATCAGGTTTTAACAGAGGATTGAAAATGAGAGACACTGAAATCTGAACAAGCATTTCTTTGTACTGTGACTATTGGTTAAATAAAGAACAGATTGGGTTCTATAGCCTTGGTTGGCAACCAGTCTACTTCAGAAAGTAATAGAAACTTACAGCATGTCACTCATGTCTTGAAAGAAGCATGATTGCCCAAGCGTGTATTACGTATAACACTTAACTGACTTCTACTCTAACACTTAATATTCTCGTACTTCCCGCCTGTGGATTTCCTTGTGATTTACTTGCTTCCCTGATAAGTGCAATCTCCTAAAAATTTAAATGCAACATCAGTTGCCATCTTCTATTTTCTTGAATCCCGTTCAT
This sequence comes from Ascarosepion bandense, assembly GCA_037127315.1. Lineage (NCBI taxonomy): Eukaryota > Metazoa > Mollusca > Cephalopoda > Sepiida > Sepiidae > Ascarosepion > Ascarosepion bandense. The sequence continues at coordinate 583,805 of JBBBDQ010000655.1, forward strand.
CATTTATCCTTTCTTCAATACCCACTATACCCAGTCTTTTCTTATACTATAAGCCCCTGCACATTAGTGACTGCCCCATCTTGCTTGGTGTGAAATGATTTTTAAAATATTTAAAACAAAAAATGGTATGGCTGCTGCTGTCAGGAGTGTCTGGCAAAAAGTTTTAACATCTGTGACAAAGGGATGAAAGTGACCATAAGGATAGAAATATGCTGATTTAATAATTAAAATTAAATTTAATGATTTAAAACTAAAATTTCCACGAGTCAAAAATGATATATCTGTATGTAAACACCTGAAAAAAAGAACAGAGTCTATTGTCAGTAGCCAGAAAATAACGGAATCTTCACTGACAGAATTGTAATCTCTAACCGATTTGAGCTGTTAGGACTTTCTGGGTACTGTGACTAGGGCATCCTTGGTATATCTAGGAAACGATACATCCTGCTTTTGAATTCAAAGTTTTCCGTTTCCTAAACTGCTATTCAAGCCATACTTGGAATAAGCATAAACACGATATGAACTAAACAGAATCAAGTTGTTATTGAACTCACACTGTCGATTTCATTTTCAACGCCGATAACTTTCAAACTACCTGCATCTCCTCAATGAAGGATTATGACTATTATATGTTTATGCTGCTAAGAAAAATGGCACACTGTATCGGGATAAATAATCTGTATCGCCCAAATATAAATTGTGATTTATAAGTTTACCCTTCACTTATTATTGCCACACCTGGTCTGATGCTTCTGTATCTGGTATCTCGGCGATAGCCACTTTCCCACCATTATAACCTAGTATCTCCAGAAAATAATGGAATCTTCACTGAAAGAATTGTAATCTCTAACCGATTTGAGCCATTGGGACTTTCAGTGAGGGGGAACCAAGGTGTATACATATTCATTACATCAGGTTTTAACAGAGGATTGAGGATGTGACACTGAAGTCTGAACAAGCAATTGGAATAGCAAAAGAAGCCTTCTAAAATGTAAGCAAAATACTGAGATACAATAAATTTTCGCTAGAAACAAAGAAAAGAGTGCTGAACTATCATGTAATATCAATCGTCTTATATGGCAGTAAATGCTGATCAATTTCTTCACAGATGAAAAGAATAGTGGAAGTAAGAGAAATGTGGTTCTGCAGAAGGATGCTGAGGATACCATGAATAAATGATATAAGCAAGTAAGACGTCATAAGGAAAATGGAAACAAAAAGAACACTTTTATTCAAAATCAGAAAGAGAGCTGAAATTTCTTTGTGATGTAATGAAGAAGTAAGGCTTGGAGAATTTGACACTCATAGGACATATTGAAGACAAAAAAGAACAGCGGACCACCTACCTGATCAGCCTGTATAAATGGATAGCAGAACGGGGTCTAAGAAAAAAAGCAATAAGAAAAAACATTACTAAGAGCTTCAAAGAATAGGAAGTCGTGGAGAGTGGTAATCGCCCATCCTTCTCTAGAAGAAGAAGAACACCTTTATTATTCTGATGGTTTGGTCAGTGGTATGTGTATAATAAATTTGAAGTTAATTTCAATTTTCATTGTTTTTTTATTTACAGTCTCGAAGACACTTCCGATCGTGGTTTGAGGATATCCCTTGTACATGGCCGGTATATAGTGCAGAGACCTCAAGTCAAAAAAACAAAAAATACTTCAGAAGTATTAGTGAGGTAAGTACTGTGAAATAAATTGTTCTAATAAATGATGAGTCATTTGTGTATCATTGGGAAGAAATGGTTAGCGTTAATGCCTGAAGAAAAATAATGTGTCAAAAGAACGGTTATTCCTTTTACTCTGCAATTACTGTATGCACTTTTTTTTCATTTCCTCAGCAATTTACAGTATTTACATTATTCAGACTATTGTCCTCACCTTTGTTGCCATTTGTTCGACTTTTCAGCCTTGTATGCTCCAGCCTTCTTCAGGTGCTAGGAATTTCGAACCGAACCCTTTATTACAATCACTTGGATATATCATCCTTCATTCCTTGCTTAAAGCCTCAATTAAAAGTCATGAATTATCTCCCTCTAACCCTGCAAGTTACTTGTTCCCCACTGCTGTAGCCTGCTATTGAACTCACAACTCTTTGGGTCAAGTCACAGGAACTAACCAACGTCTATATCCACTGGCCTTAAGGACACATGGCCCAGTGGATATAGCACCTGAAGAAGGCTGGAGTGTACAAAAGCCCAATAGTCCGAATAATGTCAATACTGTAAATATTACCTCATCTCAGAAATATAGACAAATCCCTCGGCAATGTTTATAAAAGTATAGATTATAAAAATATGTGAGCCAGGGTTTTTCACTCCCAAAGGGAGATAATTTTGTTAGATGTTTCTGAATCTAATAGTTCTGTTGGCAATGTTTAACATTTGTTCTTGCAAAAGAAAAAAAATGATGTGTCAAGAGAATGGTTATTACCTTGACACCGCAATAACTTTATACACTTTTTGACTCCTTAGAAATGTTTATTTAAAAGTTTATAAAATATATTCATTTTGATTCTCCTTCAACTTAAAAAAATACTTTTCATCTGTTTATTTTTATTTATTTCATTCAATTGGTCCTTCTATTCTCACTGTGAACGACATATCAAGTCGTAGTATTTATATTACAATACAGTAATACCTTCCGATGTACCTGTATGTGTCACGCTTTTGCTGTAATGAATTAAATTCCATATATTTTGTAAATACATTAAATTTCCAAAGAAAAAACCTTGTAATGGAAGAAAGAATAAGACAACAAAGAGAGGCAGCAAGAGAATGACGGAGAAGAAGACGAGGAACGATTATGAGCAGAAGAGAGACAAGCAATCCGTAAATATCATAGAAAACGAATGCAAACAAGAAGGAATGATATGAACAAAGAAGAAAGAAAACTTTATATTTATAATTGTTATTGCAATATTTTGTTAAAGTTGTTCAAATGTTTAATAATGAAACAGGAAAATTTCTATGGATATTTTATTGTCATAGAATTTGCCATGGTCTTATTCAATCATTAACTAAAGAATTAAGATTCATCAGAATATTTAAAATCAGAAAACCGTGAAATTTTCACAGGTTAAAACTAGTTATATATAAATAATTTTAACGTACATATTTTAATTTCAGGTGAATAAACCTGAGGATGAAAATTTATCAAATATGGTTGATCAACCAAACGAGATGTCTTCTAAACGGCCACTTATTTTTCCAAAACTTGAGAAAGATTTTATTTCATCAAATAACTCCAAGAAAAAAAATTGCCATCGCATGCGACATGAACAGAATACAATTACCGAAAATACTAATGCTGATAATATTATAAAAAATGACAAGCTGTTAGATTCTAGCTTCAACAAAACAGCATGTCTCCGAAAATTTTTACTGTGATTCAAATTTGGCTGAAGAGCCTGGGGATCCTTATCATCTGCTGGCGATGTCTAGCAAGAAAGAGTGTTTCCAGAGAAATGATTGCCAAGTCTGTTCTACTCAGCTATCATCTAACATCCGAGGAATGAATAAGAATCCACACTCGATCAAGGCCGTTGAAAATTACCATGGCTCAAATTGGGAACCTAGAAATGAAACTGTGTCATCGTTATGCAACGACCATGCTCAAAAGGCTGAGATCAACAAAAAGATTTATTTCAGCTGTGATTTAAGTGATCTTTCTTTGGTAGACGATCATCTTCACGTAGATAATGTATGTAATGATTTGAATGAAAGGAGCCCAAAGGCAATTTCTATTAGTAATAGCGGCAATTCCTTGGCATCGTATTTGATTGAGAAGCAGGAAATTGACAAAGCTACAATCACTGGCGCACCAACTTCATTAAAAGTCGATTTTCGGACACTCCCCCTGCATAGCATTCCGAACAATGGCATCACCACAACAAGCACAAAAAGAAAGGTATATCATGGAGATATTACATGGCCAGTTTCAACCAACAATAATTTATTCAGACTGTGTGTATGGGCGGATAGAGGTAAGTTTACAAATTATTTATCGCAGAATCTTTGATTTTGGTAGGTAGATTAGGATATACTGAAAGATTGAAAAGTAACTCCCTATTTTATGCATGGATTCTCCCATCCTGTAAAAATTATGACTAGATGGGAGAGTCCATCATACATAAAGTAGGGAGTTGCTTCTCAATTACCCTGTATCAATCTATCTATCTCTGTTAATATCTATACAGGGAGATTGAAAAATAAGTCTTTATTTTATGCATGATGGACTCTCCCATCTAACTATAATTTTTACAAGACAGGTGAGTCCATTATACATAATATAAAGAGTTACCTTTTTAATCAGTAGATAGATAGATAGATAGATAGATAGATAGATAGATAGATAGATAGATAAAAGGATTGTGATAGATAGATAGATAAATAAATAAATAAATAAAAGGATTGTGATAGATAGATAGATAGATAGATAGATAGATAGATAGATAGATAGATAGACTGACTACCGGCCATAATTATTAGGCCACCCCAATGTTTTAAAAAATGATGTATTTCATACTATTTTTTAGTATTTATTGCCAAGGTAATAATTGTGAATGAAAACTGAATGGTTATTTTGTTAATATTGCACAATAACGTGTGCATCAAATGAATTTATAAATATTTCATAATTACCTATACTGCAGTTTCATGAATGAAAGAATGAAGAAAATTTACAGTGATTCGGATGAGTTCATCTTTGCTTCCTTGCCTTGTAAAATTTTGCAAAGTAATAATAACAAAAAAAACATTTTATTTTCAATTGGTAATAGATACTAAAAATAGTACAGAATACACTGTTTCTTTTAAGGAAACTGGGATGGCCTAATAATTATGGCCAGTAGTGAAGTGTTGCACTTTCTACCTTGTTAGAACACTTCCCGGTTATTTAAATTTCATAACCTATTTTATTTTGGTTTCCTTGACCTGTAGGTGGCATTTTGGGGTCTTCTTTTTGCTGATGATCATGCATTCAGTTTTCTTGAAGTTTATTCTCAGTCCTTTCTTTTCATTTTCTCTTGCAACCTTCTGCAGGAGGTGCCGCCTTTTCCTTTTCATGTCTGCTATCAGCACTATGTTATCTGTGTGTCTTTTATTGTTGAGATTGTTGTCACCAATGACAAATTTTGGCAAGGATTGTAGCTCTTTAAGATACGAGTTTGTTGGCTGGGATTTAACATTTATCAGAAGATATATCTTCTAAATATGATTTTTCAAGACCATTATTGTTATTTTTATCCTTATTCCTCCCTTTGTTCGTTAGTTTCTTAGTTTGCACGACCATTACACTCTGCCATTAAATAATGGATTATTCAGGTTTGACTGCAAGAAAACACAGAAATAGCATATCAGAGATGCTGTTTTGTTTCTGTGAGGAAAAAAGAAAAAAAAAAGAAAGAAAAAAGAAAGAAGATAGAAGTGTTTAACATGTTTCAATTGAATAGGAAAAGTTTTCAATTCCAAATCTTTTCATTTGTACCCCCTTACTTCTTCAAACAACAACCAACATTCAGATTTATGATTGTTACTACAACATTTTGCTGAATTTGTTAAGCTCAAATATTTCAACAATGCAATAGAAGAATTTCTATGGATATTTTATTGTCATAGAACTTACAATTAGCTAATTCGATAATTAACTTAGGAATTAAGATTCATCAGAAAAGTCAAATTAAGAAAGAAAGAAATAAAAAACAGAAAAGGCGATAATGCTGTCGTGTATTTAGCATCTGCTTCAGGGAAATGAAAAAATTGTCAATTTCAAATCTTTTTGTATCTCTTTACTTCTTGATAATTATGATTGTTATTGCAATATTTTGTTCAAGTTGTTTAGCTCATATATATATATATATATATATATATATATATATATAAAGTAGAATCCTTGGTATTTGGTAAGGTAAACTTTTCTGGATAAATTTGAACCATTCCTTGTTGTATGAATTTGGTCTGACGAGCACAAAATATAATATTACCTATGGGTTTATAAAAGTATCCAACTTTTGTTCTTGATTTTATATATATATATATATATATATATATATATATATATATATGAATTAAGGCAGACCTGTTATTTCATGGTAAATTGGAAGTATAGGCCTATTTCAGGCAAACCATCATCAGCTTCCGTCTTTATTGTACAGAAGATTTTACACAAATCTAAAGATGGAAGTGATGATGGTTCACCTGAAATAGGCCTATACTTCCGATTTACCATGAAATAATGTGTCTGCCTTAATTTTTCTTATATTTGCTCTATATGTATTTATATACATATATATTTAGAGCTCTCTTAGAGAGTTATCCTACCACTGTATGTACAGGATACTCCTTTGGATTCTTCTATATCTACACCACATGCTTATATATATATATATATATATATATATATATTCAAGAAAGAAAGGAACATAGAAGTGTATAACATCTGTTTCAGTTAAATGAAAAAGTTGTCAGTTTCAAATACTTTTATTTGTACTCCCTTACTTCTTAAAATAATGACCAGCATTCATATTTCTGATTGTTATTGCAATATTTTGTTAAAGTTGTTAAGCTCAAATATTTAATGATGGGGTTGGGGGATTTATACAGATATTTCTTCATTAAATAATGACCTGCTCAAATAGAGATGCAACAGAGGGACAGGTATTCTGTAGTTGTGGGTATTGCAAGGAGTTTTATTAAATATCACAAAACATCAGATAATTCAAATAGAAAAATTGTAAAAATTTATTGTTTAGTGTTAGTTATTATTATCGAGACATCTGAGATTATTTCTTGATGACTAATGTTTAGTTTACATGTGTGTTGTGGTGCAGTGAATATCAGCTTAGAATGTGAACTCAGAGAGCTGATTTCAAATTCCAGTTGAGTTCATTGCATTCACTTGCTTGCAAATACCCTTGGAAAAGGTATTAATATATCTCTTCTCTCTTTGACTATGGGTTAAATAGCAGAACAGAAAAAATGGCAACATACTCTTGGAAATGTTGGGATGTGCGTTGTGGTACAGTGGATATTGGCTCGGAACGAGAAACCGGGGAGCCAAGTTCGAATTCCAGCTGAATCCATTGTATTCACTTACGCACAAATACCCTTGGGAAAGGTATTAATCCGTCTCTTCCTTCCAGTTATGGGTTAAATAGCAGGACAGATTGGGTTCTATAGCCTTGGTCGGCAACCAGTCTACTGCAGAAAGCAATGGCAACCTACTGCGGGATAATCTTCTGCCCAGTCAGTCATGTCTCTTTCGAGACATGATCGCCCAAGCGTGTATCACGTATGGCACCTAAACTGACTGACTGAATATAATAGTTGGAAACATTATTAAGGCTACTAATGGGCATAAAGTGGGGGATCAGTTTTATATTGTCATGAAGTAATAAACTGATCCCCCATTAATTACTACTTGATAATATAATATATCTCTTACCCCTCTAGCTAAGAGTCAAATAGCAGGACAGATTGGGTTCTATAGCCTTGGTCGGCAACCAGTCTACTACAGAAAGCAATGGCAACCTACTGCGGGATAATCTTCTGCCCAGTCAGTCATGTCTCTTTCGAGACATGATCGCCCAAGCGTGTATCACATATGGCACCTAAACTGACTGACTGTTGGAAAATGATCAGATATGATCATCCAAATGTGTAGCACATATGGCTCTTAACTAAATGTTACCTCAACCGGAGGATAAAGGGATCTGTGTCGGGTTAACACCCCTAACCGTAAAAAAAATGTTACTGAAGCATCAATGACCCTGTCATTAATGGCAAAGGGCCTATGCTCTATTGGGAGCGATAGGGTTTAGGAGGATTGTTCTGATGAGCTTTCCTTCTAGGTATCTTGATTGCATGAATTCAAGTGTGTCACTAGATTAGCAACTATGTCGAAGCATTGATGACCACCTGCCTCAGCAATGATGAGGGGTAGTTGATGATGAGGGTTAGTTGATAGGAGTGTGGGCTTTTTTTAGGTAATGTTTAGTCTAGACATTTTAATCTGACATACACTATGCAAATGAAATTTGAATCACCAATAAAAAAAGGAGCAGTGATAAAAGTTGTCGGCACTTTGCTGGCATCCACTAGTCTCAAATGCTATTTGTTTTTACTGAAATTCAGACATGTCGGCAGAGTGTACAGCATTCCGCAACAATCTTTTCCCAAGGCTGAAACTTCTTGCAAAGCAAAAAGGAGTCCATCTTGAAATCTTTGATCTCCACTTGAACCAAAGTGACCTGACCTGCCTGGACAGCTTCCGGCTTGAACTGTTCACTTCTATTTTGGACAACTGCATCAATTCTGGTTGCCAATCTCGTGTTGTGGTATGTATTTATTTTTTACTAAAAGTACTCCTTTTAAAAAGAAAAATATAAATTAGTCATGGAAAATAATTATCAATATGGTTTGTCTTTTTTTATGAATAAGGATATCACAGAGAAAAATCTTAGATTAACTTTATGTGACAATGACATTTTAAAGTAAATTTCACAGTATTAAAACAGAATCAAAGAAAAAATATCTGAAATAAACTTTTTTTAAAAGAGTTGATTTTCTAAGTGCCAGGGAATGAACAGAATGACTAGAGAGTTCCAGAAGATTTCTACTAAGCTGTTTGTTTGATTCCTTTTAGTAACTAATCCAATAATGGAAAATTCTGAGTTGAACAAGATCACCATTAAATTAAGCACGTTTCAGTTGCATGCCTTCACACTGGCAGCATTTCATTTGTTGTGACTTGTTCATTACCAGTACAGCCATTTTTTTTTATTACAAGACAAACAACATTTGTGCAAAGATTTATAATTTTTTGTAGATTTATGTATTTTATACTTGAACAATTATTTAAACAGATATAACTTGAAGAATAAAAACATACGACTGAAACGTTGTTGAACATTTTCAAACATTGTATTTTTTCTTTTCTTTTTCTTTTCTTAATTTGCATTCTTTTCTTTTTTGTTTAAAAATATTTGGAAGAGTTACATTGATCATTTATTATTATTATTATTATTATTATTATTATTATTATTATTCTCCTTGGGGTCCCATATTTATCCCAGCATCACTGATAGTTTTCAAAAACAGAGACCATTTTAGGAAATTGCTATCATCCTTCTAATCACATTCTCTTTTAACTTATCTCTGGTTAGAAATCTTTTAATGGTAATTTTAGTTTTTGGAAACTATAAGAGATAGCAGGATGATGTAATATATTTCTTTTTCTTTTCTTAAATCACGCTCTTTTCTTAAGTGTTTAAAAATATTGAAAGAGTTATGTCAGTCATTTTGCTGATTATTATTATCTGACTTTAAACGCAGGTGTCCCTTAAGGCTCTATCCTAGGTCCTACGCTCTTTCTGATATACATTAATGATCTCCCTGATCCCATAAGATCCCAAGTAGGTATGTATGCTGATGACACCACAGTTTACTCTCGTCTCGACCAAAAATCTGGTGTAGGCGACACAGCTAACCTTGCAGCCGAGCTTGAAAAGGACCTTCCAATCCGTAGTGGACTGGGGTAAGAAATGGCTCGTAAATTTTTATGCTTCTAAAACGAAGCTACTATCAATTAACCATCATAGACAATCGCACCTACCTCCCATTAGCATGGACCAGGCTTGCCTCCCAGAGAGTAAAACACTATGCCTACTTGGTCTCACACTTACAGCAGACCTCAAATGGAATGACTATATCGAATCCATTGCTAAATCCGCTGCTATGAAAGTCGGTTCTCAGGGCCCGGAAGTTTTTGCCATCTGAATCTATCTTGCACATTTATAAATCTACCATCCGCCCGTGCATTGAATACTGCTGCCATATCTGGTCTGGTGCCCCTGCTATTCTCCTCGGGCTTCTCGACAAGGTACAGCGGAGGGTCTGCAATGTGATCGATACCAACTTGGCAGACCGCCTGCAGCCTCTCTCTCACCGGTGCGACGTGGCTTCCCTGTGTCTCTTCTATAAATACTTTCACGGTTTCTGCTCCAATGAACTTAGATCACTGCTGCCCCCTAGATCCCACCCTTTTACAGTGAAACTGATAAAATGCAACCGCAACTTCTACTCCAACAGTTTCTTTCCTTGCACTTCCCGACTGTGGAATTCTCTTCCAAACGATTGCTTCCCCAACGGCTATAATCTCCAGGAGTTTAAATGTAAGGTCAATAGACATCTCCTAACACACTAACTCGCTCCCATTCTCTCAAACACTCTTCCCATCTGCCCAACCCTCATCCTCGATATCCTTACCCATCTATCACCTTCCTTCTGACATTTCCTACATCTAACTACTCCTCCTCTTTACCTTCTCCTATGTAGCCCCATGCGCAATAAAAGTGGCAATGGAATGCCTTGCTTGGGGTGAAATGATTAAAAAAAAAAAAATGATTGCTTCCCTCCCACAAAAGAGGGAGGGGAGCAATCAGACTCTTTCCTTCACACTTTTTCTTTCTTTGTTTCTTTTTTGTTTGTTTGTTTGTTTGTTTGCTACTTTCTTTCTTTGTCTTGGCTTCGTCAGTCTCATTCTTTACACACTTTATTTTTTCTTTCTTTCTTTCTTTCTTTCTTTCTTTTTTGTCTCGGCTTCGTCAGTCTCATTCTTTACATGCTTTCTTTCTTTCTTTCTTTGTCTTTGTCTCGGTTTCTATAAGTACTATAAAATGTATTGCTAATCATTTTACTATACAAATTTATTTCTATACTTTCATAGTACTTTGTTTTTGTTTGGGAGATTTACTATTTACTATTTATGCTTACAGCATATCACATTGAATACACTGGTTCTCGTTCGATCACCAAAGTTAAGCAACATTGCCCCTGGTCAGTACTTAGATGGGTGACCACTTGGGAATACCAGGTACTTTTTTTTTTAAAATCATATCACCCCAAGCAAGGCAGGTGATGCCACTGATGCGCATGGGGCTACTTAAGAGTAAAATGATTGGAAAAGAGAAAGCCGGGAACCACATCCTAAACAGGAAAACAAGGGATGAGCCTCTTCACCTGTTCAAAAGACGTGGGTGGAGTGTGAACCAGGCGATAGTAAAGTCTATCTACTCCAATTACTGTAAGCATTCAGTGACGGATGTGCGTTGTGGTGCAGTGGATGTCGGCTTGAAAAGAGAAATCGGTGAGCCGAGTTCAAATTCCGGTTGAGTACCCTGCATTCACTTCAGCATTGGTACCCTTGGGAAAGGTATTAATCCGTCACTTCCCTCCAGTTATGGGTTAAATAACAAGATGGGGCATGGAGGCAACCCATTTAATGATGGTGTCACAATAAAAACACCCTTGGTACCCCTGGCAAAGCATCAAGTATTCAGTTATTTCACAAGATTATGAATTTCACTGCAAACTGTGCCAGGGTTCTAAATGCACAGGGAATACTGGAGGAGTGTAGTGAGTTCTATCTCAGCCAAGGCCGCAAGACGATGACGATTTACCCATAGCTGGGACCCTAACAGGTGCTACCACCCCAGGTCAGGGTGAACCTGAGAACAACAGCAATTAAGATGTGGTTCCATGCTCTTCAAAACCTCCAATCTCCCAATTTCAGGCCTTACTGCCGGATGTTGTTCATTGTACCAAGAAGGTTCGTCTTTCAATTAGACTATAAAAAATTATAAAAAAACTAGTATTTTTTTTAACTAAATGTTGAATTGCATGTTAATTGTGCTATCTTTTCTTTTTAAATCTTCACTAATATAATTTTCAGATACTTTTGGGGGAAAAATATGGCGCTCCAATTTTACCCTCTACTTTATCTTCTCTTGAACTCGACTCTTTGCGTCATCAGTTGATACCACCGACTTAATACACAAACACGGCACAAACAGCAACTTAGTGTCCCACACGGCCTTCATTCAGGCAGTCAGTGTTCGCATGGATCCAGGACTGATTCAGCGTCCAGCAGTCGGCATTTGAAACCACCTCACAACAAATCCGAGATGTCGAGCAGGTCTATTTCAAGAGTAGGAACACCGACCAAGTCCCCACGAGTACCTGCTATTTTGGTGAATGACAAACAGCTTCCAATGAATGGGGGCGATACTCATGGGCTCAGTTGTTTAAATGGTGACTGTACACTTGTGTCAGGCCAATCTGAATTAGACGACCTTTATTGGATGGAACAAACAGGAAGGACAAGACATTTATAAACTGAAGACCTCAAGGTAAGAAATGACAGTTGTCATGCCATACATGATACACAGTTTGGGTGATCATGTCTCGAAAGAGACATGACTGACTCAAGCAGAAGATTATCCCGCAGTAGGTTGCCATTGCTTTCTGCGATAGACTGGTTGCCAGCCAAGGCTACAGAACCCAATCTGTCCTATAATATAATACATCTCTTCCCCCATCTAGCTATGAGTCAAATAACAGGACAGACTGGGTTCTATAGCCTTGGCTGGCAACCAGTTTACTGCAGAAAGCAATGGCAACCTACTGCAGGATATTTTTCTGCCCAGTCAGAACCCAGTCTGTCCTGTTATTTGACTCATAGCTAGAGTGGAGAGAGATGTATTTTATTATTAAGTAGTAATTAGTGTGGGATCAGTTTATTACTTCATAACAATAGAAAACTGATCCCCCACTTTATGCCCAGCAGTAGTTTTAATTATGTTTCCTGGAATCTAAATAAAGATATTGATGTTATTTATACTTACAGAGTATACTTGATAAAATAATATTTAGGTCTCCAGCTATGGGTTAAATAGCAGAACAGATTGGGTTCTGTAGCCTTGGTTGGCCAACCAGTCTACTACAGAAAGAAAAAGCAACCTACTGCCAGAATATCTGCTGCCTAGTCAGTCATGTATCGAAAAAGGCATGATCACCTAAGCATGTATCACGCCTTGGCACTTAACTTTTACTTTGCCTGGAGGATAAAGAGGTTTGCATAGGGTCAGCAGCCCTACCTGTAAAAAAGACAAGTTACAGATACATCGATGTCCCCCTTGTCGATGGTCCATGCTTTGCTTTGGTTAGCAATCTGTCTCATTCTGAGGATAAAGAGGTTTGCATAGGGTCAGCAGCCCTACCTGTGAAAAAGACAAGTTACAGAATCATTAATAATCCCCATCAGTCAATAGCGAGGGTCACCAATAGCCTATGTTTTACTAGGAGCAATGAGATTTAGGAGGACTTTCCTCTTTGGTGCCTCGAGTGCATAAATTTAAGTGTGCTACTAGATAGTGCTCACCGTTTTACTGTTGAAATAGATGCAACTGTCAGTTCTATTCTAATAGTTTCTTCTCTCACACATCTCACTTGTGAAATTTTTACAATTTTTTCTTTTCTATGGCCAGTTTTTTTTTCTTAGTTCATCCCAAGCGAGGCAGTAAAACCAGCAAGAAACAAGGGGATGTGGGAGAGTTAGAAACAGGAATATTACTAAAGTGTGAGAACAGAAGAAGTGTAATCAGGAGAACAACTGATAGTGATTGACATTGCATTTAAATTTTTGGAAATTAAAGTTGACCCTAGTTTTTTTTTTTGGGGGGGGGGGGTAACTATTTGCATGGAGCTGGAAGAGAGTTCTACAAATGAGAAGTGCAAAAAAGGAACTGTTAGCATAGAACACACAGATACATCCAGCCAGCTAAACTGTAAATTGGTGAGACTTTGTTGCTAGTCTAGTCAGTTAAGTGCCATACATGATACACGCTTTGGATGATCATGTCTTGAAAGAGACATGACTGACTGGGCAGAAGATTATCCCATAGTAGGTTGCAATTGCTTTCTGCAGTAGACTTGTTTGCCAGCCAAAGCTTTAGAACCCAATCTGTCCTGCCATTTAACTCATAGTTGGAAGGAGAAGAGATAGATTATATTACATTATTATATTAAGTAGTAATTACTTGGGAATCAGTTTATTACTTCCTAGCAATAGAAAACCGATCCCCCACTTTATGCCCAGTAGAAGCCTTAATCATGTTTTCAACTATTATATTCAGTCAGTCAGTTAAGTGCCATACGTGATACACGCTTGGGCGATCATGTCATGAAAGAGACATGACTGACTGGGTAGAAGATTATCCCGCAGTAGGTTGCCATTGCTTTCTGTGGTAGACTGGTTGCCAGCCAAAGGCTATAAAACCCAGTCTGTCCTATTAATTAACCCATAACTGGAGGGAATAAATGGATTAATACTATATGAGTATTTGTGTGTGATTGAATGCCAAAAATTCAGCTGGAATTAGAACTAGGCTCTCCGATTTCTCGTTCCAAGGCCAATATCCACTGCACCACAATGCACATCTGTGCTAGTCTAATCAGTCAGTTAAGTCAGTAAAGTGCCATACGTGATACACGCTTGGGCGATCATGTCTCGAAAGAGACATGACTGACTGTGCAGAAGATTATCCCGCAGTAGGTTGCCATTGCTTTCTGCGGTAGACTGGTTGCCGACCAAGACTATAGAACCCAATCTGTTCTGCTATTTAACCCATAACTGGAAGGAAGAGACGGATTAATACCTTTCCCAAGGGTATTTGCGCATAAGTGAATACAATGGATTCAGCTGGAATTCGAACTCGGCTCCCCGGTTTCTCATTCCGAGCCGATAATACTGTGCTTAAATATGCAGTGTCTTGCTCATCCGAACAATTAACACCTGGTTCACACTCTACCCATAACTTTTGAACATGTGTATAAGTTTATTCTTTGCTTCCTGTTAGGGATTGGCTGTCCAATTCCTTCTAAAGTCTTTTCTTTCTCGTTCACTTTCAGTGACTCTTATTGCCTTACTTGAGGTGAATTGATTAAAAAAATAAGTACGCATGTTTAAATAAATATACAGGCCTGAAAATTATATCGTTATTAATATTCAAGGACATAATTTCTAAGGGGAAAAATTACAATTACAGTTTGTTTTTTATTGTCCAGATTTTCGGAATCGGAAAGTAACAAATGGAAAACACAGATGCGTGCTTTATTGGACATCCTTCCGGAATTAGAAATATCTGAGCATAAAAAATACACACATTCATGTAAGTACCAGTCCAATGAAAATAAAATATAGCCAACTTCAAAGTTTCATGGAGGCATTATTGTTATGTCTTCACTCCTCAGGGCTTTTTCTTTGTTTGCTGCTGCTTCCTGGCCTTTTTAAAATCTTTGAATGTGAGTGGTTCTATATATGGTTAATTGCTTTTTATTGTGTTGACCTCTTTTAGTGGCTTACGGCCATATCAGTTTGAATACACCGGTTCTTGCTCGATCACCGAAGTTAAGCAACATTGAGCCTGGTCAGTACTTAGATGGGTGACTGCTTGGGAATAGCCAGGTGCTGTAAGTGTTTAGTGACGGATGTGCATTGTGGTGCAGTGGATATCGGCTCGGAAAGAGAAATCGGTGAGCTGAGTTCAAATTCCAGTTTGAATACCCTGCATTCACTTAAGCAATGGTACCCTTGGGAAAGGTATTAATCCGTCCCTTTCCTCCAGTTATGGGTTAAATAACAAGGGTAGGACTTGGGGACCCTGCCCTTAAAAACACATTCCAATGAATTTTGATACTCGAAAAGAAAAAAGTATTACTAGACATAAAACTTATATAAAAACAACAATAAATTGTTCAAAAGAAAAAGGTATTACCAGCAATAAATAAATAAAATTTAGTTGGCAATAAATGACCCGCCAAGGTGTTGATATGCCATAAAACAAAACAACCAACCTCTTTTAGTGTGATGTAGTGTTTTCGGTGGTTAATTACTTTTTATTGTTTAACTTCTTTTTTAAAATAAAAGGAGGCTGTGGCGAGCTATAGCTTCCATTATTCTATTGTTCTCAGAAGTGATTTCTTCTTTGTAAACACTTTTCTCTTCTTTGTTGCTTTCTTCATCTCTCAGTTTGTTCATCTTAGCCATAATGAGAGTCTGGATTTTTACGCTGCTTGTTTTGCCTTCATCATGTGTGTTAGATACTCCAAGTTTTCTGTTCTCATGATGCATCCCCAATATTTCATCTGTCTCACTCTTTGCATTTTCTATTCTCTTTAGAAGTTGTTTTCATTTTGGACAAAATTGTCCAACATTCACTCACTTTGGCATAGCAAAGCAGGCCTTTATTTATTTACTCAGTTTCTGAGATGTATAAGTACTTACTTTAAAACAATTATGTCCCATCAGGAAATATGCAATCATGGCTTGCCACAAAACTTGTTTTAATTATCATCAATGAACCATCATAAATTACAATCTTAACCTGTTCAAGTCAAGAATTAATCATTACCTTCCCAACTTATTTGTATAAACCGCATGTATTACTCTGTAACCTCTACCTCGAGTGGCTCTCGAGCCTTGTATAAAGTGAATGTCATTGTAGAAATAAACAGCTGATTCAAAAAAGGGCGGAGTGTTTTTCCATTTTTTGGTCGTATATTTCTGAATTTCGAGCAATCCTTTTTTCTAGATTGGTTGCCACCCAAGGCTAAAATGTTAAGTCTACCTTGTTATTTTATTGCAATGTATTATGCTTAATACTTCCCTAATATTAAATAAACAAATAATATTCAATTCCTCATAAAATAATTATGATTTTCACAACATTAGAAAATGATATGAATTGACATACACAAATATGTTACATGCAAGTGAATATATATATATATATATATATATATATATATATATATATTAGTCATCCACATACAAGCCTGTATCACTGTATCACAGCTCATCAGTTTGGCTATATTATAGCAGTATATCTTCATTCAAGCATTTTGGTTGAATAATCTGGATATATTATGTCTAATATGTTGATATTATATTTATTAAATAAGGCACTGCAGTTTTTTTTTATTATCCCAAGTACTTTCAATCTCAACCAAGATCATCTTTAGCGGCAAACTGCTAAGACAAAAATGAATGCAACTGATAGTTGTGATTTTTTTAGTGAATACACATAAAACTCATTCTATCATGATTATATTAAATGTGCGTGAAACATGTTCTGTTATAATTGATTTAAAAAATTTATCTTCTTTTTTTTTCTTTTTTTTTCCAGTGTTGCATGCTGTACTATCATCTGTGTCTTCTGTGTCTACAACAACTACTGCAGACGACCATTTTGTGTGCGTTGCTCGCAACATTGCAAATGTGACAGAGAATATCCAATCTTGGGCTGCCCAGAATTATTTCGATATCAATGCCAACAACCACGGCATAGATCAAGGACTTAAAGAAAGAATAAAAGAACTGAGAAAAAATTTCATCAAGTCAAAGGTATGGAATCTTTGCCATTGACGCACATTAAGTACATTTACATAGCGTGTACATAGCAAATGGCTTCATTCTTTGTGTGCGCATGCATAAGTATTTGTTGTATTTCCTGCATGCGTTTTTTTTTTTTTAATCATGTCACCCCAAGCAAGGCATTCCACAGCCACTATAGCGCAGGGGGTTACACAGGGCGATAGACAAGTTGGGATGTACATAGGGGGAGAGTTGGAGAGAATGGGAGGGCTAGTGTGTTAGGAGGTGTCTATTGACCTTACATTTAAACTCCTGGAGGTTATAGCTGTTGGGGAAGCAAGCATGCGGAAGGGAATTCCATAGGCGGGAAGTGCGAGAAAAGAAGCTGTTGGAGTAGAAATTGCGGTTACATTTCCATTGGTTTCACTGTAAAAGGGTGGGACCTAGTTGCCAATGCTTAGATATAAATATTTACTCTACTCCGAGTATTCTAGAACAAAAGTAACAAATTAGGGGACCAGGTTTAGGAGTAACTTCACTTTTCTATTGAATTATCCTGCAAAGAGATTAACATCCATCATGCAACAATTATTATCATCTCTCAATATTAGATCTTAATGGGTGTCTTTTATTGCATGGGTTACTGCACAGGAGTTTGGGTTGATGCTTTCCCCAAAAAAGATAGATATTAGCCAAGAATATTTAAAAATGTTAACCAGCTAAAACAAATAAAAAAAGAATGGAATACATTTAGTGTTTTCTTTCCCACATCTTTACTTTCCTCTCTGTTTCTTTTTCCCTCGTAAATAATTATGAATTATGCTCCTTTGACTTTTATCTCCCTGTATTTTAATATTTTTTATTTAAATGTTTTTAATTTTATAATTTTACTTTTAAAATTTTAAATTCCTGGCCGAGTGGTCGAAATAAATATTTGGCTTACCTGAATAATATTAGTGACCCAACTACTAATAATAGTCAGTCAGTTAAGTGCCATACGCGATACATGCTTGGGCGATCATGTCTCGAAAGAGACATGACTGACCGGGCAGAAGATTATCCCGCAGTAGGTTGCCATTGCTTTTTGCGGTAGACTGGTTGCCGACCAAGGCTATAGAACCCAATCTGTCCTGCTATTTAACCCATAACTGGAAGGAAGAGATGGATTAATACCTTTCCCAAGGGTATTTGCGCGTAAGTGAATACAATGGATTCCAACTGGAATTCAAACTCGGCTCCCCAGCTTCTCGTTCCGAGCCAATATCCACTACGCCACAAACGCACATCCCTAATCATAGTAACTTTTCTAAAAATAATTGCAATTGCCAAAAAAAAAATAAATTGCATTTACTTACGTGCAAATACCCTTGTGAAAGGTATTAATCCGGCTCTTCCTTCCAGTTATGGGTTAAATAACAGGACAGATTGGGTTCTATAGCCTTGGCTGGCAACCAGTCTACCGCAGAAGGCAATGGCAATCTACTGCGGGATAATCTTCTGCCCAGTCAGTCATGTCTCTTTCGAGACATGATCACCCAAGCGTGTTTCACATATGGCACTTAACTGACTGATGACCAAATATTATTTATACAGTTCACATTCATTCAAATGATGATGTTAAATTCTATTTTGGAGCAATTAATAATATGAGGAAATATCATTTCAATAACCATACTGTTATTTTTCAACAACAGTAAATACTGCAAAAGCACTGCCTTATTATTAAAAATGAAAAAACAACAACCCAGTTATTAGCTAGAGTATTGTCACTAAATTCAAATCTTATAATGATAAAAAGAGACATTAAATTCTTAGACACTGATTAATATAAATTCCTTTATACATTTGTCTCTTTCTTTCTCACTTCCTTACTTTCCTTTTTCTTTCTTTCCCCAGAAAATATTACGACTAATAATTATGAATTACAGCCTTTTGATTTCATCTACCTGCATTTTCATAATTCTTTTTAAATTTAAAATTTTAATTTTTAAATTTTTAAATTTAAATTTTATTAATTTAATTAATTTTTAATTAATTTTTTATTAATTTTTTATTAATTTAATTAATTTTTATTAATTTAATTTTTAAATTTAAATTTAAATTTTTAAATTTTTAAATTTAAAATTTTAATTTTTTATCTCCATGCAAATTTTATGTATTTAAGTTTTACTCTTGATAAATAAAAAAAAATAGTAATGTAACATTATAAGAATTAACTCCCATGAACATCAAGTGAACTTAAATTCAAATGTGTTAAACGGTCAGTTTGTAATATGCACCTGATTATTGTGCATTAAACTCTGAGTCATGTCATTGCCATAAGGTAATATATATATTTATCAATATATATATATATATATATATATATATATGAAGGTAACAATATTTATTAATATATTAATAAATATTGTTACCTTCTTATATATATATATATATATATATATTTATACACGCATTTATAAAAATATTATTCAGGTGTTAATAAAACAGTACTCAATATAATATAAACAGAGCTATTATATATATATATATATATATATATATATATATATATATATAGTCATCCACAGACAGATCTGTTTCACTGTATCACAGCTCATCAGTATGGTTAGACATCCAATTGCTTTTTACCCAGGATTGAAACCCGACTGAAGTGGCATCAGTCTGCGATTCTACCTCTGAGCTATAGGGTGCTCAGTAGAAGAAGGCAGACTTTTTATTGTGTACATTATCATTATATATATATATATATATATATATAATAGCTCTATTTATATTATATTGAGTACTGTTTTATTAACACCTGAATAATATTTTTATAAATGTGTATACCCATATGTATATTTACTAATTCATATATATATATATATATATATATAGTTATAATTATTTAATTATTTAGCTTTTGGTCATAAATAAATTAGACCACTACACAGATTATATATATATATATATTACGGAAATTAACAAAGACAATTTGAAATGATTTGTTTGAACATTATTTTTGATCAATACTCATATTTAAGTAGATATTCTGTTTTTAATTAAACAGTATTATATATTTATATCTACTGGCCTGATTATTTACGATAAATTTTTATTACGAAAATGTGTGTCATTCGGCAGGATTCAAACCTGCAACCCCTATCCACATAGGGGAAGCTACCATTTAATCTGGCAATGTCTTAGACCTCTCGACCATGAATGACCTCCAGTCTAAACAAGGTTCCAATCAAGCTTGTATATATAGTATTAAGGATACTACTTCATATATATATATATATATATATATATGTGTGTGTGTGTGTGTGTGTGTGTGTGTGTGTGTGTGTGTGTATCCTTGGTTGTTTGTAAGGTTAATTTCACAGGAGACCATATTCCGTTGAGAATTCAATGTTAGAATTTAACAGAGTATTATAATGAAAATAAATTGGATGTCTTTATAAATCCATTGCTAATAGGTTATTTTGCTGAAATCTTACAAAGCAGCTCCTCAGACCAAAATTCTTCACAAAATGAATGGTTTAGATTTATCCAGATGAAAAGAATTATGTGGGGAGAGGGAAGAAGGAAAAAAATATAGACAAATATATACACGTAAAAATATATATTGGTAGGCAGACACAATTACAGATGAATATACGCATGCATATATGCATACACAAATTTTAAAATTTTGATTTCATCAATGTGTCAATTTATCCATTGAATTTTAAAGCCAGGTTTGGAAAACATCTGTAAAGGCTACAATATTGGATTCATGTAAGAGCGGATTCATAAGATGACAAGAGTCTTGAATGAATGAGGTCAAGGCAGACATAGTCATATTTCAGTGCATGAACAAATAAACATAATTAAATATATACTCACACAAACACACAAGCAAAAAACAAAAACGTAAGCAACTAAAAACACCACAGCATTGTATAGAAAAAAAATAAAACCACATACATGAAACTACTTATACACAATTTCTGGGGTAAATATATGCAAATAAGCACAGGAATATTCACACAGAAGCATACGCACATATGTAAATGTGCATAGACAAGAAAATAAATATATATGTATATATATATATATATATATATATATATATATATATATATATATAGGTGTCAGTCTGTAAACGGTGAGGATAATCCAACAAGATTACCTTAATATAAAGTATTGATTGGTAAATCCATATAGAGAGCTCAATGGTGTTAACCAGAGCGATATGAAGTTTATAAAGGAAAACTCAACATGTCATATCAGTTATAAACTATTTCAATGAGTTTAATTAGCTCATATCATCAGACCTTATGCCAGAAATTTTGTACCAGATGGAGGAAATATTGTGAAAGAGTCTGATGATAAGAGCTAATTAAGCTCACTGAAATTAACTATAGTTTATAACTGATATGACGTGTTGAGTTTTCCTTTATAAACTGATATATATATATGTGTGTGTGTGTGTGTGTGTGTGTGTGTGTGTGTGTGTGTGTGTGCATACAGATACTTCTCTATAAATTACTTGCGTATTAATTTATTGTTAATTTACAATATTATATTTTAATGGGGATCATTCCTTGTGTAGGAAATTGAACACGAATTTTAACTTAACTTTTTGTAAAGGTTGTGGTGCAGTGGATATCAACTTGGAATGGCAAATCGAGGAGCAGAGTTCGAATTCTAGTTGAATTCCTTGCATTCACTTATGCGCAAATACGCTTGGGAAAGGTATTAATCCAGCTCTTCCCTCTGGTTATGGGTTAAATAATATGACAGACTGGGTTCTATAGCCTTGGCTGGCAACCAGTCTACCACAGAAAGCAATGGCAACCTATTGCAGGATAATCTTCTGCCCAGTCAGTCATGTCCCTTTCAAGACATGATCGCTTAAAGCGTGTATCATGTATGGCGCTTAACTGACTGACTACTTCATAGTAAGTAGACATTTATTTCCAGGACCACATCAACATTCTCTCTCCTGTGGTTCAACCCAAAATCTTATACTTTTGTAAATATATTGAGATTTTCAAAATTTGTTTGCAAATGTGCTGATTTAGGCTGCATATGACGATTAATGTGACAACTGACGGAGTTTGTACAGGAAGTACAGAGAACACAACTTGGAATTTTGAAAGAATATTATAATCCAGTCATGTAAAATACAATTGAAACAATATTATTTGTTGCAAACAAATTGTTCTGTTTGCGGCTATAATATGTTATACAAAATAAACAATTATGAAGTCCTTGTGTAGCTGAGTGTTTTACGTACTAGTTAGTTAACAGCCTTTCACTGCGTAACTGCAGGTACTTGCAGCAGAGATGGAACTCACATTTTACCCCTTTGAGAAGCCAGGTGAAAAAGAACCCTAATGAGAGAGTGGAGTTGACAGGAGGAGCCAACTCATCTTCCTTAGGTACAATTTTTATACTTGCTTTCCTGACAGGTCCGATTTTTAAAATTTAAATTCAACATCAGTTGCCGCCTTCTGTCTTCTTGAATCTCATTCATCTTTTATCCTTTCTTCCATACCCCCTGTACCCAGTCTTTTCTCTCACTGTAATCTCCTGTGCACTAGTGGTGGTTCCCCCTTGCTTGGGGTGAGATAATTTTTAAAAAAACTTACAATGACTCATTCCATTTTGCTGTTTGTAAAGTTTTTAATTTAATTTATTTTTTCTGTTTTTATTTCTCCTTCCTTCTTTGTCATGTATTGCTAGTAATTATTAGACTTCTCCCTACAAATACCCCAAATATTATGAGATTACTGATCAGAGCAGCATCTCTAAGGGCTACCAAAGAGATTGGGCTCCTAATGACAAGTCAGAATCAGCAAATTAAAACTAAGTCATAATTTAATTCTTTCATATTTTATGTGCTTTATATTAACAGGTTAAAAGGAGTAGAGAAGCTCACCTATCATTCAATCCAAACTCCGATATCTATTGAACAGGAGTAGAGGTCTATCCATTATTTCCTGTTCAGAATATAGTTTACTAGCTCTTTTTGTTTCTTCCACCAGAGCCACAATGACTTAACTGTCTTAACATTTTGGTGATTGTAATAGCTACTGGTTGTGACTTTCTATTGTAAGGGTACCAGGTTGGCAATTTGCTGATTCTGACTTGTCATTAGGAGCCCAATCCCTTTGTTAGCCCTTAGAAATGCTTCTCTGATCAGCAATCACATAATATTGGGTTATTTGTAGTGTCCTGTTGTGCATGGGTAGGTATCTCTGCATTTATTTTTGGTGGGTAACCCCAAGGCCACACCTTGCTCTGCTTTTATCTACACTCTGGCTAGTTTGTATTACCATTGATGACAAATAGTGACAATTATGGTGGTCTTTTCAATCTCACTCCTCAAAATGAATCTCATGCAAAACACAACAAAGAGAAATAAAACTAAACTAAAAAAAAACACTTAATCTCCTCAGCCATTATTTGACTGATATTTTTGGTATCCATTCCAACTTCTGCATTGAAGAATCTTTCCTCTTGGAACAAATTGCCATATATATTTACAAGCTTTAATTCTTCCATTGCTACTAAAGAATCCTTGGCACCAGGCTCTCCTTCCCTTTGCCAAAAAGATTCTTCCAATGGCAACGAAATTCTCTCAAGTTCCCACACTACTTCTTCATGTGCTTCAGTCTTTCGTTACTAAACTCTGTTAGCTATTTCTTTTTCTTTTATTCTTCTTCTTTTATGTGCCATGTCCTTTCAGGACGTAGACAATCATGGCTCTCCACATCTCCCTAGCCCTGGTGGCTGTTAACATGCTTTCTCCTGTTGCACCATGCAACCCGCGTTCCATCATCCAACTGATTGGGTCCTTCAAATATGTTACCCGTTGCTTTCCTCTGTCTCTTTTCTCCTCTATCTGGCCCTGTTAGCATCAAGTTCTCCAAGCTCTCCTTCCTCATTGCATGTCCCAGGAACTTTACGTGTCTCTTCCTGATGCTCAGTATTAATTTCCTCTTCATTTCCATCCTTGCTAAAACCTTGTCATTGCTCACATGCTTGGTCCATGATATCCACAGCATCCTTCTATAGAACCACATTTTAGCTGCTTCAAGTTTTTCCTTCATCTTCGAAGATATTGTCCAACATTCACTGCCATATTGGTGAACCGACATCACATAGCAATCCAGTACTTCTCCTCTTTATTTCTAGCGAAATTTTCCTGTTTCTTAATACTTTACTCAACTTCTGGAATGCTTCTTTTGCCATGCCAATTCGGCCTTCGGATCTCAGCGTCACATTTTTCGTCTTCTGTTAGAACATTTCCCAGTTATTTAAATTTCTGTACCTGCTTGATTTTAGAGTCCCTCACCTGTAATTGGCATTTTGCTGATGACCATGCATTCAGTTTTCTTGCAGTTTATTTGTAGTCCTTTCTTGTCACTCTCTACAGCTACATTTTGTAGGAGGTCTTGTAGTTTCATTTTGTGTCTGCTATCAGCACTGTATCATCTGCGTACCTTATATTGTTTAAATTGTGATCTCCGATGACGAATCCAGGCATAACTTCTAGTGGGTTCTCAGAATAGTCTCCCTCTAATAACTGACAGTATAGGAAAGGCATTTTATTTCTTACCGCCACTTTGCACTGTAGCAATGCTTTGCAATACTGCCCTCTTGGTAATTCTGATCACTCTGTGGTAGCTATTGATATTTTCTTCTAATCATTTATTAAACAGGAACTCCCTATCTACAAGACCTTTTTCTGTTATCAGCATGCTCTTTGGGACTCACCCTGTGATTTTCTTGACAATGGACTGACATCTTTAACCTCCCAATTAAAAATTGCGCTACTGAGATAGACACTTTTTAGAACTGATTCGGTCTCTCTTATGAAATTGTGACATCAAAGTTATTCTGAATAGCTACTAATCAAGATTGTTTCAGACTAAAACAGGTGGGACCTATGGCTCCATCAAATTGTGACATCAAAGTTATTCTGACTACTAATCAAGATTGTTTCAGACTAACACAGGTGGGACCTATGGCTCCATCAAATTGTGACATCAAAGTTATTCTGAATAGCTACTAATCAAGACTGTTTCAGACTAACACATGTGGGACCTATGGCTCCATCAAATTGTGACATCAAAGTTATTCTGAATAGCTACTAATCAAGATTGTTTCAGACTAACACAGGTGGGACCTATGGCTCCATCAAATTGTGACATCAAAGTTATTCTGACTACTAATCAAGATTGTTTCAGACTAACACAGGTGGGACCTATGGCTCCATCAAATTGTGACATCAAAGTTATTCTGAATAGCTACTAATCAAGATTGTTTCAGACTAACACATGTGGGACCTATGGCTCCATCAAATTGTGACATCAAAGTTATTCTGAATAGCTACTAATCAAGATTGTTTCAGACTAACACAGATGGGAGCTATGGCTCCATCAAATTGTGACATCAAAGTTATTCTGAATAGCTACTAATCAAGATTGTTTCAGACTAAAACAGATGGGAGCTATGGCTCCATCAAATTGTGACATCAAAGTTATTCTGAATAGCTACTAATGAAGATTGTTTCAGACTAACACAGGTGGGACCTATGGCTCCATCAAATTGTGACATCAAAGTTATTCTGACTACTAATCAAGATTGTTTCAGGCTAACACAGGTGGGACCTATGGCTCCATGAAATTGTGACATCAAAGTTATTCTGAATAGGTACTAATCAAGATTGTTTCAGACTAACACAGGTGGGACCTATGGCTCCATCAAATTGTGACATCAAAAATTATTCTGACTACTAATCAAGATTGTTTCAGACTAGCACAGGTGGGACCTATGGCTTCATCAAATTGTGACATCAAAGTTATTCTGAATAGCTACTAATCAAGATTGTTTCAGACTAACACAGGTGGGACATATGGCTCCATCAAATTGTGACATCAAAAATTATTCTGACTACTAATCAAGATTGTTTCAGACTAGCACAGGTGGGACCTATGGCTCCATCAAATTGTGACATCAAAGTTATTCTGAATAGCTACTAATCAAGATTGTTTCAGACTAACACAGGTGGGACGTATGGCTCCATCAAATTGTGATATCAAAGTTATTCTGAATAGCTACTAATCAAGATTGTTTCAGACAAACACAGGTGGGACCTATGGCTCCATGAAATTGTGATATCAAAGTTATTCTGAATAGCTACTAATCAAGATTGTTTCAGACCAACAGAGGTGGGACTTATGGCTCCATCAAATTGTGACATCAAAGTTATTCTGAATAGCTACTAATCAAGATTGTTTCAGACTAACACAGGTGGGACCTATGGCTCCATCAAATTGTGACATCAAAGTTATTCTGAATAGCTACTAATCAAGATTGTTTCAGACTAACACAGGTGGGACGTATGGCTCCATCAAATTGTGACATCAAAAATTATTCTGAATAGCTACTAATCAAGATTGTTTCAGACAAACATAGGTGGGACCTATGGCTCCATGAAATTGTGACATCAAAGTTATTCTGAATAGCTACTAATCAAGATTGTTTCAGACCAACAGAGGTGGGACTTATGGCTCCATCAAATTGTGACATCAAAGTTATTCTGAATAGCTACTAATCAAGATTGTTTCAGACAAACACAGGTGGGACCTATGGCTCCATGAAATTGTGATATCAAAGTTATTCTGAATAGCTACTAATCAAGATTGTTTCAGACCAACACAGGTGGGACTTATGGCTCCATCAAATTGTGACATCAAAGTTATTCTGAATAGCTACTAATCAAGATTGTTTCAGATTAACACAGGTGGGACCTATGGCTCCATCAAATTGTGACATCAAAGTTATTCTGAATAGCTACTAATCAAGATTGTTTCAGACTAACACAGGTGGAACGTATGGCTCCATCAAATTGTGACATCAAAAATTATTCTGAATAGCTACTAATCAAGATTGTTTCAGACAAACACAGGTGGGAACTATGGCTCCATGAAATTGTGACATCAAAGTTATTCTGAATAGCTACTAATCAAGATTGTTTCAGACCAACACAGGTGGGACTTATGGCTCCATCAAATTGTGACATCAAAGTTATTCTGAATAGCTACTAATCAAGATTGTTTCAGACCAACACAGGTGGGACTTATGGCTCCATCAAATTGTGACATCAAAGTTATTCTGAATAGCTACTAATCAAGATTGTTTCAGACTAACACAGGTGGGACCTATGGCTCCATCAAATTGTGACATCAAAGTTATTCTGACTACTAATCAAGATTGTTTCAGACTAACACAGGTGGGAACTATGGCTCCATCAAATTGTGACATCAAAGTTGTTCTGAATAGCTGCTAATCAAGATTGTTTCAGACTAACACAGTTGGGACCTATGGCTCCATCAAATTGTGACATCAAAGCTATTCTGAATAGCTACTAATCAAGATTGTTTCAGACCAACACAGGTGGGACCTATGGCTCCATAAAACTGTGACATCAAAGTTAATCTGAATAGCTACTAATCAAGATTGTTTCAGACAAACACAGGTGGGACATATGGCTCCATCGAATTGTGACATCAAAGTTATTCTGAATAGATACTAATCAAGATTGTTCCACACTAACACAGGTGGGAAATATGGCTCCATCAAATTGTGACATCAAAGTTATTCTGAATAGCTGCTAATCAAGATTGTTTCAGACTAACACAGTTGGGACCTATGGCTCCATCAAATTGTGACATCAAAGCTATTCTGAATAGTTATTAATCAAGATTGTTTCAGACCAACACAGGTGGGACCTATGGTTCCATCAAATTGTGACATCAAAGTTATTCTGAATAGCTACTAATCAAGATTGTTTCAGACCAACACAGGTGGGACCAATGGTTCCATCAAATTGTGACATCAAAGTTATTCTGAATAGCTACTAATCAAGATTGTTTCAGACCAACACATGTGGGACATATGGCTCCATCAAATTTTGACATCAAAGCTATTCTGAATAGCTACTAATCAAGATTGTTTCAGACCAACACAGGTGGGACCAATGGTTCCATCAAATTGTGACCTCAAAGCTACTCTGAATAGCCACTAATCAAGATTGTTTCAGACCAACACAGGTGGGACCAATGGTTCCATCAAATTTTGACATCAAAGTTATACTGAATAGCTAATAATCAAGATTGTTTCAGACCAACACAGGTGGGACCTATGGCTTAATCAAATTGTGACCTCAAAGCTATTCTGAATAGCCACTAATCAAGATTGTTTCAGACCAACACAGGTGGGACCAATGGCTCCATGAAATTGTGACACCAAAGTTATTCTGAATAGCTACTAATCAAGATTGTTTCAGACCAACACAGGTGGGACTTATGGCTCCATCAAATTGTGACATCAAAGTTATTCTGAATAGCTACTAATCAAGATTGTTTCAGACCAACACAGGTGGGACTTATGGCTCCATCAAATTGTGACATCAAAGTTATTCTGAATAGCTACTAATCAAGATTGTTTCAGACTAACACAGGTGGGACCTATGGCTCCATCAAATTGTGACATCAAAGTTATTCTGACTACTAATCAAGATTGTTTCAGACTAACACAGGTGGGAACTATGGCTCCATCAAATTGTGACATCAAAGTTGTTCTGAATAGCTGCTAATCAAGATTGTTTCAGACTAACACAGTTGGGACCTATGGCTCCATCAAATTGTGACATCAAAGCTATTCTGAATAGCTACTAATCAAGATTGTTTCAGACCAACACAGGTGGGACCTATGGCTCCATAAAACTGTGACATCAAAGTTAATCTGAATAGCTACTAATCAAGATTGTTTCAGACAAACACAGGTGGGACATATGGCTCCATCGAATTGTGACATCAAAGTTATTCTGAATAGATACTAATCAAGATTGTTCCACACTAACACAGGTGGGAACTATGGCTCCATCAAATTGTGACATCAAAGTTATTCTGAATAGCTGCTAATCAAGATTGTTTCAGACTAACACAGTTGGGACCTATGGCTCCATCAAATTGTGACATCAAAGCTATTCTGAATAGTTATTAATCAAGATTGTTTCAGACCAACACAGGTGGGACCTATGGTTCCATCAAATTGTGACATCAAAGTTATTCTGAATAGCTACTAATCAAGATTGTTTCAGACCAACACAGGTGGGACCAATGGTTCCATCAAATTGTGACATCAAAGTTATTCTGAATAGCTACTAATCAAGATTGTTTCAGACCAACACATGTGGGACATATGGCTCCATCAAATTTTGACATCAAAGCTATTCTGAATAGCTACTAATCAAGATTGTTTCAGACCAACACAGGTGGGACCAATGGTTCCATCAAATTGTGACCTCAAAGCTACTCTGAATAGCCACTAATCAAGATTGTTTCAGACCAACACAGGTGGGACCAATGGTTCCATCAAATTTTGACATCAAAGTTATTCTGAATAGCTAATAATCAAGATTGTTTCAGACCAACACAGGTGGGACCTATGGCTTAATCAAATTGTGACCTCAAAGCTATTCTGAATAGCCACTAATCAAGATTGTTTCAGACCAACACAGGTGGGACCAATGGTTCCATCAAATTGTGACATCAAAGTTATTCTGAATAGCTACTAATCAAGATTGTTTCAGACCAACACAGGTGGGACCAATGGTTCCATCAAATTGTGACATCAAAGTTATTCTGAATAGATACTAATCAAGATTGTTTCAGACCAACACAAGTGGGACATATGTCTCCATCAAATTTTGACATCAAAGTTATTCTGAATAGCTGCTAATCAAGATTGTTTCAGACTAACACAGTTGGGACCTATGGCTCCATCAAATTGTGACATCAAAGCTATTCTGAATAGTTATTAATCAAGATTGTTTCAGACCAACACAGGTGGGACCTATGGTTCCATCAAATTGTGACATCAAAGTTATTCTGAATAGCTACTAATCAAGATTGTTTCAGACCAACACAGGTGGGACCTATGGCTCAATCAAATTGTGAGCTCAAAGCTATTCTGAATAGCCACTAATCAAGATTGTTTCAGACCAACACAGGTGGGACCAATGGTTCCATCAAATTGTGACATCAAAGTTATTCTGAATAGCTACTAATCAAGATTGTTTCAGACCAACACAGGTGGGACCAATGGTTCCATCAAATTGTGATATCAAACCTATTCTGAATAACTACTAATCAAGATTGTTTCAGACCAACACAGGTGGGACCATCAAATTTTGACATCAAAGTTATTCTGAATAGCTAATAATCAAGATTGTTTCAGACCAACACAGGTGGGACCTATGGCTTAATCAAATTGTGACCTCAAAGCTATTCTGAATAGCCACTAATCAAGATTGTTTCAGACCAACACAGGTGGGACCAATGGTTCCATCAAATTGTGACATCAAAGTTATTCTGAATAGCTACTAATCAAGATTGTTTCAGACCAACACAGGTGGGACCAATGGTTCCATCAAATTGTGACATCAAATCTATTCTGAATAGCTACTAATCAAGATTGTTTCAGACCAACACAAGTGGGACATATGTCTCCATCAAATTTTGACATCAAAGTTATTCTGAATAGCTACTAATCAAGATTGTTTCACACCAACACAGGTGGGACCAAAGGTTCCATCAAATTTTGACATCAAACTTATTCTGAATAGCTACTAATCAAGATTGTTTCAGACCAACACAGGTGGGACCTATGGCTCAATCAAATTGTGACCTCAAAGCTATTCTGAATAGCCAACTAATCAAGATTGTTTCAGACCAACACAGGTGGGACCAATGGTTCCATCAAATTATGACATCAAAGTTATTCTGAATAGCTACTAATCAAGATTGTTTCAGACCAACACAGGTGGGACCTATGGCTCCATCAAATTATGACATCAAAGTTATTCTGAATAGCTACTAATCAAGATTGTTTCAGACCAACACAGGTGGGACCTATGGCTCCATCAAATTGTGACATCAAAGTTATTCTGAATAGCTAATAATCAAGATTGTTTCAGACCAACACAGGTGGGACCTATGGCTTAATCAAATTGTGACCTCAAAGCTATTCTGAATAGCCACTAATCAAGATTGTTTCAGACCAACACAGGTGGGACCAATGGTTCCATCAAATTGTGACATCAAACTTATTCTGAATAGCTACTAATCAAGATTGTTTCAGACTAACACAGGTGGGACCTATGGCTCCATCAAATTGTGACATCAAACATATTCTGAATAGCTACTAATCAAGATTGTTTTAGACCAACACAGGTTGGACCTATGGCTCCATCAAATTGTGACATCAAAGTTATTCTGAAGAGCTACTAATCAAGATTGTTTCAGACCAACACAGGTGGGACCTATGGCTCAATCAAATTGTGACATCAAAGTTATTCTGAAGAGCTACTAAATCAAGATTGTTTCAGACTAACACAAGTGGGACCTATGGCTCCATCAAATTGTGACATCAAAGTTATTCTGAAGAGCTACTAATCAAGATTGTTTCAGACTAACACAGGTGGGACTTATGGCTCCATCAAATTGTGACATCAAACTTATTCTGAATAGCTACTAATCAAGATTGTTTCAGACCAACACAGGTGGGACGTATGGCTCCATCAAATTGTGACATCAAAGTTATTCTGTATAGCTACTAATCAAGATTGTTTCAGAGCAACACAGGTGGGACCTATGGCTCAATCAAATTGTGACATCAAAGTTATTCTGAAGAGCTACTAAATCAAGATTGTTTCAGACTAACACAAGTGGGACCTATGGCTCCATCAAATTGTGACATCAAAGTTATTCTGAAGAGCTACTAATCAAGATTGTTTCAGACCAACACAGGTTGGACCTATGGCTCCATCAAATTGTGACATCAAAGTTATTCTGAAGAGCTACTAATCATGATTGTTTCAGACCAACACTAGTGGGACCCATGGCTCCATCAAATTTTGACATCAAAGTTATTCTGAATAGCTACTAATCAAGATTGTTTCAGTCCAACACAATTGCGACCCATGGCTCCATCAAATTTTGACATCAAAGTTATTCTGAAGAGCTACTAATCAAGATTGTTTCAGTCCAACACAGGTGGGACCTATGGCTCCATCAAATTGTGACATCAAAGTTATTCTGAATAGCTACTAATCATGATTGTTTCAGAGCAACACAGGTGGGACCTATGGCTCCATCAAATTGTGACATCAAACTTATTATGAATAGCTACTAATCATGATTGTTTCAGAGCAACACAGGTTGGACCTATGGCTCCATCAAATTGTGACATCAAAGTTATTCTGAAGAGCTACTAATCAAGATTGTTTCAGACCAACACAGGTTGGACCTATGGCTCCATCAAATTGTGACATCAAAGTTATTCTGAAGAGCTACTAATCAAGATTGTTTCAGACCAACACTAGTGGGACCCATGGCTCCATCAAATTTTGACATCAAAGTTATTCTGAATAGCTACTAATCAAGATTGTTTCAGTCCAACACAATTGGGACCCATGGCTCCATCAAATTTTGACATCAAAGTTATTCTGAAGAGCTACTAATCAAGATTGTTTCAGTCCAACACAGGTGGGACCCATGGCGCCATCAAATTGTGACATCAAAGTTATTCTGAATAGCTACTAATCATGATTGTTTCAGACTAACAGAAGTGGGACCCATGGCTCCATCAAATTTTGACATCAAAGTTATTCTGAAGAGCTACTAATCAAGATTGTTTCAGTCCAACACAAGTGGGACCCATGGCTCCCTCAAATTTTGACATCAAAGTTATTCTGAAGAGCTACTAATCAAGATTGTTTCAGGCCAACACAAGTGGGACCCATGGCTCCATCAAATATTGAAATCAAAGTTATTCTGAAGAGCTAGTAATTAAGATTGTTTCAGACTAATACAAGTGGGACCTATGGCTCCATCAAATTGTGACATCAAAGCTATTCTGAAGAGCTACTAATCAAGATTGTTTCAGTCCAACACAGGTGGGACCTATGGCTCCATCAAATTGTGACATCAAACTTATTCTGAAGAGCTACTAATCAAGATTGTTTCAGATCAACACAGGTGGGACCTATGGCTCCATCAAATTGTGACATCAAAGTTATTCTGAATAGCTACTAATCAAGATTGTTTCAGACTAACACAAGTGGGACATATGTCTTCATCAAATTTTGACATCAAAGTTATTCTGAATAGCTACTAATCAAGATTGTTTCAGACTAACACAAGTGGGACCCATGGCTCCATCAAATTTTGACATCAAAGTTATTCTGAATAGCTACTAATCAAGATTGTTTCAGGCCAACACGGGTGGGACCTATGGCTCCATCAAATTGTGATATCAAAGTTATTCTGAAGAGCTACTAATCAAGATTGTTTCAGACCAACACAAGTGGGACCTATGGCTCCATCAAATTTTGACATCAAAGTTATACTGAAGAGCTACTAATCAAGATTGTTTCAGACTAACAGAAGTGGGACCTATGGCTCCATCAAATTGTGACATCACAGTTATTCTGAATATCTACTAATCAAGATTGTTTCAGACTAACACAGTTGGGACCTATGGCTCCATCAAATTGTGACATCAAAGTTAATCTGAATAGCTAATAATCAAGATTGTTTCACACCAACACAGGTGGGACATATGGCTCCATCAAATTGTGACATCAAAGTTATTATGTATAGCTACTAATCAAGTTTGTTTTAGACTAACACAAGTGGGACCCATGGCTCCATCAAATTTTGACATCAAAGTTATTCTGAAGAGCTACTAATCAAGATTGTTTCAGACTAACACAAGTGGGACATATGTCTCCATCAAATTTTGACATCACAATTATTCTGAATAGCTACTAATCAAGATTGTTTCAGTCCAACACAAGTGGGACCCATGGCTCCCTCAAATTTTGACATCAAAGTTATTCTGAAGAGCTACTAATCAAGATTGTTTCAGGCCAACACAAGTGGGACCCATGGCTCCATCAAATATTGAAATCAAAGTTATTCTGAAGAGCTAATAATTAAGATTGTTTCAGACTAATACAAGTGGGACCTATGGCTCCATCAAATTGTGACATCAAAGCTATTCTGAAGAGCTACTAATCAAGATTGTTTCAGTCCAACACAGGTGGGACCTATGGCTCCATCAAATTGTGACATCAAACTTATTCTGAAGAGCTACTAATCAAGATTGTTTCAGATCAACACAGGTGGGACCTATGGCTCCATCAAATTGTGACATCAAAGTTATTCTGAATAGCTACTAATCAAGATTGTTTCAGACTAACACAAGTGGGACATATGTCTTCATCAAATTTTGACATCAAAGTTATTCTGAATAGCTACTAATCAAGATTGTTTCAGACTAACACAAGTGGGACCCATGGCTCCATCAAATTTTGACATCAAAGTTATTCTGAATAGCTACTAATCAAGATTGTTTCAGGCCAACACGGGTGGGACCTATGGCTCCATCAAATTGTGATATCAAAGTTATTCTGAAGAGCTACTAATCAAGATTGTTTCAGACCAACACAAGTGGGACCTATGGCTCCATCAAATTTTGACATCAAAGTTATACTGAAGAGCTACTAATCAAGATTGTTTCAGACTAACAGAAGTGGGACCTATGGCTCCATCAAATTGTGACATCACAGTTATTCTGAATATCTACTGATCAAGATTGTTTCAGACCAACACAGGTGGGACCTATGGCTCCATCAAATTGTGACATCAAATTTATTCGGAATAGCTACTAATCAAGATTGTTTCAGACTAACACAAGTGGGACATATGTCTTCATCAAATTTTGACATCAAAGTTATTCTGAATAGCTACTAATCAAGATTGTTTCAGACTAACACAAGTGGGACCCATGGCTCCATCAAATTTTGACATCAAAGTTATTCTGAATAGCTACTAATCAAGATTGTTTCAGGCCAACACGGGTGGGACCTATGGCTCCATCAAATTGTGATATCAAAGTTATTCTGAAGAGCTACTAATCAAGATTGTTTCAGACCAACACAAGTGGGACCTATGGCTCCATCAAATTTTGACATCAAAGTTATACTGAAGAGCTACTAATCAAGATTGTTTCAGACTAACAGAAGTGGGACCTATGGCTCCATCAAATTGTGACATCACAGTTATTCTGAATATCTACTGATCAAGATTGTTTCAGACCAACACAGGTGGGACCTATGGCTCCATCAAATTGTGACATCAAATTTATTCGGAATAGCTACTAATCAAGATTGTTTCAGACTAACACAGTGGGACCTATGTCTCCATCAAATTGTGACATCAAAGTTATTCTGAAGAGCTGCTAATCAACATTGTTTCAGACCAACACAGGTGGGACATATGGCTCCATCAAATTGTGACATCAAAGTTATTATGTATAGCTACTAATCAAGATTGTTTCAGACTAACACAAGTGGGACATATGTCTCCATCAAATTTTGACATCACAATTATTCTGAATAGCTACTAATCAAGATTGTTTCAGACTAACACAGTTGGGACCTATGGCTCCATCAAATTGTGACATCAAAGTTAATCTGAATAGCTAATAATCAAGATTGTTTCACACCAACACAGGTGGGACATATGGCTCCATCAAATTGTGACATCAAAGTTATTATGTATAGCTACTAATCAAGTTTGTTTTAGACTAACACAAGTGGGACCCATGGCTCCATCAAATTTTGACATCAAAGTTATTCTGAAGAGCTACTAATCAAGATTGTTTCAGACTAACAGAAGTGGGACCCATGGCTCCATCAAATTGTGACATCAAAGTTATTCTGAAGAGCTACTAATCAAGATTGTTTCAGACCAACACAAGTGGGACCCATGGCTCCATCACATTTTGACATCAAAGTTATTCTGAATAGCTACTAATCAAGATTGTTTCAGACCAACACAAGTGGGACTCATGGCTCCATCAAATTTTGACATCCAAGTTATTCTGAAGAGCTACTAATCAAGATTGTTTCAGACCAACACGGGTGGGACCTATGGCTCCATCAAATTGTGACATCAAAGTTATTCTGAATAGCCACTAATCAAGATTGTTTCAGACCAACACAGGTGGGACCAATGGTTCCATCAAATTGTGACATCAAACTTATTCTGAATAGCTACTAATCATGATTGTTTCAGATCAACACAGGTGGGACCTATGGCTCCATCAAATTTTGACATCAAACTTATTCTGAATAGCTACTAATCAAGATTGTTTCAGACTAACATAGGTGGGACCCATGGCTCCATCAAATTGTGACATCAAAGTTATTCTGAATAGCTACTAATCAAGCTTGTTTCAGACTAACAGAAGTGGGACCTATGGCTCCATCAAATTGTGACATCAAACTTATTATGAATAGCTACTAATCATGATTGTTTCAGAGCAACACAGGTTGGACCTATGGCTCCATCAAATTGTGACATCAAAGTTATTCTGAAGAGCTACTAATCAAGATTGTTTCAGACCAACACAGGTTGGACCTATGGCTCCATCAAATTGTGACATCAAAGTTATTCTGAAGAGCTACTAATCAAGATTGTTTCAGTCCAACACAGGTGGGACCCATGGCGCCATCAAATTGTGACATCAAAGTTATTCTGAATAGCTACTAATCATGATTGTTTCAGACCAACACAGGTGGAACCTATGGCTCCATCAAATTGTGACATCAAAGTTATTCTGAAGAGCTACTAATCAAGATTGTTTCAGACCAACAGAAGTGGGATCCATGGCGCCATCAAATTTTGACATCAAAGTTATTCTGAAGAGCTACTAATCGAGATTGTTTCAAATTAACACAAGTGGGACCCATGGCTCCATCAAATTTTGACATCAAAGTTATTCTGAAGAGCTACTAATCAAGCTTGTTTCAGACTAACAGAAGTGGGACCCATGGCTCCATCAAATTTTGACATCAAAGTTATTCTGAAGAGCTACTAATCAAGATTGTTTCAGTCCAACACAAGTGGGACACATGGCTCCCTCAAATTTTGACATCAAAGTTATTCTGAAGAGCTACTAATCAAGATTGTTTCAGGCCAACACAAGTGGGACCCATGGCTCCATCAAATATTGAAATCAAAGTTATTCTGAAGAGCTAGTAATTAAGATTGTTTCAGACTAATACAAGTGGGACCTATGGCTCCATCAAATTGTGACATCAAAGCTATTCTGAAGAGCTACTAACCAAGATTGTTTCAGTCCAACACAGGTGGGACCTATGGCTCCATCAAATTGTGACATCAAACTTATTCTGAAGAGCTACTAATCAAGATTGTTTCAGACCAACACTAGTGGGACCCATGGCTCCATCAAATTGTGACATCAAAGTTATTCTGAATAGCTACTAATCAAGATTGTTTCAGACTAACAGAAGTGGGACCTATGGCTCCATCAAATTGTGACATCAAACTTATTATGAATAGCTACTAATCATGATTGTTTCAGAGCAACACAGGTTGGACCTATGGCTCCATCAAATTGTGACATCAAAGTTATTCTGAAGAGCTACTAATCAAGATTGTTTCAGACCAACACAGGTTGGACCTATGGCTCCATCAAATTGTGACATCAAAGTTATTCTGAAGAGCTACTAATCAAGATTGTTTCAGACCAACACTAGTGGGACCCATGGCTCCATGAAATTTTGACATCAAAGTTATTCTGAATAGCTACTAATCAAGATTGTTTCAGTCCAACACAATTGGGACACATGGCTCCATCAAATTTTGACATCAAAGTTATTCTGAAGAGCTACTAATCAAGATTGTTTCAGTCCAACACAGGTGGGACCCATGGCGCCATCAAATTGTGACATCAAAGTTATTCTGAATAGCTACTAATCATGATTGTTTCAGACCAACACAGGTGGAACCTATGGCTCCATCAAATTGTGACATCAAAGTTATTCTGAAGAGCTACTAATCAAGATTGTTTCAGACCAACAGAAGTGGGATCCATGGCGCCATCAAATTTTGACATCAAAGTTATTCTGAAGAGCTACTAATCGAGATTGTTTCAAATTAACACAAGTGGGACCCATGGCTCCATCAAATTTTGACATCAAAGTTATTCTGAAGAGCTACTAATCAAGCTTGTTTCAGACTAACAGAAGTGGGACCCATGGCTCCATCAAATTTTGACATCAAAGTTATTCTGAAGAGCTACTAATCAAGATTGTTTCAGGCCAACACAAGTGGGACCCATGGCTCCATCAAATATTGAAATCAAAGTTATTCTGAAGAGCTACTAATCAAGATTGTTTCAGACTAATACAAGTGGGACCTATGGCTCCATCAAATTGTGACATCAAAGCTATTCTGAAGAGCTACTAACCAAGATTGTTTCAGTCCAACACAGGTGGGACCTATGGCTCCATCAAATTGTGACATCAAACTTATTCTGAAGAGCTACTAATCAAGATTGTTTCAGATCAACACAGGTGGGACCTATGGCTCCATCAAATTGTGACATCAAAGTTATTCTGAATAGCTACTAATCAAGATTGTTTCAGACTAACACAAGTGGGACATATGTCTTCATCAAATTTTGACATCAAAGTTATTCTGAATAGCTACTAATCAAGATTGTTTCAGACTAACACAAGTGGGACCCATGGCTCCATCAAATTTTGACATCAAAGTTATTCTGAATAGCTACTAATCAAGATTGTTTCAGGCCAACACGAGTGGGACCTATGGCTCCATCAAATTGTGATATCAAAGTTATTCTGAAGAGCTACTAATCAAGATTGTTTCAGACCAACACAAGTGGGACTTATGGCTCCATCAAATTTTGACATCAAAGTTATACTGAAGAGCTACTAATCAAGATTGTTTCAGACTAACAGAAGTGGGACCTATGGCTCCATCAAATTGTGACATCACAGTTATTCTGAATATCTACTGATCAAGATTGTTTCAGACCAACACAGGTGGGACCTATGGCTCCATCAAATTGTGACATCAAATTTATTCGGAATAGCTACTAATCAAGATTGTTTCAGACTAACACAGTGGGACCTATGTCTCCATCAAATTGTGACATCAAAGTTATTCTGATGAGCTGCTAATCAACATTGTTTCAGACCAACACAGGTGGGACATATGGCTCCATCAAATTGTGACATCAAAGTTATTATGTATAGCTACTAATCAAGATTGTTTCAGACTAACACAAGTGGGACATATGTCTCCATCAAATTTTGACATCACAATTATTCTGAATAGCTACTAATCAAGATTGTTTCAGACTAACACAGTTGGGACCTATGGCTCCATCAAATTGTGACATCAAAGTTAATCTGAATAGCTACTAATCAAGATTGTTTCACACCAACACAGGTGGGACATATGGCTCCATCAAATTGTGACATCAAAGTTATTATGTATAGCTACTAATCAAGTTTGTTTTAGACTAACACAAGTGGGACATATGTCTCCATCAAATTTTGACATCAAAGTTATTCTGAATAGCTACTAATCAATATTGTTTCAGACTAACACAGGTGGGACATATGGCTCCATCAAATTGTGACATCAAAGTTATTCTGAAGAGCTACTAATCAAGATTGTTTCAGACTAACACACTGGGACCTATGTCTCCATCAAATTGTGACATCAAAGTTATTCTGAAGAGCTACTAATCAAGATTGTTTCAGGCCAACACAAGTGGGACCCATGGCTCCATCAAATATTGAAATCAAAGTTATTCTGAAGAGCTAGTAATTAAGATTGTTTCAGACTAATACAAGTGGGACCTATGGCTCCATCAAATTGTGACATCAAAGCTATTCTGAAGAGCTACTAACCAAGATTGTTTCAGTCCAACACAGGTGGGACCTATGGCTCCATCAAATTGTGACATCAAACTTATTCTGAAGAGCTACTAATCAAGATTGTTTCAGATCAACACAGGTGGGACCTATGGCTCCATCAAATTGTGACATCAAAGTTATTCTGAATAGCTACTAATCAAGATTGTTTCAGACTAACACAAGTGGGACATATGTCTTCATCAAATTTTGACATCAAAGTTATTCTGAATAGCTACTAATCAAGATTGTTTCAGACCAACACAAGTGGGACCCATGGCTCCATCAAATTTTGACATCAAAGTTATTCTGAATAGCTACTAATCAAGATTGTTTCAGGCCAACACGAGTGGGACCTATGGCTCCATCAAATTGTGATATCAAAGTTATTCTGAAGAGCTACTAATCAAGATTGTTTCAGACCAACACAAGTGGGACTTATGGCTCCATCAAATTTTGACATCAAAGTTATACTGAAGAGCTACTAATCAAGATTGTTTCAGACTAACAGAAGTGGGACCTATGGCTCCATCAAATTGTGACATCACAGTTATTCTGAATATCTACTGATCAAGATTGTTTCAGACCAACACAGGTGGGACCTATGGCTCCATCAAATTGTGACATCAAATTTATTCGGAATAGCTACTAATCAAGATTGTTTCAGACTAACACAGTGGGACCTATGTCTCCATCAAATTGTGACATCAAAGTTATTCTGATGAGCTGCTAATCAACATTGTTTCAGACCAACACAGGTGGGACATATGGCTCCATCAAATTGTGACATCAAAGTTATTATGTATAGCTACTAATCAAGATTGTTTCAGACTAACACAAGTGGGACATGTGTCTCCATCAAATTTTGACATCACAATTATTCTGAATAGCTACTAATCAAGATTGTTTCAGACTAACACAGTTGGGACCTATGGCTCCATCAAATTGTGACATCAAAGTTAATCTGAATAGCTACTAATCAAGATTGTTTCACACCAACACAGGTGGGACATATGGCTCCATCAAATTGTGACATCAAAGTTATTATGTATAGCTACTAATCAAGTTTGTTTTAGACTAACACAAGTGGGACATATGTCTCCATCAAATTTTGACATCAAAGTTATTCTGAATAGCTACTAATCAATATTGTTTCAGACTAACACAGGTGGGACATATGGCTCCATCAAAATTTGACATCCCAGTTATTCTGAATAGCTACTAATCAAGATTGTTTCAGACTAACACAAGTGGGACATATGTCATCAAATTTTGACATCAAAGTTATTCTGAATAGCTACTAATCAAGATTGTTTCAGACCAACACAAGTGGGACCCATGGCTCCATCAAATTTTGACATCAAATTATTCTGAAGAGCTACTAATCAAGATTGTTTCAGACCAACACAGGTGAGACCTATGGCTCCATCAAATTTTGACATCAAAGTTATTCTGAAGAGCTACTAATCAAGATTGTTTCAGACCAACACAGGTGGGACATATGTCTCCATCAAATTTTGACATCAAAGTTATTCTGAAGAGCTACTAATCAAGATTGTTTCAGACCAACACAAGTGGGACCCATGGCTCCATCAAATTTTGACATCAAAGTTATTCTGAAGAGCTACTAATCAAGATTGTTTCAGACTAACAGAAGTGGGACCCATGGCTCCATCAAATTTTGACATCAAAGTTATTCTGAAGAGCTACTAATCAAGATTGTTTCAGACCAACACGAGTGGGACCTATGGCTCCATCAAATTTTGACATCAAAATTATTCTGAATAGCTACTAATCAAGATTGTTTCAGACTAACACAAGTGGGACCCATGGCTCCATCAAATTGTGATATCAAAGTTATTCTGAATAGCTACTAATCAAGATTGTTTCAGACCAACACAGGTGGGACCTATGGTTCCATCAAATTGTGATATCAAAGTTATTCTGAAGAGCTACTAATCAAGATTGTTTCAGACTAACAGAAGTGGGACCCATGGCTCCATCTAATTTTGACATCAAAATTATTCTGAAGAGCTACTAATCAAGATTGTTTCAGTCCAACACAGGTGGGACCCATGGCTCCATCAAATTTGGACATCAAATTATTCTGAAGAGCTACTAATCAAGATTGTTTCAGGCCAACACGGGTGGGACCTATGGCTCCATCAAATTGTGATATCAAAGTTATTCTGAAGAGCTACTAATCAAGATTGTTTCAGACCAACACAAATGGGACCCATGGCATCCATCAAATTTTTTTTGACATCAATGTTATTCTGAAGATGCTAGTAACAAGATTGTTTCAGACTACAAGTGGGACCTATGGCTCCATCAAATTGTGACATCAAAGCTATTCTGAAGAGCTACTAATCAAGATTGTTTCAGTCCAACACAGGTGGGACCTATGGCTCCATCAAATTTTGACATCAAACTTATTCTGAATAGCTACTAATCTAGATTGTTTCAGATCAACACAGGTGGGACCTATGGCTCCATCAAATTGTGACATCAAAGTTATTCTGAATAGCTACTAATCAAGATTGTTTCAGACTAACACAAGTGGTACCCATGGCTCCATCAAATTTTGACATCAAAGTTATTCTGAAGAGCTACTAATCAAGATTGTTTCAGACCAACACAAGTGGGACATATGTCTCCATCAAATTTTGACATCAAAGTATTCTTAACAGCTACTAATCAAGATTGTTTCAGACCAACACAAGTGGGACCTATGGCTCCATCAAATTTTGACATCAAAGTTATTCTGAAGAGCTACTAATCAAGATTGTTTCAGACTAACAGAAGTGGGACTCCCATGGCTCCATCAAATTTTGACATCAAATTATTCTGAAGAGCTACTAATCAAGATTGTTTCAGGCCAACACGGGTGGGACCTATGGCTCCATCAAATTGTGATATCAAAGTTATTTCTGAAGAGCTACTAATCAAGATTGTTTCAGACCAACACAAGTGGGACCTATGGCTCCATCAAATTTTGACATCAAAGTTATACTGAAGAGCTACTAATCAAGATTGTTTCAGACTAACAGAAGTGGGACCCATGGCTCCATCAAATTTTGACATCAAATTATTCTGAAGAGCTATTAATCAAGATTGTTTCAGACCAACACAAGTGGGATTCATGGCTCCATCAAAATTTGACATCCCAGTTATTCTGAAGAGCTACTAATCAAGATTGTTTCAGTCTAACACAAGTGAGACCCATGGCTCCATCAAATTTTGACATCAAAGCTATTCTGAAGAGCTACTAATCAAGATTGTTTCAGATCAACACAGGTGGGACCTATGGTTCCATCAAATTTTGACATCAAAGCTATTCTGAAGAGCTACTAATCAAGATTGTTTCAGACCAACACAAGTGGGACCCATGGCTCCATTAAATTTTGACATCAAAGTTATTCTGAAGAGCTACTAATCAAGATTGTTTCAGACCAACACAAGTGGGACTCATGGCTCCATCAAAATTTGACATCCCAGTTATTCTGAATAGCTACTAATCAAGATTGTTTCAGACTAACACAAGTGGGACATATGTCATCAAATTTTGACATCAAAGTTATTCTGAATAGCTACTAATCAAGATTGTTTCAGACCAACACAAGTGGGACCCATGGCTCCATCAAATTTTGACATCAAATTTATTCTGAAGAGCTACTAATCAAGATTGTTTCAGACCAACACAAGTGGGACTCATGGCTCCATCAAAATTTGACATCCCAGTTATTCTGAAGAGCTACTAATCAAGATTGTTTCAGTCTAACACAAGTGGGACCCATGGCTCCATCAAATTTTGACATCAAAGCTATTCTGAAGAGCTACTAATCAAGATTGTTTCAGATCAACACAGGTGAGACCTATGGCTCCATCAAATTGTGACATCAAAGTTATTCTGAAGAGCTAGTAATCAAGATTGTTTCAGAGCAACACAGGTGGGACCCATGGCTCCATCAAATTTTGACATCAAAGTTATTCTGAAGAGCTAGTAATCAAGATTGTTTCAGACCAACACAAATGGGACCCATGGCTCCATCAAATTTTGACATCAATGTTATTCTGAAGAGCTAGTAATTAAGATTGTTTCAGACTAATACAAGTGGGACCTATGGCTCCATCAAATTGTGACATCAAAGCTATTCTGAAGAGCTACTAATCAAGATTGTTTCAGTCCAACACAGGTGGGACCTATGGCTCCATCAAATTTTGACATCAAACTTATTCTGAATAGCTACTAATCTAGATTGTTTCAGATCAACACAGGTGGGACCTATGGCTCCATCAAATTGTGACATCAAAGTTATTCTGAATAGCTACTAATCAAGATTGTTTCAGACCAACATAAGTGGGACCCATGGCTCCATCAAATTTTGACATCAATGTTATTCTGAAGAGCTACTAATCAAGATTGTTTCAGACCAACACAGGTGGGACATATGTCTCCATCAAATTTTGACATCAAAGTTATTCTTAATAGCTACTAATCAAGATTGTTTCAGACCAACACAGGTGGGACCTATGGTTCCATCAAATTGTGATATCAAAGTTATTCTGAAGAGCTACTAATCAAGATTGTTTCAGACTAACAGAAGTGGGACCGATGGCTCCATCAAATTTTGACATCAAAGTTATTCTGAAGAGCTACTAATCAAGATTGTTTCAGTCCAACACAGGTGGGACCTATGGCTCCATCAAATTGTGACATCAAAGTTATTCTGAAGAGCTACTAATCAAGATTGTTTCAG
Organism: Ascarosepion bandense; assembly: GCA_037127315.1. Classification (NCBI taxonomy): domain Eukaryota; kingdom Metazoa; phylum Mollusca; class Cephalopoda; order Sepiida; family Sepiidae; genus Ascarosepion; species Ascarosepion bandense. Next base: position 628,645 of record JBBBDQ010000655.1, read on the forward strand.
ACCAACACAAGTGGGACCCATGGCTCCATCAAATTTTGACATCAAAGTTATTCTGAAGAGCTACTAATCAAGATTGTTTCAGACCAACACAAATGGGACCCATGGCTCCATCAAATTTTGACATCAATGTTATTCTGAAGAGCTAGTAATTAAGATTGTTTCAGACTAATACAAGTGGGACCTATGGCTCCATCAAATTGTGACATCAAAGCTATTCTGAAGAGCTACTAATCAAGATTGTTTCAGTCCAACACAGGTGGGACCTATGGCTCCATCAAATTTTGACATCAAACTTATTCTGAATAGCTACTAATCTAGATTGTTTCAGATCAACACAGGTGGGACCTATGGCTCCATCAAATTGTGACATCAAAGTTATTCTGAATAGCTACTAATCAAGATTGTTTCAGACCAACACAAGTGGGACCCATGGCTCCATCAAATTTTGACATCAATGTTATTCTGAAGAGCTACTAATCAAGATTGTTTCAGACCAACACAGGTGGGACATATGTCTCCATCAAATTTTGACATCAAAGTTATTCTTAATAGCTACTAATCAAGATTGTTTCAGACCAACACAGGTGGGACCTATGGTTCCATCAAATTGTGATATCAAAGTTATTCTGAAGAGCTACTAATCAAGATTGTTTCAGACTAACAGAAGTGGGACCGATGGCTCCATCAAATTTTGACATCAAAGTTATTCTGAAGAGCTACTAATCAAGATTGTTTCAGTCCAACACAGGTGGGACCTATGGCTCCATCAAATTGTGACATCAAAGTTATTCTGAAGAGCTACTAATCCAGATTGTTTCAGACCAACACAAGTGGGACCCATGGCTCCATCAAATTTTGACATCAAAGTTATTCTGAAGAGCTACTAATCAAGATTGTTTCAGACTAACAGAAGTGGGACCCATGGCTCCATCAAATTTTGACATCAAATTATTCTGAAGAGCTACTAATCAAGATTGTTTCAGGCCAACACGGGTGGGACCTATGGCTCCATCAAATTTTGACATCAAAGTTATACTGAAGAGCTACTAATCAAGATTGTTTCAGACTAACAGAAGTGGGACCCATGGCTCCATCAAATTTTGACATCAAATTATTCTGAAGAGCTACTAATCAAGATTGTTTCAGACCAACACAAGTGGGACTCATGGCTCCATCAAATTTTGACATCCCAGTTATTCTGAATAGCCACTAATCAAGATTGTTTCAGATCAACACAGGTGAGACCTATGGCTCCATCAAATTTTGACATCAAAGTTATTCTGAAGAGCTAGTAATCAAGATTGTTTCAGACCAACACAAATGGGACCCATGGCTCCATCAAATTTTGACATCAATGTTATTCTGAAGAGCTAGTAATTAAGATTGTTTCAGACTAATACAAGTGGGACCTATGGCTCCATCAAATTGTGACATCAAAGCTATTCTGAAGAGCTACTAATCAAGATTGTTTCAGTCCAACACAGGTGGGACCTATGGCTCCATCAAATTTTGACATCAAACTTATTCTGAATAGCTACTAATCTAGATTGTTTCAGATCAACACAGGTGGGACCTATGGCTCCATCAAATTGTGACATCAAAGTTATTCTGAATAGCTACTAATCAAGATTGTTTCAGACCAACACAGGTGGGACATATGTCTCCATCAAATTTTGACATCAAAGTTATTCTTAATAGCTATTAATCAAGATTGTTTCAGACCAACACAGGTGGGACCTATGGTTCCATCAAATTGTGATATCAAAGTTATTCTGAAGAGCTACTAATCAAGATTGTTTCAGACTAACAGAAGTGGGACCCATGGCTCCATCAAATTTTGACATCAAAGTTATTCTGAAGAGCTACTAATCAAGATTGTTTCAGTCCAACACAGGTGGGACCTATGGCTCCATCAAATTGTGACATCAAAGTTTTTCTGAAGAGCTACTAATCAAGATTGTTTCAGACCAACACAAGTGGGACCCATGGCTCCATCAAATTTTGACATCAAAGTTATTCTGAAGAGCTACTAATCAAGATTGTTTCAGACTAACAGAAGTGGGACCCATGGCTCCATCAAATTTTGACATCAAATTATTCTGAAGAGCTACTAATCAAGATTGTTTCAGGCCAACACGGGTGGGACCTATGGCTCCATCAAATTGTGATATCAAAGTTATTCTGAAGAGCTACTGATCAAGATTGTTTCAGACCAACACAAGTGGGACCTATGGCTCCATCAAATTTTGACATCAAAGTTATACTGAAGAGCTACTAATCAAGATTGTTTCAGACTAACAGAAGTGGGACCCATGGCTCCATCAAATTTTGACATCAAATTATTCTGAAGAGCTACTAATCAAGATTGTTTCAGACCAACACAAGTGGGACTCATGGCTCCATCAAATTTTGACATCCCAGTTATTCTGAATAGCCACTAATCAAGATTGTTTCAGACCAACACAGGTGGGACCAATGGTTCATCAAATTGTGACATCAAACTTATTCTGAATAGCTACTAATCATGATTGTTTCAGAGCAACACAGGTGGGACCCATGGCTCCATCAAATTTTGACATCAAACTTATTCTGAAGAGCTAGTAATCAAGATTGTTTCAGACCAACACAAGTGGGACCCATGGCTCCATCAAATTTTGACATCAATGTTATTCTGAAGAGCTACTAATCAAGATTGTTTCAGTCTAACACAAGTGGGACCCATGGCTCCATCAAATTTTGACATCAAAGCTATTCTGAAGAGCTACTAATCAAGATTGTTTCAGATCAACACAGGTGAGACCTATGGCACCATCAAATTGTGACATCAAAGTTATTCTGAAGAGCTACTAATCAAGATTGTTTCAGACCAACACAGGTGGGACCCATGGCTCGATCAACTTGTGACATCACATTTATTCTGAATAGCTACTAATCAAGATTGTTTCAGACCAACACAGGTGGGACCTATGGTTCCATCAAATTGTGATATCAAAGTTATTCTGAAGAGCTACTAATCAAGATTGTTTCAGACTAACAGAAGTGGGACCCATGGCTCCACTTCTGTTAGTCTGAAACAATCTTGATTAGTAAATCAAGATTGTTTCAGACTAACAGAAGTGGGACCCATGGCTCCATCAAATTTTGACATCAAATTATTCTGAAGAGCTACTAATCAAGATTGTTTCAGGCCAACACGGGTGGGACCTATGGCTCCATCAAATTGTGATATCAAAGTTATTCTGAAGAGCTACTAATCAAGATTGTTTCAGACCAACACAAGTGGGACCTATGGCTCCATCAAATTTTGACATCAAAGTTATACTGAAGAGCTACTAATCAAGATTGTTTCAGACTAACAGAAGTGGGACCCATGGCTCCATCAAATTTTGACATCAAATTATTCTGAAGAGCTACTAATCAAGATTGTTTCAGACCAACACAAGTGGGACTCATGGCTCCATCAAATTTTGACATCCCAGTTATTCTGAATAGCCACTAATCAAGATTGTTTCAGATCAACACAGGTGAGACCTATGGCTCCATCAAATTGTGACATCAAAGTTATTCTGAAGAGCTAGTAATCAAGATTGTTTCAGAGCAACACAGGTGGGACCCATGGCTCCATCAAATTTTGACATCAAAGTTATTCTGAAGAGCTAGTAATCAAGATTGTTTCAGACCAACACAAATGGGACCCATGGCTCCATCAAATTTTGACATCAATGTTATTCTGAAGAGCTAGTAATTAAGATTGTTTCAGACTAATACAAGTGGGACCTATGGCTCCATCAAATTGTGACATCAAAGCTATTCTGAAGAGCTACTAATCAAGATTGTTTCAGTCCAACACAGGTGGGACCTATGGCTCCATCAAATTTTGACATCAAACTTATTCTGAATAGCTACTAATCTAGATTGTTTCAGATCAACACAGGTGGGACCTATGGCTCCATCAAATTGTGACATCAAAGTTATTCTGAATAGCTACTAATCAAGATTGTTTCAGACTAACACAAGTGGGACATATGTCTTCATCAAATTTTGACATCAAAGTTATTCTGAATAGCTACTAATCAAGATTGTTTCAGACCAACACAAGTGGGACCCATGGCTCCATCAAATTTTGACATCAATGTTATTCTGAATAGCTACTAATCAAGATTGTTTCAGACCAACACAGGTGGGACATATGTCTCCATCAAATTTTGACATCAAAGTTATTCTTAATAGCTACTAATCAAGATTGTTTCAGACCAACACAGGTGGGACCTATGGTTCCATCAAATTGTGATATCAAATTTATTCTGAAGAGCTACTAATCAAGATTGTTTCAGACTAACAGAAGTGGGACCCATGGCTCCATCAAATTTTGACATCAAAGTTATTCTGAAGAGCTACTAATCAAGATTGTTTCAGTCCAACACAGGTGGGACCTATGGCTCCATCAAATTGTGACATCAAAGTTTTTCTGAAGAGCTACTGATCAAGATTGTTTCAGACCAACACAAGTGGGACCCATGGCTCCATCAAATTTTGACATCAAAGTTATTCTGAAGAGCTACTAATCAAGATTGTTTCAGACTAACAGAAGTGGGACCCATGGCTCCATCAAATTTTGACATCAAATTATTCTGAAGAGCTACTAATCAAGATTGTTTCAGAGCAACAAAGGTGGGACCCATGGCTCCATCAAATTTTGACATCAAACTTATTCTGAAGAGCTAGTAATCAAGATTGTTTCAGACCAACACAAGTGGGACCCATGGCTCCATCAAATTTTGACATCCCAGTTATTCTGAATAGCCACTAATCAAGATTGTTTCAGACCAACACAGGTGGGACCAATGGTTCCATCAAATTTTGACATCCCAGTTATTCTGAATAGCCACTAATCAAGATTGTTTCAGACCAACACAGGTGGGACCAATGGTTCCATCAAATTGTGACATCAAACTTATTCTGAATAGCTACTAATCATGATTGTTTCAGAGCAACAAAGGTGGGACCCATGGCTCCATCAAATTTTGACATCAAACTTATTCTGAAGAGCTAGTAATCAAGATTGTTTCAGACCAACACAAGTGGGACCCATGGCTCCATCAAATTTTGACATCAATGTTATTCTGAAGAGCTACTAATCAAGATTGTTTCAGTCTAACACAAGTGGGACCCATGGCTCCATCAAATTTTGACATCAAAGCTATTCTGAAGAGCTACTAATCAAGATTGTTTCAGATCAACACAGGTGAGACCTATGGCACCATCAAATTGTGACATCAAAGTTATTCTGAAGAGCTACTAATCAAGATTGTTTCAGACCAACACAAGTGGGACCCATGGCTCGATCAACTTGTGACATCACATTTATTCTGAATAGCTACTGATCAAGATTGTTTCAGACCAACACAGGTGGGACATATGGCTCCATCAAATTGTGACATCACAGTTATTCTGAATAGCTACTGATCATGATTGTTTCAGACCAACACAGGTGGGACCTATGGCTCCATCAACTTGTGACATCAAACTTATTCTGAATAGCTACTAATCAAGATTGTTTCAGACTAACACAGGTGGGACCTATGGCTCCATCAAATTGTGACATCAATGTTATTCTGAATAGCTACTAATCAAGATTGTTTCAGACTAGGTGGGACCTATGGCTCCATCAAATTGTGACATAAAATTTATTCTGAATAGCTACTAATCAAGATTGTTTCAGACCAACACAGGTGGGACCTATGGCTCCATCAACTTGTGACATCACATTTATTCTGTATAGCTACTGACCAAGATTGTTTCAGACCAACACAGATGGGACCTATGGCTCCATCAAATTGTGACATCAAACTTATTCTGAATAGCTACTAATCAAGATTGTTTCAGACTAACACAGGTGGGACCTATGTCTCCATCAAATTGTGACATCAAACTTATTCTGAATAGCTTACTAATCAAGATTGTTTCAGACTAACACAGGTGGGACCTATGGCTCCATCAAATTGTGACATCAAAGTTATTCTGAATAGCTACTAATCAAGATTGTTTCAGACTAGGTGGGACCTATGGCTCCATCAAATTGTGACATAAAAGTTATTCTGAATAGCTACTAATCAAGATTGTTTCAGACCAACACAGGTGGGACCTATGGCTCCATCAACTTGTGACATCACATTTATTCTGAATAGCTACTGATCAAGATTGTTTCAGAGCAACACAGATGGGACCTATGGCTCCATCAACTTGTGACATCAAACTTATTCTGAATAGCTACTAATCAAGATTGTTTCAGACTAACACAGGTGGGACCTATGGCTCCATCAAATTGTGACATCAAACTTATTCTGAAGAGCTACTAATCAAGATTGTTTCAGACTAGGTGGGACCCATGGCTCCATCAAATTGTGACATCAAACTTATTCTGAATAGCTACTAATCAAGATTGTTTCAGACCAACACAGGTGGGACCTATGTCTCCATCACATTGTGACATCAAACTTATTCTGAAGAGCTACTAATCAAGATTGTTTCAGACCAACACAAGTGGGACCCATGGCGCCATCAAATTTTGACATCAAAGTTATTCTGAAGAGCTACTAATCAAGATTGTTTCAGAGCAACAAAGGTGGGACCCATGGCTCCATCAAATTTTGACATCAAACTTATTCTGAAGAGCTAGTAATCAAGATTGTTTCAGACCAACACAAGTGGGACCCATGGCTCCATCAAATTTTGACATCAATGTTATTCTGAAGAGCTAGTAATTAAGATTGTTTCAGACTAATACAAGTGGGACCTATGGCTCCATCAAATTTTGACATCAAAGCTATTCTGAAGAGCTACTAATCAAGATTGTTTCAGATCAACACAGGTGAGACCTATGGCACCATCAAATTGTGACATCAAAGTTATTCTGAAGAGCTACTAATCAAGATTGTTTCAGACCAACACAAGTGGGACCCATGGCTCGATCAACTTGTGACATCACATTTATTCTGAATAGCTACTGATCAAGATTGTTTCAGACCAACACAGGTGGGACATATGGCTCCATCAAATTGTGACATCACAGTTATTCTGAATAGCTACTGATCATGATTGTTTCAGACCAACACAGGTGGGACCTATGGCTCCATCAACTTGTGACATCAAACTTATTCTGAATAGCTACTAATCAAGATTGTTTCAGACTAACACAGGTGGGACCTATGGCTCCATCAAATTGTGACATCAATGTTATTCTGAATAGCTACTAATCAAGATTGTTTCAGACTAGGTGGGACCTATGGCTCCATCAAATTGTGACATAAAATTTATTCTGAATAGCTACTAATCAAGATTGTTTCAGACCAACACAGGTGGGACCTATGGCTCCATCAACTTGTGACATCACATTTATTCTGTATAGCTACTGACCAAGATTGTTTCAGACCAACACAGATGGGACCTATGGCTCCATCAAATTGTGACATCAAACTTATTCTGAATAGCTACTAATCAAGATTGTTTCAGACTAACACAGGTGGGACCTATGTCTCCATCAAATTGTGACATCAAACTTATTCTGAATAGCTTACTAATCAAGATTGTTTCAGACTAACACAGGTGGGACCTATGGCTCCATCAAATTGTGACATCAAAGTTATTCTGAATAGCTACTAATCAAGATTGTTTCAGACTAGGTGGGACCTATGGCTCCATCAAATTGTGACATAAAAGTTATTCTGAATAGCTACTAATCAAGATTGTTTCAGACCAACACAGGTGGGACCTATGGCTCCATCAACTTGTGACATCACATTTATTCTGAATAGCTACTGATCAAGATTGTTTCAGAGCAACACAGATGGGACCTATGGCTCCATCAACTTGTGACATCAAACTTATTCTGAATAGCTACTAATCAAGATTGTTTCAGACTAACACAGGTGGGACCTATGGCTCCATCAAATTGTGACATCAAACTTATTCTGAAGAGCTACTAATCAAGATTGTTTCAGACTAGGTGGGACCCATGGCTCCATCAAATTGTGACATCAAACTTATTCTGAATAGCTACTAATCAAGATTGTTTCAGACCAACACAGGTGGGACCTATGTCTCCATCACATTGTGACATCAAACTTATTCTGAAGAGCTACTAATCAAGATTGTTTCAGACCAACACAAGTGGGACCCATGGCGCCATCAAATTTTGACATCAAAGTTATTCTGAAGAGCTACTAATCAAGATTGTTTCAGACCAACACAGGTGGAACCTATGGCTCCATCAAATTGTGACATCAAAGCTATTCTGAAGAGCTACTAATCAAGATTGTTTCAGTCCAACACAGGTGGGACCTATGGCTCCATCAAATTTTGACATCAAACTTATTCTGAATAGCTACTAATCTAGATTGTTTCAGATCAACACAGGTGGGACCTATGGCTCCATCAAATTGTGACATCAAAGTTATTCTGAATAGCTACTAATCAAGATTGTTTCAGTCCAACACAGGTGGGACCTATGGCTCCATCAAATTGTGACATCAAAGTTTTTCTGAAGAGCTACTAATCAAGATTGTTTCAGACCAACACAAGTGGGACCCATGGCTCCATCAAATTTTGACATCAAAGCTATTCTGAAGAGCTACTAATCAAGATTGTTTCAGACCAACACAGGTGGGACATATGTCTCCATCAAATTTTGACATCAAAGTTATTCTTAATAGCTACTAATCAAGATTGTTTCAGACCAACACAGGTGGGACCTATGGTTCCATCAAATTGTGATATCAAATTTATTCTGAAGAGCTACTAATCAAGATTGTTTCAGACTAACAGAAGTGGGACCCATGGCTCCATCAAATTTTGACATCAAAGTTATTCTGAAGAGCTACTAATCAAGATTGTTTCAGTCCAACACAGGTGGGACCTATGGCTCCATCAAATTGTGACATCAAAGTTTTTCTGAAGAGCTACTAATCAAGATTGTTTCAGACCAACACAAGTGGGACCCATGGCTCCATCAAATTTTGACATCAAAGTTATTCTGAAGAGCTACTAATCAAGATTGTTTCAGACTAACAGAAGTGGGACCCATGGCTCCATCAAATTTTGACATCAAATTATTCTGAAGAGCTACTAATCAAGATTGTTTCAGGCCAACACGGGTGGGACCTATGGCTCCATCAAATTGTGATATCAAAGTTATTCTGAAGAGCTACTAATCAAGATTGTTTCAGACCAACACAAGTGGGACCTATGGCTCCATCAAATTTTGACATCAAAGTTATACTGAAGAGCTACTAATCAAGATTGTTTCAGACTAACAGAAGTGGGACCCATGGCTCCATCAAATTTTGACATCAAATTTATTCTGAAGAGCTACTAATCAAGATTGTTTCAGACCAACACAAGTGGGACTCATGGCTCCATCAAATTTTGACATCCCAGTTATTCTGAATAGCCACTAATCAAGATTGTTTCAGACCAACACAGGTGGGACCAATGGTTCCATCAAATTGTGACATCAAACTTATTCTGAATAGCTACTAATCATGATTGTTTCAGAGCAACAAAGGTGGGACCCATGGCTCCATCAAATTTTGACATCAAACTTATTCTGAAGAGCTAGTAATCAAGATTGTTTCAGACCAACACAAGTGGGACCCATGGCTCCATCAAATTTTGACATCAATGTTATTCTGAAGAGCTACTAATCAAGATTGTTTCAGTCTAACACAAGTGGGACCCATGGCTCCATCAAATTTTGACATCAAAGCTATTCTGAAGAGCTACTAATCAAGATTGTTTCAGATCAACACAGGTGAGACCTATGGCACCATCAAATTGTGACATCAAAGTTATTCTGAAGAGCTACTAATCAAGATTGTTTCAGACCAACACAAGTGGGACCCATGGCTCGATCAACTTGTGACATCACATTTATTCTGAATAGCTACTGATCAAGATTGTTTCAGACCAACACAGGTGGGACATATGGCTCCATCAAATTGTGACATCACAGTTATTCTGAATAGCTACTGATCATGATTGTTTCAGACCAACACAGGTGGGACCTATGGCTCCATCAACTTGTGACATCAAACTTATTCTGAATAGCTACTAATCAAGATTGTTTCAGACTAACACAGGTGGGACCTATGGCTCCATCAAATTGTGACATCAATGTTATTCTGAATAGCTACTAATCAAGATTGTTTCAGACTAGGTGGGACCTATGGCTCCATCAAATTGTGACATAAAAGTTATTCTGAATAGCTACTAATCAAGATTGTTTCAGACCAACACAGGTGGGACCTATGGCTCCATCAACTTGTGACATCACATTTATTCTGTATAGCTACTGACCAAGATTGTTTCAGACCAACACAGATGGGACCTATGGCTCCATCAAATTGTGACATCAAACTTATTCTGAATAGCTACTAATCAAGATTGTTTCAGACTAACACAGGTGGGACCTATGTCTCCATCAAATTGTGACATCAAACTTATTCTGAATAGCTTACTAATCAAGATTGTTTCAGACTAACACAGGTGGGACCTATGGCTCCATCAAATTGTGACATCAAAGTTATTCTGAATAGCTACTAATCAAGATTGTTTCAGACTAGGTGGGACCTATGGCTCCATCAAATTGTGACATAAAAGTTATTCTGAATAGCTACTAATCAAGATTGTTTCAGACCAACACAGGTGGGACCTATGGCTCCATCAACTTGTGACATCACATTTATTCTGAATAGCTACTGATCAAGATTGTTTCAGAGCAACACAGATGGGACCTATGGCTCCATCAACTTGTGACATCAAACTTATTCTGAATAGCTACTAATCAAGATTGTTTCAGACTAACACAGGTGGGACCTATGGCTCCATCAAATTGTGACATCAAACTTATTCTGAAGAGCTACTAATCAAGATTGTTTCAGACTAGGTGGGACCCATGGCTCCATCAAATTGTGACATCAAACTTATTCTGAATAGCTACTAATCAAGATTGTTTCAGACCAACACAGGTGGGACCTATGTCTCCATCACATTGTGACATCAAACTTATTCTGAAGAGCTACTAATCAAGATTGTTTCAGACCAACACAAGTGGGACCCATGGCGCCATCAAATTTTGACATCAAAGTTATTCTGAAGAGCTACTAATCAAGATTGTTTCAGACCAACACAGGTGGAACCTATGGCTCCATCAAATTGTGACAGCAAAGTTATTCTGAAGAGCTACTAATCAAGATTGTTTCAGACCAACACAAGTGTGACCCATGGCGCCATCAAATTTTGACATGAAAGTTATTCTGAAGAGCTACTAATCAAGATTGTTTCAGACTAACACAAGTGGGACCCATGGCTCCATCAAATTTTGACATCAAAGTTATTCTGAAGAGCTACTAATCAAGATTGTTTCAGACTAACAGAAGTGGGACCCATGGCTCCATCAAATTTTGACATCAAAGTTATTCTGAAGAGCTACTAATCAAGATTGTTTCAGTCCAACACAAGTGGGACCCATGGCTCCCTCAAATTTTGACATCAAAGCTATTCTGAAGAGCTACTAATCAAGATTGTTTCAGATCAACACAGGTGAGACCTATGGCTCCATCAAATTGTGACATCAAAGTTATTCTGAAGAGCTACTAATCAAGATTGTTTCAGACTAACACAAGTGGGACCCATGGCTCCATCAAATTGTGACATCAAATTTATTCTGAAGAGCTACTAATCAAGATTGTTTCAGTCCAACACAGGTGGGACGTATGGCTCCATCAAATTTTGACATCAAACTTATTCTGAATAGCTACTAATCTAGATTGTTTCAGACCAACACAGGTGGAACCTATGGCTCCATCAAATTGTGACATCAAAGTTATTCTGAAGAGCTACTAATCAAGATTGTTTCAGACCAACACAAGTGGGACCCATGGCGCCATCAAATTTTGACATCAAAGTTATTCTGAAGAGCTACTAATCAAGATTGTTTCAGACTAGGTGGGACCTATGGCTCCATCAACTTGTGACATCAAACTTATTCTGAATAGCTACTAATCAAGATTGTTTCAGACTAACACAGGTGGGACCTATGGCTCCATCAAATTGTGACATCAAACTTATTCTGAAGAGCTACTAATCAAGATTGTTTCAGACTAGGTGGGACCCATGGCTCCATCAAATTGTGACATCAAACTTATTCTGAATAGCTACTAATCAAGATTGTTTCAGACCAACACAGGTGGGACCTATGTCTCCATCACATTGTGACATCAAACTTATTCTGAAGAGCTACTAATCAAGATTGTTTCAGACCAACACAAGTGGGACCCATGGCTCCATCAAATTTTGACATCAAAGCTATTCTGAAGAGCTACTAATCAAGATTGTTTCAGATCAACACAGGTGAGACCTATGGCTCCATCAAATTGTGACATCAAAGTTATTCTGAAGAGCTAGTAATTAAGATTGTTTCAGACTAATACAAGTGGGACCTATGGCTCCATCAAATTGTGACATCTAAGCTATTCTGAAGAGCTACTAATCAAGATTGTTTCAGTCCAACACAGGTGGGACGTATGGCTCCATCAAATTTTGACATCAAACTTATTCTGAATAGCTACTAATCTAGATTGTTTCAGACCAACACAGGTGGAACCTATGGCTCCATCAAATTGTGACATCAAAGTTATTCTGAAGAGCTACTAATCAAGATTGTTTCAGACCAACACAAGTGGGACCCATGGCGCCATCAAATTTTGACATCAAAGTTATTCTGAAGAGCTACTAATCAAGATTGTTTCAGACCAACACAGGTGGAACCTATGGCTCCATCAAATTGTGACAGCAAAGTTATTCTGAAGAGCTACTAATCAAGATTGTTTCAGACCAACACAAGTGTGACCCATGGCGCCATCAAATTTTGACATGAAAGTTATTCTGAAGAGCTACTAATCAAGATTGTTTCAGACTAACACAAGTGGGACCCATGGCTCCATCAAATTTTGACATCAAAGTTATTCTGAAGAGCTACTAATCAAGATTGTTTCAGACTAACAGAAGTGGGACCCATGGCTCCATCAAATTTTGACATCAAAGTTATTCTGAAGAGCTACTAATCAAGATTGTTTCAGTCCAACACAAGTGGGACCCATGGCTCCCTCAAATTTTGACATCAAAGCTATTCTGAAGAGCTACTAATCAAGATTGTTTCAGATCAACACAGGTGAGACCTATGGCTCCATCAAATTGTGACATCAAAGTTATTCTGAAGAGCTACTAATCAAGATTGTTTCAGACTAACACAAGTGGGACCCATGGCTCCATCAAATTGTGACATCAAATTTATTCTGAAGAGCTACTAATCAAGATTGTTTCAGACCAACACCAGTGGGACCCATGGCTCCATCAAATATTGACATCAATGTTATTCTGAATAGCTACTAATCAAGATTGTTTCAGACCAACACAAGTGGGACCCATGGCTCCATCAAATATTGACATCAAAATTATTCTGAAGAGCTACTAATCAAGATTGTTTCAGACCAACACAAGTGGGACCCATGGCTCCATCAAATTTTGACATCAAAGTTATTCTGAATAGCTACTAATCAAGATTGTTTCAGACTAACACAAGTGGGACCCATGGCTCCATCAAATTGTGACATCAAATTTATTCGGAATAGCTACTAATCAAGATTGTTTCAGACTAACACAGTGGGACCTATGGCTCCATCAAATTGTTGCATCACAATTATTCTGAATAGCTACTAATCAAGATTGTTTCAGACTAACACAGTTGGGACCTATGGCTCCATCAAATTGTGACATCAAAATTAATCTGAATAGCTACTAATCAAGATTGTTTCACACCAACACAAGTGGGACCCATGGCTCCATCAAATTTTGACATCAATGTTATTCTGAAGAGCTACTAATCAAGATTGTTTCAGACTAACACAGTTGGGACCTATGGCTCCATCAAATTGTGACATCAAATTTATTCGGAATAGCTACTAATCAAGATTGTTTCAGACTAACACAGTGGGACCTATGGCTCCATCAAATTGTTGCATCACAATTATTCTGAATAGCTACTAATCAAGATTGTTTCAGACTAACACAGTTGGGACCTATGGCTCCATCAAATTGTGACATCAAAATTAATCTGAATAGCTACTAATCAAGATTGTTTCACACCAACACAAGTGGGACCCATGGCTCCATCAAATTGTGACATCAATGTTATTCTGAAGAGCTACTAATCAAGATTGTTTCAGACCAACACAGGTGGGACCTATGGCTCCATCAAATTGTGACATCAAAGTTATTCTGAAGAGCTACTAATCAAGATTGTTTCAGACTAACACAAGTGGGACCCATGGCTCCATCAAATTTTGACATCAAAGTTATTCTGAAGAGCTACTAATCAAGATTGTTTCAGACTAACACAGGTGGGACCTATGGCTCCATCAAATTGTGACATAAAAGTTATTCTGAATAGCTACTAATCAAGATTGTTTCAGACTAACATTGGTGGGACATATGGCTCCATCAACTTGTGATATCACACTTATTCTGAATAGCTACTAATCAAGATTGTTTCAGACCAACACAGGTGGGACCTATGGCTCCATCAAATTGTGACATCACAGTTATTCTGAATATCTACTGATCAAGATTGTTTCAGACCAACACAGGTGGGACCTATGGCTCCATCAACTTGTGACATCACAGTTATTCTGAATAGCTACTGATCAAGATTGTTTCAGACTAACACAGTTGGGACCTATGGCTCCATCAAATTGTGACATCAAAGTTAATCTGAATAGCTACTATTCAAGATTGTTTCAAACCAACACAGGTGGGACATATGGCTCCATCAAATTGTGACATCAAAGTTATTATGTATAGCTACTAATCAAGTTTGTTTTAGACTAACACAAGTGGGACATATGTCTCCATCAAATTTTGACATCAAAGTTATTCTGAATAGCTACTAATCAAGATTGTTTCAGACTAACACAGTTGGGACCTATGGCTCCATCAAATTGTGACATCAAATTTATTCGGAATAGCTACTAATCAAGATTGTTTCAGACTAACACAGTGGGACCTATGTCTCCATCAAATTGTGACATCAAAGTTATTCTGAAGAACTGCTAATCAAGATTGTTTCAGACCAACACAGGTGGGACATATGGCTCCATCAAATTGTGACATCAAAGTTATTATGTATAGCTACTAATCAAGATTGTTTCAGACTAACACAAATGGGACCTATGGCTCCATCAAATTGTGACATCAATGTTAATCTGAATAGCTACTAATCAAGATTGTTTCACACCAACACAGGTGGGACATATGGCTCCATCAAATTGTGACATCAAAGTTATTATGTATAGCTACTAATCAAGTTTGTTTTAGACTAACACAAGTGGGACATATGTCTCCATCAAATTTTGACATCAAAGTTATTCTGAATAGCTACTAATCAAGATTGTTTCAGACTAACACAGTTGGGACCTAAGGCTCCATCAAATTGTGACATCAAATTTATTCGGAATAGCTACTAATCAAGATTGTTTCAGACTAACACAGTGGGACCTATGTCTCCATCAAATTGTGACATCAAAGTTATTCTGAAGAGCTGCTAATCAAGATTGTTTCAGACCAACACAGGTGGGACATATGGCTCCATCAAATTGTGACATCAAAGTTAATCTGAATAGCTACTAATCAAGATTGTTTCAGACCAACACAGGTGGGACATATGGCCCATCAAATTGTGACATCAAAGTTATTCTGAAGAGCTACTAATCAAGATTGTTTCAGACTAACACAAGTGGGACCCATGGCTCCATCAAATTGTGACATCAATGTTATTCTGAAGAGCTACTAATCAAGATTGTTTCAGACTAACACAAGTGGGACCCATGGCTCCATCAAATTTTGACATCAAAGTTATTCTGAAGAGCTACTAATCAAGATTGTTTCAGACTAACACAGGTGGGACCTATGGCTCCATCAAATTGTGACATAAAAGTTATTCTGAATAGCTACTAATCAAGGTTGTTTCAGACTAACATTGGTGGGACATATGGCTCCATCAACTTGTGATATCACAGTTATTCTGAATAGCTACTACTGTTCAAGATTGTTTCAGACCAACACAGGTGGGACCTATGGCTCCATCAAATTGTGACATCAAAGCTATTCTGAATAGCTACTAATCAAGATTGTTTCAGACTAACCCAGGTGGGACCTATGTCTCCATCAAATTGTGACATCAAACTTATTCTGAATAGCTTACTAATCAACATTGTTTCAGACTAACATAGGTGGGACCCATGGCTCCATCAAATTGTGACATCAAACTTATTCTGAATAGCTACTAATCAAGATTGTTTCAGACCAACACAGGTGGGACCTATGTCTCCATCAAATTGTGACATCAAACTTATTCTGAATAGCTACTAATCAAGATTGTTTCAGACTAACACAGGTGGGACCTATGGCTCCATCAAATTGTGACATCACAGTTATTCTGAATAGCTACTGATCAAGATTGTTTCAGACCAACACAGGTGGGACCTATGGCTCCATCAAATTGTGACATCAATCTTATTCTGAATAGCTACTAATCAAGATTGTTTCAGACTAACACAGGTGGGACCTATGGCTCCATCAAATTGTGACATCACAGTTATTCGGAATAGCTACTAATCAAGATTGTTTCAGACTAACACAGTGGGACCTATGTCTCCATCAAATTGTGACATCAAAGTTATTCTGAAGAGCTGCTAATCAAGATTGTTTCAGACCAACACAGGTGGGACATATGGCTCCATCAAATTGTGACATCAAAGTTAATCTGAATAGCTACTAATCAAGATTGTTTCAGACCAACACAGGTGGGACATATGGCCCATCAAATTGTGACATCAAAGTTATTCTGAAGAGCTACTAATCAAGATTGTTTCAGACTAACACAAGTGGGACCCATGGCTCCATCAAATTGTGACATCAATGTTATTCTGAAGAGCTACTAATCAAGATTGTTTCAGACTAACACAAGTGGGACCCATGGCTCCATCAAATTTTGACATCAAAGTTATTCTGAAGAGCTACTAATCAAGATTGTTTCAGACTAACACAGGTGGGACCTATGGCTCCATCAAATTGTGACATAAAAGTTATTCTGAATAGCTACTAATCAAGATTGTTTCAGACTAACATTGGTGGGACATATGGCTCCATCAACTTGTGATATCACAGTTATTCTGAATAGCTACTACTGTTCAAGATTGTTTCAGACCAACACAGGTGGGACCTATGGCTCCATCAAATTGTGACATCAAAGCTATTCTGAATAGCTACTAATCAAGATTGTTTCAGACTAACCCAGGTGGGACCTATGTCTCCATCAAATTGTGACATCAAACTTATTCTGAATAGCTTACTAATCAAGATTGTTTCAGACTAACATAGGTGGGACCCATGGCTCCATCAAATTGTGACATCAAACTTATTCTGAATAGCTACTAATCAAGATTGTTTCAGACCAACACAATTGGGACCTATGTCTCCATCAAATTGTGACATCAAACTTATTCTGAATAGCTACTAATCAAGATTGTTTCAGACTAACACAGGTGGGACCTATGGCTCCATCAAATTGTGACATCACAGTTATTCTGAATAGCTACTGATCAAGATTGTTTCAGACCAACACAGGTGGGACCTATGGCTCCATCAAATTGTGACATCAAACTTATTCTGAATAGCTACTAATCAAGATTGTTTCAGACTAACACAGGTGGGACCTATGGCTCCATCAAATTGTGACATCACAGTTATTCTGAATAGCTACTGATCAAGATTGTTTCAGACCAACACAGGTGGGACCTATGGCTCCATCAAATTGTGACATCAAACTTATTCTGAATAGCTACTATTCAAGATTGTTTCAGACTAACACAGGTGGGACCTATGGCTCCATCAAATTGTGACATCACAGTTATTCTGAATAGCTACTGATCAAGATTGTTTCAGACCAACACAGGTGGGACCTATGGCTCCATCAAATTGTGACATCACAGTTATTCTGAATAGCTACTGATCAAGATTGTTTCAGACCAACACAGGTGGGACCTATGGCTCCATCAACTTGTGACATCACAGTTATTCTGAATATCTACTGATCAAATTGTTTCAGACCAACACTGGTGGGACCTATGGCTCCATCAACTTGTGACATCAAACTTATTCTGAATAGCTACTAATCAAGATTGTTTCAGACTAACACAGGTGGGACCTATGGCTCCATCAAATTGTGACATCAAAGTTATTCTGAATAGCTACTAATCAACCTTGTTTCAGACTAACATAGGTGGGACCTATGGCTCCATCAAATTGTGACATCAAAGTTATTCTGAATAGCTACTAATCAAGATTGTTTCAGACTAACCCAGGTGGGACCTATGGCTCCATCCTTGGCCCTACTCTGTTTTTTTTTTTTATTAATAACCTTCCTGATGACATCATTTCTCAAATTATGTCATCTATGCTGATGACATAACAATTTATTCCTGCCCCAATAGTATGCCTTATCAGTTTGACTGGGTCAAAATGGCAGTTGATGTCCAAGTCTGTTGTTAACTGGGCAAAAAATAGTTTGTTAATTTTAATGCTTCTAAAACTAAACTTATCTCCATTAATCATCAGGGAGACCCCTTGCTGACTCCCGTCAGCATTGCTGAGATTAACCTACAGCAAAGTGACTTAGTTGCGCCTTCTTGGGCTAACGTTCTCAGCTGACATGAAAGAGAAAGACAATATTGAATCCATTGTTAGCTCAGTTACTAAAAGATTTTGTTCACTGTGTCAGCTGAGACAATATTTTTCTCTTCGGAATCTATCTTACAGACCTATAAGTGTACCATTCGTTCATGCTTTGAAGATTGCTGCCACATATCGTCCAGTGCCTCTGATATTTATCTTGAGCTCCTTGATAAAATCCAAAGAAGTAAACAGCAATATTATAGATCCTCATCCGGCAGCACAGCTTTAGTCACTATCCAACCACCATTAGCTTGCCTCTTTGTGTCTTTTCTATAAATGCTTTAATAAATTGTTTGGATGAGCTCTTTGCTATGGTGCCTAAACTTTTTGAATTTTAGTGCAGTACTAGACTGGCAATGAGATCTCATCAATTTACAGTAGAGCTGGCTAGATGTAGCTGTAAATTATATGCTAACAATTTCTTCTCTCACTTGTGGAACTCCCTTCCAGCTCCATGTTCTCCAGCCAACTTTAATCTACAAAAAATTTAAATGCAACGTCAATCGCTACCTCCATGCTTCCTGTTTAGTTTCTTTGTTTTTTGCTCATCATTATTGTCTCTGTTCCTAATTCTTACCCACCCAGTAACTCCCTTGCAATTGCTGTAATGAATATGTATACACCTTGGTTCCCCCTTACTGGAATGTGATTGGCTGGTGTCAACCATAAATATAGACTAAGGCGAGGACGTCCCAGAGATCTATCATTAGAGGTCTATTGGTCTACCACTAGAGATCTTCTACTAGAGGTCTACAAGTCTTCCACTAGAAATCTACGACTATTGACTACATCTATGTCTCAGGATACAGCAATAAATAAATAAAATTTAGTTGGCAATAAATGACCCACCGTGGTTGATATGCCATAAAACAAAAACAACCAACCAACAACCAACATTTACCTTAACCACTTAACTACCTTGAATGATATATATATATATATATATATATATATATATATAAATTAAAAAAGGATTAATTCAATGATGTTGGAAGATCATTTCGATATGAAAATCCCCACGGGGGATAACACATCACCTCAGCAACAGAAAAATCCTTTCAGAAACTCTGAATTTCTGAAAGGATTTTTCTGTTGCTGAGGTGATGTGTTATCCCCCGTGGGGATTTTCATATCAAAATGATCTTCCAACATCATTGAATTAATCCTTTTTTAATTTATATTTGCTCTGTAATATTTTATTACATGGAGCTCTCTTCCTGTATCATTTTATAAAATTTTTAATATTAATTAGGATCGGGTTTTTGGAATTTACCTTCCTGCTTTTTCCGCTTGGATTAAAGTATTTGAATTAAAATATATATATATATATATATATGTATATATATATCCTTTTCTGGGACATATCAGTGTTTTTTTGTGGCATCTCTGCTTTGCATGGGGTGATACCAATTAAAAAAAAAAGCATTATAGTTATTTATTTTGTTAATTGATGAGTGTTTTTCTGGTTTTGTAGGTACCGCCTGGCAATCTTGTGAAATTACAATTGGATTTACAAGAGAGCATGGATCTGTCTGTTAGGCAACGGCAAGTTTCTCTCTATGTCAATCGGATGCAGGAGAATTTGTATGATAAGATAGCAGCAGAGATCTTGAACATGAAGAGTGAACCGGAACAAAAGGTCTTGCAGGAAGTGCTACATCATGTGGCATTTTGTCAGCAACGGTAAGAGATTATCCCATAAAATAATGTTTATAGTAATAATAAAAATTATATATATATATATATATATATATATATATAACTCCCTAAGATGGCAACCCCCTTGATTATTATGTGTAAGCCACAGTTGAGAGAGTGACCCACAAAACTCTTTGAAATACCAAAGATGAACTGAAGTCAAGGATTATGGCAGCATTCACCAAATTAAAGAAGGAGACCGTCCAGAAGTGATGCAGGAGGTTCCAAAGTCATCTGAAGGCTGTGGTTGAAGCCAATGACCATTTTATTGTCTGTTTCCCACCTACTTTTGGACCACCCTATATATATATATATATATATATATATATATATATATATATATATAGCTTTACCTAAGCTAACCTCAGGGCTTGTAATTTTTCCTCATTCTCTGTTTATAAGGGTGTGGAGAATTCATGTCTTAAATGACATGTTGAAAATGGCTATTTCCCTGTTTTATCTGAATTTGCAGATATATATATATATATATATATATATATTGTCATCCGCAGACAGATCTGTTTCGTTGTATCACAGCTCATCAGTACGGTTAGACTCCGATTGCTACATAACCCAGGCTCAAAACCCGACCGAATTGGTATCAGTCAGCAACTCTACCTCTGGGCCACGGGGCGTTCAGTGGAAGAAGGCAGTATAGTCATCCACAGACAGATCTGTTTTGCTGTATCACAGCTCATCAGTACAGTTAGACTCCGATTGCTTTTTAACCCAGGATTGAAACCCGACCAAACTGGCGTCAGTCGGCGATTCTACCTCTGGGCTATGGGCGCTCGGTAGAAGAAGGCAGACTTTTAGCATGTATATTATCATTATACACGCACAATAGCCAGAATGCTCTAATTCATTACAGAATGAGCGATGCGTACATGCCAGAGTAGCTACTGTTTTTCAAAGTCTACCATTCTTCCAGAGTGCTCAATCAGGGTGTGAGAGCATAAATAGTCATTTGCAGACAGATCTGTTTTGCTGTATCACAGCTCATCAGTACAGTTAGACTCCGATTACTTTTTAACCCAGGATTGAACACCCGACCAAACTGGCATCAGTTGGCGATTCTACCTCGATTTGTAAACAAGTTATTACGCGACCTAGGTTTCTACCATGTGGTGTCTTCAGGTGATTTGCAATACTTGTGTTGAATACTTTTTAATACAACTGTGTACTGATCTATTTTAACTATGACCAAAAACTAAATAATTAAATAATTATATTTATATATATATATATGTGTATGTGTGTGTGTGTGTGTTTCCACAATCTCACCCAGACAAAATACTTCTATTTTAATTTATAAAAAAAAAATTCAATGTTTCATTTATAACTTATTTATAACTTAAAATTAATAATTATTTTACTAAAATGACCCACACAATACTTAATTAGTTTTCTTAACTATAATATACTTTAATATACCATAATTATTTAATCATAATTATAACATAAACATTCCAGCCCCTTTTCTCATGAAGTAGTTGAAAAAAATTTTTTTAAATTCCAACTCGCTGTTAAAAACTATTTACCTATTTAAGTATTGTGTGATCCCACTATGTCCCTTACTCGGACAAAATAATTTTCTTTAAAATTTAATTAATTACAATGTTTCATTTAAAACTTCTACTCTAACATAATTAAAAAGATGAAAATTATTTCACTAAAATAAATGACCCACACAATAGTTAATTGTTGTTCTTAATACAATATAACTAAGTATACCATAATTATTTAATCCTAATACTGACCTAAACATTCCAGCCCCTTTATTCATAGATAGTAGTAAAAAAATCTATTGTTCAATAAAAAAACCTAAAATCTAACTTCCTGTTAAAAATTATTGTTTACCCATTTAAAAAATCTAAGGTCCCACTATGTATCTTATCCAGACAAAATTAAAAAGTGACATGTCTAGATCCAAGCCATTCTGCCCCCTTTCATAACCCAAATATTAAATCCCCATGGTTACATAATTCTCAATTTTGAATGAACAATATTGACACACCCAAAGCATTTTCTCCAACTACCACTCCATAATTTTCTAAATAATCATGAATTTATCTTATATTTTAAAAATAAATCATTTTCACAATTTATTTTAACATATCACCTGAAGAAGAACAGTATTGTTCTGAAACATGAAAATATTTGTGTAGTGATATAATGTTTTATAAACCATTGTAATAACAAAATTTCAATATATATATATATATTTGTGTATTTTGGGCAGCAAATTTTCTTTTAATCATGTCAGATTAAACAAACTGCAAACACTATATTTGCTTATTTTTAACAAAACCCGCCAACACTCATGGACAATCTTCCACGTATTACAATTAAAAGATACCAGAACCAAGCTGTAATATTGGCAGATTTTATTTTCATTCATTTCTCAAGGTACCCAAGTACTTTTAACCTCTTTCCGAGATCATCTTACAGCTCATTTCTGGCATCTTTTCATAGTAATAAACAAAAGATTGTCTGGGAGTTTGGGCAGATTTTGTTAAAAATAAGCAAACCTGGGGTTTGCAGTTTGTTTAATCTGACACATTTAATATATATATATATGGAAATTAACAAAGAGTAACAAAATGGTCTTTAAACAACCAACAATTTTAAATGATTTGTTTGAATATTATTGAGAGGTCTAAGATGCGCCAGATTAATTGGTGGATTCCTCTATGTGGATAGGGGTCACAGGTTCAAATTCTGACAAATGACATACATTTTCGTAACAAAAATTTATTGTAAATAATCAGGCCGGTAGAAATAAGATATATGAAAATACTGTTTGATTATAAACAGAATATCTACTTAAATATGAGTATCGATCAAAAATAATGTTCAAACAAATCATTTCAAATTGTTGGTTGTTTAAAGACCATTTTGTTAATGTTCATTAATTTCCATAACATATTTATATTTGTTGACATTACGATACATTTCAGAGTAGATATGGTTATTACGATGAATAAAAAATTATGTTATATAGGCTTGATTTGACTTTGTTTAGATTGTTGGTCATTCGTAGTCAAGAGGTTTAAGATATGCCTGATCAATTGGTGGCTTTCCCTATGAGGATAGGGGTTGCAGTTTTGAATCCTGCCGAATGACACACATTTTTATAACAAAAATTTATCTTAAATAAACAGGCCAGTAGAAATAAATATATAATACCGTTTGATTATAAACAGAATAACTACTTAAATACGAGTATCGATCAAAAATAATGTTCAAACAAATCATTTCATATGTATATATATATATATAAATTTTTTGTATATAGGTGTGTACACATATATATATGTGTATGCGCATGTATGTGTTTATACGTATATAAGTGTGTATGAAATTGAATGTATGTGTGTGTATGTGTATGTATGTATATATGTATTCATAATCATAGAATTGTGTGTGTGTATATGTATGTATGTATGTGTGTACTTCTATATGTATGTATAATTGTAAATGAAATTTTTTTTTTACCTAGCGATGTTTTTATATCGTTTAATTCAAATGACCTAATTTTTTTAAAAAGAATTTTATTTTAAATCCTATATCTTTTTATTCCCTTTAAAATTAATTATGCCTTTTTAAGTAAATGCCTTTTTCTAATATTTCAACGTTTTTGGGAAGTTAGGTTTTTGAATATGTCCAGCGTCTGTAATATATAAAATTTTTTTTCTTTCTTTTCTTTTCTTTTTCCCTCCCTTCCTTCCTTTATCTCTCTTATCTCCCACCTTTTTTCCGTGTTGCTTAACCTTACATCAATTTCAACACGGGTGTCTGTTAATATTTAGTTACAATTCTCTTTCCTTCTTTTGCGAACCCAGATGATGTCTATTGTTTCTTTTCTTGTTTATTTGATTTTATTTTGTTTTATCTTTTTCTTTTTTTCTTTTTTTTTCTTTTTTCTTTTTCTTTTTTATTTTCTTTTTTAATTTCTTTGCAAATCTATTTAAAAAGGAAAAGTAGACTAATTTTTCTCCAGTTTCTGAAAGGATTTTTCTGCTGCTGAGGTGATGTGTTATCCCCCGTAGGGATCTTCATATCGAAATGGTCATTCAACATCATTGAATTAATCCTTTTTTAATTTGTATTTGCTCTGTAATATTTTATTACATGGAGCTCTCTTCCTGTATCATTTTTTAATATTAAAAATTTTTTAATATTAATTAGGATCGGGTTTTTGGAATTTACCTTCCTGCTTTTTTCCCTTGGATTAAAGTATCTGAATTAAAATATATATATATAGCTGGAGGAAGATTCATATTTTTACCAAGAGTATTTGTGCATATGTGAAATGCAATGAATTCAACTGGAATTTGAACTCGGTTCTCTGATTTCTCATTATGATCCAATATCCACTGAACCACAACACACATTTGATATTCTGCTTAATTTCTGTAAGGCATCTTTCAATATTTCGAATCACTGTGTCACTTTTTTTTCTCACTGATAGGAGGTAAGTAATTTCCAAATGAGTGTCAAATTTATGTTCTTCTATCCACTCTACAGAGCCCGAGACAGTTGTCTTATTCAAAAGACAATTCTTCAAGACATAATGGCTTATGTCACATCAACCAGTCCTCATGTATTTATTCTTTACGGTCCTGATGGCAGCGGTAAGACCACTTTGATGTCCTTGGCAGCTATCCATGTAAAACTTTGGACAGAATGGTAAGAGCATCACTTTAATACATATTTTCCCTGCTCATTTTTTCTTGAACTAACTCAAAAGAGAATTATTATGTCTATTTGTTATGTCGCCAAGTATAAATGAATAACTCAACAACAGAATCAGAATATAAGTTGTATTCCGTGGAAAGACGGTTAGTATGTACAGAAGTAATTAGTAATATTTACAATAGAAAAGATACAAGAGTCCAATCCGTCGTAAGACGTGTGTAGACGTGATTACTTCCGGTCCGCCACCAGAAGTGTGACTAACTCTTCACTGACTCGCACTGACTCTTCAGTAACTCATTAGAGACTCTCAAGTGACTCTCTACGACTGTATTTACTAGCCTTCCCACGCAAGGCTGGATGTGACACATGGTCATTTTATTGTGGGTATTCCCGGCCATATAGCCGGGCCCAAAAATGTCTGTCTATTTTTCCCCAGTCGTGGTTCTACCCTTCGGCGGAACCACGACTGGGTTATTGCTCTCTGCTCGGAAGCAGAGAGCGCCCTCTAGCGAAGGCAGAGAGCTGACAGTGTTGTAGAGTCGTCAGTCTAGTGACTCTGTGCGACTCTCCTGTAGAGAATCCACCATTGCTATATATAGCAATGGGAACAGTCCATTTGTAGTCAAATAGGAGCAGCACCCTAACACTATTAGAGAATAAAATTATCACATCTAAAATAAAACCTGCTAATAAAATTATCACGTCTTTTACAACTGAATTAAATTATAATGCCTAAAATTAAAACTCGACCTGTTGTCATATAATTAAAAAATAACAGATAATATTTAAAAAAAAGAAAGAAAAATAGGCGAGTGTACTTGCCCAGATGCAGTGATCAAAACAACAACAATAAAATTACTAAAATAAATAATTCACGAAATAATGTCTCATACGAGAATGTCAAACAAAAATTTTCTTTGTTGAATTTAGATGAGACATTGTGAATTATTATTAATCGATCATCTTTGATTTCTTTCTTTCTTGATCTGGCTACACCACAAAAATTTAAATCTTAGCAGAGATATCTCCTTTATTTCTAATATTTACTAATGACTATAAAAATGACATATATATCTTTCATCTTTATCTATGTATACTGTGTGTTAATATTTACTCTTTGATAATGGCTTATGTGAGCCGAAAGCTTAGACCTGATAAAAAAATCAACAAATACTGTGATTTTTTGTTGTCTTTTAACGACATCACCATCAAGTATATCAGACGGTATGAACGGATCCTACACAAAATTAATAGACAAAACTTGTCTATATTATTCAATGAAACCTGCATTAATGAGAAAATGCTGTCAAAATACACACAATCTTTCATCTTTATATATATATGCTATCCACTTAGGTGTCCTCGACCGAATCCAACGAAGAATCTGTAATGTGATCAATCCTGACTTGGCAGCTAGGTTACAGTAGCTTTCTCACCGGCGTGTCTCTTCTACAAATGTGTCTCTTCTACAAATACTTTCACAGCTTCTGTTTCGATGAACTTAGCTCACTGGTACTCCCCCTAATATGAATTTCCTCGAGCCACAATATTAGCAATTAGGTCCCACCCTTTTACTATGAAACCAATAAATTGTAAACGCAAATTCTACTCCAGCAGCTTCTTTTCTCGCACTTCCTGCCTGTGGAATTCCCTTCTGCATACTTACTTTCCAGACAGTTACAATCTCCAAGAATTTAAATGCAAAGTCAATAGTCATCTCTTGAACTCACTAACTTACATCCTCTCTCTCTCATGCTTTTTTCTTTGTCCACCCAAATCTCATCACTATTCTCTTCCTTCTCTTACTCTCTTTCATCAGCAACCTCTCACTCCTCATAACATTCCTTCTATGTAACCCCCTGCACAACAGTGGCAGTAAAATGCCTTGCTTGGGGGCGACACGATTATAAAATATATGTATATATATACATATTTAGTGTATCGAGACAGCAAATAATTTTCTAAACCTATACTGTTAAATATAAGAGACAATGAATGTCTATTATGTTTAATCATGAGCCGTTCTAAACCTATACTGTTAAATATAAGAGACAATGAATGTCTATTATGTTTAATCATGAGCCGTTCTAAACGTTGTAAGTTGAGACATGCTAAGACAAGATTTGTACCTAGTTACCGTGTAAGCGAAGGCTGGATACTCTTTGACTAGGGACCCAAGCGTCAGCCCTCGTGTTCCCCACTCTAAAAAACCAACCTTGTGTCATAACTCTCTCCACTTGAGTAGTGAGCCTGTTTCTCACTGGGTGCCCTATACTTTTGACCACGTGCTACATCTAAGCTATGCTTAGAAAATCACCATGGAAGAGGACAGATATCACATAACAGTTTAGTATTCTTATCTTTGTTTCTAGCAAAGTTTTTTCTGTTTCTTAATACTCTGCTTAGCTTTAGGAAGACATTTTTTGTTATCCCATTACTCCTTCAGATTTCAGTGTTACACTTTCTCTCCTCTGTTAGCAAAAGATAAGCTGAAAGTGCAAATTGCAAATCAGTAATGAATATGACACGATATTGTAGAGATAAAGTTCATATTTTCAAAATAAAACACAGGATTTTACACTGCTTTTTATTGGGAAGAGATATCTCTCTTGTCGAGACTTGGATTAAAATTATTATCCGGTTTCCTCATTCTTTCATTCCAGCTTCCACTCCAAGAGCCACATTCTGATACGTGCAATTGGCTGTACCCGTGACTCTACCAATATTTACGACCTACTCCACAGTCTATGCACCCAACTACAAGATATATTTCAGGTCTCTGCACTTGTCCCCACAGTGAGTTTACCATAAACAACAATGTATTTTAAACATTTACTAATTTTAATTTAACCTAGTCTGGCACAAGGATACAAGTACAGAGCAACCAATGAGGATCGAATTCATTACAGGAGGAATTGTAAAGTAAACAGTATGAACTGAAAATAAAGTCTAAAAGACAATTTGTGTCGTTGTGATAAAAGGCAGCTGAAATTAAGATGAAAGAAATTTATATTATAAAACTGCTGATATTCCGTCTGTGTGTGACTTTGCTTGCACTTATATAATGTATTTTTTATGACACAAAATCCAAGAGACACTTGATATAAAGTGTTGAAAGTAGATAATGGATGATTTGTGACTGGGAAAATAAATTTTGTTCGTTGTTTTTGTTTAGCAACATATAACCCAGTATAGGTCATTTAATACCAAAATCAAAATGTGAAAATTCAAACTTCATAATAACACATCACTCAAAAAATCATGGGCCTAACTAATAAAACAACAACTTTTAGACAAAATTCTTTATTCATCAGCATAGTCTCCATCTAGGGTAATACACTGATTCCAACGCTTCTCTACCAATTCGATGCCTTTTTTTGTAGAATGATTTGTCTTTGAACTCAAAATACGCCTCAGTTTCTGATATCACTTCTTCATTAGAGTCAAATCTGGAGCATTCTTTTGAGGTCTGCAAGCAGCTAGTAGTCACTGGGGGCCAAATCTGGAGAATAGGGTGGATGTGGAAGCAATTTGAAGGGCAATCATGTAGTTTTGCCATCATTGCGATTGACTTGTTACACAGTGCATTGTCTTGGTGAAAGATCACCTTTTTCCTTCTTCATTTGTGGCTGTTTTTTGGTGATCTCTTCCTTCAAATGTACCAATAATGTTATATAATATTTGTTATTGATGGTTCTTCCTTTCTCAAGGTAATCAATGAACAAAATACCTTGTGCATCCTAAAAGACAGAGACCAAAACCTTGCCTGCTGATATTTACGCCTTTGGTTGCTTTGAACGGATTTCACCTGCTGCTGTCCACTCAGCTGACTGATAATTTGACTCCAGAGTGAAGTGGTGGATTCATGTTTCATCCATTGTCATATATTTATGCAATAAACTCTTTCTTGTTGCATTGAAACAGTTGCAAACAATGCTCTGAATTGTCGACACGTTTTTGATCAACTGTGAGCAAACGCGGCACCCACTTTGAACACAGCTTTCTCATTGACTAATGTTCATGCAAAATGTTGAATACACTTCCTTTTGTTCAACTCCTCTGCTATCTCACACAATTTCAATTTACGATCGGTCAAAATAAGTTTGTGGATTTTTTTGGTGTTATCTGGGTCAACTGCAGATTTTGGGCAACTTGAGTGTTTATCATTATTTGTGTCTGTACAACTGCGTTTAAAGTCAGCATACCACCTCTTAACTGTTGTTTCCCCTGTAGCAGAATCCAAATAACACTAATCAAGTCATTGCTTTGCTTGAACAGTATTTTTCCCATCAGAAAGCAATTCTTTATCGACACATGAAATTCAGATTTTTTCATTGTCTTGAAAATTTGCAAGAGTATCTCCACTTAAATAACTGTAATTTGTAAACTAATAATCCGATTGGATCCAAATTTTGTCACATGCCAATTGAAAGTTAGTACTTTATAAAAATCATATGGATTTATTATTAGTGAAACCATCTATATGTCAGGCCTGGGACTTATTGAGTGATGTGATAAATTTAAGAGAATGACATTATTTCATGATTAAATTATAATTATTTGGCTGCATTATTTTTACCAAATACTTCTATAAAAATTAATTATAATTATTTGGCTGCATTATTTTTACCAAATACTTCTATAAAAATTAATTATAATTATTTGGCTGCATTATTTTTACCAAATACTTCTATAAAAATTAATTATAATTATTTGGCTGCATTATTTTTACCAAATACTTCTATAAAAATTAATTATAATTATTTGGCTGCATTATTTTTACCAAATACTTCTATAAAAATTAATTATAATTATTTGGCTGCATTATTTTTACCAAATACTTCTATAAAAATTAATTATAATTATTTGGCTGCATTATTTTTACCAAATACTTCTATAAAAATTAATTATAATTATTTGGCTGCATTATTTTTACCAAATACTTCTATAAAAATTAATTATAATTATTTGGCTGCATTATTTTTACCAAATACTTCTATAAAAATTAATTATAATTATTTGGCTGCATTATTTTTACCAAATACTTCTATAAAAATTAATTATAATTATTTGGCTGCATTATTTTTACCAAATACTTCTATAAAAATTAATTATAATTATTTGGCTGCATTATTTTTACCAAATACTTCTATAAAAATTAATTATAATTATTTGGCTGCATTATTTTTACCAAATACTTCTATAAAAATTAATTATAATTATTTGGCTGCATTATTTTTACCAAATACTTCTATAAAATCACATGTGGAGAGAAAGCTTTTCCTTACAAGAAATGAAATTAATCATAGCAAATTGTCATTTTGTTTTTTTTTTGTTGTTTTTTTTTTGACAATGTCTTCAATTTTACTGTAAAATGTATTCATTTTCAACTTTTTATGAAAATGTGTTACTGATCACTTATAAAAATGTATTGTATCTAAAATTCTGTAAAAATGTATCATTGACATTTTACTATAAAATGTATAAACATTATTTATGTTTATTTTGATCACTGGAATATATTGTTCTCGTTCTATGAGTCATGTCACTTCCCGATATCTATAGTTATCTTCCTTTAACTCAATTCTCTAAGTTATTTGTTCACCACTGCTGTATCAAGGTATTGAACTCACAACTCTTTGAGTCAAGTTACTGGAGCCAACCAATGCTTTTATCCACCTTGAGAAATATGGCAACTAAAAAATGAGGACAACAGTCTGAACAGTGTAAATAACTACAATAAAGTGGAACCTTTACTTACGAAATTAATTTGTTCGTGAAGTTGTAACGTGAAAATTTCGTAATTCGAGACGCTTGTTACCCTATAATGTCCTAATCAGTTCCAAGCCTCCATCTCAAACCCCTCAAAATCTTGTGAGGCAACAGCATCAGGCTACAGCTTTCTCCAAGCCGCATTAAGGGTACATCTGGTCACCTCCTACCAAGCCATGTCGATTATCTTGAGGCAAACAGCAATATCAAAGTGCTGCTTTCAAAACTCACGAAGAGTAAGCTGGGTGTTTTCATTGTTGTCGAAACACCTCTTGAACAGGTATTTCGTGTAGAGTTTATTGAAGTTCGAAATGGCTTGTTGAGCCATGAGCTGGAGGATAGAGTTGGTGTTAGGTGGGAGGTACAGCACCTTAATAAATGAGAACTCCTCCAAGATATCATCTTCGAGGCTGGGTGGGTGGGCCTTATCATTATTGAGAATGAGGAGGCACTTGAGGAGGGAATGAGGTGGACCCTGGGAGCTGCAAGTAGCAGTGCATATTTTGAAATTTTCACCTTTTGTATTCTGAAATTTCTTTCGTAACAAGAGGCAATATTTTTCCAAAGAGACGTTTCGTAACCTGAAAATTTCGTTTGTATAGCCTTTCGTAAGTAGAGGTTCCACTGTACTTCATCTTAGAAACATAGACAAATAAAATGTATTGTTGGTAACTCTACCATAACATGTATTTCTGGTCATTTAACTATAAAAATATATTTTTAGTAAATTTATTTTTTATAAAAATGCATTGGTACTAATTTCACTCCAAAAATGCATTTTTGGAAATTTATTCATAAAAGAAGTGTTACTGGTATTTTTACTATAAAAATGTATATTTATACTTTACCAGGGTTGTTTTTTGTTTAGGGGCTCACTATTTGCCCATAGCTGAGACCCTAGCAGATGCTATCACCCAGGGTCATAAGGGACATGGGAACAATAATAGTTAAGAGGTGGTTCCTTGCCCCTCAAAACTTCCAATCTCTCAATCAGAGGTTTTGCGATTGGATCTAGTTAGTTGTCATATCCAGGACTAATGAAAAAATTAAGATTGTAGTGATTTGCATGAGCATCCTCTTGGGAGTCTGTTCTACACAGCAGTGGTTCTTGGAAAGAATCTGTTTGAATGGAACTTCCTCCTTACGAATGAAATATGAAGGAAATGAGGATGATTTGACCTTGTGTATATGGCATTGACACACAATATATTGGATTTTCATTTACACACTTGTTTTAATAACAGCAGCATCTTTTTTATTAGATGACGTACAATAAAGCATTATAATTTTTCAATTTGGTTACTATCAATCTAATTCTTAATTTTTTATTTAATTTTTATAGTAACTTTGACAATGTTGTGTCTAATAAATATGTCAATTCTTCTTCCTAGGATTACATTGGTCTAATCAACCAATTTTCCCAGATGTTGAGCTGCGCAAATGAAACAGAAAAGCTTGTGATCTTTCTGGATGGAGTTGATCTGTTAGAAGGTTGGTAGCTAGTCTAAACTTTTCCTGGTAGCTAGTACTAGGTTTTCCTTGTAGCTTGTTCTGAGTTTTCCTGGTAGCTTGTCCTACGTTTTCCTGGTAGCTTGTCCTAAGTTAGCCTGGTAGCCTGTCCTGGGTTTTCCTGGTAGCTTGTCCTAAGTTACCCTGGTAGCTTGTCCTGGGTTTTCCTGGTAGCTTGTCTTGGGTATTCCTGGTAGCTTGTCCTGGGTTTTCCTTAGAGCTTGTCCTAAGTGTTCCTTGTAGCTTGTTCTGGGTTTTCCTGGTAGCTTGTCCTAAGTTTTCCTAGTAGTTTATCCGAAGTTATCCTGGTAGATTGTCCTGGGTTTTCCTTGGAGCTTGTACTAAGTTTTCATAGTAGATTGTCCTAAGTTATCCTGGTAGCTTGTCTCTGGTTTTCCTGGTAGCTTGTCCTGGGTTTTCCTGGTAGCTTGTCCTAAGTTATCCTGGTAGCTTGTCCTAGGTTTTCTTGGTAGCTTGTCCAGGGTTTTCCATTTAGCTTGTCCTAAGTTATCCTGGTAAATTCTCCTGGGTTTTCCTGGTAGCTTATCCTGGGTTTTCCTAGTAACTAGTCTTAAGTTTTCCTAGTAGCTAATCCTAAGTTTTCTTGGTAGCTAGTCTTGAGTTTTCCTGGTAGCTAGTCCAAAGTTTTCTGGTAGCTAATCTTAGGCTTTCCTGGTAGCTAATCCTAAGTTTTCTTGGTAGCTAGTCTTAAGTTTTCCTGGTAGCTAGTCTTGGGTTTTCCTGGTAGCTAGTCCAAAGTTTTCCTGGTAGCTAATCTTAGGCTTTCCTGGTAGCTAATCCTAAGTTTTCTTGGTAGCTAGTCTTGGGTTTTCCTGGTAGCTAGTCCAAAGCTTTCCTAGTAGCTTGTCCTATGTTATCCTGTTAGCTAGTCCAAAGTTTTCCTGGTAGCTATTCTTGGGTTTTCCTGGTAGCTAGTCCAAAGTATTTCTAGTAACAAGTCCTGGGTTTTTTCAGGAGCTAACAAGAACAATACCAACACATATCAGAGTATCATAATACAAAATCAGTCTTTTAGTTCTAACAACTGTATTTATTTCCAGGTTTTTGGAATTTAATTAATGTCTAATATTTGGCAGAACTCTTTATCCATTTAGCAATTCACATATAGGTTGTACCTTTGAGGAAAAACAGCTCTTCTCCAACAGATAAATCATTCATTAGGATAATACTTGTCAACAAAATCTAATGAAGAAAGTTTCCATTGCTACAATCTGATATGAGCAACCTTCGAACCATTGACATGAACCCAAGAGAGAACATTGGTGGCCCTTGACCAATATGACGATATTAATAAGTGGAGAAAATAGGTCATGTTAGTCTGCAATCTGCCATCAGCGTGAACAGAGACTAATGAATTTTAATAAAATATATTATGAAGAATTAACAGTATAGCCCGGCGTTGCTCGGGTGTAATGAAAGTTTTAAAACTAATCCATGGTCCTAGAGCTCACACTAAAGAATATTTGAAATAATAAAATAATTGCGACAATTTACCAATCGCACATAATATATATGTATATATATTACTAGCAGTATAGCCCGGCGTTGCTCGGTTGTAATGAAAGCTTTAACACTAATCCATGGTCCTGGAACTCAAACTCTTTGGACGTTGGCACGAAAAACTAAAAAGCAATAGTTGTTTCCAGTTAAAGCGAAACCGTAGGCTGAAAGAAAAATGAATGGATGTAAGTCAAATTTTGATTTCCTGGTATCGATATCAAATAAGTTTTTTCGTCGTAAACTGAATTTTGAAAGCTAAATAAGTCCTCTGAGTAAATGGTATCATGGCTGAGACTAAGAACTACAATTATATCTACTTAGAGCCGAAACCGAAGCAAAAACTAAAATAAAAGGGCTGAAAAAATACAGGCATACAGGCAGATAAACAGACACAAACATCTTATCTTTTAAATATATATATTATCGATTTTCTGCACTATTGTAAGAACTGCAACCTTGAAACTTCTGAATATCGTTTCTTATGTCTTTGTCTATGAGTGCATCAAATTTGATTAAAATTGGACCACTCCTTCTATAACCTGATTTGTTCAATTATCGATTTTCAATATTTATTGGGGGTACCTTGACACAAAACCTAGCTAAGAACACTCGCAGATGCTTATAGTACAACTGTATAAATTTTAAAGAAACTCGGTTCAGCCGTTTCAGAGTCTATAGGTAACGGACACACACACACACACAGACACACACACACAGAGACAAAGTTGCATTTATAAATAAGTTTAGATTTAGATTAGATAGATAATATTAAAAACATAAGTGGGTTTTTATCAGACTAATACTCCTGACTTTGTTACTATATTTTTTCACAAAGTTTCTTCAGTGTACCTTCCAACATTGCTAGGTCATCTGTTGTGACAATCTATGATTGCTTTCAGACATTCAGCCAGTTAAGTGCCACACATGGGCAATCATGTCTCTTTTAAGACATGACTGACTGGGTAGAAGATTTTCTCACAGTAGATTGCCATTACTTTCTATGGTAGACTGGTCGCCAACCAAGGCTATAGAACCCAATCTGCTCTACCAGTTAACCTATAGCTGGAGGGAGAAGAGATGGATTAATACCTTTCCCAAAGTGTGTAAGTGACTACAACTGGAATTTGAACTTGTCTCTCCTATTTCTCATTCCAAGGCAAGATTCACTGCACCACAACGCACATCTCAAATATTAATTTCTCTATATAGCTCTATACCAGACACTGGTAAACTATATTCTCCGCCTTTTTTACTTTCACAATGTTTCCATTTGTTCCTCTTCTGGTATTACTATATCATCAGTCGTGCTCTAAAATGTGAATCTAATTTTTAGTTGCTGACCCCCAAGATAGACTTGCTTTAAAACATTAGTGCAGTACAAACTTTCACTTCAGGTAAACTACATTTCATGCCTTTCTTTTTTGTAGGTGTACCAGAAGTGACTTTGCAGTGGATTCCTAAAGAACTTCCAGCTCATGTTCATTTGATCATCTCGACGAGGTCCCAAGAAAAACATGGCTACCTAAAATTCTTGAAACAAACTTTTACGCAACCAGACGTTTTTAAGGAAATATTGCCTCTAGACAAGTCAGACATTGAAATACTCCTTTGCACACTTCAGAAACAGATTAAACAAACCCTGTCTCCACAGAAAAAATCAGAAATAACTGATAAACCCAAAACAGATCAATTTCCCCTAAATATAGTTTTAATTGTGATGGAACATTTTTCAGCTGAAATTAGGCTTGGAACTACAGATCTATCAGAATTTAATTCCACCACTAAACAACTGATCACTCACAAGTTTGATGAATTGGAACAACAATTTGGTCATATGTTTGTACAGCGAGTTCTAGGATATCTGACCACAGCAAAGTTTGGTTTAGATTTCAATGAACTAGAAACCATTCTTGCCATTGACAAAGTATTTGTGACCACCAGCCACTCTTCCTTCCAAAAGCTATCGTCATATCATCTTTTATCATTTCTTGCAGAGTTGAGGCCCTATTTGCAGGAATGTGTTGATGGGATCAGCCGAGTTTTTTGCTGGAGCCACCGGATATTTTACGAGGAAGCCAAAGAGCGCTACCTGAAAAAGCAGGTTCAAACATTCACATACCACAAAAACCTGGCAACATTTTTCAGTTCTGGCCCGCCCGCTTCTGACAACATCAAGTCTGAAATGTTATCCGATGTCCAACCGCTATTCTACAATAATGGCGAGTCACTAAACAAAACATACTTTAATTACAGAAAGCTCATGGAGCTGCCTTACCATCTCATGCAATCGCAGCAGACAGAAGCATTCAAGAAAGATGTTATCTTCTCTTTTGACTGGATGCAAGTGGAACTTTATGCGGTATCATTTGCAAATGTATTGCGCCTACGGAGAGAAGCAGAATCAATTGAACCTCAGAACCCAGAACTCAGTATATTAACAACTGTGCTGCAATTATCTGAACTGGTGTTAAAGAGGTCACCAGGTCAACTCGCGTCTCAACTTGTTGGTAGACTCTCCTCCTTGACAAATTCTCGATTTCAGGCTTCATCGGGAGAAGCTCTTAAATATCCTAACCTGAAACAACTTATAGAAAGTGCCAGACATTCACCATTCCCAATGCTATTACCTCTAGACACATGCCTTGTAGAACCAGGAGATGAGCTACCAGTTAACTTATATGCCCACATCGCTCCAATTAATGCAATGGATTTAACTGCAGATGGCAAGTGTCTATTAACAGCTTCTAAAGATGATTCTATCAAAGTATGGGATATGTGCAATGGTCGAGTTGTTCGAAATATCTGCGGTTTGGGTGCTCAGGTTTTTTCTTTAATTTGGGCCATGAACAATACATGTTTTGTGACAGTTGAAACAGGTTCAATACGAGTATGGCTTCTTGCTGATCAGAAATGTCTTTACCACTTTGAAACTGGTACTGATTCAGTGGTTGTCACAGCAGTTTCAAATTCTAAAAATATCCAATCAGCTCTTCTGGTTGCTATATATGATGGGACAAATAAGATCAATGTCTGGGACCTTCAAGATGGAAGCTGTCAAACATACTCTGTTGGCCTCAAAGGAAAGTGTGTTCATCAAAGTCGAACATTTCTCCTAGCCCAGAACTGCCAGTCGACCTGTTTCTTGTACTCCTTCAGAGATTCTAATGATGCTGTTCTTCAGAACGCTACCAATGGTAACATTGTCTACTCCTTGCAGTGTCGCAAGAGTTCATCTACGGTTGTGGGCGTAGCTATTACTTCTGATTATCTAGTGTTAGCCTGCCGGCAGCTTTACCTTAAGTCACACGAAATTCACCAACTCGAACTATTTGATCCAGGAAATGGGCTTTACCTCCGCAGTGTACGAGGCTGCATACATGATGTCATTTCAAGCCCCCTGATCGTTTCTAACACAGGTTCAAACATCCTTACGTTGGGTACATCACAGCAAAATAATATCTCAAATGTAATCGTATGGAACCTGGAAACAGAAAGCCATAAACATCTTGCCAAACATCAAGGTATTAGTGAACTGTTGGCTTGCTACGATATGAAGAGAGTTTTAACAGCATCAAGGGGAGACAACCACATTAAACAGTGGGATTTTAGCATTAAAATAAACCAAGCATCTCCTGAGCTGAAAGCTGTGTCGAACATTTTCAAAATTATCGCAGTTGGAATGAAACCAGATTGTTTCATAACTTTGACTTCGAATAATGGACCTATTGATCTATGGATGATCAAAAATGCTTTAAATAATATTTCCACAACTCAGAAGGGCTTTTTAGATCCTTCTGATGTTGTTCTGGTAAAAAACACAAAGTTAGTTATTCTGTCAGAACGGACATTACCTAACATAACAGATGACCTAAATCAGGTTTTTCAAGCAATTCTGATTTATGACATGGAGATGGGATGTTATGAGCATAAATTATCTGGTTGTTATATTGATGTATCTCCGCCACATGATTATGTGATCCTCTCGAAGGATCAACTTCTGGGATTGTCCAGTAGTCGAAGTCACTTTATCATCTGGAGTCTGGTAACCGGTCAAGTTGTCCAGCGAATTAAATCTTGCTTCAAGGACTGGAACTGGGCTTATGAAATGGAATCACGGACCTCTTCAAAACGTGTCCAGGGAAGAGAGAGTTCAGCAAATATGACACCTTGGAAACAGCGTTCTGAGACGGTAAGCGCCCGAACAAGGAGACATGAGCGCAAGAAGGATGAGGAAAGATGCCGGCTTCAGGATTTAAGAAAAGAAAAAGAAAATCCGGTGGACAGTTTTTTGGTGAGTAAAAACCATCGGATTTTGGTGGTTTCGTACTTTGCTCACCATTTGTGCGTTTTTCAGATTGAGACACAGCAGCATTTGGCAACCATTGAGGACGAGAATGCCATGATGTTTCTTCATGTAGCAGCGATAACTTACGATGGCGAACACTTTATCCACACAACTTATGACGAGATGAACAAGACGAATTACGTGACTCTACGAGAGAGTCGTTGCGGACAGGTGAAACGTAGGCTGAAAAATGAGAAGGATGTCTGTGCCATTGCCCTGACCAACAGTGCCGACAGGGTTGTGATGGCCAAGCATACAAATGAGATTCATTTCTGGGACCCAATGGTGACAAACTCACTACGCAAGCGAAAACTTCCGAAATCAATAAAATTGGATTTTAACTGTCAATTGTTTCTAGTCAATGACGAGCAACGGGCTGTGCTCTTTGCAGGTGAGATTTCATTGTGGGACCTTGACCATGCTGAACTGATAGCAACTTTCAGCCCAGAAAATAAAGTCTTGTGTTGCAATGTCATTTCGCAAGGGGACTTTATTATTTTAGGTGTGTCAGGGATGACTCAGCCAATTGTTTTGACAGTGAAAAATGCTGACATCAGAGTTCTAAAATCATAACCATTATCATTAAACCCTTATTGTTACTAATAAACCTATATACAAAAATAATGATTATATTTTACATGCTTAACATTCTTATACTCAACTTATACAATAAATAAACCTGATTATCTCTCTTGTGTCTTTAGAGTAAAATTTATCAATTCAGAAAATGGAATCACTGTGCATTAGACTATAATGTTTTGGTACAATAACGATGGTCTTAATCAGTACCAAGCAGAAAGCTTCATACAATAGAGTCTTCATATTCTTCTATGTGCCTTGTCCTTTCAAGACGTAGGCAATCATGGCCTTCCATGTCTCCCTATCCCTGGTGCCTCTTAACACGCTTTCTCCTGTAACACCACGCAACCCCCGTTCATTCATCCACTTGCTCAGGCCCTTCAAATATGTTATCCGCTGCTTTCCTGTCTCTTTTTCCCTCTATCTGGCCTGTTAGTATCAGGTTCTCCAAGCCTTCCTTCCTCATTGCATGTTCCAGGAACTTCACTTCTCTCTTCCTGATGCTCAATATTAATTTCCTTTTCATTTCCATTCTTTCCAAAACCTCGTCATTGCTCACATGTTCGGTCCATGATATCCGCAGCATCCTTCTGTAGAATCACATTTCAGCTACTTCAAGTTTTCCCTTCATCTTTGTTGATATTGTCCAACATTCACTGCCGTATTGAAGAACTGATATCACATAGCATTCTAGTACTCTTTTTTGTTTCTAGTGAAAGTTTCCTGTGTCTTAATACTTTACTTAGCTTCTGGAACGCGTCCTTCGCCATGCCAGTTCGCCTTTGGATCTCTGTATCGCACTTTCCGTCTTCTGTTAGAATACTTTCCAGATATTTAAAGTTTTGTACCTGCTTGATTTTAATATCCCCGACGTGTATTTGACATTTTGGGCTGCCCTTTTTGCTGATGACCATGTATTCGATTACTTGCAGTTTATTTGTCGTCCTTTCTTGTCACTCTCTTCAGCTACCTTCTGTAGGAGGTCTTGTAGTTTCCTTTTCGTGTCTGCAATCTGCACTGTATCATCTGCGTATCTTATGTTGTTCAGATTGTGACCTCCGATAACAAATCCTGGCATAACATCTATGGTCCTCAAAATATTCTCACTGTACAAGTTAAATAGATCTGGTGAAAAGACACATCCTTGTCTTATGCCCCTTTCTATCTTTGTAAATCTACTGAATTCGCTACCTGTCCGTACGCAGGCAGTTTGCTGCCAGTAGAGATTTTTAATTACCCTAACGTCTTTCCCAAATATGTCGAGGCTAATGAGCATCTCCATCAATTCTTTGTGGTGTATTAATAAAATTGACAGCTGATATTTCTGAGACACAATGAGGAAAGGGTACTAGGAGAATAAAATGCTCAAAAGAAAAAGCAAGAGAAGCAGTAGTGGAACAGTAACTTATTTTCTGCATCAATAGAATAGAGACAAAGGCAGGTGATAAAGGGTCAAAAGCTATAGGAACAAAAGAAAGTAGTGGAGAACCATGATCAGCAGGAGAATTTAACACTCACAGGATATTATGAGAGAAAGAGACTATGTATGAATATGTAGCAAAAGAAAATGATGATAATGGGTAAAAAGTTAGAGGAACGAAAAACAGGAAGTTGTGGAGGGCTAATTTTGAGATGATTGAAATGTAGAATAAACTAAGTAATTCCTTAGGTGTTGGTTTTATTTTTTATTAAGTCTTTTTTTCGTTGGAGAATGTGCAATCCTTGCCACATTGATATAAGTTTCCGCATAACAAATAAACCAGTTATGTGAGGATTATCTGACTGGATGGCAAAAAAGACA
This sequence comes from Ascarosepion bandense, assembly GCA_037127315.1. Classification (NCBI taxonomy): domain Eukaryota; kingdom Metazoa; phylum Mollusca; class Cephalopoda; order Sepiida; family Sepiidae; genus Ascarosepion; species Ascarosepion bandense. The sequence continues at coordinate 669,417 of JBBBDQ010000655.1, forward strand.
AGTGAACGAATTGGAAAAAATAAATAATTAAAAATAAAAGCAAAAAACAAAAAAAGCAATATAGTGGTCCCCAATTTGTGGTTTCAGATATACTTGGCCAACCCCAGAAATAGACAGTTCTTCAGTTCAGCTTAAAAACAGAAGTGCAAAAATTGTGGTCCTGGAAGATCCTTTAAACCAAAATGAAACTGTAAATTGCTTCCTTTATGTGAAAATATGAAAGTTCTTCATTTAAAAAAGAAAAAAATATAATCCCAAGATGTTAAGATATATTGTAAAAATGAATCATCTATTAAATAACATTTGTTACAATATGTTGTTATAAATCGCCTGGTTCACACTTCACCCACGTCTATTGAACGGGTGAAAAGGCTCATCACTTGTTTCCTGTTTAGGATGTGGTTTCCGGCTTTCTCTTTTCCAATTTTTTCACTCTTATGTAGCCCCCTGCACATCAGTGGCGTTACCGCCTTGCTCGGGGTGATATGATTAAAAAAAAACAAAAAAAGAAACTGTTCTCTTTTATTATTAGTTGATTACTTCTGAGATGTGGTAGCATTTACATTAATTACACTGTTCTCAAGGAAACATAACCAAATAGATAAAAGTGTTGGTTATATCCAGTGACTTGAACCAAAGAGTTGTGAGTTCAATACCTGGCTACAGCAGTGGTGAACAAATATCTTAGAGAGTTGCGTTAAAGGGAGATAACTTAAGACATCCAGAAGTGGCATGACTCATGGAATGAGAACAATTTACTCAGTGATCAAAATAAATATAAATAATGTTAATACATTTTAGAATAAAATGTCCAATGATACATGTCGCAGGTTCGAATCCTGCTGGATAGCACACATTTTCGTAATAAAAATTTATCGTAAATAATCAGGCCGGTAGATATAAATATAAAAATACTGTTTAATTAAAAACAGAATATCTACTTAAATATGAGTATTGGTAAAAATAATGTTCAAAATAATTCATTATATATATATATATATATGTTATAAATTATATTTTAGAACATGTACATAATTATTCTATATATATCTGCTACGCTCGTTTCGACATTGAAACTTCAATGTCTCATCAGGCAGTGTGTAAAGTACTGGAAATTCTTTTTCTTTATATATATTTAGTTTTGTTAGAGGTGTTGCTGGGTGTTAGTGATAGGGGAATAAGTCTGTGACTGTTGGAATTTTTGGAGAGAGTGTTTCTTAAGTGGTTGATTAATGAGAGTCTTTGATTTCTAGATAGTTGTAAGTTTTAATTATCTAGTGACTAGACTATATCTTTATAGATTTCTTAAAAAAGCCGATAGTAGTTGGCGTGGATATTTTTTTATTTATTTTTTGTTCAATTAACTTCAAGCTGAGACATAAATTTCTTCAACTAATAGATAAGCATTTCCCCAAAAATAACCCTCTAAATAAAATAACAATTCACACACCCACCCACCTACCCATGTACACACACACACACATGTTTATTATTATTAGTATTATTTTATATATTATATTTCATTATAGTAGTTATAGTTTGTATTAAAAAGTAAAATTTACCATTTATTTTTATACTGTACATACAATCCATTATCTTTAAAAGTAAATGTAATGTTAAATTTCCATGTCATGTTTTTCAAAGAAAACAGATGAATTGCAATTCTGGTTAATACTCTCGCTTTCATTAACGTATATTAGACAATGTGTGTTGACGTAACTTTGATTTCCTTTCCCCTTATAGTTTTCGTTCTCCTTTTCTTTCTTTTTTTTAACTTTTAAAATATTTTCTATATTTTTCTTTATCTTTCTTGTTTTTTGAATGAGAGGAAAATTTTTTGTAGATTGGCATTACAAATATCTATTCTCGAGATAGGCATGTGAGTGTCTGTATGTGATGGTTTTCTGGATGATTTCAAACATTAACTGTTGTATGATTTGGGGTGAGGAGCAGCTGCTTAGCTCAGAAATATTTATTACTCATAGACTTGTAGAATAACCAAAAATTTTTTAAAGAGTGTATATATATATATATATATATATATATATTAAAAAAGGATTAATTCAAAGATGTTGAATAGCCATTTCGATATGAAGATCCCCACGGGGGACGACACATCACCTCAGCAACAGAAAAAACCTTTCAGAAACTGGAGAAAAATTAGTCTACTTTTCCTTTTTAAATAGATTGCAAAGAAATTAAAAAATAAATAATAAAATAAAATAAAAAAAATAAAAATAAAAATAAAAATAAAGGGAAAGAAAAAGAAAAAGAAAACGAAAAAGAAAAAGAAAAAGATAGAATAAAATCAAATAAATAAGAAAAGAAAAAAAAAAAAAATTGACATCGTCTGGGTTCGCAAAAAAAAGGGGGAATGTAACTAAAAATTAACAGACAGACGCGTTAAATCGACCTCAGTTTAGGCAACACGGAAAAAAGGTGGTAAGAGAGATAAAAGAAGGAAGGGAGGGTAAAAGAAAGAAACTAAAGAAAAAAAATTTTTTTAAATATTACAGACGCTGGACAAATTCAAAAACCTAATTTCCCCAAAACGTTGAAGTATTAGAAAAAGGCCTTTACTTAAAAAGGCATAATTATTAATAAAAGGGAATAAAGAGATATAGGATTTAAAATAAAATTATTTTTAAAAAAATTAGGTCATTTGAAATTAGACTAAATAAAGACAACACTAGGTAAAAAAAAGTAAAAAAAAAAAAAAAAAAAAAAATTAATTACAATTATTATATACATACCTATAGAAGTACACACATACATACATATATATACACACACAATTCTACGAATAAGAATACATATATACACATACACACACATACATTCAATTTATTACACACTTATATACATATATATATATAAATATATACACACATATATATTACACACTTATATACATATACATGCGCATACACACATATATATGTGTGTACACACCTATATACAAAAAATTCATATACACATAATAAATATACATGTGTACACACACATGCACACACACACACACACACACATATATATACATATATATATATATACACATACATACACATATTCCATATGCACTCACACACATACATATTAATGAATATTATGAAAAGGAGCATTTAAATAGCTAAAAAAATTTTTTTTTTTTTTTTTTAAAATTACATATAGCCCACATACATAAATACATATATACATATACATACATATATATAAAAAAGTACATCCACACACAAACATACACATATACATAAAAAAAAAAAAAAAAATTAAATTTAAAATTAAAATTAAAAATTTTTTTTAAATATTAAAAAAATTATAGAAAAATTTAGAATTTAAAAATTAAAAATTAAAATTTGAAATTAGAAGTTAAAATCCGCCCTATGGCGGCACTTGTTTATAAATTCCCTCCTAAAGTTCAAAAGTAAGTCCTGATGAGGATACTTCAAAATCAGAATCTTCTCCAATAAACACAGACGACACCTATCACGAAAACCCTTAGGGGTACAAGCTGAGCCTATTAATTTCCAGCTGATTATAGGGTCCTGCCCTTCCTCCTTCATTTCCCAGAACCTACGTGATAGTGCCGTCTGGAATCTCTGTTTAGGGTTCGAAAACGAGTACCTGTGATTATAAAGCCTCTGTTTGAAAGAGCCCGCGGACATGCCAATATAGGTCCGGTAATTGTCCTTGTTATTAGATGGAGAAATGCGGGCTTCATAAATTACATGGGTGGATTTACATTTGCCTTGCACCGGGCAGGCATCCACCGAATAACAATTGCATTTGTCGACAATTCCGGATTTAGCTTCCGTATTATTTAGTTTCATTAAAATTTGTTTATTGTGGGAATTAATTATATTATCTATATTTGAGGTGCAAGAATAACTAATTTTTAGGGTGAATCTATTAAAAATTTTATTTAAGGGATTGTTATTATTATTAAAATGTTTATCGATTAATTTGAGAAAATACCTACCAATATTTATATTAGTTAGCTTACAATAAGGAGGGTTAAACCAAATTATCTTCCTTTTTCTACATTTTCGGGTGTTTTTAGTTTTTGATGATTCTGGGTTTATAGCAGGCTTATCATACTTTAACTTATTAACAAAACCGCTTTTCTGAAGGGCCTTATCGTAAATTTCTTTGCTTGCGTTGAAAATTTTTATATTGGAAGATAATTGGTTAACCCTATTATTTACTATCTTGGGTATTTGTCTTATAATATTCTTGGGGTGGTTGGATAAACTATTTATATAGGTGGGAGAACTATTTTCTTTAAGAAAGGGTTGGTAGGAACCATCATTTAAGTTAAGGGTGATGTCTAGATAGTTTACAATTTTGAGATTGGAAGTAACCTCAACCTTAAAACCAAGAAAATTAAGGGCTCTGATAATTTTCTTATGTATTCTATTAGTGTAAGGCCCATTGGAATTGGGAATACATATCAGTCCATCATCCCGATATAGGCCTATTAGTTTAGGGTCTAAAAATCTACCTAAAATATCTAAAATATAAATGCCTATTAGATCTGCTACCTGGGCAGAATCATAGGCTCCCATAGGGACATCAAAACTATCTTCAGGCCCTTTAGTCCAAGTAGAGCTATCAAAGGCGAGAATAGATTTTCTAGCACCCAGTATAATTCTATAGTCACAATCCGAAATATTAACATAACCCCTAGCAAAGTTTAAACAATCCACAAGAAGTTTTTTTGATATAGACGAATAGAAATCCACAATATCAAATTTAAGGAAAGTGGATTTAGATTTGTCATTGATATTATCAAACCATTTTATGGTATCTAAGGAACTCTTCCAAAGATTCAGTTGTAAATTAGATTGTAACTTCTCTATTAAGTTCTTCAGAACCACCCTAGAAACTATGCCTAATTCACTCTTAGTGGGATTAATTAGTCTAGTTTGTAATTTATTTTGGAAATTAGGCTTGTGGTCCTTAAATAAAATGTAAGCTTCTTTGGTAGAAATTTTTCCAATTCTATCACTAATATTTAGTTCATTTGCAAATTTAGCCATATCGGAGTTAATTTCCGATAAAATTAGGTTACCTCTGTCTATTTTGTAATGACTAGTTATACTATTTTTAAGGATATTTAGGTAATTGGTGGTATTACACTTATAAATGTTATTTGATTTGTCCGATTTAATCCATAGGTCTTTGGAATTCTTTAAGGTATTAATGTTCGACTTTAGTAAATCCTGGAATTCATTTGAAGTACCCCGGAACTTGATTTTGGGGATCAAATTAAAAAGGTCTTTTTCAAACGAGTTTAAAAATTTGCATACCGGTGGAGTTCTTAGAGTTTTCAAATCAAAGCACTCTGTAGAATCAGGAGAAGAATCCGTTGAACGCAGGTAAAAGTAGGCTTTCCATCGAAGCCTCCTCACAAAACTTTCAATTTTTTCCGTAAGATGAAAGAGAAAGGAATCCAGATTAGGAAAAGGAATATTCTTCAAAGAATACTCCGGGGTAAATTTCTCCATAGGAAAGGTGGTGTTGTATTGGTAGAAAAAATCCGGGAATAAACCAAGAGAGCTCAACTACCAAAAGGTAGGAGCAAAATATTTTAATTCAGATACTTCAATCCAAGGGAAAAAAGCAGGAAGGTAAATTCCAAAAAACCCGATCCTAATTAATATTAAAAATTTATTTTAATATTAAAAAATGATACAGGAAGAGAGCTTCATGTAATAAAATATTACAGAGCAAATATATATATTAAAAAAGGATTAATTCAAAGATGTTGAATAGCCATTTCGATATGAAGATCCCCACGGGGGACGACACATCACCTCAGCAACAGAAAAAACCTTTCAGAAACTGGAGAAAAATTAGTCTACTTTTCCTTTTTAAATAGATTGCAAAGAAATTAAAAAATAAATAATAAAATAAAATAAAATAAAATAAAAAAAATAAAAATAAAAATAAAAATAAAGGAAAAGAAAAAGAAAACTTTTCGTTTTCTTTTTCTTTTCCTTTATTTTTATTTATTTAAAGAAAAAGATAGAATAAAATCAAATAAATAAGAAAAAAAAAAAAAAAAAAATTGACATCGTCTGGGTTCGCAAAAAAAAGGGGGAATGTAACTAAAAATTAACAGACAGACGCGTTAAATCGACCTCAGTTTAGGCAACACGGAAAAAAGGTGGTAAGAGAGATAAAAGAAGGAAGGGAGGGTAAAAGAAAGAAACTAAAGAAAAAAAAATTTTTTTAAATATTACAGACGCTGGACAAATTCAAAAACCTAATTTCCCCAAAACGTTGAAGTATTAGAAAAAGGCCTTTACTTAAAAAGGCATAATTATTAATAAAAGGGAATAAAGAGATATAGGATTTAAAATAAAATTATTTTTAAAAAAATTAGGTCATTTGAATTTAGACTAAATAAAGACAACACTAGGTAAAAAAAAAAAAAAAAAAAAAAAAAAAAAATTAATTACAATTATTATATACATACCTATAGAAGTACACACATACATACATATATATACACACACAATTCTACGAATAAGAATACATATATACACATACACACACATACATTCAATTTATTACACACTTATATACATATATATATATAAATATATACACACATATATATTACACACTTATATACATATACATGCGCATACACACATATATATGTGTGTACACACCTATATACAAAAAATTCATATACACATAATAAATATACATGTGTACACACACATGCACACACACACACACACACACACACACACATATATATATATACATATATATATATATACACATACATACACATATTCCATATGCACTCACACACATACATATTAATGAATATTATGAAAAGGAGCATTTAAATAGCTAAAAAAAATTTTTTTTTTTTTTTTTTTAAAAATTACATATAGCCCACATACATAAATACATATATACATATACATACATATATATAAAAAAGTACATCCACACACAAACATACACATATACATAAAAAAAAAAAAAAAATTAAATTTAAAATTAAAATTAAAAATTTTTTTTAAATATTAAAAAAATTATAGAAAAATTTAGAATTTAAAAATTAAAAATTAAAATTTGAAATTAGAAGTTAAAATCCGCCCTATGGCGGCACTTGTTTATAAATTCCCTCCTAAAGTTCAAAAGTAAGTCCTGATGAGGATACTTCAAAATCAGAATCTTCTCCAATAAACACAGACGACACCTATCACGAAAACCCTTAGGGGTACAAGCTGAGCCTATTAATTTCCAGCTGATTATAGGGTCCTGCCCTTCCTCCTTCATTTCCCAGAACCTACGTGATAGTGCCGTCTGGAATCTCTGTTTAGGGTTCGAAAACGAGTACCTGTGATTATAAAGCCTCTGTTTGAAAGAGCCCGCGGACATGCCAATATAGGTCCGGTAATTGTCCTTGTTATTAGATGGAGAAATGCGGGCTTCATAAATTACATGGGTGGATTTACATTTGCCTTGCACCGGGCAGGCATCCACCGAATAACAATTGCATTTGTCGACAATTCCGGATTTAGCTTCCGTATTATTTAGTTTCATTAAAATTTGTTTATTGTGGGAATTAATTATATTATCTATATTTGAGGTGCAAGAATAACTAATTTTTAGGGTGAATCTATTAAAAATTTTATTTAAGGGATTGTTATTATTATTAAAATGTTTATCGATTAATTTGAGAAAATACCTACCAATATTTATATTAGTTAGCTTACAATAAGGAGGGTTAAACCAAATTATCTTCCTTTTTCTACATTTTCGGGTGTTTTTAGTTTTTGATGATTCTGGGTTTATAGCAGGCTTATCATACTTTAACTTATTAACAAAACCGCTTTTCTGAAGGGCCTTATCGTAAATTTCTTTGCTTGCGTTGAAAATTTTTATATTGGAAGATAATTGGTTAACCCTATTATTTACTATCTTGGGTATTTGTCTTATAATATTCTTGGGGTGGTTGGATAAACTATTTATATAGGTGGGAGAACTATTTTCTTTAAGAAAGGGTTGGTAGGAACCATCATTTAAGTTAAGGGTGATGTCTAGATAGTTTACAATTTTGAGATTGGAAGTAACCTCAACCTTAAAACCAAGAAAATTAAGGACTCTGATATATATTAATGCAGGTTTCATTGAATAATATAGATAAGTTTTGTCTATTAATTTTGTGTAGGATCCGTTCATACCGTCTGATATACTTGATGGTGATGTCGTTGAAAGACAACAAAAAATCACAGTATTTGTTGAATTTTTTATCGGGTCTAAGCTTTCAGCTCATGTAAGCCATTATCAAAGAGTAAATATTAACACACAGTAAACATAGAACATTTAAGCTATTAACAATAAAGATAATTGAATTGAAAATATAAATCCATCACTACCGTGGCGGATGGCCGAAGACAGTGACAAAATAGTATAAACTTGTCTATATTATTCAATGAAACCTGCATTAATGAAAAAATGCTGCCAAAATACACACAATTTAAATATATATATATATATATATATATATATATATATATATTAAAAAAGGATTAATTCAAAGATATTGAATCTATTTAAAAAGGAAAAGTAGACTAATTTTTCTCCAGTTTCTGAAAGGTTTTTTCTGTTGCTGAGGTGATGTGTCGTCCCCCGTGGGGATCTTCATATCGAAATGGCCATTCAATATCTTTGAATTAATCCTTTTTTAATATATATTTGCTCTGTAATATTTTATTACATGGGGCTCTCTTCCTGTATCATTTTTTAATATTAAAATAAATTTTTAATATTAATTAGGATCGGGTTTTTTGGAATTTACCTTCCTGCTTTTTTCCCTTGGATTGAAGTATCTGAATTAATATATATATATATATATATATATATATATATATAAAACAGATAACTATACAAACTCACACCCATCTATATGAATATGTCAGTTCTATCACTGATATTGAGTGCTTTCAAATAAGTACCACGCATATATAATATATAAATAATATAATATATATAACAAATTGCATATATATATATTTATATTTGATGCATGTTTCATTAAATAATATAGACAAGTTTTGTCCACTTATTTTATGTAAAATGTTTTCATATCGTCTGATAAGCTTAATAGCATTTATCGTTGAAAGCGGAAAGAAAATCACAATATTGATACGTTTTTATTTAATCCCTGTCTATAAACTTGTTAAACTTGTCTATATTATTTAATGAAACATGCATCAATGAAAAAATACTGCCTAAATACACACAATTCAAACTACATATTTATATACATACACATTTCACACACAAATATATATATATATATATATATATATATATATATATATATATATATATATATATCTTATTATTTTTTCCAATTGCTTTCAAACATTGTTACATTCATTTTCAAGGACGGTTCTGTGTGTAGATATGCAATTGGTTTTTAGTTCTACCATTCTTATGTTTCAAGGAAATAATTTCCAGTCACTCAAGGTGATGTCATATAAACAAAAAATTATGTTTTTTTAACACACTTCAATATAGAATCCCCTATGGAGTCTGTTGTGATAAAAGAGAATCAACCACCATTAAATAAGATATCTTCCTCCATAGGGCATTGGATGTTAAAGAAGTTTTAAATAATAAAAAAAAAAAAGACAAAAATTTCAGTTTGACTGTTTATATAACATCATCTTGAATGACTTGAAATTGTTTCCATCAAAATCAGAATTAAAAAAAACAGTTGCCTGAATATACACAGAACGATCTTTGAAACAAATGTAGTAACATCAGAAAGTATACATTTTTTCCTAACAAAATTTCTCATAAACATTCAGGCCAGTAGAGTTATATATATATATATATATATATATACAGTTTAATTAAAAACAGAATATCTACTTAAATACAAGCATTGATTAAAAATAATGTTCAAACAATAAATAATAAATATATATATATATATATACACACACACACATCCATACAGGGTGTGATAGGTAAAATGTTGCCATTTATATTTTTTTATTTTACAGATGCATGTTGTTTGTTTTTTATTTTGTTGGCTGAACACTATAGTAGAGTCAGTTGGGCACCATCTGTGAGAAAAAGAGTACCATGATGCAATTCATTCTTGCCAGTCATGCCAGAAGCTCCAATCCAAACATTACAGAGTGTTTGGGTGTAAATCTAAGGACAGTGCAGAGGATTCGGAAAGAGTTGGAGGAGTCTAATGGTGATTATGAAGTTGTTTGGACTGATCACTTGAGATGGTGATGTTATGGCTCCATTAATCTTCTCAAAGGGCCTCAGACTCAACACGGAGGTCTACCTCAAGGGCCTTGAGAAGGTAGTGCTACCCTGGATCAAGGGGCTGGCTGCTAGAAGATCTTATGTCTGGCAACAGGACTCTGCACCATGCCACACAAGTAGAAGAACCCAGTTATAACAGTCAGATAATTTCTGCGACATCACCCTTTTACATATGGTCACCTATATTAAAAAATAAGTGTTAAAAATCAAAACACAATATAATTTTTTAATCCTTTCCCCTACACTGGAAAAAAAAAAAAATATATATATATATATATATATATATATGAATAAATATATATATAGATAATCTCCCCTCCCCCTCTTGACAATTTTCAAACACCAATTTTTAACACTTATTTTTTAACACCAATTTTGCTATAAATACGGCGAACTATTACTCGAGAACTTCAGTCATCAACCTGACGAGGGTGTAGAGCGCCGAAAATTCATTCCCAACTTCACTGACAGCTTAGGGCTCGACAACAATCAACAAATAACCAAATAACTCAACAATGCCGCTCAAAAGGAATATGAATACGTCGAAGAATTTCAGTAGATATTAAGGAGCCATTAGAATCAACAGGCTGTCATTTAATCCAATTAACACCAATTTTGCTATAAATATGGCAAGAGCTTTACTCATCAACCTAATGAGGGTGTAGAGCGCCAAAAATTTGTTCACAACTTCATTGATAGCAAAAGGCTTGACAACAATTGACAACCAAACATCTTTTAAAACTCAAATAAGGCAAAGAAAGTTGTAATGCAGCAGTTGCTGTTGCTGGATGATACAAAGATGTTTATGGTGCCTGGTCCTCAGGTAGACATCCCCAATTTTTGTCTTGTGGAGGCAATTTTTTAAATAGTCACCGTGTTCCTTTCACAATTTACATGTAAACAGTCCAGCCAATTTGTTTTAGTTTATTTGGACATTTACTGACTGCATCATCTGTAAAGAAAGAAAAATATATAAAAAGAGTAAACGGATAATCAGTTTCTATAAAGAATTAAAAAACTGTCCATGCTGTAATGGCTCTGCAATCTTTACGATGGCTAACAAATTTAAGCAAGTCACCTGCATCACAATGCCTTGGTAGGCAGTCAGTGTAGGAGAAGAATAACTCTGAATTCAGAACCATAAAAAAAACAATGGTTAAATAAATCATATCAATTCAGAGATTTTTTACAATAACATTTACCCTGTACAAGGCTCAAAAGGCACTCAAGGTAGGAGATACAGTGGAATAAGATGCACAGTTTATGGGTAAATGTGGAAAAGATAACATTTAACTATATATGAAAAGAATAAGGATGTTTCACGGCAATGTGTGTGGCTTGGTGTGTGTTAGCAGTGAAGGTGCTCGAACAAAGTAATATAGTTTGCCTGAACACTTTGCATGGAAATATATCTTTGTGCAAATTGAAACAAAATGAATAATGTCTTCTTAGGATTGTTCACACATTCCCTGATCACATATATGTTGTCTCTAGGTGTTTCCTCTTCTGACCACATTTACATTTTGGACTGATGGATTCAGTTTGTTTCTTTGCCTTGATGACACAACTGACAGTTAAAAGGCTGGTACCAACAATATCCACAATCTCTCTGTAAGGCTTGCCAGTGTGTTTGTGCAGCGTTACAATTCTCATATGCTTCCTTGAAGTAACATCCATTGCAGAAAGTGGTCGTAGGACAACTAATCAACAGTCAAGACAATATTGTCTGGATGTGATAAAAATTTGATGTAACCACAGATGACGTAATATTTTTCAAGGCCAAACAAATTTCACTGTACACACTGAAAATAGATTCATATTATGGCACACTACTGCAATTGCCATGTCACGTTGAATGCACCGGTTTTCATCCGATCACCAAAGTTAAGCAACATCGAGCCTGGTCAGTATTTAGATGGGTGATTGTTTGGGAATGCCAGGTGCTGTAAGCGTCTATTTATTGAATGTGCGTTGTGGTGCAGTGGATATTGGCTCGGAATGACAAATCGGGAAGCCGAGTTTGAATTCCAGTTGAATTCCTTGCAATCACTTATGCACAAATACTCTTGGGAAAGGTATTAATCCGTCTCTTCCCTCTGGTTATGGGTTAAATAATAGGACAGATTAGTTTCTATAGCCTTAGCTGGCAACCAGTCTACCACAGAAAGCAATGGCAACCTACTGTGGGATAATCTTCTGCGCAGTCATTCATGTCTCTTTCGAGACATGATCGCCCAAAGCATGTATCATGTATGGCATTTAACTGATAGACTGGCTGCAAATGACCTAAATAATAGAAATCGATTACACCCTGTCACTCGGTGGGTCTAAAACTGATTGTATGATGAAAGAAAGGAAACTAAAGCAGTGGTTTCAATTAATTTGCACAAGAGTATAACAATAAAATAGAGAGAGGATTGCAATAGGGAAAATAATACGTCACCCACAAAGGACATGAAGAGGTTTTCGGACTTTCTTGAGACTGAAAAGTTGATATTCACTGCACCAGAACGCACGGAGGGGGAGACTACGCGGTGTGAAAGGATAAGAAAACAGAAAGAATAACAGTTTGTATAAAAACTTATACAAGAAGATATGATGTTCGTTGCGGTGCAGTGGATATCAGCTTGGAACGAAAAACCAGGGTTTGAATTCCTTGCATTCACTTACGCACAAATACCCTTGGGAAAGGTATTAATCCATCTCTTTCCTTCAGTTACGGGTTAAATAATAGAACAGATTGAGTTCTCTAGCCTTGACTGACAACCAGTCTACCACAGAAAGCAATGGCAACTTACTGCGGGATAATCTTCTGCCCAGTCAGTCATGGCTCTTTCGAGACATGATTGCCCAGAGTGTGTATCACGTATGGCACTTAACAGACTGACTGAATATAATAGTTGGAAATATAATAAAAACTTCTACTGGGCATAAAGTGGGGGTCGGTTTTCTGTTGCTATGAACTAATAAACTGAAACCCCACTAATTATACTTAATAATGTAATATAATCGATCTTTTCTCCCTCCAGCTATGAGTTAAATAACAGAACAGATTAGATTCTATAGCCTTGGCTGGCAACCAGTCTACCGCAGAAAGTAATGGTAACCTACTGCAGGATAATCATCTGCCCAATTAGTTATGTCTCTTTCGAGACATGATCGCCCAAAGCATGTATCACGTATGGCACTTGACTGACTGACTGACGGTTCACTGATACAAGGGTATTTGAGTGTTAGTGAATTTAAAAAACCAGACTGGAATTGGAACTTGGCTTTCTGGTTAATAATTCTGTGCACTGTTATACCACCTGCACTTCCAAGTTTACAGCAACTGGTATTCCCAAGTAGTCACCCATCTAGGTACTGACCAGGCTCGATGTTGCTTAGCTTCACTGATTGTACGAGAACTGGAGTTTCAACAATTTGAATTTTATAACATGCTGTATATGAAATATATGGCAACCAAAATTCTTTAACCACTTGAAGTGCTTTAATTATGACAGTTTTAAATCATGACAAATCTCTCAAAAAACAAAATGGCTATTTTCCACAAATTACCATTTTTGAATTTCAAATCACTTACCAGAAATCCTTGGACAGCCACTAAAATTTATAATAGAAAGCTTTGGACAAGCACTTAAGATGAGCTTAACAGTGTTTTCTGAAATCCCTTCAATGTTCTTGAGAAGCATCTCCTGCAAAAATAAGACATATTTACCAAAGAATTCAGATGCAATTTGAAGGCTGGAAAGTACACTAGTCACAGCAACAAAGATTTTTTTTTGGTTGTTTGTTTTGTTTTTATAGCATATCAACACCTCGGCGGGTCATTTATTACCAACTAAATTTTCATTTATTTATTATTGCTGGTAATACCTTTTTCTTTCAACAATTTATTGTTGTTTTTATATAAGTTTTTGTGTCTATTAATACTTTTTTCTTTTCGATTACCAAGATTCATTGGGATTTGTTTTTAAGGGCAGGGTCCCCAAGTCCTACCCTTGTTATTTAACCCATAACTGGAGGGAAGGGACGGATTAATACCTTTCCCAAGGGTACCAATGCTTAAGTGATTGCAGTGTATTCAACTGGAATTTGAACTTGGCTCACCGATTTCTCTTTCCGAGCCGATATCCACTGCACCACAACGCACATCCGTCACTAAACGCTTACTGCACCGGGTATTCCCAAGCAAGCACCCATCTAAGTACTGACCAGGCTCAACGTTGCTTAACTTCGGTGATCAAGCGAGAACCAGTGTATTCAATGTGATATGGCGGTAAGCATGCACATCTGTCACTAAACGCTTACAGCACCTGGTATTTCCAAGCTGTCACCCATCTAAGTACTGACCAGGCTCAACGTTGCTTAACTTCGGTGATTGAGCGAGAACCGGTGTATTGAACGTGATATGGCTGTAATCCTCAGCAACAAATAAGCGGTTCTATAATTATATGCTTTGATATTTCAATGTTTCGGCTGTTGCTCTTCTTCAAGTGCCGGTCATCAAATTTTAAAAACTTTTAGAATTTTGAACCAGAAACTTTACTAAATCTACTGGTGATAAATTGTTCTTATTTCACTTACCCTGTTTCATGGATATTTCCCATCAGGACTCACCAGACATATTTAATATTGTGTCACTGGTTCATATTTTTCTACTGAACCAAAGAGTGGGATTTTTCAGGATTACCAGACATGGGAATTGAACTTGTAGCTATAGGGAGATGATTAATTTTTCTTTGATTCGGCCTTGTGTCATACATAACCAAACTCCCTACAGCTTACAAGTTTTATCCAGAATTATCACTATCAGTAGGTTTTCATCGTTATCAGAAGGTTGGTTGTCGGCAGGTTGGAATATGTGGAATTGTGTGGAATAGTGTAAGAATAAAATATACATTTTTCATTTTAAAATAGAAATTTATTAAAAGGAAAGAATAACACAAGTTGTAGAAGTTAATGTGTGATTAGAAACATTATTAAGAAGTTAAGAGTAGAGTTCATGTTCAATGATAAAGTTATGGGTATCAAGATTTGTAGAAAATGTTCGTAGTAGTAATTGTTGAAAGAGTATATGCATATGTATGTATGTATGTATTAGTGTTTGTTTGATAGGAATGTCTTTGGATGGAGAAGAAGTAAAGGAAATCAGCACACGAGAAAGAAAGAGAAAGAGAACAATGTGCGACCTGACCTTATCTCCAGGTTGATTTGATGTTGAAGTTACATTTTAGTTGTTTCATCTCGTGGCTCCTATCTGACTGACTTGACTGATGCTGATGGAGTCCTTTTATTGTAATCTAGATTTTTTTTTGCACTGACTCGCAAAGTCCTCAAGTCTTGCAAGTCGCTCTCATTGGTCAAAAATCAATTTAACACCTACTTGCAAAATCTGGTTTAGAATTTTTCTTTAAGCACATGGTCAATCCTTTTTCTATTTGGGAAAAACCAGGATTTCACACGTCATTGTGAATTTTTGTAAAAGTGAAGAAGAAGGTTGATTTTAATTCTTAATTTCCTATTCACTACAAACTCAAAACTGCAACGGAATTAGATATGGTTTTTGACCAACATTTTAATCCATTAGGCCATGTATTTCTGGAATGTTGTGATTAGAACAAACAGGATGTGAATTCTGGTCTGATTATAATAATGATGATAATTCCTCAGCTCAAGAAT
Organism: Ascarosepion bandense; assembly: GCA_037127315.1. Lineage (NCBI taxonomy): Eukaryota > Metazoa > Mollusca > Cephalopoda > Sepiida > Sepiidae > Ascarosepion > Ascarosepion bandense. The sequence goes on from JBBBDQ010000655.1 coordinate 685,422, forward strand.
TCAGACTCAAATTTTAAAATCCAGAATTGTCAAAACATTATGAGTAGAATAACCAAGAGAATGCGGGTTTGATTAGCAAAGCATGTAATAATGATAATTCCTCATCTTCAAAAATCTGACAGTGACAATGTTAATCTGAAAGATTTATTGAATAGTAAGAACAAGCATCATAGCCTGGCGTTGCCTGTGCAACTCAGGACATTTTTTAATTAGCTGATTAATGCAGCGTGTTGCGATTTCCAAGAACTTGTAGTTGCCGCCTCACTTTAAAACACAGTTATATAAAAAAATAATTATATAAAAAATTGTTGTTTAAAAATTGTTAAAAAATTCATTTTCTTTTGTTTTGCATAAACGTGAGTTGATGTTTTGTGTGACATTGTAAACAACATTACGTTTGTTTTTGTTTCAAAATTACAGGGGAAATTATTTACATTTTTTGTTGACTAAATGAATTTCAGAAATTTTCAAAGAAAATTTAAAAATGTAGACATTTAATTTTAGAGGAAAAAGTTTCATTAATGTCACACGAATTACAGACAGTTGATTTCCTGCATGAAATATTTAGCGAAAAAAATCTTTATGTTTTTTTTTAATTTTATTTTCTGAAGTATGAAATATTAAATCTGAAAAATAAAAAGACTTAAATAATTAAATTAACTCTTGGCACTTTTTTTTTTATATATTTTGTTTTTGTTTGAAAAAACACTTTTTTTTTCAAATATTTCTTTTGTTTCAAAATTACGGGGAAAAATATTCACATTTTTTTGTTGACTAAATTAATTTCTAAAACGAAATAAAAATTAAGTATAAAGGCTCATTTTTTTTTTAGTTGCGTTTGACACATGTGATTTGATTTCTGTGACGTAATCTCGAAACCATCTTAAATCTTAGATTTTTTACGGAGCAAATGTAAACAATCGGCTCCATTGGCCAAAAAGTGCGAAAGGGAAAATTGCTGAACTTAAACTCAAAAAGTATGTGTCGACCTGGCTTCCCTGTAGATATGTGTCTCTAGAAAGTTTGAATGGTGTAGCTTAAAAAATGTAGGCGTGCATAGGGAACAGTCACCCATAGACTCACAGATTGCCTTTTATATATAGAGATAACTCATCTTAAAAATTCATATAGGTACTTGAAGCTGAAAAGTATCCTGGCTAAGACATAACAAAAAGATCACTTATAATGATTTTTTATCTTAGAAAAAAATACTCTACTAATAATGCTTAATATAATAAACAATTACTTACCTCAAGAGTTCTGTGACAGTGACCTTCTAATAAAGCTGCTATGCCTTCATCAGTGAGCTGAAGTATAACAATAACAGAAACGAGACAAATTCAAGGTTAAAGAAAATCATTAACAATGACAATGCTTTATCGCAAACATTTCTATTCTATTACGAGGAGCATTCAGAAGAAAAAACGAATTTAAAAGTAAACATTTTTAAGTATATGTTTTATTTCTCAACATAAGTTCAATCAACATCAAGACACTTTATCTGCCATAAACAATGAACAGCTGATGATGACTAGAGGGTACTTGGTTGAAATGTTGTCTATAATAATAATTTCTCTATAACAAGAGTTTGAAATAATACAAGTATATTGACAAATATACTTGTATTATTTCAAACTCTTGTTATAGATAAATTATTTATTGACAAAGGATGTTCCATAGCCTTGGCTGGCAACCAGTCTACCGCAAAAAGCAATGGCAACCTACTGCGGGATAATCTTCTGTCCAGTCAGTCATGTCACTTTCAAGACATGATCGCCCAAATTATTTATTGACAAAGGATGTACTTTGTGGTGCAGTGGACTTGGAATGACAAATCAGGGTGTCGAATTTGAATTCCAGTTGAATTCCTTGCATTCACTTATGCACAAATACCCTTGAAAAAGGCATTAATCCATCCTTTCCCTCTATTTATGGGTTAAATAATAGGACAGACTGGGTTCTATAATCTTGGCTGGCAACCAGTCTACCGCAAAAAGCAATGGCAACCTACTGCGGAATAATCTTCTGCTCAGTCAGTCATGTCTCTTTTGAGACATGATTGCCCAAAGCCTGTATCACATATGGCACTTAATTGAGTAACGTCCAGTTGAATTCCTTGCATTCACTTACATGCAAATACCCTTGGGAAAAGGTATTAATGCATCTCTTTCCTCCAGTTATGGGTTAAATAATAGGACAGATTGGGTTCTATAGCCTTGGCTGGCAACCAGTCTACCACAAAAAGCAATGACAACCTACTGTGGAATAATCTTCTACCCAGTCAGTCATGTCTCTTTCAAGACATGATTGCCCAAAGCATGTATCATGTATGGCACTTAACTGACTGACTGATGTTGACAGATAGTCATCTCTGAAATGAAATACAAAAAGCTAAGTCTGAATTACTGGGATGAAAAGTTAACATTATTTACATTCAGATTAATATCCTCACCTTTGTTGTTATTATCACCTGATTGCATTTCAGCCAATCAAGGGGCTCCTGAGGATGCTCAGGGGCAAACATTGTGTCTATGATAACATCTATACCAACCAAGATGAGGACAATAGTCTGAGATGATATAAGTATATTGAAAATTACTCATCTCTTAAATGAATTTTTTTTTTAATTGTATCACCCCAAACAAGGCATTATACTGCCACTGTTGTGCAGGGGTTTACATAGGAGGAAAGTTATGGGAAGGAGTGACAGAATAAAGGGGGTGTCAGGAAGTGGGTAGGAGAGGGATGAGAATACTGCAGAAATGAGATGAGAGCATGAGAGAGAGAGAGAGAGAGAGAGGATGCAAGTTAGTGAGATAGAAGATGACTATTGACTTTACATTTAAATACTTGGGGACTGTAGCTGTCAACGAAGCAAGTAAATGGAAGGGAATTCCATAGGCGGGAAGTGTGAAAAAAGAAGCTATTGGAGTAGAATTTGCGTTTACATCTTATTGGATTCACAGTAAAAGGGTGGGACCTAGTTGCTAATCTTGTGGCTTGAGTAAATTTGTATATAGGTGGCACCAGTGAGCTAAGTTCATCAGAGCATAAGCCGTGAAAGTACTTGTAGAAGAGACACAGGGTAGCCACATTGCACTGGTGAGAATTTGACTGTATCCGAGCTGCCAAGTCAGGATCAATCACATTACAGATTCTCCGTTGGATTTTGTTAAGAACCCCTAGGTGGCTAGCAGGAGCACCCAACCAGATATGGCAGCAGTATTCAATGCACGGACTGATGGTAGATTTGTATATGTGCAGGATTGTTTCAGCTGGGAAAAACTTCCTGGCCATACACAGAGAACCAACCTTCTTAGCAGCGGATTTAGCTATGGATTCTATAGTCATTCTACTTGAGATCTGTTGTGAGAGTTAACCCAAGGTGGCGCAGTGTTTTGCTTTCAGGGAGACTAGCCTGATTCATGCTAATGGTGGGGGGGAGTATATAAGATAATTTTTGTCTGAATTTCTGAGAGAAGGAGTTACCATTATTTATATGAAGACTAATGTCCCCATCTTTGTCATTATTATCACCTGATTGCCTTGTTTCTGAATTTCTGGGACGAGGAGTTATCATTGTTTACACTCATATTATTGCCCTCATCTTTTATTGTTTTTATCTTAATGTTTCAGCTGTTGTGTCCTTTGGATAACAACAAAGAAGCAGACAATAGTCTGAATGTAAATAATGTAAAAATGATAGTAAATTTATTTTGCATTTTATTTTTATACTAGCAGTATAGCCCGGTGTTGCTCGGGTGTAATAAAAGCTTTAAAACTAATCCATGGTCCTGGAGCTCAGACTCTTTGGATGTTGGCACAAAATACTAAAAAGCAATAGTTGTTTCCAGTTAAAGCGAAACTGTAGACTGAAAGAAAAATGAATGGATGTAAGTCAAATTTTGATTTCCTGGTATCGATATCAAATTAGTTTTTTTTGTCATAAACTGAATTTTGAAGGCTAAATAAGTTCTCTGAGTAAATGGTATCATGGCTGAGACTAAGAAATACAATTATACGTACTTAGAGCCAAACCGAAGATAAAAGGGCTGAAAATATACAGACATACAGGCAGATAAACAGACACACACACAAACATCTTGCCTTTTATATATATAATCGATTTTCTGCACTATTGTAAGAACTGCAACCTTGAAACTTCTGAATATCGTTTCTTATGTCTTTGTCTATGAGTGTATCAAATTTGATTAAAATCGGACCACTCCTTCTGTAACCCGATTTTTTTGATTATCAATTTTCGATATTTATCGGGAGTACCTCGACACAAAACCTAGCTAAGAACACTCGCAGACACTTATAGTACAACTGTGTAAATTTTCAAGAAAATCGGTTAAGCCATTTTGAAGTCTATAGGTAACGGACACACACACACATAGATACACACACACAAAGTTCCATTTATAAATAAGTTTAGATTTAGATCTTTATTGGTCTGCCAGTATTATTTGTTTGGTTTGGTTTGCTTTACACCCCACCAACCTCAATGGATTGTTTAATTCCCTAACAAGTGCTACCACCCTGAAAAGGTGGTTCCTCACTCTGCAAAACCACCCGATCAGAAGCCTTGCGACCGGATGTTGTTTATCCTCATACACAGGACTCTGAGTATTATAAGCTTGAATCTGACTAAGTTAATCAATTTGGAGTGAAACAAAGAGTTATCTACTTTGATGTAATTCTCTAATTTCTTATTATATAGCAGTGGTCAGCAACACCCGGCCCACGGGTCACATCCGGCCCTTGAATGAATATTGTCCGGCCCACTACATTACTCTGGACACAATATAAATATAGATAAACCAAACCAAAGTGACAGTTGATAGTCTGAATATATTGCGTTGAAATTTTAAAAAATTATTTCTATTTACCTGGAGAATGTGTTTTACTTTTATTTTTTATTTGTAGGGATTGCCAAAATTAGTGTATGGCCTCATTTTCACTTTTTCTGTGAAATTGCTTTCGTGAGCGGGCACTTTTAAATGAATATAAAATAGTGTTTTCAACCAATTTTTATAGAATTTTTTTTCCAATACCGATTTATGAAACATTTATTTTTAAGATATGTTTTTTTTAATAAAATTCACGTCAGATATTAAATTATATTGGATCTTTGCTTTCTTTAAACACATAGAACATTTATTCACATATTTAATTTTTCTTCTTCATGACACTGGAGTCATAGCTGTTTGGCCCACCTTCATGACTCTACATAGCTTTTTGGCCCTCACTCTCCAAAAGGTTGCCAACCTCCGTTATATAGCAACGAAAACCACAGAATGATATCTAAAATAAAAAGCCTTGATGCAACAGCGATGTCAGTGAATATTGAGAATATCATGGACAGGGAATGACGGATATTCAAAAAGTTCTTGACAAAATGAAATTAAAACCAAAAATTTTTAAATGTAAATTTTATTTCTCCATAATCTGCATCAATATCAAGGCATTTTATTACAAGCTTTGTTTATATATTTTTTTTTAATCATATCACCCCAAGCAAGGCAGTAACGCCACTGATGTGCAGGGGGCTACATAGGAGTGAAAAGATTGGAAAAGAGAAAACCGGAAACCGCATCCTAAACAGGAAACAAGGGATGAGCCTCTTCACCTGTTCAATAGACGTGGGTGGAGTGTGAACCAGGCGATAGTTTAGTCTATCTACTCCAATTGAAGAAAAAAAAGAAAAAAGAAAAAAAAGAAAAAAAAAGTGAAAAGATTGGAAGGGAAAAACCGGAAACCGCATCCTAAACAGGAAACAAGGGATGAGCCTCTACACCTGTTCAATAGACGTGGGTGGAGTGTGAACCGAGCGATAGTTTAGTCTATCTACTCCAATTGAAAAAAAAAGTGAGAAAATTGGAAAAGAGAAAACCGGAAACTGTATCCTAAACAGGAAACAAGGGATGAGCCTCTTCACCTGTTCAATGTGTATATAAAGAATAATTTCCAGTATGGTCAATGAAAAGGTAAAAAAAACTATATACTCTTTTAGTTCTATGAGGTTCTCTTCCAGGTTTTAATTGATCGGCTGGATATAAATCCTTGAATCAAAGCTGGAGTTGATAATGTCAGCAAATCCTTTTAACAACTAACTACTCTCTTCCTAAAACCTATTTTTATAAGGGCTAACACCTAATTTGCATATTTGTAGAACATTTCGAATTCTCTCGATTTTACTCGAACATTCTACAATCTTCTAAAACGTTCTATTCCTAATTTTTTCTATTTAACAATTACTTCATGAATTAGAACCTTTTTGTAATAACAAGTACGACTCAATAGAATCCCTTACCATAAATTTTTAGACATTATTAATATTATTTTTTTTATATATAAATGCTTCCTCGTAACACCATTACTAAATTATATTTTTTAATACAATTTTAGAAACTTTAAAATTTTGGTTAATTTCTTCTTTTTTTTTCTTCTTGGGTAACTATAAATTAGTGTATAAATTTGAGCATTTTCGTACGAGGAAAATTGATATATCTGTTATTAAAGAGTGTTCCTTATATCAAGATATGTCTGCAGTTCTTTTTTCCTATTTTATTCTTTTTTCTTGTAAATGAAGACAAACAGTTCAAGGGAAAAAACTCTTGTCCAATATGAGTCATTGAACCTTCCTTAGATAATCAGTCTGCTTTCTAAAATGGACCATTTAAACTGGTCAGTGAGGGCCAGTCACAAGCAATTTGCCAAACTCTAAAGTCACAGGCAGCCAATGTGGTAGGACAGGGGTGACAGGGTAAGAGAGATGAAGTGTCAGAAAAAAATGAAATTCACTTTGGCCAAAAGGAAAATCTGGTCCATTAGTCTGTCATGAGAGAAGACAAGTAGCAGTGACGACATCCTGAATGTCACATATACACCCCCTATGACAATGATAGATGACGTTATAAATATAGAATCCACAAAAATAGGATCTGCATTCTTGCTGACTAAATTTAATATTTGATCCATTAAGTTGGTGTTAAGTGAAGCTATAAGGAATCCACAATAACAAGATTTGCATTTTTGCAGACTGAATTGAAGATCTGATCTGCTAAGCCAGTGCCAAGTGAAGCTATAAATAAAAAAACTCAGAATATTGAAAAAAAGATTTGCTTTCTTTTTCTAACGGTGGTTCCTTTAACATATACCAGGATTTCTCAGTTTTTCTTCCCACAGATGGGAATTAAAACACACCAGGACATGAAGCTGTCCAGTTGGTGAAAAACAGTTTAAGTCGTCCAGTCGTAATAAATAATCTGAATATTTCTAGATGAGAACTTATACACCCAACTTGTGATGGACATAAGGTGAAGTGGAATGAGTTACCTGATTGTTGTGGTTGACTGATTTGTCTGTTTAATGACATATCAACTCCTTATGGGTCATTTAATGCAGAAATTTAATTTTCTTACTAGCTTGGAAGTAATAAAAATATATGTTGTTCTGCTTTCACAGTTGGATACATGGTAGATGATACTCATCTTTTGTCCTCATACATGTTTGTGTAGAGTTAGTTATATGTCTGTTTTATGTTGTAGTTTTGTTGAAATTATAATTTCGAAATACAGTTTGAATATTTTAAGATATTGGATGATAATATATGAACTAATGTCATGAAAGGTTCGTCTTGCTGGTTGTTTGGTAGTATTTAAACAGATTTGGGTGGAGTCACCACAATTTGTTAGTATGTGCATGTTATTTGTAATTTTACTATAAATAGGTATTGCTGGTAATTTTTTATATAAAAATGTATTGTTGATATTTTTACTATAAAAATATATTTTTATACCCTCATAGTGTTTTGTTTTTGTTTGGGGGATTCACTATTTACTCATAGCTGGGACCCTAAAAAGACTACCACTCTAAGTCAAGATAGATTTGAAAAAAATAGTAATTAAGAGATGGTTTCATGCTCCTCAAAACCTTCAATCTTTCGACCAGAGATCTTTCTACTGGATATAGTTTATTGTCATACCCAGGACCAGGCAATTGTGAGTTCAATCCCTGAGGCAGGTATTAAAAACAAAAAAAAATTAGATATATATTGGTTCAGTGGAAGAGACAGACAAATGAAATTCTAAGGTGGGACTTCAGTCAGTTAATTACTGTATGTGATACATGCTTGGGCAATCATGTCTTTTTTGAGACATGACTGACTAGGCAGAAGATTTTCCTGCAGTAGGCTGACATTATTTTCTGCGGTAGACTGGTTGCCAACCAAGGCTATAGAACCCAATCTGGCCTACTATTGACGGTATAGCTGACGGAAAAAGAAACAGATTCATACCTTTCCCAAGAATATTTACACAGAAGTCAATGAAAGAAATTTCACTAGAATTCGAAATCAGATCTCCGATTTCTCATTCCGAGCCGATATCCATTACACCACAACACATATCCAAGGTGTATTATTATTGTAGAGTGGCTGAAACACCTGCAGCACTCTCAATGATGAAATGGCCCATGGCCTGAAATAGTTTATTTAAATAAAGAATAGTAGCATTCGAGACGTAATATTCCGAATAATACTCAGACTGATTACTTCGGTGATTATTGTGATCTAAACCCTGCCTCTCGGTGTTGTAAGTTCTGTCTTCTAACTGTTGTGGGGCGTTACCCACTTAACTATGGACTCTTCCTACCAGTATATTAACTGAAAGTTAATAACTCTCATGGCTTCAGTTCACCTCAGCACAGTCTGTCTGTCTGTCAGTCACTAGTAAGCCAAGCTTATATTTACTCTTTTCTCTTGTATCTATTTTTGACTTAATATATGTTGTTAACTATACCACTGTGTTTCGAGTTATCATTTCGTGGTCCCATCACCGGTCAACATTAACTGGCGAACAAGGATTTCGAACATCAACTGGTGGATGAGGATTTCGAACATCAACTGGTGGACGAGGATTTCGAACATCAACTGGTGGACGAGGATTTCGAACATCAACTGGTGGACGAGGATTTCGAACATCAACTGGTGGACGAGGATTTCGAATATCAACTGGCGGACGAGGATTTCGAACATCAACTGGTGGACGAGGATTTCGAAAATCAACTGGCGAACGAGGATTTCGAACATCAACTGGCGAACGAGGATTTCGAACATCAACTGGCGGACGAGGATTTCGAACATCAACTGGCGGACGAGGATTTTGAACATCAACTGGCGGACGAGGATTTTGAACATCAACTGGTGAACGAGGATTTTGAACATCAGCTGACAACGAGGTTTTCGAACATCAACTGGCGACGAAGATGAGATCAGTTGATGTTTGAAATCCTCCTTGCCAGTTGATGTGGACTGGTGATGGGACCATGAAATGATAACTCAAAACACGGTGGTAAGGTTAAAATATATATTAAGTCAAAAATACAAACAAGAGAAAAGAGTAAATATAAGCTTGGCTTACTAGTGACTGACAGACAGACAGACTGTGCTGAGGTGAACTGAAGCCACGAGAGTGATTAACTCTCAGTTAATATACTGGTAGGAAGAGTCCATAGTTAAGTGGGTAACCCCCCACAACAGTAACTATTCTACTGTTCTGTGTATATCTGTTTAGCACTGGATATTGTGCTGAATAATACTGTCGCACACTTTCTCTATGTATTGTATCCACCTTGGCAATCAAGATGGGACTTACAAGATAGAATTAAATGATATGAGAAGTTTTCAATCATAGACAGGGGAAGGAGAACAACCCCCACCCCCACAAGATTGAATTAAAAATTTTATTTTGAAATTCCTAGTTTAACTACTATCACAGACACCGGAAGGGAGCTGAAAAGTAGAACAGTCAAAAGATGAGGATATTAGTCTGAAGATATTAGTGAATATTAACAACAGATGTTTTTCTTAAAAATTGTTTACACTCACGGAATTCCTAGAAAAGTTAACTTGCGCAAGGCGGGGACAGTTTTTGCCTACGGCTTCCATTGATTTGTCAGTAACTCGGGTGCAGTAACTCAGGTTTAGACAGCGGATGTCGTGGCAATGTTCAGAAAGGCTGGTGATGGTAGCATCATCGACCCAACAACAGTGGCTAAGACTGAGAACCTGTATGAAGTGACACATGCCGAACACCTCTGACAAGCCTGTAAATAAACCAATAAATAAGACTTTTCTGAAGTCAGTTATCAAATTTCAAGTGTTGTTTGCCCTATTGACATCATTCAATTCGCAGCTTTAATTGATACCATAAAGTTTCATAAAATGGGGGAAATTTATTTCTCTTTACGATTACCTGTGTTGATTTTAAATAAGGTTTCTAAAGCCATGAAGCAAGTTTTAAACCAAATAGAATTACAAAGCTGGTATCAAAATAGAGAAAATTTATTTCTCATCAAAATTCAGGCCGTCCTCGGTTAAACAATGGATATAGAGAAAAGAATGCAAGGTTTTTTCTTAATGTGAATGACTAATGGTTAATAGAGTATAAAATGGGATCAGACTGAGTTCAAATTCTAGTCAAGACTGTCCATATTCATTTTACATCAAATCCTTGCAAAAGGCATGAATCTATCTTCTCCCTCCTAACTACTGGTTAAATAGCAGGGAAGACTGGGCTCTTCAGCTGTGGTTGGTAACCAGTCTCAGTCAGTTAAGTGCCATACGTGATACATGCTTTGGGCGATCATGTCTCGAAAGAGACATGACTGACTGGGCAGAAGACTATCCCGCAAAAGGTTGCCATTGCTTTCTGCGGTAGACTTGTTGCCAGCCAAGGCTATAGAACCCAATCTGTCCTATTATTTAACCCATAACTGGAGGGAAGAGAAAGATTAATACCTTTCCCAATGGTATTTGCACATAAGTGAATGCAAGTATTTCAACTGGAATTTGAACCTGGCTCTCTGATTTCTCATTCCGATATCTACTGCACCACAACGCACATCCCAGTAACCTGTCTAGGAGAAAGAAATGCTATGAATTACAGAGAAGAACAAACTGGGCTCTTTAGCATTGGTAACCAGTCTAGAAGGCAAAATTATAGATTAAATAGCAGGGAAGACTGAGTTAGCTTTGGCTCGTAATCAGTCTAGGAGAAGGTACAACTATAGGTTAAATAGCAAAGAAGACTGGGCTCTCTAGCTTTGGTTAGTAACCAGTCTAGAATGAAAAGCTATGCATTCAATATCAGGACTGACTGAGCTCTCTAGCATTGGTTGGTAACCAGTCTAGAAAAGAATGCCATGTTTTTTAACCTTGCTAGCATTAACAAAATCACGTTGTTAGTTCTCTTTGTAACCTTATTAGGTTTAACTAAACCTGACATTAGTTTTTTAACTTCTATTTTAGTAAAGTCACTCTCTTTAGTCACAGATACAAGCATAATTATGCCTTTGAACAATTGTGCATTAAACACTTATTCTTCTTTGACTTTACACTCACTAATCACTCAATACCCATATATATATATATATATATATATATATACTGTTAAATATAAGAGACAATGAATGTCTACTATGTTTAATCATGAGCCGTTCTAAACGTCGTATTTTTGCTTTAATTTCAGTTGAAAATAAAGACAAAAATTCTCCAACATTTGGATAATTATTTATTGATTTTCTTCTAAGCTTTCGGCTCACATGAGCCATCTTCAGAGAGGTAGTTTAAACTGAAATATTATAAAATCCACCATCACCGACGATTTTATTTTGTGTTGACATAAAACTCCGCTTGGCAACGGCAATAGTTACCAAAAATAAAAAACGCAGTTCTTAAATTTGCAATGTGGTTTTATGACGTCACACCGCGGGATAGCGCGAAATGACAACAAGACCATGTAGTCAAATGCAATGTAATATGTTATTTCCGGTTTTAAAGTTGATTTTATTGAGTGTCAACAGGTTATATAAAATATTTATTTTACACCCAAGGAAAGGAAAAGATATTTTACCCCGCTTATTTTACATTGTTTCACATCAATTCACGTAATTCTTTGGTGAAAGAAAAATGAATGGATGTAAGTCAAATTTTGATTTCCTGGTATTGATAACAAATAAGTTTTTTTCATCGTAAACTGAATTTTGAAGGCTAAATAAGTTCTCTGAGTAAATGGTATCATGGCTGAGATTAAGAACTACTATTATACTTACTTAGAGCCAAACTCGAAGCAAAAACTAAAATAAAAGGGCTGAAAAAATACAGACATACAGGCAGATAAACAGACACACACACACACACACACACACACACAAACATCTTGCCTTTTATATATATATATATATATATATATATATATATATTGGAGTAGATAGACTAAACTATCGCCCGGTTCACACTCCACCCACATCTATTAAACAGGTGAAGAGGCTCATCCCTTGTTCCCTGTTTAGGATGTGGTTTCCGGCTTTCTCTTTTCCATTCTTTTTACCCTTACGTAGCCCCCTGCGCATCAGTGGTGTTATCGCCTTGCTTGGGGTGATATGATTAAAAAAAAAAAAAATATATATATATATTATCAATTTTCTGCACTATTGCAAGAACTGAAACCTTGAAACTTCTGAATATTGTTTCTTATGTCTTTGTCTATGAGTGTATCAAATTTGATTAAAATCGGACCACTCCTTCTATAACCCGATTTTTTCGATTATCGATTATCGATATTTATCGGGGGTACCTCGACACAAGACCTAGCTAAGAACAATCAAAGACGCTTATAGTACAACTGTGTAAATTTTCAAGAAAATCGGTTCAGCCATTTTGGAGTCTATAGGTAACAGATACACACACACACACACACACACAGACACAGACACACACAGACACACACACACACACAAAGTTCCATTTAGAAATAGGTTTAGATTTAGATTTTGCATGTCATGTGATCCCAGCAGCAAAGTACCACTAATTATTTGAGAATGAGGTTGACTGTGTTTATGTCCTGGCAATCCGTGTTCAAACACTATTCTTATATGACATCTCTTCTTTGAGTTGACTTCCTCATGAGTTTATATTTATTGTTAATACTTTTGGGCACTCTTTGTCTACTAGTACTCGTAGAGTGTCTGACAGTTCTAATTTAGAGAAAAAGTTTTCACCATTTAACTTCTAAACTTGGTAACGGGTAGTTATGTTGTTTTAAACTTTCATTAAGTCCGGTAGAAAAATCACCACATACGTGGATTTTATTATTTTTTATTTGGCAAATTTTTTATTTGTTCCCCAAAGGCCTTTACCCCTTCAAATCTTTCCCAAACATCCTTATTTCCGTGCAAATGTATATGCTGAACTCAAATCGATAATTGTTTATTGATGAAACCTACCTTTTTTCAAGTTAACGACCAGAAAAATATCGAACTTCTTTTCGCTGTTTATCTCACCCCGTAACCACGCCTCAAAAAATGTTATTCACTGCAGAATGACTTCATGCGTAGTTTGCCAATTTTTCAGCCTTTTTACTTCCTTTTTGCAATTACTGCGTGGAAATTTAGTTCCGAAACCAAACAAATCGCGGAGTAATTGCTCAAAGGTTGTAAATAGGCTGAAATAAGTTTCCTACGCCTCAAATCATTCAGTGGTGAATCAGATATGAGAACAGTGGTAAGGGGTGAGATATAGTCCGATTTTTTCTGGTCGATAACATGAAAAAAGGTAGGTTTTTTTCAATAAACAATTATCGATTGAAGTTCAGCATATACATTTGCATGAAATTAAGGATATTTCGGAAAGATTTCATGGGGGTAAAGGCCTTTTGAGGAACAAATTAAAAATTTTTTTTCTCTTTTTTCTAAATGTAGACTGTTGGTGATACCCATTCAGAATAGTCTGTTTTTGAGATCACACCTAATTTTTCTTTATTAATTGGATCCAACAGTGCAAAAACTACACTACTTTTTTGGCTTAAATGTCTTCTACTTCAAATTTAGCTTTAATTTTTGTGCATGTTCCTAAAACTTTTGGAAAACTCATTTTCAATTCATTCTTTAATTTTTCAGTTGCCGTATTAGCACTGGAGGTAACAATATATATTTCATTGCAAAAAGAGTTAATTGGAAGGTCTCAAAGATCAAATAATGCAATCTGATCTGTTCCAAATAAATCAGCAGTATTCTTTAATACAAACAGCTCCGTTGTCTTGGTTTTGCCAACAAAAGAGATGTTAAAGGTGAATCCACTCAAAAAAGTCCATTTCTTTCCTGAACTCCATGCACAACTTTATCAGAAATCAATAAACTCAGTTTATTAATTTTTCTCCGTGTCTGTTCATTTATGATTGTAATATCAGATCCTGTATCCAGTCATAATTTTATTTTTACATTATTATTTTCCGCAAAAACGAATTTCCTTTTTCGAGATGTTTCTAACTCAGTTAAAAACATGTTTGAAGATTTGCTAAGTTTTTCTTTATGTCTTTACTTCATGTATTTATCTTCACATACGTTTTATCTTTTCTACATTTTTTTGTATTTGCAACAAGTATCCTATCCTCCCACATTTGTAGCATTTTTTGTTCTTGAAAATACAACTACTTTTGAATTGCTTACCTCCACAACCGTGGCAAATATTAAGTATTGATGGGGTTTTATTGTGTTTTTTTGTTGTGTTTTTTTACTGTTCTGTTAGAAGTTAAAAAACGTCTTTGCACTTAGATGGTTGGGTGCTATGTACTTGTAAAATGTCCTCTTTCTTAAATCCATGCATTATCGAGTTTTAGATTTACAATATGTTGACACTCTTCTGCTATTTTCTGAAAAGTTAATTTGGAATCCATTTCTAAATTAGCAAGTATCCTGGGTTTTATTTCTGCATCCTTATTAGAAGTTAAATAAATCCAGAGTTAAGTAATTTAACTTGAACTTCTCACATTCTCGATTCATGACTCCTGCATAAATGACAGAATCTTCAATGTTGCACTTTACTAAGTTAAGACATTGCCAGCATGTATTATATAATGAGCTTCTATCATGAAAAATTTTGATAGCATTACAACAGTTTCATCAAAATTTATCTCACTTGGTTTTTTTAGGCAAAATAAAATTCACATGCTTTTCATGTTCAACAGGGGACAATTTTTTTGGTAATAGACAAACTTTCTTTTCATCATTCCAATGCGCACAATCCCTTTTGAAGATCCTTTTGTATCTTCTATAATAAGCTGGAAAAGTTATTCTTTCTTTCGGATTATATATAAATTTACTTATTGAAACTGCAACAGCATCTGGTGTGAATGAATCTGAAGTTTTTTCTTCCCTCATTTTTGTCAAAAATTAGAAAAATTTCTGTTGTTGTTGTTGTAATAGTAGTTGCTGTGTTTGTTGATACAACTGTTGTTGTTGTTCTTGCATTTCTGTTGCTACAACTGTTGTTCTAGTTGTTGCTTCTGTAGCACAAACATTTGCATCATGACAGCTTTTAGTTTCTCCATATTTGCTGTAGTCTGCTGAAAAATTTTGAAGATTAATTTTTGAATAACTTTGCCTGGTTATTGCTCTGTAGTTGCTCAAATATGAAGTCTCTTTGGTAGAATAGTAAATATAACTGAATATCCTATAAAGACATGTAGGATAAATATACTTTTTGTTTCCACGTGTAAGTTCAATGAATACTTGTCACCACTTTTGTAATCTTGCCAGGGTTACCAAAATCACTTTGTAATCTCATTAAGTTCAACAAAACTCAATGTTAGTTTTATAATTTCTACTTTAGTAAAGTCACTTTATAATATCACAGATACAAGTATAATTACGTCTTCGAATAATAGTGCATCAAGTACTTATTCTTCTCCGACTCTACAGTTTCTAATCACTCTATATATATATATATATATATATATATATATATATATATATAATGAAGATTAACAAAACTTGGTTATAAACAACCGACAATTTGAAAGAAATGATTTGTTTGAACATTATTTTTGATTGATACTCATATTTAAGTAGATATTCTGTTTTTAATTAAACAGTATTATATATTTATTTCTACCAGCCTGATTATTTACGATAAATTTTTATTACGAAAATGTGCGTCATTCGGCAGGATTCGAACCTGCAACCCCTATCCACATAGGGGAAGCTACCATGTGATCTGGCACGTCTTAGACCTCTCGACCACGAATGACCTTCAGTCTAAATGAGGTTTTAATCAAGCCTATATAACACAATTTTTGATTCATTGCAATAACCATATCTGCTCTGAAATGTATCATAATGTCAACAAATGTAAACATGTTACAGAAATTAAGAAAGATTAACGAAACTTGGTTATAAACAACTGACAATTTGAAATGATTTGTATAATTAAAAGCAGAATATCTACTTAAATATGAGTATCGATCAAAAATAATGTTCAAACAAATTATTTGGTGCAAAGGTTGTTCCAGAAACTGGTGATAAGAGCCTTGAAGATGAAGAAGGTAGAAGACAGTCATGACATCTTGACAATGAATAATTGCAAGCAGTTGTTGAGCAAAACCCACATCAAAGTGTCAGAGAAATGTCTCAAACATTTGGTGTCAGCACTGCAGTAGTCTCACTCCACTTGCAGAGTATTAGCAAGGTAAAAAATGAGTTCCTCAAGATCTCAATGAAAATCAAAAACTTAGGCAATTTGAAGTATGTCTGATGCTTTGTGTGACACCAATGATCCCTTTCTTGACTGAATAGTTACTTGTGATGAAAAGTGGATCCTTTATGATAACTGTAAACCATCAGGTCAATAGCTTGACTGTGATGAGTCCTCCAAACATTTCGTAACACCAAAGTTGCATCAGCAAAACATTTATGGTAACTGTCTGGTGGTCTGTGATTGGTGTAATCCACTAAAAGCTTTTTGGAAGCCAATCAGAACATTAATGCATAGATTTATTACAATCAACTTTCTGAAATGTATACACGCCTGCAAAAATGATACCTGCATTGGTGGATTAATGTTGTCCAATTCTGCTTCACAATAATGCGCGAACACACAGTAGTCACGATATACATTGCAAAACTCACAGATTTGTTATATGAGAGTTTACCACATTGTCCGTATTCACCTGATCTTTCTCCCTTTGATTATCATATTTTTAAGTACATTTTTAAATGGTAAAAATTTTATATCCAAACCAGAGGTGGAATCAGCGGTAAATTTTTGTTGTAAGTCCCGACGCTTTTCCCCTTCAAATTTATCCCAAATAGCATTATCTCTGTGCAAATGTATATGCTGAACTCAAATCAACTGTTAGTTATTGAAGAAACTTACCTTTTTTTATCTAAATGTCCATTAAAAAAAAAAGAACTATATCTTGCACTTTTTCTCTCCCATAACTGCCTTTCTGCTTCCTGCTTTCCTGCATGCTGGAAATTCTCCTCAGTCGTTCCTGTCTTTAAGAACTGTGGTGAACCCTCGGACCCATCCAACTATCGCCCTATCAGTCTTCTACCGATATTCGGGAAAGTATTCGAGGCTATAATCAATGCTGAAATAGTTCATCATCTCACCACCCACAAACTGTTCTCCGACAGGCAATATGGATTCCGATTTGACAGGTCCACAGCCGACCTGCTAACAACTGTAACGGAATACATGCTACAGGCCCTTGATGAGTCTGACGAGGCTCGCGCGGTTGCTCTGGACATCTCCAAGGCTTTCGACCGGGTTTGGCACCCTGGCCTCCTATGCAAACTATGCGGTTATGGTATTACCGGTTGCCTGCTTGACCTAATCCAATCTTTCTTAAATAACCACAAAATGAAGGTCGTTCTGAATGGGCGTGCCTCTTCGTCCTACAGCACGAATGCTGGTGTCCCACAAGGCTCTATCCTGGGCCCGACGCTCTTCCTTATTTTCATCAACGACCTCCCAGATGAGATCAAGTCCCAAGTAGGCATCTACGCAGATGACACTACAATATACTCCTGCTCCAGTAAGAAACCTGTCGTGGCAGACAGACATAATCTCGCTGCTGACCTTGAGCGGGATCTACACTCTGTGGTGAACTGGGGCAAGAAGTGGCTTGTCAACTTCAATTCCTCTAAGACCAAGCTGTTGTCTGTCAACCATTACAGGCAACCTCTTCTGCCTCCCATAAACATGGACCAGATGATTCTCCCGGAGAGTAATACACTACGCCTCCTTGGACTTACCCTGTCCTCAGACCTCAAATGGAAGCACTATATTGAATCCATAGCAAAATCTACTGCTAAGAAGATTGGGTCACTATGTCGATCCAGGATGTTTTTTCCACCTGAATCCATCCTGCATATATACAAGTCAACCATCCGTCCGTGCATGGAGTACTGCTGCCATTTATGGTCAGGTGCCCCTGCCGTTCTCCTCAGTGTTCTTGACAAGCTCCAAAGGAGAGTCTGTAATGTGATAGGTACTGATCTGGCGACTCGACTGCAGCCACTTTCCCATCGTCGAAATTTGGCCTCCCTCTGTCTCTTCTATAAATACTTTCATGGCTTCTGCTCGGATGAGCTTAAGTCACTGATGCCTCCTCAACAGGTGTTTACCCGTGCAACCAGACTGGCAACTGGGTCCCACCCATTTACAGTCAGGTTAGCCAAATGCAGACGACAATTCTACTCCTGCAGCTTCCTCTCTCGCACTTCCCGCCTGTGGAACTCACTCCCGTATTCTTGCTTTCCTGATGGCTACGACCTCCAGAAATTTAAAAGCAAAGTTAATACTCACCTACTAACCACTGGACTCTAGCTCTCTCCCCTCCCCTGTATAATCTTCACTTTCTCTCCGCCCATGTATCTGTCATTGCACCTGCTTTCTCAGCTTTCTATTGTTCCTTTCTAACTAGCTTGTACTCCTCACTCTTTTCTAATTAATCTTTCTACATTTATGTAACCCCCTGCACATCAGTGGCGTTTCTGCCTTGCTCGGGGTGAAATGATTAAAAAAAAAAAATCTCACAAAGTCATGTAATTAACTGCAGAATGATGTACTGCGCATGTGAATGAATTTTGGCAGATTTTTGGTCGATTTTTCTTCATTTACTGATAATTCTGGTGATGTACTTCCAGTAATGAAAGTAATGCACTATTGTATTTCTACACTTGTTACTTTCATTATTGGAAATACATCGCCAGAAGTTACAGTAAAGGAAGAAAATCAACCAAAATTTGAAATAAAATTCTGTCTACGTAGAATGTCATTCAGCAGTTAATTACGTGACTTCGTGAGAGTTACGGGAGAGAAAACGTGCGAGATATAGTTCGTTTTTTTTTTATGAACTTTCAAAGCAAAAAAGTTAAGTTGCTTCAATAGCTAACAGTTGATTTCAGTTCAGCATATACATTTGCACAGAAATAATGCTATTTTGGATAAATTTGAAGGGGGAAAAGCCATTGGCACCTAAAACGAACACTTACCGAATCAGCTTTCAAAGATTTCATTGCATCACAACGAATAACTTTTTATCAACAAGGAATAAATAATCTTGTTAATAGATGGCAGACATACATAGATGCTCAAGGTTTGAATTTTGACTAATTTCAATATTTCTACAGTTAATTTTTCAAGAATAAAATTGTTTCTGAAATTGGCCATTATTATTGTAACAACATAATACAAAGGATAGCAAGTTGTAAAGAGCCATGATCACTTATGCCCTTAAAGAACTTGGCACATAAAAAAAGAAAAATGTTCTTACTTGCTGATGAGAAACGTTCTTCTTGGTTCTGTGAATTGAGATTAAGTCTTCTGACTTGGGGACACTCTTTGAGGTGGGAAATACCATCCTGCGTGACACTGGAGTTTGACAGATCAAGCTTTTTCAGGTCTTTGTGTAGAGCCTGGTACAAAGAGATGGTTAAAAGAAAACAGGTATTTGAAACATAAAAACCTAGCAAAATCTGCTGGTTTTTTTGGTTTTTTTTAGAAAAAAATCACTAAAATGAGAGAATTTTACTTTCATTTTTAATACTACTGTTCACCCAATACAAGACTGAAGAGCCACTCAAGGTAGAGCGTTACTGAAGCCAATGTCTCATAAATAATGGACTATTCCATTTTAATTGCATGGAAAGACAGAAAAGACATATCAGAGATGCTACTTGGTTTCAATGAGAAAAACAAACAAACAAGTGTTTAACATCTCCTGCCAATACCTAATGAATATTGGATTTTTTTGATCATGTGGTAAGACAAAAGACATATCAGAGACGCAACTTAATTTCAGTGAGAAAAAGAAAGAAAGATGATGTGTTTAATGTCTCTTACCAATATCTAATAAAAATTGGACTATCACATTTTGATCACACAGCAAGGCAAAAAACATATTAGAGACGCAACTTGGTTTCAATGAGAAAAAGAAAAAATGTTTAATGTCCCCAGCCAATACCTAATAAATATTAGACTCTCCTATTTTGATCATGTGGCAAGGCAAACGACACATCAGAGTCGGTTTTTAATGAGAAAACGAAAGAGAGAAAATAGGAAATATAGAAGTGGTAATAACACTCACGTGTTTAACATCTGCTTCAGTGAAATAGAAAAAATTGTCAATGTCAAATCTTTCTATTTGTACCCCCTTACTCCTTAAAATAATGACCAGCATTCTGGTTTGTGATTCTTAATGTAATATTTTGTTAAAGTTAAGCTCAACAATTTTAACGATATGACAGGAGAATTTCTATAGATATTTTATTGTAGAACTCACTGCATAACTTTTCAATTATTAACTGAAGAATTAAGATTCATCAGAAAATGAAAATATGAAAACTGTGAAATTTTTATGGGTATTTTTAGCTTAGATGATTGTTATGGTGCCCTATCTACTTTGGAATGAACTCTTCCTCCTTCATAAATACTAACCTGCAAGATTTCCTAAAGGAGGCAGTTGAGATGCAGTGTAACTTGACAGTTCGGACAAACACTTCTATCGGCTGACTAATAGCACTCTTAGTTTGTATATATGTTCTGTTATTCCAATACACTGGTGCAACCTACCTTCTTCTTTTTGTGTTTTTCTTCCTGGCCCTAACAGGCCACAACAATGATCTTATTCAACTAATTTGTAGCAAAAAGTGAAATCCAGGGCTCCATTAAATGCAGACAGGCATCCCCAGGGCTTTATTCTTGAACTCACTCTGTTCCTAATTTTCATCAACACGCTTTTTTATGTCATCAATTCTCGACTTGGTATCTATGCGGATAACACTAGTATTTACTCCTGTACAACTGAACCTATTGAACTTAATAATAAGAACAGATTGGAAGCTGATCTTGGATAATTTTTCATTTCTTGGAACACTTGTGAAAGGAAGCTGATTTCCGGTCAAGATAATTCTCATTGCAACTATGAATGCCTTGGTCATCAGCAAATCCCCCCACCCTTCATCATCATCATCAGTGCCCATCTCTTCACATCTGTGTTTTTAAATGCACAGGCCATAGTCTAAGAAAAAATTAAATAGATGGGGCCTCTGATTTCCTCCTTGTTGTGCTCCTGTTGAGGTAATGCCTCAATTGGAAGTCAGGTGTTATCTCCTGTGACTTGACCCAAAGAGTTGTGAGTTCAATAGCAGGACACAGTAGTGGTGATAAAGTAACTTGCAGGGTTAAAGGGAGATAACTCATGACTTCTAATCAAGGCATTACTTCACAAGGAATGAGAATGATATACCCAAGTGATTGTAATAAAGGGTTCTGTTCGAAATTGCTAGCACCTGAAGAAGGCCAGAGCCTACAATGGCTGAAACATCATACAAATAGCAACAAAGATGAGGACAATAGTCCGAATAATGTAAATACTGTAAATACTACCTCATCTCAAAAATATAGACAAATAGAATGATCTATTATTAAACGTCGTAGAAATGGCAACAAAGATGAGGACAATAGTCCGAATATTGTAAATACTACCTCATCTCAGAAATATAGACAAATAGAATGATTTATTATTAAATGTTGTACAAATGGCAACAAAGATGAGGACAATAGTCCGAATAATTTAAATACTGTAAATACTATCTCATCTCAAAAACATAGACAAATAACACAGAAGGAAAGTTATTAAAATTTTAAAAATCGTTATGCAAATTAAATATTACCCCTTATATTTGAAATACCATTTCTTAGTCAAACCTCAAGTACATACAATTCATTACTAGAAATGTTAGAAAAATTGTTGATTCCCTGTACAGCTAAAGTAAGTACTTAACACCTCCTGTTATCCTGTACATTTACAAGATCCATATCAGGTCTAAAAATAGAGTACTGCAAGAGCTACACGGTCTTCGCTTTCCAAACTCAATAGAGTACAAAAGTGTCTCCACGTCCTTGTGGGTGATGAATTGTTTTCGACCAAACAACCCATTTTACACAGATGAAATGTTGCAAGCTACTTGTTACCCTATTGCTATTTCCATGGAAAGTACTCAGACAAAAGTTGCAAGCCTCTTGTTACTCTATTGCTATTTCCATGGAAAGTACTCAGACAAAAGTTGCAAGCCTCTTGTTACCCTATTGCTATTTCCATGGAAAGTACTCAGACAAAAGTTGCAAGCCTCTTGTTACTCTATTGCTATTTCCATGGAAAGTACTCAGACAAAAGTTGCAAGCCTCTTGTTACCCCATTGCTATTTCCATGGAAAGTACTCAGACAAAAGTTGCAAGCCTCTTGTTACCCCATTGCTATTTCCATGGAAAGTACTCAGACAAAAGTTGCAAGCCTCTTGTTACCCCATTGCTATTTCCATGGAAAGTACTCAGACAAAAGTTGCAAGCCTCTTGTTACTCTATTGCTATTTCCATGGAAAGTACTCAGACAAAAGTTGCAAGCCTCTTGTTACTCTATTGCTATTTCCATGGAAAGTACTCAGACAAAAGTTGCAAACCTCTTGTTACTCTATTGCTATTTCCATGGAAAGTACTCAGACAAAAGTTGCAAGCCTCTTGTTACTCTATTGCTATTTCCATGGAAAGTACTCAGACAAAAGTTGCAAGCCTCTTGTTACCCTATTGCTATTTCCATGGAAAGTACTCAGACAAAAGTTGCAAGCCTCTTGTTACCCCATTGCTATTTCCATGGAAAGTACTCAGACAAAAGTTGCAAGCCTCTTGTTACTCTATTGCTATTTCCATGGAAAGTACTCAGACAAAAGTTGCAAGCCTCTTGTTACTCTATTGCTATTTCCATGGAAAGTACTCAGACAAAAGTTGCAAACCTCTTGTTACTCTATTGCTATTTCCATGGAAAGTACTCAGACAAAAGTTGCAAGCCTCTTGTTACTCTATTGCTATTTCCATGGAAAGTACTCAGACAAAAGTTGCAAGCCTCTTGTTACCCTATTGCTATTTCCATGGAAAGTACTCAGATTAACTACATTCTTTACTTCCATCAGTTCCAATCTTCACAGCTAAGAACCTGCCATGCCAGGCAGATTGTAGTGTGCCATCCTTATTCCCTTTGTATTCTATTGCATTAGCTTCTCACCACAAACTACTTTGCGAAACTGACTCCCAAGAGAATGCATCCCCAATCATTACAATCTTATCCTGTTCAAGTCTGGTGTTAACCATTATTGCCCCCCCACATACCTGCATTAACCCTCCCCTACCTCATACTCTGTAACCCTCTATCTTAAGTGTCTCTTGACTCTTGGACAGGGTGAATATTATTGTAATATACATTTGGACAAGTTCTGTCTATAAAGTTTTTATTAAATCACCCAAATTTCTGAATAAGATGTCTTGTGTTCCCAGTAAAATTGCCAAAATTAATAAAAAAATTATTTTATATTATTTTTTTTTATACAAATAGCTTCAAATGTTGCTAAATTCATTTTTAATTCTTGTTTTTTTTTTTTTTAATCGTATCACCCCCGAGCAAGGCGGTAACACCACTGATATGCAGGGGGCTACGTAATAGTGAAAAGATTGGAAAAGAGAAAGCCAAAAACCACATCCTAAACAGGGAACAAGGGATGAGCCTCTTAACCTGTTCAATAGACGTGGGTGGAGTGTGAACCGGGCGATAGATAGATCTATCTACTCCAATTGAAAAAAAAAAGAAACCAAAGTGAGAAGATTGGAAAAGAGAAAGTCGGAAACCACATCCTAAACAGGGAACAAGGGGTGAGCCTCTTAACCTGTTCAATAGACGTGGGTGACTATTTATGCAAGTGATTTTGAATTCTGGAGCTCTGATATTTGATGGAACCAATGTCTAATCACTAAAGGTAAAATTTCTAGTTACACAAGGTGAAACTGAAATTTTTTTTAATAATATTATGTATTTTGGCAAATTTATCAATAATACAAAAGAAACTTATTCGAACGTTTGAAAGATTTAATAAAAATATTGATAGACAGAACTTGTCCATATCATTTCACAAATCATGTTTGAGAGAATTTTTACTGTGAAAACACGCCTTATATATATATATATATATATTTATGTATATATATATATATATATATATATATATATATATATATATATATATATATATTAATGCATGTTTCATTAAATAATATAGACAAGTTTTGTCTATTTATTTTATGTAAATTTTTTCATATTCTCTGATAAGCTTAATAGCATTATCATTCAATGAAGAAAGAAAATTACTATATTGATACATCATTTTTTTAATAATCCAATCTAAGCTTTCAGCTTACATAAGCCATTTTCAAAGATGTTAAATTACATTATATATTATAAACACAGACAAACGATAATGACAAACTATTTTTGTTTACATGGAAGATTTCCAAGTAACAACAAACTTGTGCATTTAAGATACTGGAAGCGAATATCGCATCAAATCTCATGACATCACACATGACCAAGTGAGAGTAAAAACAAGAAATATTAAGTTTGGGAAGCCATTGGAATAAACTAATGGCTTCTGTTATTAATTATAGGCACTGAAGGATATTTGTGGAGATTTCATAGTTTATCTTGTTCAGGTTCGGTTTCAAATGTTTTATGTATATAGCTTCGAGAATATTTAGTTTTTGTTTATTGTTTTCATGTTTAAGTATGGTTGTGTTTTCAACTAGGGTTTTCTGGAATTGTGAAAATGGCTTATGTAAGCTGAAAGCTTAGATTGGGTTATTAAAAAATTATGTATCAATATTGTAATTTTCTTTCTTGATTTTATGATAATGCTATTAAGCTTATTATATGAAAACTATTTACATAAAATAAACAAAACTTGTCTATATTATTTAATGAAACATGCATTAATGAAAAAATGCTGCCTAAAAAGGAAGAAACTAAAAAAAAATGAAGAAACTTTCACTTACCCGAGCAGTGTTATTTCAGTCATGCTGACTTCAAATTTTTGTGAGGGCATTAAAGTAATGTCTTCACTCTTCAGGGTCATTTGATTCTTGACTGAAATAACACCTCTTAGCTAAATGACAATTTTCTCCACTTTAATTCTATTAAAGCTCTATCCTTACCTTGATAGTGAGCACTTTATGAAAAAAATCTGCTTGCCTAAAATTCCTTTACACTAGTAAACTACTGTAAAAGAATTTTAGGCAAGCAGATTTTTTTTTACATTACAATTTTACCACTTCTGTGACTTATTAATCTTCAGTAATGAATTGAGTTCTCCCAGTGGTTGGTGTGTGTATACACCGCATATATATAATATGCTAAAATTTCCTCCTCTATTCCATGTGTCGATAGCTTAGGGAGTAGGCACTCCGATTGACACCAAATTGGTTGAGTTTCAAATCCGGCTGGAAGTGGATGTCTAGCCACACTGATCTGTGATACAGTGAAACAGACTTGTATGTGAATGACTAATATATATATATATATATATATATATATATATATATATTAGTCATTCACATACAAGCCTGTTTCACTGCATTACTCTTCAGGAATTGAGTTCTTTCAGTGACTGGTGTGTGTATACACTGCTTATATAGAATATGTTAAAATTTCCCTTCTCTGATTCCATGCATCAATGGCTTGTGGGTAGCGACTTTCAATCCCGGCCAGAAGCAAGTGGATGTGTCTAGCCACACTGATGAGCTGTGAGACAGCAAAATAGGCTTGTATCACTAATATATTATGCTCTCATTACAACTGAGCTCTCTAGAGAAGAAAATTTTAAAAACAGTTTCCACTTTTGTGATATATGCATTACTCTTCAGAAATGAACTGAGTTCTTTCGGTAACTGGCATGTGTATACACTGCTTATATACAACACATTAAAATTTCCTTTCTCTAATTCCATGCACCTATGGTTTAGGGGGTAGCGACTCCAACTGACACCAAATTGGTCAGGCTTCGATCCAGCCAGAAGCAAGTGGATGTGTCTAGCCACACTAATGAGCTATGATACAGCGAAACAGGCTTGTATGTGGATGACTAATATATATATATATATATATATATATATATATATATATATATATTTTATAAAAGATTTTAGATTATTACAATGGGTATATTTCACCGTTTTGATGTTATTATCGTGGCTCATCACACCCAAATGGTACAACAGTTGGTCTTCAAAATATCCCCCAGCCTCAAAAATAATTCCTTTTCTTTTATTTAATTTTCTTTCCTTCTTTTTGTGTATTTAATTTTACATAGACGCTCACATGTCCATATTCAAACAGACATTTGGTTATTTATGAAAATTTCTCGCTCATTCGAAAAAGAACCCCAAAGAAAGAGGAAATCAGGGATAAAGAAAAGATAGACGATTGATTAATGCAAAGAAGAGAAAAAAAAGTTGAAAAAGAAAAAAAGAGAGAAAAGAAAAAAGGGGAAACAGAAAAAACAGAATGGAAAGCAAGAAGAGAAAAAGAAAGAACAGAGATACAATAACAGGAAATACTGTATCACGAGAAATAAATGATTTAAATGCTGACATCATTTCTCATAATGTTTCAAACCACCTAACTGTTCTCTTAGAAAAACATGGAAAAATTATTTAACTATAAAATTTCATTTCAAATATACTGAGATATTTACGGTACAAAAAAAATTTTACATCATAATTTTAATACAATTTGAAAAAATAACAACTATTACTATTATTTTAAAAATTAATGCTAATTTAAAAATATTGTTAAAATAATTATAAATACTAAAATTAAAAATATAAATATAGAAACAGGAAAAATTTGATAAAAAACTTTACAGAAGCGGGGGAAATACACAAAAAGAAGGAAAGAAAAAAGAAGAAATCACAGAACTGGATTTTAAAATAATTAAAACAATAAAAAAAAATGCTAGATCGAAACCTAATTCATTTTTAGAAACCTTACAAGGGATTTTTACCCTTAAATCAAAATGACTATAGGGAATATTTATGGTGAAAAATAAATCATATATCCTTACATAAATTACATTATAACCACTAGTAGTAATTTATTCTAACTATAGTTAAAATAATAACTCCCAATAAGAAAGTATAATTTATTAAAATACAATCTTAAAAATTATCTAAAATACTAGCAATGCTAATAATAATAATAACAAATAAAACAATAAAGAGATAACAAATATATGTATACATACATATACACATACACATATATATATGTGTTTTTACATATGCATTTATACGTGTATGTATCAAACAAAAATTTCTCTCAGACTAATGATAATAAAAATAATAAAACTACTACTACTACTAATAATAATAATATTCATTCTATCACAAAAGAAGACAAAAGAAATTAAAAATACCTATAAGTATAATAATTATAAACAAATAAAAATGAAAATAAAAATAAAATTGCAAATATAATAAGCTTTAGCTGTAAACTAATATTAACCTGACATGGAAAATTTAGCTGTAATGATATTAACATACATGTCAAATTTAACATTGAAATTTAATTTAAAATATAATGGGATATATCTACTGTACAAAACTAAATTGTGCAACATAATTTCAACACAATTTGAAAAAATAACTACTCTTTTACTAGTATCCCAAAATATCCTATTAATTTTTTAAAAAAATTCGTTAAAATAATTAAAAACTGAAATGTAAGAAAGATAAACATAAAAGGAGGAAGGGGGAAAATTAAAATTAAAAATAACTTAAAATAAACTTCATATATCAAACCAACGTCTATATTGTATTATTCATTCTTAGAAATGCGATATGGGATTTCCTCTTAAATTAAAATATACGGATTCTTAGCGGTGAAAAATAAATAATACATCTTAATATAAATTACAATATAACCACTAGCAGTAATTTATTTAAAATAAAGTTAAAATAATAACTCCTAGTAAGAAAAACTAAATGAAAAATTAAAATATAATCTTAAACAAAAACCCTTTAAATACTCATAATAATACTAGTAATAGACTAATAATGTAATTATAAAAAATTTTTTAAATAGAAAATAGAAATTCGTAATAATAATATGTGTGTGTGGGTTTATCAAACAAAATTTCTATCAAACTTTAATAATAATAATGATAGTAATAACAATAATACTCAGTCTATAAAAAACGAGGAAAAAAGATACATAATAAATAAATATAATAATTATAAAAATAAAAAACACAAAAAAATTACAAAAAATTTCAAAAATTACAATTAAAAATTTAAAAATTAAAAAAAAACCAAAAGAACCTTTACTGTAAAAAGATATTAACAGCACATTCTAGAATAAAAAAAAAACACTATTTTAAAAATTAAATTAATGTAAATATAATTTACACTAAGTCAAATTACAATCAGGATTTATCTATACTATTTTAAATCTATTTTTGTGTTTGCATTTAAATATTAATTCATTTAGTAGTGCCTTAGGATTATTATATTTTATAATCATTAATTTCTCCTCCAGGCATAAATTGCACCTATCCCTGAAAATGTTTGGAGTACTGGCGTATTTCACAATCCTCCAATATATATATATATACACACACACTATATATATATATATAAAGCTGGTAAATATTAATTGTTATCATTGTGAGATGTTTTGTGCTACTCATATAGAGTAGTGACACAGACAAAATTTAGCCTTATTTGAATTTATAAAAGATTATTAAGAAGGCCAAAGAGCACAAAACCAAAATGTAATGATGGAACAAACATGGAGAAATCCAAACCATCTGTGAAATGCTGATAAAGAATCTTCTAAAAACTGTAGACCAAAATTTAAAAAAAAAAAATCACAATATCTCACATTCTTTATATTTTTGTCTGTCAGTAAGCCTCTTCGGGCCATATAATGGAGACATTTTTCCTGAAGATCAACAGGTAATGCTTGAAGACCAATTCCATCTGCTGTCAGATTTTCTACCACCAATTGCTTGCACCTACAAAGATAAAAAAAAACACAGCAAATATACTTTAATTTTTAATTATTAAGTTGATTTAAAAATAATATCAATTTTAGAAAAAAAAAACCTTTAATTTTAATTTTAATTTTTTTATTGATTTACTCCAAGCAAGGCAAATAATGTCCATTAGGTTGCTTGGAAAACAATATCAATACGAAAAAAATTCTAATTTTATTTTTTAATGATTCACCTCAAGCAAGGCAAATAATGTCCATTGGGTTGCTTGGAAAACAATATCCAATTTTAGAAAAAAATTTAATTTTATTTTTTTATTGATTTACCCAAGCAAGGCAAATAATGTCCATTAGGTTGCTTGGAAAACAATATCCAATTTTAGAAAAAAATATTTTAATTTTAATTTTTATTGATTTACCCCAACAAGGCAAATAATGTCCATTAGGTTGCTTGGAAAACAATATCCAATTTTAGAAAAAAAATATTTTAATTTTAATTTTATTGATTTTAAAAGCAAGGCAAATAATGTCCATTAGGTTGCTTGGAAAACAATATCAAATTTTAGAAAAAAATTCTAATTTTATTTTTTTAATGATTCCTCAAAACAAGAGCAAATAATGTCCATTAGGTTGCTTGGAAAACAATCCAGAATTTTAGAAAAAAATATTTTAATTTTAATTTTTTTATTGATTTACCCCAAGCAAGGCAAATAATGTCCATTGGTTGGCAGGAAAACAATATCAATTTTGAAAAAAATATTTTAATTTTAATTTTTTTATTGATTTACCCAAGCAAGGCAAATAATGTCCATTAGGTTGCTTGGAAAACAATATCCAATTTTAGAAAAAAATATTTTAATTTTAATTTTTTTATTGATTTACCCCAACAAGGCAAATAATGTCCGGCTGGGTTGCTTGGAAAACAATATCCAATTTTAGAAAAAAATATTTTAATTTTAATTTTTTTATTGATTTACCCCAAGCAAGGCAAATAATGTCATTAGGTTGCTTGGAAAACAATATCCCAATTTTAGAAAAAAAAATTCTAATTTTTTATTTTTTTAATGATTCACCTCAAACAAGGCAAATAATGTCCATTAGGTTGCTTGGAAAACAATATCCAATTTTAGAAAAAAATATTTTTAATTTAATTTTTTTATTGATTTACCCCAAGCAAGGCAAATAATGTCCATTAGGTTGCTTGGAAAACAATATCAATTTTAGAAAAAAAAATATTTTAATTTTAATTTTTTATTGATTTACCCCAAAGCAAGGCAAATAATGTCCATTAGGTTGCTTGGAAAACAATATCAATTTTAGAAAAAAATATTTTAATTTTAATTTTTTTATTGATTTACCCCAAGCAAGGCAAATAATGTCCATTAGGTTGGCGGAAAACAATATCAATTTTAGAAAAAAAATTCTAATTTTATTTTTTTTAATGATTCACCTCAAGCAAGGCAAATAATGTCCATTAGGTTCGTAAAAACAATATCAATTTTGCAAGAAAAAAATTATTTTGTTGTTTTTTTTATTGATTTTACCCCAAGCAAGGCAAATAATGTCATTAGGTTGCTTGGAAAACAATATCCAATTTTAGAAAAAAATATTTTAATTTTAATTTTTATTGATTTACCCCAAGCAAGGCAAATAATGTCCATTAGGTTATGGAAAACAATATCAATTTTTAGAAAAAAATATTTTAATTTTAATTTTTTTGTGAAGTTTACTCCAAGCAAGGCAAATAATGTCCATTGAAGTTCTTGGAAAACAATATCCAATTTTTAGAAAAAATATTTTTAATTTTAATTTTTTTGTAGGATTTACCCCAAGCAAAATTGAAATAATGTCCATTAGGTTGTGGAAAACAATATCCAATTTTAGAAAAAAATATTTTAATTTTAATTTTTTTATTGATTTTTAAACAAGGCAAATAATGTCCATTAGGTTGCTTGGAAAACAATATCAATTTTAGAAAAAAATATTTTAATTTTAATTTTTTTATTGATTTACTCCAAGCAAGGCAAATAATGTCCATTGGGTTGCTTGGAAAACAATATCCAATTTTGAAAAAAATATTTTAATTTTAATTTTTTTATTGATTTAAACAAGGCAAATAATGTCCATTAGGTTGCTTGGAAAACAATATCCAATTTTAGAAAAAAAATTCTAATTTTATTTTTTAATGATTCACCTCAAGCCATTTAAATAATGTCCATTAGGTTGCTTGGAAAACAATATCAATTTTTAGAAAAAAAATTCTAATTTTATTTTTTTTAATGATTCACCTCAAGCAAGGCAAATAATGTCCATTAGGTTGCTTAAAACAATATCCAATTTTAGAAAAAAATATTTTAATTTTAATTTTTCAACAGTTTTTAAACAAAACGGAAATATTGTCCATTAGGTTGCTTGGAAAACAATATCAATTTTAGAAAAAAATTCTAATTTTATTTTTAATGATTACCTCAAAACAGAGCAAATAATGTCCATTAGGTTGCTTGGAAAACAATATCAATTTTAGAAAAATATTTTAATTTTAATTTTTTTATTGATTTACTCCAAACAAGGCAAATAATGTCCATTAGGTTGCTTGGAAAACAATATCAATTTTAGAAAAAAAATTCTAATTTTATTTTTTTTAATGATTCACCTCAAGCAAGGCAAATAATGTCCATTAGGTTGCTTGGAAAACAATATCCAATTTTAGAAAAAATATTTTAATTTTAATTTTTTTATTGATTTTACCAAGCAAGGCAAATAAATGTCCATTGGAAAAGTTTTGCTTGGAAAACAATATCAATTTTAGAAAAAAAAATTCTAATTTTATTTTTTAATGAAAGTTCACCTCAAGCAAGAGCAAATAATGTCCATTGGGTTGCTTTGGAAAACAATATCCAATTTAGAAAAAAAAATATTTTAATTTTTAATTTTTTATTGATTTACCCCAAGCAAGGCAAATAATGTCCATTAGGTTGTAAGCGGAAAATATTATCAATTTTAGAAAAAAAAATTCTAATTTTATTTTTTAATGATTCACCTCAAGCAAGGCAAATAATGTCTCCATTAGGTTGCTTGGAAAACAATATCCAATTTTAGAAAAGAAAACTTTTAATTTTATAATTTTAATTTTTTATTGATTTACACAAAGCAAGGCAAATAATGTCTCCATTAGGTTGCTTGGAAAACAATATCAATTTTAGAAAAAGAAAACTTTTAATTTTTAATTTTAATTTTTTATTGATTTACTCCAAGCAAGCCAAATAATGTCCATTGAGTTGCTTGAAAACAATATCCAATTTTAGAAAAGAAAACTTTTAATTTTAATTTTAATTTTTATTGATTTACCCCAAGCAAGGCAAATAATGTCCATTAGATTGCTTGGGATACAGGGAGTGAAAGTGAAAGAGAATGAGAAAGCCGAGAATGGGGAGGATGGAGGAAAGGATAAATAAGGAAATAGAGTTCAAGAGTGCACAAGATGGCAATTGACATATGACTTAAGAACATCACAAAAATGTCAGAGAAAGAAAAATTGAGGAGTTTAAATTTTGTTTTTTTTGGCAAGCTAGCTTAGTTGTATTTGGCATATTGCTATGTGCGTTGTGATACAGTGGATATCGACTCGGAACAAAAAATTGGGGAGCCGAGTTTGAACTCCAGTTGAATTCCTTACATTCATTTTTGTGCAAATACCCTTAGGAAAGGTATTAATCTGTCACTTTCCTCCAGTTATGGGTTAAACAACAAGATAAATTGGGTTCAATAGCCTTGGCTGGCAACCAGTCTACCACAGAAAGCAATGGCAACCTACTGTGGGATAATCTTCTGCCCAGTTAGTCATGTCTTTTTCAAGACATGATTGCCCAAAGTATGTATCACATATGGCACTTAACTGACTGACCGATGTTTTTTAAAGTTGGAAAAGGTGAAGAATAATAGTAGCTGCCAGTCGTCTAAAGTAATATGTGTTGGATGGGAATTGGTGCAGACTGCAGCCTAGTGTAGGCTCAGGATTGCCACTGGAAGTGCTTTTCATGTCAAATATGGAACTGCAAGAACCCCAATATTATGTGACTTGATAGAAGCAACCTCTCTAAATGCTACGCAAGAGTCCAGGCTCCTAATTACCAGTCAAGATACAGCAACCAGAAAACAGCCAACTCAGTATCCTCAATATGAACAGTCATAGCCAACATCCAGTCATACTGTGGCGTAGGGAGCTAGTTAATGTTCTTTGATTCGGCCTTGTGTCATATTTAACCGAATTCCCTACAGCTTACAGGATTTATGCAGAATTATCATCAGAAGGTTGGTTGTCAATTGGGAATGTGTGGATTTAGTGTAGAAGAGTGGAATAATAAAATATATATTTTGCATTTTAAAATAGAAATTTATTAAAAAGAGGAATAACGAAAATTCGTAGAAATTAATGTTCAATGAGAAAGTTAAGGTATCAAGAGTCTGTTCAAAATGTTCGTAGTAGTAATTATTGAAAGAGAGAAAGAGAAGCTACATTTTTAGATGTTAGTCTCACGGTTCCCAATGACTCTCTGACTGATGTTGATGAAGTCCTTTTATTGTAATCTAGATTTTTTGCACTTACACACAAAGTCCTTTGGGTCATGCAAGTTGCTCCCATTCATCAAAAATCATTTTAACACCTACTTGCGAAATCTGGTTTTGGCTTTTTCTTTAAGCAGATGGTCAATCCATTTTCTATTTGGGAAAACCAGGATTTCACACGTCGTTGTGAATTTTTGTAAAAGTGAAGAATAGAGTTGATTTTAATTAATTTCTTATCCATCACCAAAAATTCATGACAACCACTCTTTTCAAGGTCTCAGAAGGAGGAAACCAGGAACACCAAACTAAACAGGAAACAAGGGATAAGTCTCTACTTCTATTCACAAGAAGGGGAACGAGTATAAACCAGGCAAGATTTTAAATGTAATATCTTAACACTTCCTCTCTCTCTTCCTGTGAATCCACATGTGACCCTTTTATTCTCTGACCGGGGTCTTTCTAAAGCATAGACGAATCAGGAATTATCCAGATGAAAACAGAAGTCCAATCTTTGAGAAGGTCGAAAAATTCAAAGAAATTTCAATTTTCTGTTTGCAAGTAATGTTAATCTATAGCTTTGGAACCACTAGTCTCCCTGTTAGACTAATTTTGAAATAAGGGGGAAAAAAATGATAGTCTCTGTTTCTTCGCCATATGCCTATCTACTATGATTAAAAAACAATTTTTTTTAGCTGAGACCACAGAAATACCAGCAAAGAGGTCTGAAATGATTATGGGTACAGTGTTAGCTTACTGACCCCTCTTTATTCCATTATCATCTCTCCTTACCACTTAGAGAGAAGTTTAAGGGTAATATGGTTGAATGTTTAGTTATTTTTCCTGCCAACCATCAGAATGGCTGATGCAAGTTTGCTAGAGAGCAACACACTGTTCCTCCATCATCATCATCATTGTTTAATGTCCGTTTCCATTTTAGCATGGCTTGGACGGGGTTTTCTTAATGTCTCCATAATTGAACCATCATGAAAATATTGGACCAAGTTTTACAGCAATTAAGAGGTGGTTCCACACTCCTTGAAATTTCCAATCTTCCAATCAAAGGCCTTGCTGCTGGATGTAGTTTATTGTCATACCCAGGACCATGGCCTCACTTTTTTTAACCAACCTGAAGTGTAACGAGCATGTAAAATCTATAACTGTATCTTCTGCTAGGAATGTTGGGTCACTGTGGAACTAGTTTGGTTTTGGAATCTAATCAGCTAGTTTTTCTCCCACTGAGAAGTTAGAAAAAGATTGGATAAGAGATCAGCTGTCAATATTTGAGGATCGTCATGAGTTTTGGGGGTGCCCCCCATATATTACTGTATCATTGGCATAAATATTCACAAATGATCTAAGTATATTCTTAGGCAGATCATTTATGTAAAGTAAAAAATAGGTTAGTCTGGGGAGTGACCCCCTGGTTAAGATTTGGATTTGATTGGATTTGAGTTTTGTTTAACGGCATATCAACCTATTGTGGTTATTTAATGCCGAAAAAGAGTTTAAAGATATTTTTTAATGTTCGATTATAGTAAGAAAGTTGATTTAGTCAGATTTTGATGAAAAATTTTTTTTATTTTAGAAAACTGAAGATGTCTTCTACTTTCGTATTCAAAAATGTATTGCTGGCAATCATTTTTTTCTTAAGAAAATATTGTTTGTAATATTTTTCTTTCAAAAGCATATATTTTTCTATAAATGTCTATTTTTATATATATTATATTTCTATAAAAGTATTTTCATACTTTCATAGTGTTTTGACCCTAGTTTGGGGGTTAGCTATTTTCCCATAGCTGGGACCCTAACAGGTGCTACCACTCCGGGTCAGGGTGGACCTGGGAACAACAGCAATTAAGAGGTGGTTCCATGCTCCTCACAACCTCTCAATCAGAGGCCTTGCTGCTGGATACAGTTTACCGTCATACCCAGGACCGCCCTGGTTAAGAACATTAACCATGGTTATATAGTACCCAGCGCAAATGATACCATTTTAATTACAATTTAATTAAATTTTCAGTACCTGATTTTCTTACCTAAATAATGTTTTTCAGTTCCTATTAATGTTAACTCAAAGTACAAATTTTTGAAGTGTTTGCTTGTAAAATATTTCAAATAAAGATTTATATTTAATATTTTTTTGATATTTACAAAATCGGGTATGATACACCCATGATTAATAGTGGTGTAACTTTAATTGATGGTTAGTGTTCCAGGGTTAACATAGTAATAGCAGTAGCAACAGCCACATAAGTCAGCAATTATTTGTTATCTCTCTTTGATATTAACATCTTAAAGTCAGTTTATGAACCAGTAACAAACTTTTACAAAACAATTTTGTTCTGCTTCTGAATATTTACTATACAGATCGATGGTGGAAAACTTTTCTATGTGAAAGTGGGCGATGAAAAAAAAAAGGTTTGGTAGTATTGTTCTATAACAATCAGGGCTATGCTTAGGGTCCCTGCAGACCTCACAATTGCGAGGGTGGGGGTTTGCAAGGTCCTGGGAAAACGTAAGGCTCCTTGACTCCGCAGATCTATTGTAATGAAAAAAAAAATAACAAAATAATTATTAGGATTAACTAGAAAATTATTAATATACTTGTATGTAGAAATAGACATCTATCAATCCTTCTCAGTTTCTCTCTCTTTATATATATATATATATATGTTTTATAATCATATAGCCCCAAGCAAGGCATTTTACTGCTACTGTTTTGCAGGGGGTTACATAGGAGGAAAGTTATGAGAAAGAGTGAGAGGTTATAGGGGTGTCAGGAAGTGGTAAGAAAAGGATGAGAATTACTGATGAGAGTGGAATGGATGGAGAAAGGAGCATGAGAGTGAGGCTGCAGGTTAATGAGATAGGAGATGACTATTGACTTTACATTTAAATGCTTGGAGATTATAGCTGTCAGGAAAGCGAGTAAACGGAAGGGAATTCCACAGGTGGGAAGTGCAATAAAAGAAGCTGCTGGAGTAGAATTTGCATTTACAATTTATTGGTTTCACAGTAAAAGGGTGGAACCTAGTTACAAATCTTGTGGCTGGAGTAAATTTATATATAGGGGGCCTAAGTGAACTGATTTTCTTGAAAATTTACACAGTTGTACTATAAGTATTTGCGAGTGTTCTTAGCTAGCTTCTGTGTCGAGGTACCCCCGATAAATATTGAAAATTGATAATCAAAAGAATCGGGTTATAGAAGGAGTGGTCTGATTTTAATCAAATTTGATACACTCATAGACAAAGACATAAGAAATGATGTTCAGAAGTTTCAAGGTTGCAGTTCTTACAATAGTGCAGAAAATCGATAACATATATATATAAAAGGCAAGATGTTTGTGTGTGTCTGTTCATCTACAATTTTTATCTGATTCTCATCAAACTTCACACAAATATTCTTTAGGCTGAGTCTGAGCTCCTGGACCATGGATTAGTTTTAAAGCTGAGCAACGCCGGGTTATACCGCTAGTGAAAACATAAAATAATGATTGACACTGCAATTAAATTTTTGAATATCAATTTTCACTGGAAAGCAAGAAGCTAGAAAAAATCTCGCAAGAGTTTAGTTTGAAATTCCTTGACATTTACCCAGATTAACAAGTGTCTGATGAAGGCTGGAGTGCACAATGGTTGAAATAAAAAAGATGGCGACTATAGCCCTCATTTAAATAATGACTACTTTTCATCCTAGAAATACAATTCGAAACTTTATTTTTCTCACTGCATCATTCTTTAGGGGTAGAATGCTTCAATCACACAGTCACCGATAGTTTCTATACGACATTTTCTACATTAAAACAGTCAAGTTTAATCCAAACTTGTGTTTCTTAAACATAAACATTGGATTGAAAAAATTTTAAATTTGAATTTTGTGCTAGTCATCATTGATTGGTCAGAAAATATGAAACACGTGAGAACATGTCACAAAACATGTTTAATTGCGTATCCCACCAAAAATTTGAACAAGTGTTCTTGATCCTATCATATTGCATATAAGGAGGAGACTTGCCTGACTCCTTAATGAGACGTCACTTCAACCAAGAGCCACTGATGTTCATGCGACTATTAACAGTTGAATTTTACGAAGTTAAGAACCTCTAAACACGAACACAATATTACAACTTACTCCCTCACTAATATATTCACTCAAAAGAACAAAACATTTAACCTTTTTCAAGACATATCCTTTGAACTCATATAAAAACAACTTTTTCGAACAAACTCTTTCGTTTACATGCTTTTTGTTTAACAGTTAAAGGGAGAGAATTTATTCATACATAATTATAAAAACTTTGCATTTAAAACACATTTTCATTTCCTACTTACTCTCTCCATATCTAATATAATTTTCACATCTTGGATATTTCATGATATAAATTTTATCTGTTTTTGTTATCAAATATCAGAAAATTCTTTGTTTATTATTTACTAGCAGTATATAGTCAGGCTTTGCTCGGGTGTAATGAAAACCTTAAAATTAAATCCATGGTCCTAGAGCTCAGCTCAGACTCTTTGGATGTTGGCACGAAAGACTAAAAAGCAATAGTTGTTTCCAGTTAAAGCGAAACCGTAGACTGAAAGAAAAATGAATGGGTGTAAGTCAAATTTTGATTTCCTGCTATCAATATCAAATAAGTTTTTTTCGTCGTAAACTAAATTTTGAAGGCTAAATAAGTCCTCTGAGTAAATGGTATCATGGCTGAGACTAAGAACTACAATTATACCTACTTAGAGCCAAACCCGAAGCAAAAACTAAAATAAAAGGGCTGAAAAAAATACAGACATACAGGCAGATAAACAGACACACACACAAACATTTTGTCTTTTATATATATATATATATATATATATATATATATATATATATATATATATACATAATCGATTTTCTGTACTATTGTAAGAACTGCAACCTTGAAACTTCTGAATATCATTTCTTATGTCTTTGTCTCTGTGTGTATCAAATTTGATTAAAATCGGATCACTCCTTCTATAACCCGATTTTATCGATTTTCGATATTTATCTGGGGTACCTTGACACAAAAGCTAGCTAAGAACACTCACAGAGGCTTATAGTACAACTGTGTAAATTTTCAAGAAAATCCGTTCAGCCGTTTCGGAGTCTATAGGTAATGAACACACACACACACACGCAGACACACACAGAGAAAGTTCCACTTATAAATAAGTTTTTAGATAGATTTAGATTCTTTGTTGTTTGCTGCTAATTGCCAAATGTTTAAAATTAAAAAGTGATGAATAAAGGCTGTAAGTGAGGTGATTCGGAGAGAACTTGAAGTCCTATCAAGATTCATTATTGGCAGCCACAATCTTAACCACATAAGGCATGCAGATGACACAGTGTTGATGGCAGACACAGAGAGAAAACTGCAGGAACTCCTGGAGATGGTAGTGCAGGAAAGAGAGACAAAAGGATTAAACATCAACTGCAAGAAAATGCACGGTTGTTAGCAAAAGGCATGAACCTAAAATGCGAATTGCAAATCAGAGTTATCAAAATCAAACAAGTTC
Organism: Ascarosepion bandense; assembly: GCA_037127315.1. Lineage (NCBI taxonomy): Eukaryota > Metazoa > Mollusca > Cephalopoda > Sepiida > Sepiidae > Ascarosepion > Ascarosepion bandense. The sequence goes on from JBBBDQ010000655.1 coordinate 724,744, forward strand.
AGAAAGTTAAATATATTATGAATTGAAAGTTGGGATAGCAAAAGATGCCTTCTAAAAGTTAAGCAGAGTACTAAAAATAGAAGAGCTTTGCTAGAAACAACGAAAAGAATACTAAACTGTTATGTGATATCAGTCCTTCTGTATTGCAGTGAATGCTGGATAATCTCTTCAAAGATGAAGAGACTTGAAGCAGCAGAAATGTGGTTCTACAGGAGGATGCTGTGGATACTATGAATCAAACACGAGAGCATTGAGAAATCATAAGAGAAAATGGAAACTAAAAGGAAACTTGTATTTTATAGGGCACATAATGAGGAAAGAGGGCTTGGAAAATCTGACACAGTGCAGATTGAAGTCAAGGGCTACAGAGGAAAACAATGTGTAATATAAACAGGATTTAAAAGAAATAACAGAAAGACAATATTAAGAGCTATAAGTGACGGGAAGTTGTGGAGAGCCATGGATGACTACATTGTAAGGGGATGTGGCACATAAAGTAGACAACGTTTAACAAATAACAATAGAGAAATATTACAATTTTAAGTTCTAGAGATTTTTTTTTTAATTGCGCTGAAAAAAATCAAACATTGACTTAGGATTGATGGTGTGAATCTTCAATCATCATATTTTTTTTACTCAAGATATCTGGATGTACCAATTGGTTTAACTCTCAACTTTACGAATAAATGGCAAATGGGTGTTCAAAAAAAAAAGAAAAGAAAAAAAAAGTCATGTTAAAAAAATACAATTTTTATGCCCATTTTTAAGAAAATAGTCATATTTTTTTTTAATCTATAATTTTTAAACCTAAAATGTAAATATAGTTATTATTTTGTCAGGGCTCATATGCTCTAGTCTAAATTGGAATAAATTTTTAGTGTATAATTGAAATTTGAAATTGAAAAATAGTGTTTCAAACTTCTTTCGTCCTCTATGGGTTTTTTCACTTTCAGTCTCTATTTTTGTGATTTATTTTGTTTCGAAAAGCCATGTTTAGTTCAGTGTTTAATTCCAATCTTTAGCAACTTTGTAAATAACTTTTTTTTAGTCTTTAAGACAAAAAAAAAGAACTTATTTACCAAGTTGCTGAAGATTGAAATTAAAACGCTGTGAACTAAAAGACTCTTTATGTCCTCTCCATATCTCCCTTTAAAAGCCTAACTCTCCAAAGTGCTATAGGTCTTCTAATCTAAATCTCTTCAAGGATTTTACGAGGAATTATGGAATTTTATTGACAGTTATGTCGTTGTTCACTGGTATATTTCAAATACACAGACGTCGTTACAGATGTGACGGAAGGTCGAGATTTAAAGTGGGTTTTTTACCGTTAAAAAAATTGTTAAGGGCCTATCAGCACTTCACATTTTGGGGTGCTTCAGGCGCCAGGAAATGACTCCAGCCCTCATCTGAAGGAAAGATACTATCCTGTGGGTCTTGAGCTAAATGTTAATTTCAACTTTCTCGACAGAAGCTAGATGTGTGTGACTGTGTTTTGGTCTTCCACGAAAGTGTTATGCATTGCTTTTCTTCTCGAAATAAAACAGCATATCTTTTACAGTTTTATAGCACAGTGATTGTACGTCTAATGCTTTAACATTTATTTAAACTCCCAAATATTCACATTCATAACCACAGCAATAATGTTGAATCAATAATACTAAAAATAAATAAATACAGGATTTCCATTTCAACCGGTGTAACATGAAAAAAAGCGGCCACAAACTACACTGCCATTTAAAACTTGCTCATTTGTTTCCGCTTTGTTATATTAGAAAGAAAAATGTGAAGTGGGTGTGTTTTCTTTTTATATATTGTATATAATAAATAAAAACCATTTACGTACAAAGAGATTAGAGAAGGCACATAAAAACGCATTCCTTTCTTTCGTGCCGCCATTTATGTTGAAAAGAAAACTGCAGACTAATCGGGAGCGGCAGAGAAAAATAATGTCAAACTCAACTGCCGAAGTCATTTTGTTATTATTTTAGAAAATCTTTTATTCAAAAAATATTAATAGCTTTGTAAATATTTAATTAATCTCAATGGATTAAATTAATATTTTTTTAGTTTTCATTTTTTTATCTTTATTCTCCGGCACTTTTCGTAATTCTTTACGCGATAAAGATGTTTATTGTCTTTGTGTTTTTTTAAGTGTTTACGAACTGAACGCCTGCATTTTTATATTTGACAAGAAGACACAACAAGAGTATCTCTTGCATTGACCTTTTAAAAGTCAAAGCAAATCAGCTTTTTTGTAATAATTTCCTTTATTTATTTTATTTTTATATAATAATTATATCTATTGTTGATGTACGTTCTTTTGTGATTGGCTCGGAATGAGTTCCAGTTAAATTCGTTGCATTCACTTACGCGCAAACTCTTGGAAAGATAAATTAAAATTATTAATCAATCTCTTCTCTCTATCCAGCTATGGGTTGAATAGAAGGACAGATTGGGTTCTATATAGCCATGGTTGGTCACCAATCTAGCGCAGAAATAAAAAAAATGATAAATGGCAATCTACCGTGGGAAAATCTTCAGTCTTCAGTCATGGATCGATTCGAAAGTGACATGATTGCCTTGTATATCACGTATGGCACTTAACTAAAATTGTTGAGTGTGTGCATAATCACCAAATATACAATATTAATAAATAAAATAAAATAAAATATTTCTCAAATCACTTGAAAAGTATCACCTACTTATGTTATTAACATTAACTCCAGTATTCTTAAGGACAGATCAATTAACTAATTTTATTTTTGAAACCAGATATTTGGTTAAGCAAAACAAAATATCAAAGAACCTGTATCAAAGCAAAGTACAATAGTACTGCACTCCTGACCACTTACTGATCTCAGTATAGACTTGAGTAAAAATCAGGGCTAGAGGTCTGTTCTCGCTTACCTTTTTTGCTAGATATTGGGACTGGCTGATTGAATCCTCTAACCACCTAAGAACTAATTAAAACAATTGCCTTCTACAAGTGAGTACCTATTTATGTTGTAATATAATGCAAGTTAAGAATTCTGTTACACAAAAAGGATATATTATATTCATAAAAAATAAAATAAACCTTCCAAAATGATCTTCACTCAGCGTTCATTAATTTTGAATATCAATACCAGCATTCTGCATCAATGACCTCACCCTATTATTTTTCAAAGTGTGTACAAAAAAGAGAACACATGCAAATAAACAGTGTAAAATAACAACAAACGTGTTTAATTAGCAATGTGCTACTTTATTAAATACTGGTAATGCCTTTGTAGTGAAATTTCATAACTATGTATATATTGTTGCACAGCACTACTGCTGGTTGTTGCTGGTCTTGTTTGGATGGTTTAATGAAGGCATTTATTGCTAATTTCCCATAGAAAAAAGGAAAGGTGATGTTTCAGTCAGTTGCAAATGAGAGAAAAGAGCAAATGATCCTTCACATTCTCTAAACAAAGAATAAATCAGCAAACAGGAGCAAATTTGAGTACAATTTAATAATAGCAATGATAACAATTAAATGAAAGAGAAAATGCATTGTTAAAAAAATGGTAGGGTTAAAGAGAGTTCGCAAAAGGTCTAGAGAAACAAAGTTTAGTAAAATCAAATGTCTGTGTATGGATTTTTCTTCAAGCTTATGTTGTGGGGTGTGAGTGCCCGGATAAAGAAAGGCTTTCTTTGTGGTGGTATGAGTAAGAAAAAATTCTATGTGTGTTCCTGTGTGCTTGCTGTGATTCTCTTTGGTCCATTCTTATATAGGCTCCAAATGAAAGCCAAAATTTAATATTTTTTGTTGTGTTCCCATTGGTTGAGAATCGTTACATGATGTGTTTACTGTGATGTTTAAAGGTGACATCAAGGTCTTGTTTTACAAGTCTATTTTTAAACTTGATGAAATTGTAGTTGTAGAGAGAATTTAAAAATATATTTTTATTTATGTGTATATATTTTTGTTTATTTTCAAAGTCCCAAGAATATGCGTATTTTTATTAACATCAGGTAAACCTGATCATACTTAGCTTGATCAGTTAAGCCTCATCATACTTTGCAAATTATCAACTTTGGACTTTATTTCATGCTTAAATATAACCCAAGTGAGAATTAATTGAAGTAAGAAAACAAAACAAATCGGAGTCCAGGTATATGCTTAATATACTTTTTTAACTAATCTGGAGCTATTTTTTAAAAAAATCACTTCACCCCCCCCCCCCCAAGCAAGGTAATAAAGCCACTAAGATACAAGAAGTTAATAAATAATAAATGAACAGGATTCAATAAGACAGAAAATAATGATTTTTTTTTTTTTTTTAATCATATCACCCCAAGCAAGGCGGTAAGGCCACTGGTGTGCAGGGGGCTATGTAAGAGTGAATAGATTAGAAAAGAGAAAACCGGAAATCATGTCCTACACAGGGAACAAGGGATGAGCCTCTACACCTGCTCAATAGACGTGGGTGGAGTGTGAACTGGGTGATAGTTCAGTCTATCTACTCCAATTGAAAAAAAATAAACAAAAAAGAAAAGTAGAAAGATTGGAAAAGAGAAAGCTGGAAACCACATCCTAAACAGGGAACAAGGGATGAGCCTCTACACCTGTACAATAGACGTGGGTGGAGTGTGAACCGGGCGATAGTTCAGTCTATCTACTCCAATTGAAAAAAATAAACAAAAAAGAAAGTGAAAAGATTGGAAAAGAGAAAGCCAGAAACCACATCCTAAACAAGGAACAAGGGATGAGCCTCTACACCTGTTCAATAGACATGGGTGGAGTGTGAACCGGGTGATAGTTCAGTCTATCTACTCCAATTGAAAAAAAAAATAAACAAAAAGAAAAGTGAAAAGATTGGAAATTGACATAGCATTTAGATTTTTGAATGTCATAGTTCACTGGAAAGCAAGAAGCCAGAAGAGTTGATTCACAGGTGAGACATGTAGGAAAAGAAATAATTAGCATGGCACTTATGGTTAAATCTAGCAATTTAAATCTAGCAATTTAAATCTAGCAATTTAAACAGTAAAAGGATGAAACGTAACTACCAGTCTAGTATCATGAAAATATTTATAGAAAAGGTAGAGGAAAGATATGGAGTATGTAGGGATAATGATGAGGAAATGTGCTATTTTTAATGAAACAAAATAAGGAATTTATTTACAAATTCACGCATTTGAAGTTTCAATAGCTTCTTTCAGGAAAAATAACCAAGCATTAAAGGTTTTTAGTTTCAATGAATTGTCAAGAAGAGAAAATGTTCCTATTAAATCATTGGACACAAAGTAATATTCCAAAACGCTTAAAAAAATCCATAGAGTTCATTTTTCACATAAAAGTTATACAGTTGTATTCAACATAAATAAAAAGATATATTTAAAGGTACTTAGGAGTTGAATAAAGTTCTTTGAAATTCTCCAGTTCTTCTTATAGGCTGATACTATATCAGTAATTTGACACTGGCATTATTCAAATGTACAGAATGCTCTTTTCTCTCTTTTGTCCTCTTCTTGATTCAACTTTCTCTGCCTATTTATATCAAAAATTGATTTGACATTGGCTTGTTACTTTTTCTCAGTTTATAAGCTGCTCCCTTTTCATTGGTCAAAGTAAATTTTCATATAGGCACATTAAACTTTGCCTTGGTTTTTTCTTCAGCCCAGAGTCAATACCTTTTTCTATTGGTCAAAATAATTTTTCACGCAGGCTCGTGAATTTGAAAATAGTGAAGAAAAGAGAGTTATGTTTATTTTGTATTCACCACAGCTATATTACAGCAGTGGAAAAGTGACTGAAGCCAAGATACCAGGTCAGGATGGACAACATTAAATTTGATATGCGATCTAAAAATCTGACTTGTCATGATTATAAGCTTCATGCAAATAAAAAAGTTTTATCCCATCTTCAAAATAGGCTTTTATCCTCACTTCAAAATAGGCTTTTATTCTCCCTTTAAAATAGGCTTTTATCCTCCCTTTAAAATAGGCTTTTATTCTCTCTTTAAAATAGGCTTTTATCCTCCCTTTAAAATAGGCTTTTATTCTCCCTTTAAAATAGACTTTTATCCTCCTTTCAAAATAGGCTTAATCGTTTAACAAATTTGAGACTTGGCATCTTTATAAGCTTCATACTAGCAAATAAAAAAAAAAAAATTCAAGCTAAAAAAAGAATAGCATACCAGTCAATATTAATCCAAACTAGCACTATGTGACTTGAGATCCATTGCCACAACAGTACCTCCTCATTTTTTGGGGAAATAATATCAGTTGTATCCTGATGTACATCAAAAGCAGAGGAATTTCTACAAATCTAATAATAAAGGAAGAAAACAGTATAATCAATATTAAGCCAAGCTCACAGTATATGACTGAAGATTCATCACCACATCAGTACCTCCCCATTTACCAGGCAAGTAATATCAGGTGTACATTAATGTATGTCTATAGCAAAGGCAGAGGGAATTTGAAAATCCATTACAAAATAATGAAAAAAGCAAAAAAAGCAAAAAAATACAAGCTACAACTGTATTGAAGTGTCTGCAAGTGAAGGCAGGGTCATTGTCAGTGAATATTTCGGTTGGTGGGCCCCGTTCAAAGAAAATCATCTTCATCTGGTGAATGACACTATGTGCATCTTGCCGACGCAATGTCCACATGTTAAAACATTGACTTGTGTTCAATTTTGCCATTTTGGGGCTTCAAGTAAAAGTCTGTAGCTTATTTCAAGTCAAAGCATTTGAACTGAAACTGGCTTAATTATTTTCGTAATAGGTTGCGTAATGGTTATTGGCATAGAAATTGAAATCAGTGGTCTGAGTTCAAATCCTACTTTAATCTGTTGCATTCACTTTCACACTAATACCCTTAGAAAAGGCATGAACCCATCTCTTCTCTTAAAAGCTATGGGTTAAATAGCAGAGTAGTCTGGGTTCATTAGCTATAAGTAGCAGCCAATCTAAGAGAAGAAAAGAATCTAAATTTCAATGTCGAGGAGGTAACAGGAAACCTCTCCACTATCTTTCCCAATATATCATCACAGTTCAGAGATAATGAAGAAAAGAAATCTGTGAACTGTGGAGAGTCATGAACACCTACAGCCTGAAATGATGGCGCACTTCGACATGTTGTAATGGCTAGCAAGCTTGTCTCACTAGATCAGTTATGACTGGCTAGTGAGTTTGATTCCCACTAGGTGCTCAATAGTTTTGGTCTTGCGCCACATCTAATCTATGCTTAGTAAACCATCAGTCAGTTAAGTGCCATACGTGATACCTGCTTTAGGCGATCATGTCTCAAAAGAGACATGACTGACTAGGCAGAAGATTATCCCGCAGTAGGTGGCCATTGCTTTCTGCGGTAGAGTGGTTGCCAGCCAAAGCTATAGAACCCAATCTGTCCTGTTATTTAACCCATAACTGGCGGGAAGAGACGAATTAATACCTTTCCCAAGGGTATTTGTGCGTACATGAATGCAAGGAATTCAACTGGACGTCAGTCAGTTAAGTGTCATACTACGTGATACACACTTTGGGCGATCATGTCTCGAAAGAGACATGACTGACTGGGCAGAAGATTATCCCACAGTAGGTTATCATTGCTTTCTGCGATAGATTGGTTGCCAGCCAAAGCTATAGTATTTGTATTGTTATTTAATCCATAGCTTGATGGAATAGATAAATCATGTAGAGGGGCTAAAAAGTCCCTCAAACAAATAATAAAAAGAAAAATGCACTACAAATAAAGTAAAATAAACGTTTGTTTATTTTCATAAAAAAAAATAAAAGAATTATTTTTTGTACAAAATATGAGATTGTCCGTACGTACCGCTGTAAAAAAGAGAGAAAGAAAGGAACTGGGAATGTGAGAGGGAAAGGTAGGACGATGTGTAGCGAGCGAGATGAGAGAAAGAGAGGGTGAAAGAAGGTTCACTGATACGGATTCTGCCTGTTGTGTGAACTGCTGGATTCTCTCTGTGTGTATGCTCGAAGCTGTCCGTGTGCCCTTTGATGTCAGCTTGTCGCTGGTCCTCCTCTGGTCTGATGAGAGTTTCTCCCTTCCTTATATGTGAATGGTGAGGCTCCGGGGAGATTGAAAAAAATAGGTTTCTTATGTCGAGCCTTGATTGGTCAATAAATCATATTTTTGACCACGTGCTGTGCTTTCCACTACATCCGAACTTTTGGGTGCGCCGTCCTTGTTTTTGACCCCCACAGGGTATGGTAAGGAGTGAATTCCCGCGCAATTGTATTTTTTTGAGATACACGTGTGTGAATTAATTTTTATTGCGCGTGCGTGTGTGTGTGTGTGTGTGTGTGTGTGTGTGTGTGTGTGTGTGTGTGTGTGTGTGCGTGCGTGTGGAAAATAAAATAAGAAACAGCACAATTAATATCTTTCCTCGGGGTATTTGTGCGTAAGTGAATGCAAGGAATCAACCTTAAAAGATAGTCAGTCAGTTGAGTGCCATACGTGATACACGCTTGGGCGATCATGTCTCGAAAGAGACATGACTGACTGGGCAGAAGATTATGCCGCTGTAGGTTGTCATTGCTTTCTGCGGTAGACTGGTTGCCGACCAAGGCTATAGAACCCAATCTGTCCTGTTATTTAACCCATAACTGGAAGGAAGAGACGGATTAATACCTTTCCCAAGGGTATTTGCGCGTAAGTGAATGCAATGAATTCGGCTGGAATTCGAACTCGGTAGTTAAAAAAAAGAAAACTAAGGGCAGATAACTCATTCACTTATCGCCCCTTGTCATTAAACAAACGCACGAGTCATTTTGTGAATTGACTTATATTTTTTGTCTCTTTCTAGAAATTTAAAACATAGAGATCATTTTTATTTATTATTTATCGTTTTTGGAGACAACTGGAAAGCTAATTAAGTGGTCTCGGCTGTTTTATCGTATTTCTGAATTTGTTTTATTGTCAACAAATACATAATGGTGCAATGTTTTGAAGTTGAATGCAATCATGCTAGTGAAAAGCAAACTTGTTCTTTTTTCCGTATTCCATCAAACCAAAAGTTACGCCTGAACTGGCAGATTGTCTGCGATAGGTAAGTATTTATCCGAAGAACTGTTTCCCCTTTAAGATGAAACAATTTATTTTCTTTTTTTCGAAAAAACTCTTTAGTTTGTTATCTGCCACGTACCTCAGAAAATGTTAAGTTTTCTACTCTTTATGTGTAAGTAAACATTGCAAATACGTCGTTTAAAACTCAGTAAAACAAAATATTTCCACAGCTATACATTTGTGTTCATTTTTAAAGTCATTTTTTATTTTTTTAATAATACTTAAGAATAAGATTTGCAAAATATTAAGGCCTAAAACTCTATCGTTTTTAAAAACGTCAATTTCAATGTAGGCGGGCCCTCCACACTTGAAAAGAAAAAGTGAGATTGAATAATAATCCTGATAATGGATAGTCAACTATTAAATTCATAAGCAAAATAATACAGTTTGTACTTTAAGAAATGATCCTATACTTTGTTGAGTTGGAAGTCTTTTTTTTTTTTTTACCTCCATGAGGTAGAAATTAAATTAAAAAAAAAAAAGGTTTGAGAAGAGAGACAAAAAGTAAAGAAAGAGTTTTTTTCCTTTTTTGCACCTGTAGAGATCTCATCTCATCTCATCCATCAAATCAAATCAGTAAAAAAAAAAAATTAATTCGTTTTTTAAAAGTTTTAGAAGACATTCGCGCTAAAATTTATTTATTTTCTTTTCTTACAAAAAGTTTCTGTTTAGGAATCTCCATAACCTTGACATAATTTTGCTGAACTTTGTGGGTAAATTTTTAATTACACGTAATAAACAAAAACAACAGACATTAATTTTTAAGTAGTGGAGGGGGGAATTTCTATACAGTTTTTAGTTTTGTACAAATTAACTAGAACTGATGGCTACTAATAAAAATAATGATTAGATTGTATAGTCGATTTTAACATCCGAAATAAACTCCCAACTTCAAAATATTGAATTACACCGTGAAATTTCTTTACCTAGTCTCATTTTCAGTGCATAATGATAGTGCCTCCAAAATTAGACCAGCGACCTCTTAACGCCTAATTCCGGCCCTGCTCATATTATATATATTTTTATTTTATGTTAAAGAAAAGAGAACGTCTCCTCCCTTATTCTAAAGACATTAACAAAGGCGTATACAAACACAAGACTTGAAACTACATGAAATTTAAGGAACAAACATTTATTTCATAACAATAAAAAAAAAAAAGCAATAACATTTTCCAATTAAGGCTTCATAAAAATACTCCTTTTGTGTTTTATTAAAAAAATACAAAAAACAAGTTGTATAAAAAATTTAATAAAAAAAAATCTGTCTATATTCTTGAGATTGGGGTCTTTACATTGTTTGGACTGTACCACATCTTCAGTGCCATATTTATAACAATTCAGCCCATTGTACACTCCAGCCTTTCTCAGGTGATTGGAATTTTGAAACGGACCCTTTATTTATAGAGTAGATTGTTCTAGTTTTACATGCCATGCCTCTTCCGGATGTCTCAATATCAGTTATCACTCTTTTAACTCTCCAAGTTTTTGTAGCCAAGTATTGAATTCAATTGGTCAAGTCATTGGATTTAACTAACGCTTTTATCCACTGGGCCATATGTCCTTGATGACTTCAGTGTATGAATTTTGGAGACTAATGTCTCAGTAATCCTTTTTTACCAGAGTTCATATTACAATTGTGTTGTTATTGTTTCTTTCTAGTGATCCATGTTACTGGTCCCCATATTGTATTCATTTTTATGCTTGGTCGGCTTAGGAGATTTTTGTGGCCAAGCATATGCACTGATTCCTTAAGTTTTCATATTTTCCAATGGTGTTCTCGGTCTATTATTTCAGCCTCATCCCACAGGGGGCGTTGATCTCCCCCCCCCCCCATATGTGGTCAGCCACACCTAATTTGCTGTTTTGTCTTGTGTTAGATTTTAATAGTATTTATTCTTGCAGTCTTATCTTAAGGGTGGGGGTCTTACTCAGAAGAGGTGTCTGCGAAGTGTTGAATCACTTTTGAAGATTGTCCTCATGTTATATGGACAACAGATCTTTTGTATTTTTTCCGATGATACTTTCACACAGAGTAGTCACCCTCTTTTCATAGTTTGTTGGAGCTGCTGTCATATACTCAGGGTAGCTGCAATGTTGTAGGGTACTGCTTATACTGAACATTTCTTGTTAATATCTCTGGGTCACCTGTAGTATAAAAAAAAGATGAATGATGATGGGGGGGTAACCGTCAGGCCAGCTGTTTTTCTTTTTTTCTTTCTTGCTGCCTCAAGAAAATGGATTTCAAGTTTCACTTTCCATGACAACACTAGGCTGCATGTTGCAAAATGGGGGAAAACCTACTTGGAAACACTTAAGTGGGAAGACATACCCTGCCTGTCATATTCACCATACATTATCATTTGTTTCAATGATGCACATGGCCTGGCTGAGCAACACTTTCTTTTTATGAAGATGTCAAAAAATGGGTCAACTCGTGGTGATATATTTTTGCTGCTGCTGGAAATAATCGCCGTGGCAAGGAACACAGAACATACATACACACACACACACGCACACATATCTATATATATATATATATATATATATATATATATATATATATATGAGGTATTTGTTGGGAGTTGTTGACTTGTGGGTGTTGTTTGCTCTTCTCTCTTCTCTGCTTTCTTCTCCTGGTGTTCTGCTTTTGGCCCTAAAAAACTCAAACTTATATAATCTGAAATTTCCATGTATTTTTGCCTTCTTGAATATTCGCTTAATTGTGTCATCTATGGTTAGGTTCATCTGTCAATCATTTTTGCTGATTATTGCCTTTGAAGTAATCACACTTCTGCTGGTCTTGTTTATATTTTCTGTAAATGTCAACCACACTTCTGTTGGTCCAGCTTTTGATGTCAATCATATTTTTGTCAAGTCACAGAAATATATTACATTGTTTAGCCTCAAAAGATGTGTTGTTTTTCCCATGTGGGATTCAAATTCTGCCAGAAAGATGGGAAAAAGTATTCAGTGAGAACTTATTAAAGATTCTAATCTAAACTTATTTATAAATGGAACTTTGTCTGTGTGGGTGTCTGTGTGTGTGTGTGGGTGTGTGTGTGTGTCCGTTACCTATAGACTCTGAAACGGCTGAACCGATTTTCTTGAAAATTTACACAATTGTACTATAAGCGTCTGCGAGTGTTCTTAGCTAGGTTTTGTGTCAAGGTACCCCCAATAAATATCGAAAATCGATAATAGAAGGAGTGGTCTGATTTTATTCAAATTTGATACACACATAGACAAAGACATAAGAAACGAAATTCAGAAGTTTCAAGGTTGCACTTCTTACAATAGTGCAGAAAATCGATTATATATATATATATAAAAGGTGTGTGTGTCTGTTTATCTGTCTGTATGTCCTTTATACAAATCCATAATTTTTATCCGATTTTCACCAAACTTCGCACAGATATTCTTTAGGCTTAGTCTGAGCTCCAGGACTGTTGATTAGTTTTAAAGCTTTCATTACACCCGAGCAATGCCGGGCTATACTGCTAGTAAATAATAAAATGATCTTAAAAGATTTACAAAACAATCTTTGAAAAATAGAAAAAACTTTGTGAAGGTAAACTTTTGATAAGACAGAAAATACGGTTTTCTTATCAGTCTGCCTTCAGAATGAATTAAATAGAAGTAATATATATATATATATATATATATATATTGAATTTAAAAAATGAATTTGAAACAATTCAACTTGACTGAAATATTTTGACAGTTCTTTTAAGGCCAATCCTAAAAATAGAAAATTTCTCAAACAAATGTGACACTTCTTCATAAAGCATCTGGATTTCTTTAAAATCAGTCCATCAGTTAAATGTCACACGTAAATATACTCTTGGGCAATTGTGTCTCTTCAATCTATGACTGACTAGGCAGAAGGTTTTCCTTCAGTAGGTTGACATTTCTTTCTGTGGTAGACTGGTTGCCAACTAAGGCTATAGAACTCAATCTGTCCTGCTATTCAACCCATAGCTGGAGGGAGAAGAGATGGATTAATACCTTTCCCAAGGGTATTTGTGTGTAAGTGAATGCAATGAATTCAACTGGAATTCAAAGTCTACTTTCTGATTTCTCATTCCAAGCTGATATCCGTTGCATATTTTTTGAAATACACTTCTGTTAAAATTATGTCTACAAGACCTAGTATGCTTTTTATTAATTATTATTTTTAATTATTATCTGTTACTGACTAATAAATTTTTTTTATAGTGTCGTTTAGAAAGCCTTGATGGTACAAAATTATGGTCTTCATGGTGCTCTTAGTATGACTTGGTGGCTCCAGCCCCACTCTTTTTTTTTTTTCTAGAACTAAGAACAACTAAATATAACTTCTTGGTCTCAACCTTGGTCTTTTAGCTGGGATCTAAGTGTAGTATCTGCCTTTGGGTGGACAAAATATATTTTATCTCACAACAGTATTTGTGTCTTTGAACAGAGTGCAACTCAGTTGTGTCTTTGTCTTTGGGAAGAGTGCAGCTGAAAATATTATTGAGAGGTACCTGATTCTGTGGAACAGGTGCCCGCAACCATATTTACCTCATTGCATTAAAGAGTGGGGATTAATAATGATACTAATGTCAGCGCAAACAACAGTTACAGGGGCTTGTCTATTTTCGGACCTGGCCTGGGTGCATGTGCTCAGGATCAAAATGTAAACTGACCTTGTGCCACACACTGCTAGTGTGGGACAGCAAGTAAATTACTAAGTATAGTATCTGTGCTCTAATTTGAAATTGGAGAAGGCTCTGGTCCCAGCAGTGCCATCTTGGGTCATATACATATGTATCCCACCTCCCTAAAAATTGACCTTGTGCTACCAGGGTGACAGTTTCATGCTTAAATGCCATTCTCAGGCCATGTGCATTGTGTTTTGACTGTACTATCTAAACTTGTTTATAAATGGAACTTTGTCTGTGTGTGTGTCTGTCTGTTACCTATAGACTCCGAAATGGCTGAACCGATTTTCTTGAAAATTTATACAGTTGTACTATAAGCGTCAGTGAGTGTTCTTAGCTAGGTTTTGTGTCGAGGTATCCCCGATAAATATCAAAAATCGATAATCGAAAAAATTGGGTTATAGAAGGAGTGGTCCGATTTTAATCAAATTTGATACACTCATGGACAAAGACATAAGAAACGATATTCAGAAGTTTCAAGGTTGCAGTTCTTACAATAGTGCAGAAAATCAATAATATATATATATATAAGGCTAGATGTTTGTGTGTGTGTCTGGTTATCTGTCTGTATGTCCTTTATACAAATCCACAATGTTTATCCGATTCTCGCCAAACTTCACACAAATATTCTTTAGGCTGAGTCTGAGCTCCAGGACCATGGATTAGTTTTAAAGCTTTCATTATACCCGAGCAACGCCGGGCTATACTGCTAGTTTATAATATATGCTAGTCAGTGATGCATTATAGGTAGGTCTATTGTATTACTCTAACGGTTATTGGGCGGGCAGTAACGGTTATGTTTCAAATTAATCAAAAGGCTGTCGAGTGTGAATAATTGTGAATCTTAATGTCAGAAAAGAAACAGGGCTGAAGTCACAAAAAAATCAAGCTATAAGTTTTCCACTTTGAAAATGATTGCGCTCAAGTCTAACACATTCTTCAATATTTCTCCTACATGCCTACATGCATTCCAGGAAGAGTTCACTGGGGGTTCTCTGCAGGTCCTAAACTATCGCCCGGTTCACACTCCACCCACGTCTATTGAACAGGTGAAGAGGCTCATCCCTTGTTTCCTATTTAGGATGTGGTTTCCGGTTTTCTCTTTTCCAATCTTTTCACTCTTACGTAGCCCCCTGCGCATCAGTGGCATTTTCGCCTTGCTTGGGGTAATATGATTAAGAAAAAAAAGGTCCAATATCATGGTCCCCTTGATGAACATTAACATAATGAAACAACCTTCCTACTCCCCTGACCTCGCTCCATGTGATTTTTTTTTTTTCTCCAAGCTCAATGGTTTAATCAAGGGACTTGTTTTCCAAATGTAGAAGTCATCAAGAGGGCCATAATACTGGGGCATGGGGGTCATGGCAGAGAAGGATGAAAAAGTGTGTTAGTGTAGTAAAAAAAAAAAAAAAAATGATGAATGATGATGAGGGAAGGCTAAAAAGTGTAATGCAACGCTCTGGCAGGCCAGCTGTTTTTCTTTCTTTCTTTGGTCACCTCAAGAAAATGGATTTCAGGTTTTCCTTTTCTCAGTTCATTACACAGGGCAGTTGTGAAACAGACACCAACCAAGCCGCTGTTACTTCCTCTTTGTCCGTCTGACTGTCAATATGAAATTTCAACTTTGACACACTCAATCCGCCAAAAAAAGTCCTGTTGCCACAGCAGCTCTGGCACCCGCTTTTTATGCCATTCCAAGACGGCCAAAATTTGCATGTATGCAAATATTGTCTCGTTTTGGACGAGATAGGCACGCATAAATTGTGTCTTCAATAGCGGCCATCTTTTTTTTTTTTATTATCTTGCAGGCAAGACACGTTTGCACTTATTTTGAATTCCTAGGTAAGTCATGTCTTTCGTTACAGTTAGACCTTGTAGTTTTGATTTGACATAAATGTTTTGTGACTTCAGTCCTGTTTCTTTTAGGGTTCACCTTGTAAATATGAACCCCTTCAGCTTGGGAAAAAAATCACACACAGCCAGGTTGAGTGAGTAAAAAGGTTGCTACATAATGGCAATTTTCATTTATGAGAACCATTTTCCAGATCTAGGAACTATCAAGAGGGCCATGATGACATAGCTGCAGAGAATTCTGAGGGAATCCTTCCCAGAGTGCATCAGGGTGTGGCTGAGAAGAATAAGAAAGCGTATTAGACTTAAAAGTTCTAATTTTAAAGGGGAAATTTGAAACAAATTTTTTGTGGCTTTAGTTCAGTTTCTTTTCTTTTAACACACTTTATAGATTATATTGTACAGTTTGCTATTTGTATTTTAGACGCAAAGACAAAAAATGGACCCCTCACTCACGTCTCTGCAGCTGCCACTTTGTAGATGGAAAGAAAGAAAATGGACCAACAATATTTAACTCTACAAACAATGTCTCTTTCAAAAAGAAAAGGTAAGTTCTAGACCATTTGCTTTGTTATTATTTTATACATTTTCTCTCTCTCTCTCTCTCTGTAAGGAGGCATGGTCTGGTGATCGATAGCAACTTGAATTGTGAAATCGGAGAGCCAAATTTAAATCTAGTTCACTGTATTCACTTACATGCTAATACCCTTGGGAAAAGTATGGATCTATCTCTTCCCCATCTCACAAATAGCAGGACAGATTGGGTAGCCTTGGTTGGCAACCAGTCTATGAGTAGGAAAACTGAATTCAAGCCACCTGCTTCTAGTCTCTGCCTCTTTAGGCAAAGGGCTAAAAGAAGGTAACTTCAAAAACAAATCCACCTTGCATGTCTTGAAGAAAGAAACTGACACCCACCCACTGCTTTGAGCATTGACAGAAAATAATGGCATCCTTGGGGTAAGTACAATGATTTGAACAAACACAGTGTCCTACACTGCACAAGGGAATATTTTTGATTTCAGACCATTCACTGATTGGTGCATCACTCACAAGACTTTAGATAACTCTCTCTCTCTCTTTCTCTCTCTAAATCAGGGAATTCTCCCAGGGGCAAATTTCAGGGTTTAAGTGGGTGAGGGTGATTTTTTTTACATTTGTCTTGTTTTTTATTTACAGAATTTTGCTTATAGAATTACTATTGTGATACAAGATCTAAATGATCCCTTTGCTGAAATCGTGAAGTTCATCCTTGGTATTCTGTTGAACTTTTGGTTTATTGAAGTATGCTTCAATAGATTTATTTAATAATTAGTTATGAATTAAAACAATTTACTGTACATGTATTCATGCTTAAAAATCCATCAAGATTTTCTATTGTTATAAAAATATTCTCCAGTTTTAGTGGATTGATTTAAACTCCAACAGACACCAAACAGGTTTATTTATATATATATATATATATATATATATATATATATATATATATATATATATATATATATATATATATATATATTATATATCTATATATCTCTCTCTCTCTCTCTATATATATATATATATATATATATATATATATATATATATATATATATATATATATATATCTATTACACATATACAAATACAAAGAGAGAATTAATACAAGTAAAAGGTTTCTCACTTAGTGAATTCATGTTACTTTCAACATCCCAACTTCAAGGTTTTGTAGACACACCCTTCCAGGAATCACACTGTCCACTCATCAGGGGCTATCAGCAATTATATTTGAGTTGGGATCAGATTCCGACAGAATGATAAGATAAAGAACAAACAGGAAACGTTTATCAATCTAATGTTTCACTTTTATTAAAGCTTCATCAGAGAATGAGGTCTAGAGAAAAATAGAAATTGTAGTATTTTTACTTTTTTGTTGTTTGATTCTCATTGGCTAATCATGTTTCGCATACACTCGACTTGTTAAACAAAAGCTAGTATAATATGTGGCATTCTGAGTTCAAGGAGAGATGGAAACATACAATGAAACATACAAGAATTGTAATGCTGCATGAACACACTGGCAAGCCTTACAGAGAGAGTGCAGATATCGTTGGTGTCAGCCTTTCAGCTGTCAGTCGTGATATCAAGGTGAAGAAAGAAACTGGATCTATCAGTCGAAAAGCATAAAGAAAAATGCAGTCAGAAGAGGGTGTATACATGATCAGGGAACGTGTGAAAGATTTTGTTTTGTTTCAATTCATTTGCACAAGGGTGTATATATAAAGACAAAAGCAAAACTTAGCCAACATGTTTTGTCCTCTGAGGGACTTTCTCAAGACATATATACATAGATTATATTTTGTAACAAGTATTTATAAACAAGAATATATATATATATATATATATATATATATATATATATATATATGGATAGGTGTGAGTTTGTTATGAATATGTCTGGTCTATCACTGATATTGACTGCTTTTAAATAAGTACTACGCATATATAATATATAAATAATATAATATATATAACAAATTGCATACATATATATATTCATGTAAAATCCTTTGTAAAATAAAGACGGAAGCTGATGATGGTTTGCCTGAAATAGGCCTATACTTCCCATTTACCATGAAATAACGTGTCTGCCTTAATTTTTCTTATATTTGCTCTCTATGTATTTATATACATATATATTTAGAGCTCTCTTAGAGAGTTATCCTACCACTGTATGTACAGGATACTCCTTTGGATTCTTCTATACCCACACTGCATGCTGATATATATATATATATATATATATATATTTGAAAATGTTTTTATAAGTACAAAATTTAATTAAAGAAATGAAAGTGTGTAGCTTGTTGTTACACATGAAATAGTAACAAAAAACGAAGCAGCCGGTTTCGCTCCTGCTTGTCAGGCTTCTACGGGAGATTTAAATTAGAATTAAATAAAGTGTGTCATGGGAAATGAGGCAGAAGAAAAAAAATGTTGAATGCAAGGAGCTATAGGCTAATAATATCGAGTCTGAACAATTCACGCTGTTTACACAGTGCAGGTTTGCGGGACTCGATATATAAAGCTTCTAGCAACTTAAGATGGAATAATGAGTGAGATCGGGACCCAATAGTGAACCAATCATCACTAAAATTAGCTGCATACTTTCTATTCTTTAAAAGGTGCTCGAAAATGGCGGAACTGTAAGTATTTGGGATGAATTCATTTTGAGGTAAGGTGTGGTTTCTTATTTTAGTGGGAACATGTTGCTTTATTCTCATGTCAAGACGCTGAGTTGTTCTTCCTATGTAGTCAGCTCTGCTACTACAATTATATACACACACACACACACACACATATATATATATTAATAAAGGATTAATTCAAAGATGTTGAATGGCCATTTCGATATGAAGATCCCCACGGGGGACAACACATCACCTCAGCAACAGAAAAAACCTTTCAGAAACTGGAGAAAAATTAGTCTACTTTTCCTTTTTAAATAGATTGCAAAGAAATTAAAAAATAAAATAAAATAAAAATAAAAATAAAGGGAAAGAAAAAGAAAACGAAAAGAAAAAGATAGAATAAATTCAAATAAATAAGAAAAGAAAAAATTGACATCGTCTGGGTTCGCAAAAAAAAGAGAATGTAACTAAAAATTAACAGACATCCGTGTTAAATCGACGTAAGTTTAAGCAACACGGAAAAAAGGTGGTAAGAGAGATAAAGGAAGGAAGGGAGGGAAAAAGAAAGAAACGAAAGAAAAATTTTTTTTTAAATATTACAGACGCTGGACAAATTCAAAAACCTAATTTCCCCAAAACGTTGAAGTATTAGAAAAAGGCCTTTACTTAAAAAGGCATAATTATTAATAAAAGGGAATAAAAAGATATAGGATTTAAAATACAATTATTTTTAAAAAAAATTAGGTCATTTGAAACTAAATAAAGACAACACTAGGTAAAAAAAAAAAAATTAATTACAATTATACATACCTATAGAAGTACACACTTACATACATACATATATATATATATATACACACACACACAATTCTACGATTAAGAATACATATATACATACACATACACACACATACATTCTATTTATTACACACATATACAAAAAATTCATATACACACAATATACATGTGTACACATACATGCACACATACACACACACACACACACACACACACACACATATATATATATACATATTCCATATGCGCTCACACACATACATATAAAAATATAAAAAATTAATGAATATTATGAAAAGGAGCATTTAAATAGCTAAAAAAATTTTTCCCAAAATTACATATAGCCCACATACATAAATACATATATACATATATATACATATATGCACATCCACACACAAACATACACATATCCATAAAAAATTAAAAAAGAAAAAAAAAAATTAAAAAAAATTATAGAAAAATTTAGAATTTAAAAATTAAAAATTAGAAGTTAAATTTTAAAATCCGCCCTATGGCGGCACTTGTTTATAAATTCCCTCCTAAGGTTCAAAAGTAAGTCCTGATGAAGATACTTCAAAATCAGAATCTTCTCCAATAAACACAGACGACACCTATCATGAAAACTTTTAGGAGTACAAGCTGAGCCTATTAATTTCCAGCTGATTATAGGGTCCTGCCCTTCCTCCTTCATTTCCCAGAACCTACGTGATAGTGCCGTCTGGAATCTCTGTTTAGAGTTTGGAAAAGTGTACTTGTGATTATAAAGCCTCTGTTTGAAAGAGCCCGCGGACATGCCAATATAGGTCCGGTAATTGTCCTTGTTATTAGATGGAGAAATGTGGGCTTCATAAATTACATGGGTGGATTTACATTTGCCTTGCACCGGGCAGGCATCCACAGAATAACAATTGCATTTATCGACAATTCCGGATTTAACTTCCGTATTATTTAGGTTCATTAAAATTTGTTTATTGTGGGAATTAATTATATTATCTATATTTGAGGTGCAAGAATAACTAATTTTTAGGGTGAACCTATTAAAAATTTTATTTAAGGGATTGTTATTATTATTAAAATGTTTATCGATTAATCTGAGAAAATACTTACCAATATTTATATTAGTTAGCTTACCATAAGGAGGGTTAAACCAAATTATCTTCCTTTTTCTACATTTTCGGGTGTTTTTAGTTTTTGATGATTCTGGGTTTATAGCAGGCTTATCATACTTTAACTTATTAACAAAACCGCTTTTCTGAAGGGCCTTATCGTAAATTTCTTTACTTGTGTTGAAAATTTTTATATTGGAAGATAATTGGTTAACCCTATTATTTACTATCTTGGGTATTTGTCTTATAATATTCTTGGGGTGGTTGGATAAACTATTTATATAGGTGGGAGAACTATTTTCGATAAAATTAGGTTACCTCTGTCTATTTTGTAATGACTAGTTATACTATTTTTAAGGATATTTAGGTAATTGGTGGTATTACACTTGTAAATGTTATTTGATTTGTCCGATTTTATCCATAGGTCTTTGGAATTCTTTATGGTATTAATGTTTGACTTTAATAAATCCTGGAATTCATTTGAAGTACCCCGGAACTTGATTTTGGGGATCAAATTAAAAAGGTCTTTTTCAAACGAGTTTAAAAATTTGCATACTGGTGGAGTTCTTAGAGTTTTTAGATCAAAGCACTCTGTAGAATCAGGAGAAGAATCCGTTGAACGATTCCATCGAAGCCTCCTCACAAAACTTTCAATTTTTTCCGTAAGATGAAAGAGAAAGGAATCCAGATTAGGAAAAGGAATATTCTTCAAAGAATACTCCGGGGTAAATTTCTCCATAGGAAAGGTGGTGTTGTATTGGTAGAAAAAATCCAGGAATAAACCAAGAGAGCTCAACTACCAAAAGGTAGGAGCAAAATATTTTAATTCAGATACTTCAATTCAAGGGAAAAAAGCAGGAAGGTAAATTCCAAAAAACCCGATCCTAATTAATATTAAAAATTTTATTTTTATATTAAAAAATGATACAGGAAGAGAGCTCCATGTAATAAAAATTCTTTGCAATCTATTTAAAAAGGAAAAGTAGACTAATTTTTCTCCAGTTTCTGAAAGGTTTTTTCTGTTGCTGAGGTGATGTGTTGTCCCCCGTGGGGATCTTCATATCGAAATGGCCATTCAACATCTTTGAATTAATCCTTTTTTAATATATATTTGCTCTGTAATTTTTATTACATGGAGCTCTCTTCCTGTATCATTTTTTAATATTAAAATAAAATTTTTAATATTAATTAGGATCGGGTTTTTTGGAATTTACCTTCCTGCTTTTTTCCCTTGGATTGAAGTATCTGAATTAAAATATATATATATATATATATATATATATCTAGATGAAGAGAGCTAATAAGTTTAGAATCCAGAGTTTTTCGGAATTTACTTTTTTAAAAAGTGTTCCATGCAACATAAATTGTAGATCGTAATATAATTATAATTATATTTGTTTTTTATTTAAAATTAATTTAATTTACATTGCAACACATTTCTAAGTTTCAAGATTGAAAGCTTTTATCTCGTCATCAGGCAATGTTTGACTTAATTTGGTGAACATGATTTACATTTGAATGCAGAAAACAAACATTGTTTTCTGCATTTAAATGTAAAATCATTTTTACCAAAGTCGAACATTGCCTGATGATGAGAGCTTTAAATATGAAAACATAGAAATTTCTGTGTCGCAATGTAAATTAAATTAATTTGAAATAAAAAACAAATTTAATTATATTTATATATATACGAGTGAATACAGAACTAAGAATTCTTACAACGTCCAAAACATTAATTTAAAACAGTGCTCGATATATAATATATAGAGCTGTGAATATTTATTATAAATATATATATATATATATACACATTTTTAGTGTATTGAGGCAGCAGATAATTTTCTAAACATATACTGTTAAATATGAGAGACAATGAATGTCTATTGTGTTTAATTATGAGCCGTTCTAAACATTGTATTTTGGCTTTAATTTCAGGTGAAAATGAAGACAAAAATTTTCCAACATTTGGATTTTTTTTTTTATTATGTTGGTTCTAAGCTTTTGGCTCACATAAGCCATCTTCAGAGAGGTTACAGAGACATTAACATAGAAACATCCACCATCAAAGCTACTATCAATAGCGTCTGCTATCGTCTGTTATCATTGCTTAGCAATGTTTTATGTCAACACAAGATAAAATCATCTTTGATGGTGGATGCTTTTATGTTAACATCTGTGTAACCTCTCTGAAGATGGCTTATGTGAGCCGAAAGCTTAAAAATATCCAAATGTTGGACAAATTTTGTCTTTATTTTCATCCGAAATTAAAGCCAAAATACGATGTTTATAACGGCTCATGATTAAACATAATAGACATTCACTGTCTCTTATATTTAGCAGTATATGTTTAGAAAATATATATATTAGTCATCCACATACAAGCCTGTTTCACTGTATCACAGCTCATCAGTGTGGCTAGACACATCCATTTGCTTCTGGCCGGGATTGAAACTCGACTGATTTGGTCTCAGTCGAAGTCGCTACCCCACTAAGCCATAGGCGCATGAAATCAGAGAAGGGAAATTTTAACGTGTTGTATATAAGCAGTGTATACACACGCCAGTCACCGAAAGAACTCAAAGTATTTCTGAAGAGTAATATATATATAAAACAAACAAACAGAAAGACACACTTTCTGGAGTTTGATCATTGGAGACGATAAAGTAATTTGATTTATGGTCTCCACCTTATCTTCAAAGATTTTAATGCATATTTCCTTACACACAGTTTTTTTTCTTTTTTTTTTTTTTTTTTTTCTAACCTGAGGGAGCTGATGCTCTCTGCAAAATGTGTCGTTTGTAGCTTTTCCATTTTGTCTCATCCTCATCATTTTTCTTTTGGATATTATACATCCTACAAACAGACAGATTTCCTCTATCAAAATAATCCATGTATATGTACTCATATGGAAAAGAATGAAGATTTTCATTAATATATACATATTATTTGGAATACACCTTTTGAGTGGAACAATCTTTAAAAGTCAGGTGACAAACTACAACATAAAACACACATCACCACCTGTAGAAATGATGTCTTTGCAAAAATGTATATGCACAAAAGCTGAGCATCATCTACCATGTATTCAATTGTGAAAGCAGAATAGCATATATTCAGCTGATAACTGGATGGAAGAGGCGGATTAATACCTTTCCCAAGGATATTTACTTGTAAGTGAATGTAACAAAATTGACTGAAGGTCGAACTCGACTCTCTGATTTTTCGTTCGAAGCCAATATCCACTGCACCACAACGTAATATATTACAATTTTTTTAATCAAAATGTATTCCAAATTATAACTTCAACAAAATACACATCTAATAACCATGTCCACACAAACATGTATATGCACAAAAGCTGAGTATCATCTACCATGTGTTCAATTGTGTAAGCAGAATAACATATATCTTTGTTACTTCGAAGTTACCAAGAAAATTAAATTTTATCATAAGGAGTTGATGTAGCGTTAAACAAACAAATCAATTTGAAAGTCAGTTTATTTAATAATTAGTCATGAATTGAAACAAATTACTGTTTACGTGAATTTAATTTTTAAAATCTGTCAACATTTTCTATTACTATGAAGTTTGTAAAACTCCTCTATCAAAATAATACATGTATATGTACTAATATGGAAAAGAATGAAGATTTTCAGTAATATATGCATATTGCTTAGAATGTACTTTTTGAGTCAGGCAGTATTGGAATGGAGGAATGACATATGAGGGGGGGAACGGAATGACACGTGGGGAAAATGGAATGACATAGGGGGAAAACAAAATGACATATGGTGGGGGGATGGAATGACATATGGGGAAAAATGGTGCATTGAGCAAAAACGGTTGAGAACAACTGCTCTAAATAGTGCAGAGGATGTTTTTAAGAACATGCGTTGTGGTGCATTGGATATCGGCTTGGAATGAGAAATGGGGAGCCAAGTTTGAATTCCACTTGAATTCCTTGCATTCACTTATGCACAAATACCCATGGGAAAAGTATTAATCGGTTTCTCTCTCCAGTTATGGGTTAAATAATAGAACAGATTGGGTTCTATAGCCTTGGCTGGCAACCAGTCTACCGCAGAAAGCAATGGCAACCTACTGCGGGATAATCTTCTACCCAGTCAGTCATGTCTCTTTCGAGATATGATCACCCAACGTGTATATCACGTATAGCATTTGCTTGACCTGGCTTAGTGAACGGGATAAATTTTTGATTACTTTTCTTTTTTTTTTATTTATGTTGCTTGCGAGAGACTATTTTTTATTTTTTCAATTGATGATGCTTTCTTAATGTTTGTAAAATGTAAACAACAAGGTTTGACAGATGTGGTATACCAGTGAGATCTACCAGAAGAACCTGCTGTATAACCTGCAAACCAATGATGATAATCGGCTTGAAATATACTGACAGACAATATGCGTATAACCTGAAGTCAAGAGTGATAAAAATTAAATTGCAACCAAAATGACATATATGCTGTATACCCTTCAATAAAACGATGATTAATAATTTGACGACGGGGTCCCAAAACTTGTTATCTTCTCTCTTATAAAATCACTTGCCTTTTTCATGCTGATAAAATGACGATATTCTCACTTAATAAAATGACGACCATAACACGTATATATAAACAATGTAGACAACATATCATTTATTTGCTCTTCATATGATGTGCCATAGAGTAGGAGTTGGGTCCAAAGGTGACAGCACACACACAATGAGTGGCCAGAGGCTGCACTCGTCTGGTTTTTCTCAGTTTGGGTTCCAATCTCAACTCTCGATCGACTGCTGACTACTCCTAATTTCTGTCTCTTATATAAGCGATTACGTCATATATTCTGACACATTGTTTACATAATTTTAAAGCCCATATTATCTGACCTTTGCTACACTTGTTTTAAAATGATCAAATATTTTCCTGATGTAGAGAATTTTGTTTGCATTTTTAACTTTGACAACAGTCAAATATTTATCAAAACAATATCTGTTTTTCTTTTACTAGCAGTTGCAGTTTTTTGCTGTTTTGTAAAAAATACACTTCTTCATGAAATTATTCACCAGCTCATATAATCTACGACAGAGTTACTGCACAAACTCTCTAGCTATGAAATTCTTGCAAGAGTCTTCTCAATTATAAAGTTCTTCCTAATGAATAGGTCTCTGAAGGTAGTTAATAAAACCCAGTCCCCCCAAGTTCCAACTCATTTTTTACTTTAATGATCTACCTAAAGGTATACTCCAATTATTTTTGAATATTGCTACCTGGTCCTGAGCATGACGGTAAACTGCATCCGGCAGCAAGGCTTCTGATTGGGAGGTTGTGAGGAGCATGGAACCACCTCTTAACTGCTTTTGTTTCCAGGTCCACCCTGACCCAGAGTGTTAGCACCTGTTAGGGTCTCAGCTATGGGCAAATAGTTAATCCCCAAACTGGGGTCAAAACACGATGAAATTATAAAAATACACTTTTATAGAAATATATCCATAAAAATAGACTTTTATAGAAAAATATACATTTTTTGAAGGAAAAATATTAGGTTGTTCTAAAAGTTCGTAAACACTTGCAAAAAATTGAAATTTTACTAACCAAGTAATCTAAGGTTACCAGAAAACACTTGCAAAAAATTGAAATTTTACTTGCAAAAACAACAAAAATTATTGCTCAAAATAAAGACCATCATTTTCCAAGACTTTCTGCCATTGCAAGCTTTCGGATCTGGTCAAAGTACCATTCAGCTGGCTTCGAATCAAAGAATTCTTGACACGCTTCTTCAACTTCATCAAATGAGTCGAATCGACAGCTCTTCAGAAAGTGTTGCATTGAGCCGAAAAGGCTGTAATCTGATGGAGCACAGTCAGGACTGTAGGCTGGATGTGGCAAAAACTCAACGCTGTCCAGCTCTTCAAACTTGTCTTTGGTCTTCCTGGCGGTATGTGGCTTGGCATTGTCCTGCTGCATCAAAGTGCGCTTTTGGTTGATCAGAGCTGGGTACTTTTGTTTCAACTTTTCATGAACCCACTCAAGTTGCTGACAGTAAAGTTCGGCACTGATGGCATGACCATTCGGAACCAACTCAAAATGCACGATTCCTTCAAAGTTCCACCAAACGCAGAACATGACTTTCTTGCCGAATTGATCTTGTTTTGGAACCAATGGTGTCTCTTGCCCTTTCTGAACCCATCGTTTGTCTCGATTGTGCTGGACTAGATAGACCCATTTCGCAAGTGTTTACAAAACTTTTGGGACAACCTAATATTACCAGCAGTACATTTTTGAAGAAAAATTATTGCCATAACATTTTTGAAGGAAAAAAAAATTATTCTCAGCAAAACATTTTTGAATACAAAACTAGAAGACATTTTCAGTTTTCTAAAACAAAATATTTTAATTAAAATCTAACTAAATCAACCTTCTCTCTATAACTGAACATGAAAAAAATACCTTAAAACTCCACCTTTTTGGCATTAAATAACCCATGCCATTAAACAAAACTCAACCTCAATGTTGCTGCCATATCTGGTCTGGTGCTCCTCCTCTGTATTTAGAGATTCTTGATAAAACTCAAAGAAAAATCTGCAATCTCCTGACCTGGCATCTCATCTTCAGTCACTTTCTCACTTGTGTAATATAGATGCCCTGTGCCTTTCCTTCACATATTTTCATGGTAATTGTCCTGACGAGCATTCCTCTATGGGACCGAGACATTATAAATTTAAATACAGTACTATATTGGCAGATAGGTTTCATCATTTTACAATTGAAATAGCTTGATGTAAGTAAGTTTCTTTTCTTGCACTTTTCACTTGTGAAACACTCTCGCGGATTTTTGCTTCCCACTCAACTTTGATTTTCAAAAATCGTTCTTTACTGTCTTCTTGATTTCTGCTCTTTTATTCTTCTCTCTCCTTCATTATGTTTTCTTCTTCTCCTCATGTTATAAGTCTAATGTTAAAAGTTTTTTTTCTTGCTTGTGGAACTCTCTTAGGGATTCTTGCTTTCCGTTCAATTTTGATTTTCAAAAATTCAATCACTCTTTAATATATTCTTGATTTTTGTTCTTTTACTGTTCTCTCTCCTTAATTATGTTTTCTTGTTCTCCTCATATGATTATAAGTCCAATGTTAATGGGTTCTTCTCTCACTTGTGGAACTCTATTGCAGATTCTTGCTTTCCACTCAACTTTGATTTTCAAAATTTGAAATGCTATGTCAATCGTTATCCTCTGCCTTCCTTATTCTTATTCTTTTATTGTTTTCTCTCTTCATATTCTCTAACACTCAGTGGCTTCATTGCTTTACTTGGGGTGAAATGGTTAAACAAAAAAATACCATTTCCAATTTTACCAAAGGTAAAAACTGAACTCAAATATTCAGAAGGCAATAAAAAATAGTCACCCAACCTATTGACTGCCTTTGCAAAAAAACAAAAAAAAACAAAAAAACAAACATTGGCCATGTGTGGTTAGATGTGGGCTAGAAGAGACTCCACTTTACAGTCAAAAAAGAACACTCTTTGCTCTCCAACCAAGATCATATAGCACCAAAACTGAGCAAAACCAAGTTTGTAAAGTGGCTTTTACTAGATTCTGTTAAAAGAAAACTGGGCAAACTTAGACCATCGTGCCTGCAAAAAAAAAAAAACAGAAGATCAAAAGGACGTTTTTTTCCCTTGACGCCACTTCACTCCTCGACAATCTTTATTCTTTTAAAAATCATTGATTTGGAATTTTAATAAAGCCTAAACATCCAAAAGTAAATTTATACATTTTCTCTGTTTGTAAGGATTGGTAACAAAATAAAATATTACTTTTTAAAACAATAAATATTGTCGATGAGTGAACGTAGCTAAAATAATAGCTGTGTCAAAAAAAACCCATCCTTTTGATACACTGTTTTTTTTTTTTTGCAGACACAAAGGTTAAACATTGTCAGCAAACCAATGTCAGATGAAACATGCTTTTTAACAGTTGCTATATCCTTTGACCATAGTATTGTTGGAAAATTGCAAACATTTGATTGGCTAGCTAGAGAATAATTCTTTCCAGTTGCAAGTTGCAACTAACCAGAGAACCATTTCCTGTCAATAATTTTTGTCTATAACAAAAAATAAACATGAACACAAGGACTTTCATATTTTTGTTTTCTGAATATTGGAAGTAGTATTCTGGAATCAGAAATTTCAAATTGTAGCCAAGATCACTGCATTTACTTATGCACAAATACTTTTGTGAAAAGATATTTCAAATTTTCTTTTATCCCCCAGTTATAGGTTAAACTAGCAGTATAGCCTGGCGTTGCTTGGGTGTAATGAAAGCTTTAAAACTAATCCATGGTCCTGGAGCTCAGATTCTTTGGACGTTGACACGAAAGACTAAAAAGCAATAGTTGTTTCCAGTTAAAGTGAAACCGTAGACTGAAAGAAAAATGAATGGATGTAAGTCAAATTTTGATTTCCTGGTATCGATATCAAATAAGTTTTTTTCGTCGTAAACTGAATTTTGAAGGCTAAATAAGTCCTCTGAGTAAATGGTATCATGGCTGAGACTAAGAACTACAATTATACCTACTTAGAGCCAAACCTGAAGCAAAAACTAAAATAAAAGGCCTGAAAGAAATACAGACATACAGGCAGATAAACAGACACACACACAAACATCTTGCCTTTTATATATATATATTATCGATTTTCTGCACTATTGTAGGAACTGCAACCTGGAAACTTCTGAATATTGTTTCTTATGTCTTTGTCTATGAGTGAATCAAATTTGATTAAAATCAGACCATTCCTTCTATAACCCGATTTTTTTCATTTTTATCGGGGGTACCTTGACAAAACCTAGCTAAGAACACTCGCAGACGCTTATAATACAACTGTAAATTTTCAAGAAAATCAGTTCAGCTGTTTCGCAGTCTATAGGTAACGGACACACACACACACACAGACAAAGTTTCATTTATAAATAAGTTTAGATTAGATAGCAAAGAAAATTCATTGGTTAGTAACTAGTTGGAATTCAAAATTTGTTGGGCTTGAGGCCAGCAACTCCACCCTGTAAAAAACATACTAGCTACAGAAACCACACCAGCAAGATCTTGGGGAGAAAAAGAAGGTGAGGAAAGAAATGTTTATCCTTTTTAAACCTAAACAGTTCCACCTAACGGGTGCTAGCAAAGCCAAGTGTATTAATAAAATTTTCAATTCTTTTATTACTAGCAATTACTTATTACTAAAGAAGGAACATTATTACTAAAGAAACCAGAAATTTTATTACTAGCATCATGGGAAAATTTATTTTGCTTTTTTTATTCATTATTATTATTTTCTTTATTGATTTTAGTTCAATTTCCACAACAGCGTCTCTTCTTGTTTTATGCAATACGTAAAAGAACTTTTTTTTCTTTTTTTATAATCATTTCACCCCAAGCAAGGCAGTACTTGTAGTAAAAAAAAATATAAATGATGATGAGGCAGGGTCAAAATGTGCAGTGTGATGCTCGCCAGCAGGCCAGCTGGTTTTCCTTCTTTCTTTGGTCGCCACCAGGAAATGGATCTGGCTGTTAATCCGCAACTTTCATACACACAATCCGCTGAAAAATACTCAAAACTGCTGGTGCTGCTGGCACACTGCTTTTTATGCCATTCCAAGATGGCCAAAATTTGCATGTGTGCGAATATAGTTTTGATTTGGACGAGATAGGCATGCATAAATTGTCTTCAATAGCAGCCATATTTCTTTTCTGCTATTATTTTGCAAGCAAGACATGTTTGCACTTGTTTTGAATTTTGAGGTAAGTCATGTCTTTCATCACAGTACTGCCACTGGTGCACAGGGGGTTAGAATATGAGGACATGGGAGAGAAAAAAATAGTTATGGGGGATGTTGAAGAAAGGATAAGAGGAAGTTGGGAGTCAAGGATATAAAAGATGGCAGTTGAGGTTGTGCTTAAACTTTTGGAGATTGTAGCAGTCAGTGAAGCAAGTATGTGGAAGGGAATTCCGCAGGCAAGAAGTGTGAGAAAAGAAACTGATAAAGTAGAAGTGGTGGCTACATTTGACTATTTTGATTGTAAAAAAGTGGGACCTAGATGCCAATCTAGTAGCACAAGTAAATTCATGTGGGCAGGGCACCAGAGAATTCAACTCATTGAAACTGACTGAAATCAAGCTGCCAAATTGTGATCAATTACATTGCAGATCCTCCTTTGGATTCTGTCGATAACCTTGAGATGAATAGCAGGAGCAGATATGGCAACAGTATTCAATGCACAGATGAACGGTAGATTTATAAATGTGCAAGATGGATTCTGACAAGAAAAACTTTCAGGCCTGGCATAGTCGTTCCACTTGAGATCAGCTGAGAGAGTGAGGCTGAGGAGGTACAGTGTATTGCTTTTGGAGAGACTAGTATGATCCATACTGATAGAAAGTAGGAAAACTTCTCTATGGGTGTTAAAGGGGAGTGGCTTTGTTTCGGAAGCATCAAAATTTACGAGCCATTTCTTACCTGAGTCCATCACAGATTGGATGTCATTTCCAAGAGCAGAAACAAAGTTTACTTTCTCACCCCTGGCAGATTTCTTATTGAGACTGGAGTAGATGGTAGTGTCATCTGCATAGATGCCTACTTGGGAACTGATTACATCAGAAAGATCATTGATGATGATCAGGAAAAGCGTAGGACCAAAGATAGAATCTTGAGGGACACCTGCCTTCACTTTAAAGAATTTGGAAGCATACCTGTTCAAAACAACCTTCATTTTAAATTTGACAGGAATGATTGGATTAGATCGAACAATCGTCCAGTTATATCATAGCTCTGTAGCTTGCGCAAAAAGCCAACATGCCGAACCCTGTCAAATGCTTTCGAGAAATCCAGGGTAACAACTCTAGCTTCGCAGATCTTAACAAGAGCTTGATATATATATATATATATATATATATATATATATATATATATATATATATATATTTGGTGATGGCTGTGAGCACATCACTGGTAGATCTAGCAAAGTGGAAGCCATACTGCTTGTCAGAAAATAGATTGTTGGATGTGAGACGATGAATCATTTCAGATTGGGAAAGACACAACCAAACACAAAATAAGACTCCTACACTGATGTGAAATTGGGGGAAAAAATTACATTAAATATCATAAAAATAAACAAAATACAAATTTATAATAGTAGATTACACAAAATTTTCCTTTATATTTCCTTACAATTTAGCAATATAAGTTCTAAAAATCACAATTTGTCAAGCTCATAAAAACTGATATGAATTTTCTACAAAATATTTACTTTAATGCATTTAACAATCAAAAAACTTTGAGAAAGATGAAAAATTCATAAGTGTCATTGGTTAACTTTAACAATATCTCAGTTTTTAAAACAAAATTCAACCTTGAGATAAATCTCATTTTTTTTTTATAAAAGTTCAAAATTAAGGCTAATACCTCAAATTTTTTGAACCTTCTTTTCCTTTTTCTTCTGTTACTTCCTTTTTCTTGTCAGAAGCAGCATGGTTGACTTTTAGTTTTTCTTTTTTTCTTCTTTTCCATCATCATAAAAGCTGTTGGCCTCATCCTTGTGAATGCTGTAGGTCTCTGAGCTTTTGTTCTCCTAACAACTTTTGCCCGTGAAAGCGAATACACTTCTGCTTTCTGCCTCCTAGCAGCCAACTGACTGCCTTAGCATGTGAAAACTAAACCACTTCTCCTCAGTCCGACAAACCAGACTTCTTAAATAGCCACAAATCGGCTCTCAGTTGAATCACAAATTTGATACCTTGTATTCATAACTTATTTTCCATATTGGTCAAAAAATCACAAATTGTATCTTTTAAATACCATGCCTCTTTGCAAACTTTATTTAGGTGGGTTTTGAGTCATAAGACTTTCTTTTTTCTTTTTTTTTTTTTTTCAAAGTTGAAAAGCAAATTTTGCACATGTATCTTTTTCATTTTAGCTGCATTTACAACTTTATGGGATTTAAAAGTTGTATGTTGGTGTAGTTTATGTGGGTGCATGTTCACAGGTAAGCAATTTAAGAAGGAACATAAAAAAATTTGGGTTTATGCTGTGGACTCTTCATTCTTTTTTTTTAATAGTGATTATTGTAGGGAAGCTGTTCTCAGTGTCTCTTGGGTATGTCTGTTTCTTTTCCTGATTTAGAAGTTAGGGTAAGTAAGGGTGTGGCACTGGAGCCTCAGGGAGTTAAAGAGAAAAGGGAAGTGGAAAGAGAAAAGGAGAAGAAAAACAAAGAGGAGAAACAGAAGGGAAAGAAGAAAAGAAAAAGAAAGAGGGGAACAGAAGAGAAAGAAAGAGGGGAAAAAGAAAAAGAGGAAAAGAAAAAGAAAGAGGAGGAAAAGAAAAAGAAAGAGAGGAAAAGAAAAAGAAAGAAGAGAAAAGGAGAAGAAAAAGAAAGATCAAACAAGAGAAAGAAAGAGGAGAAAAGGAAAAGAGGAAAAACAAGAAAGAGAAGAGAAAGAAAGGGAAGAAAAGAGGAGAAAAGGAGAAGAAAAAGAGAAACAAGAGAAAGAAAGAAAAGAAAAAGAAAGGAGTAAAAGAAAGAGGAGAAAAGGAAAAGAAAGGAGAAACAGAAGAGAAAGAAAGAGGAGAAAAGCAGAAAGAAAAGAAAGAGGAGAAACAGAAGAGAAAGAAAGAGGAGAAACAGAAGAGAAAGAAAGAGGAGAAAAAGAAGAAAAAGAAAGGAGAAACAAAGCTACAAAGGTATGAAAGGATTTGGTTGCATTCTTTTGGGGAATCACTGTACTAAAAAGGAGGGTAATTAGACTGAAAGTACAATGACTGTTGGATGAACAAACAGCTTTTAAGATTTGGGGATCTGGCTGGGTGTGTGAGGTGGGGCTCATCTGGATTTTCTCTGGTTAACTGAAAGTGACCGGGGAAGGGTTAAGTGGTCTTTCTGGCCAAGAAATACTTTTTTTTATTACTAAAGATATTGGAAATATTTTTCTTTCCTTTTTTTCCCCACTTATGACAATTGTGGATGAACAAAATAATTCTTGAGTATTTGCTGGCAGGGCCATCTGGAATTGCTTTGATCATCTTAGAATATGGTTGTCCCTGACTTTTGGAAATCGCCTAAAATAAACAGAGTGAGAAAAGCTGATGAAAAGATTAATTACTGGAACCTTCTGTTTTGCCTACAGATTCTAAAGTTTAGATTTTGGAAATGGGCTGAGGTTGGATGCTGAGAAGGTGGGAGAAAGGAGAAGAGATTAGCACCATTTATATGAAGTGATGGTGTGAGATGGAAAGTGAAGGGAGTTGGAGTTAACAGACAGCTTGATTTCTCTGACCACAGTGTCATTTGATTATAACATTATTGGGAAGGGTTAAAACCACTGTATACAACAACTCATATATAAACCAAAAGCATTGTTACATTTTTAATAAGAGTTAATTCTTTATTCCAAAGAATTCACTTTTGAGTAGCACCCAGCCATTGACCTGTTCTTCCCTCATCTCACCCTCTGAGATCAAAAATACAACATGGCAGAGGAGTGAATGGCCGTGAAGGAGATGAACACCAGCTAGATCATGTGGAACTGTGCTCATCATTTCGATACCAGAAAGAAGCCAGCAATGTGAGGAGTTGGCTAGATGGTAACCAAGGTGGTCTGAAGAAACCTGAAAACTAATGTGATTGTGAGAGGGTTACAAAGATAAACATTGTTATAATGGTCAAGCTCAAGTCAGCCTTGTGCAGAATTGGAATGGCCAAAGTAAACTTTGTATTCACTTCACCAGTAGAGTTTTGGCAAAAGATGTCCAAATGCTATTCATTGACAAGTGGAAAGACAGTTCATTCATCAGTCATCTTGACAAAGAGACATTTCCCAGCAGTGATATCTTCATCTATGTGCTGGTACATCTTGGAGAAAAAAGTCAAGTTGGGGTAATAAAAGTTCTGGTTCCTTTTGTTATGGAAAGATTCCTTGAGTCACCGTTTAAATAAATAAAAAAAATGAGAGAAAAAAACTGTCGTGTTGTTCAAATAAAAGAATGATATTATTTAAACGTAAGATACACAAATTATAACTGTAATTACTTATTGTGAAATGTAAGTTAAAAAGTTCTTCTCTTTGATGGTAATGAAATGAACGTTAGTATTCTTCCAGCAAGGAAGAGAGAAAGTGGAGTTGGTAGACAAGATCAAAGGGAGTTTGCTACTGCTTTGGTGAGAAAGACAGGATTACTCGTGTTTCTTGACTGCTGTCAGTCCTTCTGCTGAGGTGAATGAATGTTTGGCTTTTATGGATTCCTTTAGGATCTAGAAACTCATGTTTATTCATCAGTGGGAACCGATCCCATTGGCTATTTTTATTAAGTTGAAAATTCGAAGTATGCTTGAGACCCAGTTGTGCGGAGCCTAACAGTGTACATAGTCATTTGTCGCTGCTAGCCACGGCTCGAATGGTGATTTGGACGACGCGAATGGAGGAAGTCTTGCGAGGTCAGCGTCTTTCACATCAGGATCTGATCTGCTATTTTGAGCATCAGCTCAAAATAAAGATTAGAACTGATTGGAAACGTTTGACCTCGACAGACTTCAGCAAAAGGTGGGTATATGTAGCAAGTCTGGTTTGCTTGAACGGGGCTAATCTTGATTTTCTCTTTTAGATCTGCTGGTTGCATCGGGGTGGATTCCTCTGGAACCCTCCCCTGGTTAAGGTAGCTCTCTTTTTGTGTACCTAGTTAAAGTGAATGAATGTGTTCCTAGCCTGTACCCGGCTTTCTCTTTTGTTATGATCCATGTCGAGATTCCCAACCTCCCCAGTTTGTTTTGGTCTCCTTTTATCTCGGCTGGTTCAGCCTTTTATTGTTCCATTCCGCTAATTTTTTTACCCCCTCCCCACTCCCTTAGCGAGTGTGCTTCTTGATTTCGCCTTTTTGGCAGAATACAGCGGCCACTCTGTTTTTTCTGGGATGGACGGTTCTTACTAACATTGATTATTATTTTAGTTTAAAAAATTTGTTGTATTTTCAGTTGATTTTTGGGTTCATTCCCCTCCCATCATTTCATTTTTCATTAAATATTTTATAATATTGTACATGGAATATCTTGTACATTTATTTTTATATTGTATATAAATACATTTTTATTGTCATGGGTTAATTTCCCCCATTTTTTTTAGGTGTCCCTTGTAAGTTTCTGGCATTGTGGTGTACGAAGGATTGGGAGTAGATGGGTGGGTTTTTGTGGTGATTGTGCAAATTGTAACGAGTGAATGGGTCGTGATAGTGTTTAGCTAGGTATAGGATAGTTAAGCGAGAACCAACCTCTCCCCCTCCCCTTTTAGGCCTTGTGCCATAATTTTTTGTATTTATACAGAAAATAAATACAGTGTAGATAGTCATTTGCTCCTTTGATTTGGTATTGTTCACTTGTTTACTGTACACCTTTATTGGGAAAATGTGTCTTTTTTTTTTTTTTTTTTTTTTTATTCGTCATCGTTATTATTGTATTTTTTATTTAATTTTCCCACAGATCTGAGCTTTCCATATACACAGTTTTAAAACCTCATTTTTTATTATATTTTTTAAACACATCTCAAAAAAGAAAATTCAATAAACAAACCTAGCTTATTCTACTTTTTTATACATTAATTATTTTTGTGTAAGTTTATATTTTTTTTATCAAAAAATTTTTATAAAGTAAGAAACTGTATAAGTTTCTCGCGTAAAAAACAATCGTTTTTGACTGAATATTCAGTTTTTTTTTGTTTTGCTAAAATTGAGTTAACTCAGTTAAGTTATCTATCTTCTTTCTCAAGTCAAAATAAGCATTATTTTTTCATATGCTTTAACTTGGGATCTTTGTTGCTTTTTTCACATAATTTGCATAAAATCTGACGAAATACAGACT
Source organism: Ascarosepion bandense (assembly GCA_037127315.1). Lineage (NCBI taxonomy): Eukaryota > Metazoa > Mollusca > Cephalopoda > Sepiida > Sepiidae > Ascarosepion > Ascarosepion bandense. Next base: position 761,312 of record JBBBDQ010000655.1, read on the forward strand.
TAATGTAGAAATGAAAAAAAAATCTATTAAAATTAAAACGTTTTTTTCAGTATTTATGTGTGTGTTTCATTTATAGCGTCCACTGTTTCGTTTCGTTTTCTCTGTGGTGTTTCGTTTCGGTCTTAAGCACACTGCGCATGCGCCAATTGTTATTTTCCTCCGGACGATTTCTTGTCGTTTAACACGTGTCGTAAAATTCAAAACAATATATTTTTTCCTAAAAGTTCAGTCGATTCATTAACAAAAATGTTTTCTCCGATTGGTGATACTATAACGCTTTTTTTGAAAACTATGAATTAAATAGATACCATCGGATAAGCGGTTTTTATAAATGTCCTTCTTTCATTGTTAAACAAAAGAAAGAAAAAAATACATGAACATGGAGGTTATTGAAAGCAACAAGAGAGGGGCCAAGCTTTGTCATGAGGGGTATATGTACACGAAAACGGCCGTGAGAAAGAATAAAATTTGGTGGAAATGTTCCAAGAGAGCTAGTCTGAACTGTTGTGCAAGTGTTAGCACGTCGCTCGATTCCAAGAACCCGGTACCCCGAATCCTTCACAACCATGGACCCGAAGAGGCCGAGATTGAATACGCCAAGTTTCGCAACCGAATGCGAAAGAAACGGATAGAAGAGAAGAATATTACAGCCGCCGATCATCTCGGAAGCAATGTCGATGTCCTTCAGCAACAACAACAAATGACTTGCCACGTGGATAAACAAAAAAACACAAACAATATCAACCAAAAACGAAATATGAAGTCCCCTTTTCGACGTAGAAAAAAAGAAAATACACAAAAAAATAACAGGTTTGTCAACACACGGAATCATTTTTTTTTCTCTCTCTTTTTTTTTAATTTAATTTTTTTCTATAACTCACTAACTTGTTTGAATAACTAAAAAAAAAGTGAGTTTGAGTTCCTGTCTGAAATACGGCATTGTTGTGTGTGTTGCTGGAAGTTATAGTCGATTTTAACGTTTCAAACGATCATCCTTTCGATGCGAAAGGTCATTAAGAAAACAACAAAAAAGAAAAAATATTTTGAAGTAAAATTTATTTTAAAACTGTTTCTAAATATGATCCATTTTTAGCGTTTCAAACGATTTCTACATACTAAGCACTTATTTACCTCCCTTACATTTTAACATTGTTTTTTTTAACGAGACTCATCTTATGAGCCCTTCATTTCGATGCAAAAAGTCATTCATAAAAAAAATATAATGTTCAAAATGTAAATATGACTTTTATTTTAAAAAATGTTATTTCTTTCTGTAATTTAAAAGACAAAACAACATAATTTTAACAAAAAAAAAGAAAGAAAAATGGACCTACCTGCAGCAGAAAAAATTAAAAGGGAAATAAATCACTATTTATAATGCTGGTTTCTGTTAAGATTAGAATTACTAACATTAATACACAAGAGCATCGAGTTGTCTCCCCCACTATTTTTTTTTATTTTTTATTTTTTATTATTGTTGGTTTCCTTAAGAAAGAGAAATTAAAAAACAAAGTATATTAGTTTGAATGAAACGTCGGAATGTGGCTTCCCTCTGTCTTTTTTATAAATAAATATATAATGGCTTCTGCTCTGACGAACTTGGGTCACTGGTGCCCCCTCCACAAGAATTTACTCGGGCAACCAGACTGGCAACAAGGTCTCACCCTTTTAACTTAAATGCAGGTGACAATTCTATTCCAGCAGCTTCTTTTCTTGCGCTTCTCGTTTGTGGAACTCCCTTCCATGTACTTGCTTTCCTGATGGCTATAATCTCCATGAATTTAAATGCAAAGCCAATTCCCATCTCTTATCCATTTATCTCCAACCCTTTCTACATCACCCTGTGTATCTTGTTCTTTACCTTTCTCTCTACCTTCACAACTGTCTTCACTCCTATGTTCACATCCTTCTCTTGACCTTTCTCTTTCACCTCCTCTAGCTGGTTCGTTTTTATCTTCACTTTCCTCCTGCCTAATACTTCAACTTTCTTATGTAACCCCCTGCACATCAGTGGCGCTAATGCCTTGCTTGGGGTGAAATGATTTAAAAAAAAAAAAAAGGGCACACGGGTGTTGTTAGTTATTATTACTGAAGATGTTATGACTACTCTTGAGTTATAAAACATAATGTCAGAAGTCAACTTGAGGACCTGCAACCCCTTCCTCTACCCCAGTGGAAAGAATAGAAAATGTTCAAACTACAAATTGCCTGAGCTTTTCGACATTATTAATACATCAGAGTTTTCAGTCTGATAATTTCGACTAGAATCTAAGTTGCATGTGGAGACTGGAACAGTTCAAAACTTCACCCTAATTTACTGTGGGCAGAAAAGGAGAAAATGTATATAAAACAATCAGATTTTAACAAAAAGATGACGAGAATGTCTTTGATGCAAAATTCAAAGTCCATTTCATTCAGAACACTGTCAATAATAGAAATATGAAATTCCATTTGAGAGTGCAGCCTGTCAGAGTATTATATGAACTTGATGATGGTTGTATCTTTGCTAATATGAATGAAGAAATCAAGGATAGTTTATAAATTGACTCCAAGACAAGGGAACACCTAGAGCTAATTCTAAAGTTGAAACTTGACAGAGCTTTAGGAATGGCATGGCGTTGAAAACAAGTTGTGCGGAAATGGAACAAAGACAAACAAAAGTATTGATGCTATCCAAATGAACTTGGTAAAAAAACAAAAAACAAACCCTAAATCAGAAGGAAATGACAGCCATAAAAAATATGGGGTAGGGTTAACTGACAACACAAATGAGAGAAAGTTTTTGATGAAAGAGGAAACATGTAGAAAATGTAAGTGCCAAAACCACTTTGCAGTATGTTGCAGAAACAAGATAAACAGTGTCTGAGGGAAAAAAAAAACGTCACAACATGGTAGAATATCTTTTAGGATATTTTCCCAGAGAAAACAAAATACTCAAACCATGGTTTAGTAAACTACAAATTTGTAGTACCCTCATAAAGTGTAAAATAGACACTGGAGCAGCTGTTACTGTTATTAGTCATAACACATATAACAATCTATGTGATAGTGTTTCTAAGTGCAGTAAATGGAATTTTTTAAGAGCCTAGGAGGTGTATTGTGCAAAGGTAAATTTAAGACTTTCATAATATATGGAAAGAAATAGTACTCATTTGATGTATACATGATAAACGATTAAGACATGAAAAATTTCCTGTTGAGAGATGTTGCTCGTTCAGTGGGGATGGTGATTAAGGTTGATGAATTCTGCACCATATTTGATCAAGGAGGTTACATGACGGGTGTCACAGTGAAGATTCATTTGAGAGATGATGCCAAGATGTACTGTGTTTATAACAGCAATACAAATTATTTATAAGTTTACTATTTGTCCTTGCTTTGAATATTGCTGTCACATCTGGTCTGGTGCTCTTGCTATATATTTAAAGCTTCTTGATAAAATCCAAAGAATCTGCAATGTTATTGGTCTTGACCTGGTATCTCAACTTCAGTCACTTTTCCAACACCATAACACAGCTTCCCTTACCTTTTCTATAAATAATTTCATGTTAATTGTTTGGATGAACTCTTTGCTATGGTACCGAGACTTTATGAATTTAATTGCAATGCTAGATTGTTGTCAAGGTCGCATCATTTCACAGTTGAAATGGCTAGATGTAACTGTAAGTTCTATGCTAATAGTTTCTTCTCTCACACTTCTTGCTTGTTTAACTCTTTTTTGGCTTCTTTCTTCCAAGTCAACTTTGATCTTCAAAAATTTAAATGCAATTTAAATCGTTATATTGTCTTTTTAATTCTTATTCTTTTATTGTCCTCTTCCCTTAATAGTAATTTTTCTCATCTTCTCTAACTCAGTAACCCCCCACTGCATCTTAGTTGCTTTATTGCCTTGATTGGGGTGCAGTGATTAAATAAAAATATACTGTTTCCAGTTTTACCAAAGTTAAAAACTGAACTCAAATATTCAGAAGGTAATGGTATTATAGAAAAAGTCACTCAACCTACAGACTGTCTTTATAAAGAAAAACATTGGCCATGTGCATTTACATGTGGACTAGAAGAGACTCCACTTTGCAGTCAAAGAAGGACACAATACCCTCCAACCAAGATGATATAACACTGAAATTGAGCAGAGCCAGTGTCTTTTCTAAGCTCAATGTTACAAATGACTTTTACTAGATTCTGTTTGAGAAAGAAAACTGGGCAAACTTGGACCAACATACCTGCCAAAAAACGAGAGGTCAGAAGAACAGTTTTTCCCTTGATACTGCTATTATTTTAACTACCCTCACTCCTTAGCAATCTTTTCTTTTGAAAAACAATGATTTCGAATTTTGATAAAACTTAAACATCTGAAAGTAAATTTATACATTTTCTTTGCTCTTTAGAATGGATAATAAAAATAACAAACACTATTTATTATGTTGTTTATTGGAATGTTTGGCAATTCAAACTTTATAAAATGGTAAATATTTCCTTATAGTTGGTTCATTTTTTTAATAATTTAGTTAATGTTTATAAATTAATGAATAAAAAATTTTCATATCTATTTCTGTATAAACTGGTAAATTTTCAATATTGCATTAGTTTTGTGTTAGTTTTTAGAATGTTGTAATTATAAAATTATTCAAAATAATCCAATAATTTTGAATATTTTTCTTGTAAATTCACAAGAAGAAAAAATGTATAAATTCACTTTCAACATATGTTTAGGTTTTATTAAAATTTTAATCATTGCTTTTTAAAACTAAGCATTTCTGAGGAGTGAAGGTAGTTAAAATATGAGTGGTATGAAAGGAAAAACAGTCTTATGACACATTTTTGGGTGTGTATGAAGGTCCATGTTTGCCAAAAACTGTTTAACAATGTTTATTCCAACTTTTGAGTGATATTATTTCAAGCAGTTATTGTTTGGAATGTAATTAGCACTTGGAATACTTTATTGTCATATGTCAGTGATGGTAAAAGATTTGGAAGGAGTGGAAATTATCATAGACAACGTTTTAATTTATGGAAGAAACAAAGTCGTAATCTGATGAGCAGCTGTCAATTTAAGTAATGCTCAGTCTTTTGTGAATAACTTTCATATTTCTTGGTTGAATTTCTTTAAAATTGAATAGTTTATTCTTAAATGTATATCACATTGATATCCCAAAATATTTAGTAATGAGCAAAATGTAATTCTAGTAACAAACCAATTAACTTATGTCAGTCCCCCAGTATCACCGATGCTTGAACTTCAATAATGACTTGCATCAATTTTTCAAATTTTATGGAATTCTTAAACTCCTCTTGATGAATCCCCATAAATCTTATTTTATCTGGTCTATTTGCAGGCCCCTCAAAATCAGTTATCCTTTTCTTCTTAAGTCATTCTTTGTAGATTTTGTTGTTAGGTAATGCAAGGTTGTACAAGATGAATTCATTGTCCCCCAAACTTGTTCTCTATGTATTAGATCAGGAAATGATCAAGGACGTTCTAGTGGCAGCATTAGCTGACCTTTTCAAGAAACGGCTTTCTGATACTGATGACAGGTATAGCACCTCAAATCATTCGCAGATATGAGAGAATTCTACACTTTTTTTTCTCTCCATGCATTTGACATCACGTCTTTCATGTGACTTTCTCCGGATGCTGGGGACACAATCACCTAAAGAAATAAAGAATTTTGATTTGGTACTGTAAACAACCTGGTTTCGTTGATCAACAGACCAAATTTGCTGACAGATTAAAAGCTTTTGTTTTTGCTTAAATGTTAGTAGCGGCTTCAAATTAGTTTCCTGCTGCCATATTCAAGCCGATGGAATCTCTTGACTGTGACAGATCAAGAAATAGATGCACAAGTATTATTCCAGGTTTTGGAATTTTCATCGCAGTTGTCAAATTGATTGGAAATAAATCTAATTTTTTGTGTCTTGAAAAAAGCAGAAAAAAAAAGAAACTATGGAAGGTATAAATACCTTTCGTAGATATCAAAAGATATAAGGTATTAATACGTGGTCAAAAAAATAACAACTGACTTTGTATGACTACTATTACATAGGTGTCATATTATCCGAATTGAAGTTAGGGCCAATCTTCTGAAGTTAGGGTGGTGGAGGCTATCTGATTTTCATTAGTTTGTATGAAGATTTTTTTAATTTATTTTATCGTTTTTAACAATTGCTCTGTGCTGGTCTAAGTTTCAGTTGAAAAAAAAAATAAATGGCACAAGATGACCCCTGCACCCATCATGAGAGAAAACAACTGTACTATAGTTATTTTGATCTAGATAAAAAATCGAAGGGGATTAATTGTTCATATATTTACAAATGTTGTTTACAATTGTTAACAAGATTTGCTTGTTGTAAGTTTTGTTAGGGTGGGGAAAAAATCTCATTTTTTACATTTATTTTTTTAATATAATGTAGAGTTTTGCTTTGATTTGCTTTTGTTTTTCTTCTCTTTGAAACACGATCATGTATTTTTGCATGTGATAACATAAGAATAATTGGTGTATTGTGTTACTGCAACTTCAGGTATAATCACAATTTAACCCAGTCTGAATGAAGTTTTTTTTGTTTTTTTTATTTTTAATAATTCTAACAGTGGAAAAACAAACAAACAAACATTGGCTTAATAAGATTTATCACCAGATATCTAAATGGCAGGCATTGCCAAGGTGGAGCCTGAGTTATTCCCCACCAAATACTCCTCCAATGTGAAAATGTCGAATTTTAGTTTGCAAATTCTTACATGTGTTCCTTCAGTTTAAAGCCACTACCGACTTTGATAATGAGTTTGGAATATAAGGTCTGTTAAATTGGGATCAAAGTCTGTTATATTTATTATGTAAGTAAATCAAGATTTTATCTTATTTCTTTAATTTTGTTGGAAAAGTACAATTTACAACATTCTCAATGGGCGAATGTTTATTTCCTATCAAAGTTGATAATTGGGATAACAACATTTTATTTATTTTTTTCTTGTTAATGTTTGGCTAAGTTTTTACTCTTCCATTATGTTCTATTCAAATTGTTGTGTTACCGTTCTGTCAGTTAAGACATTTTATTGTCTGGTGATATAGTGCTTGTGGCAGGGAGACAGGTTTATGCGTTTGAAAGATCTTCATTCAAAGTGAAAAGAAATAATCTTGGTCAGCAGAATTCAAATTTGTCTTTTTTACAGAAAAGTTAACAAGGATGATCATTGGATGAGTGCCTACGTTAAAAAAAAAAACAAACTATCCCTTACAATCAGTTACGTGTCGTACGTGATACATGCTTGGGCGATCATGTCTTGAAAGAAACATGACTGACTAGGCAGATTATCCCGCAGTAGGTTGCCATTGCTTTCTGTAGTAGACTGGTTGCCAACCAAGGCTATAGAACCCAATCTGTCCTGTTATTTAACCCATAACTGGAGGAAAAAGACGGATTAATACTTTTCCCAAGGGTATTTGTGTGTAAGTGAATGCAAGGAATTCAACTGGAATTCAAATTCGGCTCCCCAATTTCTTGTTCTGAGCTGATATCCACTGCACCACAAAAAAGTTATAATTATTTTTCTAACCTTTTCTTGAAATTTCGATTTAGAAACGTTGAAGATTGATTTGTCATGGTTTTGTTTTTCAGTGCCAAAGACCTAACAGAAGGCAGAAACAGATTCATCACCGTAAGTAATTATATTCAGTATTGTAAACTCCTAATTTGATACAAATAATTAAATATGGCAAGGAACTGAGTCAATTTCATGTTTTCTTTTTCTGTTGTTAGTATTTTTTTGCATATTGTTTGAATTAAAATCTCATTTTAGTTTGAGTCACTTGACTTTTTCTTGATGACATTTCTAGACTTTGATGATTGTATCATAATGGCATCATAACATGCTCTATAGTTACTGAACTTAAGCAAATGAAGAAGGGATGTGAAGTGAGGAATATTGTGTCATGTCAATCATTGAATGAGAGCTTGATTCCCAAGAAAAATAAATCATTAAAAAATCATTTGTTTTTGGCTTGATCTCTGGTCCTAGAAATATAATATGGCTTGATTTCACAATACTGACTATATTCCCAAATAAAAGATTTGAGATGTAAACATTTGTCTTGTAATATAAATCTTTTTAAAAAATGTTTTATAATCGTGTTGCCTCAAGCAAGGCATTTGACTGCCACTGTTGTGCAGGGGGTTATTGTGTATTTGGGTTGCAGTCCTTCTTTTATACAAGTTTTATTAAAGACAACTGTCAGAGTACTGTGATTAAGCTTATTAAATTTTTCTTGTGTTCATATAAGTGATTTCTTTTCTGGACATGACCTATAAATCTTGGGACCTAGGAAGATCATTCGTAGAGGAGATTAGAACATTTTTCCAAGCATCAGGATATGCTATCCACAAGTGGTTCTCTAGTTCCTCCTGCGGTATGTTGAGTTTGCTGCTCTTAGTCTTGGTGAAGAGCTTTTTAGTAAATGCATAAGGATTATTGTATAATGATGTCTGAGACTTGTTTTTTCTTCTTACATTTTCTTTGGTTCTCAGCTCTAGATATCACTAAGAGACGTTTTTTTTTAATATCATCAAGCAGGTCTTTAAGGCCTGTCCTCTCGTGAATTGCCAGTACTTCAGAACCCCCTTCCATGCTCTTAGTTTACCCTTTTGGATCTGTCGTCTATTTGGTCCCTTCTCTTCTTTCCTATCCCTTCTTGCAGTTGCCACACCAAGCCATTCAAGACAAACCTTAGAGATTAGTAGTTCCTTTCCTCCCCCCCCCCCCGCATTTGGCTGTCCCCTTCCTTTCCCTCCATTTGGGTATCCCCCCTCCCATTTGCATGCCACTTTCGTCCCCCCACCCTCGCATTTGCATGTTCCCTTTCGTCCCCCCCCCCTGCATTTGCATGTTCCCTTTCGTCCTTCCCCCTGCATTTGCGTGTCCCTTTCCTCCCCTCTCCATTTGGGTGTCTCTTTCCTCCCCACTTCCATTTACATATCCCCTTTCTCCATCTACCTATCCTTTTCTTATTTCTTCAGATTGTATGGATTTTTTGTTTAGAAATAATAATGGTTTAGAGATACAAGTCCTACTAATTAACCCACAGCTAAGGAGATGAAGAATTAGATTCATATTTTCCTCAAGATTTTTTCTGACTTTGAATAGCCTTCAAAGGGTTTGATCAGCTGTAGAAATGTAATCATTAGTCAGAAATTGTGATTCCACCATAGAAGGCGCAGGGCTTTGTTCTTGGTAAAACCGTAATTGTCATACATACGGTTAAGGGGAATAATGGAATGTTTTTTGTGGAGGCTGAGAGAGAGTGAAGTGAAACTTGTAGCTTTGTGACTCCACTTCTTTCATTTGCTTCTGCATGGATTACAATTTGCTAAGAATATAAGAAATTTGACAGCAAAGAAGAGAATAACCATCATTTATTAATTCTATTTGTTCCCTCCACTTTTTTTTTTGTTTCATATAACTATTTTTATTTATACACCGTTTTTTTCTTTTCTTCTTTTGTCACAGTCAATTCTTGGTGCTAAGGGACCAGTTCGACATGCTCCTAACCAAATGGCCATCCAAAGATTCAATCATACTAATATGAAGTCACAAATTCTGCCAAATAAAAGACAACAGCTTTCTGAAAATGGCCAAAACTTATTTTCCCATGTGCAGGTAAATGATAGTCATTTTGGAATATTTTTAATGTTTTCAATATTTGCTATAAATGAAAGCTTCTAAACCAATGTTTCTTAAACTTTTTAAGCAACAGCACACCTAGGAGTAAAAGTTTTAAAGGGTATACAATGTTATGAAATGAAACCATAGATTTAAAAACAAAAAATGTCATGAAATGAAACCATAGATTTAAAAACAAAAAATGTCATGAAATGAAACCATAGATTTAAAAACAAAAATGTCATGAAATGAAACCATAGATTTAAAAACAAAAATGTCATGAAATGAAACAATGGATTTAAAAACAAAAATGTCATGAAATGAAACAATAGATTTAAAAAAAAATGTTATGAAATGAAACCATAGATTAAAAAAAAAATGTCATGAAATGAAACCATAGATTAAAAAAAAAATGTCATGAAATGAAACCATAGATTTAAAAAAAAAAATGTCATGAAATGAAACCATAGATTTAAAAAAAAAATGTCATGAAATGAAACCATAGATTTTAAAAAAAAATGTTATGAAATGAAACCATAGATTTAAAAAATGTCATGAAATGAAACCATAGATTTAAAAACAAAAATGTCATGAAATGAAACCATAGATTTAAAAACAAAAATGTCATGAAATGAAACAATAGATTTAAAAACAAAAAATGTCATGAAATGAAACCATAGATTTAAAAACAAAAAAATGTCATGAAATGAAACCATAGATTTAAAAACAAAAATGTCATGAAATGAAACCATAGATTTAAAAAAAAAATGTTATGAAATGAAACCATAGATTTAAAAAAAAAATGTCATGAAATGAAACCATAGATTTAAAAAAAAAATGTCATGAAATGAAACCATAGATTTAAAAAAAAATGTCATGAAATGAAACCATAGATTTAAAAAAAAAATGTCATGAAATGAAGCCATGGATTTAAAAAAATGTTATGAAATGAAACCATAGATTTAAAAAATGTCATGAAATGAAACCATAGATTTAAAAGCAAAAATGTCATGAAATGAAACCATAGATTTTTAAAAAAAATGTCATGAAATGAAAACATAGATTTAAAAAAAAATGTTATGAAATGAAACCATAGATTTAAAAATAAAAAATGTCATGAATTGAAACCATAGATTTAAAAAAAAATGTCATGAAATGAAACCATAGATTTAAAAAAAATGTCATGAAATGAAACCATTGATTTAAAAAAAAATGTCATGAAATGAAACCATAGATTTAAAAAAAAATGTCGTGAAATGAAGCCATGGATTTAAAAAAAAATGTTATGAAATGAAACCATAGATTTAAAAAATGTCATGAAATGAAACCATAGATTTAAAAACAAAAATGTCATGAAATGAAACCATAGATTTTTAAAAAAAAATGTCATGAAATGAAACCATAGATTTAAAAAAAAATGTTATGAAATGAAACCATAGATTTAAAAAATGTCATGAAATGAAACCATAGATTTAAAAACAAAAATGTCATGAAATGAAACCATAGATTTAAAAACAAAAATGTCATGAAATGAAACCATAGATTTAAAAACAAAAATGTCATGAAATGAAACCATAGATTTAAAAAAAAATGTCATGAAATGAAACAATAGATTTAAAAACAAAAATGTCATGAAATGAAACCATAGATTTAAAAACAAAAATGTCATGAAATGGAACCATAGATTTAAAACAAAAATGTCATGAAATGAAACCATAGATTTAAAAAAAAATGTTATGAAATGAAACCATAGATTTAAAAAAAAAATGTCATGAAATGAAACCATAGATTTAAAAAAAAAATGTCATGAAATGAAACCATAGATTTAAAAAAAAATGTCATGAAATGAAACCATAGATTTAAACAAAAATGTCATGAAATGAAACCATAGATTTAAAAAAAAATGTCATGAAATGAAACCATAGATTTAAACAAAAATGTCATGAAATGAAACCATAGATTTAAAAAAAAATGTTATGAAATGAAACCATAGATTTAAAAACAAAAATGTTATGAAATGAAACCATAGATTTAAAAACAAAAATGTCATGGAATGAAACCATAGATTTAAAAAAAATATCATGAAATGAAACCATAGATTTAAAAAAAATGTCATGAAATGAAACCATAGATTTAAACAAAAATGTCATGAAATGAAACCATAGATTTAAAAAATGTTATGAAATGAAACCATAGATTTAAAAACAAAAAATGTCATGAAATGAAACCATAGATTTAAAAACAAAAAATGTCATGAAATGAAACCATAGATTTAAAAACAAAAATGTCATGAAATGAAACCATAGATTTAAAAACAAAAATGTCATGAAATGAAACAATAGATTTAAAAACAAAAATGTCATGAAATGAAACAATAGATTTAAAAAAAAATGTCATGAAATGAAACCATAGATTTAAAAACAAAAATGTCATGAAATGGAACCATAGATTTAAAACAAAAATGTCATGAAATGAAACCATAGATTTAAAAAAAAATGTTATGAAATGAAACCATAGATTTAAAAAAAAAATGTCATGAAATGAAACCATAGATTTAAAAAAAAATGTCATGAAATGAAACCATAGATTTAAACAAAAATGTCATGAAATGAAACCATAGATTTAAAAAAAAAATGTCATGAAATGAAACCATAGATTTAAACAAAAATGTCATGAAATGAAACCATAGATTTAAAAAAAAATGTTATGAAATGAAACCATAGATTTAAAAACAAAAATGTTATGAAATGAAACCATAGTTTTAAAAACAAAAATGTCATGGAATGAAACCATAGATTTAAAAAAAAATGTCATTAAATGAAACCATAGATTTAAACAAAAATGTCATGAAATGAAACCATAGATTTAAAAAATGTTATGAAATGAAACCATAGATTTAAAAACAAAAATGTCATGAAATGAAACCATAGATTTAAAAACAAAAATGTCATGAAATGAAACCATAGATTTAAAAACAAAAATGTCATGAAATGGAACCATAGATTTAAAACAAAAATGTCATGAAATGAAACCATAGATTTAAAAAAAAAATGTTATGAAATGAAACCATAGATTTAAAAAAAAATGTCATGAAATGAAACCATAGATTTAAAAAAAAATGTCATGAAATGAAACCATAGATTTAAAAAAAACAAATGTCATGAAATGAAACCATAGATTTAAAAACAAAAAATGTCATGAAATGAAGCCACAGATTTTTTAAAAATGTTATGAAATTAAACCATAGATTTAAAAATAAAAAATGTCATGAAATGAAACCATAGATTTAAAAAAAAAATGTCATGAAATGAAACCATAGATTTAAAAAAAAAATGTCATGAAATGAAACCATAGATTTAAAAAAAATGTCATGAAATGAAACCATAGATTTTTAAAAAAAAATGTCATGAAATGAAACCATAGATTTAAAAAAAAATGTTATGAAATGAAACCATAGATTTAAAAAATGTCATGAAATGAAACCATAGATTTAAAAACAAAAATGTCATGAAATGAAACCATAGATTTAAAAACAAAAATGTCATGAAATGGAACCATAGATTTAAAACAAAAATGTCATGAAATGAAACCATAGATTTAAAAAAAAAATGTCATGAAATGAAACCATAGATTTAAAAACAAAAATGTCATGAAATGAAACCATAGATTTAAAAAAAAAATGTCATGAAATGAAACCATAGATTTAAACAAAAATGTCATGAAATGAAACCATAGATTTAAAAAAAAATGTCATGAAATGAAACCATAGATTTAAAAAAAAAATATCATGAAATGAAACCATAGATTTAAAAAAAAATGTCATGAAATGAAACCATAGATTTAAAAAAAACAAATGTCATGAAATGAAACCATAGATTTAAAAACAAAAAATGTCATGAAATGAAGCCACAGATTTTTTAAAAATGTTATGAAATTAAACCATAGATTTAAAAATAAAAAATGTCATGAAATGAAACCATAGATTTAAAAAAAAAATGTCATGAAATGAAACCATAGATTTAAAAAAAAATGTCATGAAATGAAACCATAGATTTAAAAAAAAATGTCATGAAATGAAACCATAGATTTAAAAAAAAATGTCATGAAATGAAACCATAGATTTAAAAAAAAAATGTTATGAAATGAAACCATAGATTTAAAAAATGTCATGAAATGAAACCATAGATTTAAAAACAAAAATGTCATGAAATGAAACCATAGATTTAAAAACAAAAATGTCATGAAATGAAACCATAGATTTAAAAACAAAAATGTCATGAAATGAAACCATAGATTTAAAAAAAAATGTCATGAAATGAAACAATAGATTTAAAAACAAAAATGTCATGAAATGAAACCATAGATTTAAAAACAAAAATGTCATGAAATGGAACCATAGATTTAAAACAAAAATGTCATGAAATGAAACCATAGATTTAAAAAAAAAATGTTATGAAATGAAACCATAGATTTAAAAAAAAAATGTCATGAAATGAAACCATAGATTTAAAAAAAAATGTCATGAAATGAAACCATAGATTTAAACAAAAATGTCATGAAATGAAACCATAGATTTAAAAAAAAATGTCATGAAATGAAACCATAGATTTAAACAAAAATGTCATGAAATGAAACCATAGATTTAAAAAAAAATGTCATGAAATGAAACCATAGATTTAAAACAAAAATGTCATGAAATGAAACCATAGATTTAAAAAAAACAAATGTCATGAAATGAAACCATAGATTTAAAAACAAAAAATGTCATGAAATGAAGCCATAGATTTTTTAAAAATGTTATGAAATTAAACCATAGATTTTAAAAAAATGTTATGAAATTAAACCATAGATTTAAAAACAAAAATGTCATGAAATGAAACCATAGATTTAAAAAAAAATGTCATGAAATGAAACCATAGATTTAAACAAAAATGTCATGAAATGAAACCATAGATTTAAAAAAAAATGTCATGAAATGAAACCATAGATTTAAAAAAAAAATGTCATGAAATGAAACCATAGATTTAAAAAAAACAAATGTCATGAAATGAAACCGTAGATTTAAAAACAAAAAATGTCATGAAATGAAGCCATAGATTTTTTAAAAATGTTATGAAATTAAACCATAGATTTTAAAAAAATGTTATGAAATTAAACCATAGATTTAAAAACAAAAATGTCATGAAATGAAACCATAGATTTAAAAACAAAAATGTTATGAAATGAAACCATAGATTTAAAAACAAAAATGTCATGAAATGAAACCATAGATTTTTAAAAAGAAATTATACACACAAAATATAAACTTATTTCATTTCAATGTTTCTATTCAGTTATTTTTGCAGGCTATTTATTGTGAAACTTTTGCTGGATGGTTTTTAGTGATTATTTTTCTTTTTTCTATGTTTAGTCGAATGTGTGATAAGCAGACATGCATTCTTTCAGTTGAGCATAGCCTTTCTCACTTTTTATTTTTGATGTTTTTCCGGAGTTTGTACAGCTCGTGTAAATCTTGAAAAGCCGTATGAAATTGACCTTAAAAATTGAAGAAATTTTATTCACATCTCAATTTTAAAAGTAAAAGGTTGTTTTGGTCTCTGGCCACCATTGGGTGATTTCATGCTGAAAAAATAGACACTTTATGCATTCCATATCAATGTGCATCCATGTGTAAACTACGTTTGTCTAAATTGTTGCCGGAAGTAACAAGTTTGAGAATTAAATTTGATTCAAAGAAAATTCAAGTGGGAACAATGATAGAATAGAAAATGGGTCTTTGATGTGTCATTGAAAAAATAAGAAAGTTATTTTTGAAGTTTTCAGGCTAACAATCACCTGGATCTGTAGCTTTTGATGTAAATGTGAAAAAAATGATGAAATATATTAAAACTTATTTGGGTTTTATTTCTTGGCTTCATATTAAAAGTTCAATTTGGTAACTTGTCTCTCTACTTTTTTTTATTTCTGCCATAGATGGCTAGAAAGCGTACAAACATTTGAATGACTCCTTGACATTTAACCTGATGTCATCAAGTTTGTTAATTTAATAAAAACCAAAAAACCAAAACAAAATGACCCCAGACCAAGTCCTTCTCTACACTGCTGTCAGATGTGAATGATGTTTTCGAAAGATACTGAAACGTCTCTGATAAAATATCAGAAGGATAAAATTGTCAGTAAAATGATACATCAAAATAATCAAGCAAGTAATTATTTTAAATTCTCTGAATATGGTGGCCTTTTCAAATGTCTTTTCATTATTTCCTGCCTTGATCTTAAAAACACTTTCAACATAACTGTACAATTGTGTACATCATTTTAGTTTTGGGGGTTTATTAATTCAGATAGGCTTCGTTTTGACATATATTCTTTACATTGACAAATTTTATGTTATTAGTGATAGTGATGGTGATAATTAGTGAAGTGTTGGATGTTCTTGGACAAGTATCCTCGTCTTGTTTTGGTTGTTATACGTATCATTAATTATAGTTTTTCTTTGACATTTTTTTTTTTACTCAGAAAAGAACAAATATGGGAAACTCCTTTAACATCATGGCTTCATATTTTAAAACATTCCTTGTAAGAAATTTACAAATATTTCTTTTGGTAAAAAGTTAATGTTGAAAAGAAACATTAATATTAGTGTGTGCATATATATATATATATATATTTATTATAAATTATGTTTTAGAAAATGTACATAATTTTTTTTCTATATATGTCCTCTCCTCTACAATGATATGTTTGTTTCAACGTTGGGTTTCCAACATTTCGTCAGGAGGAATAAGCAAGAGCTGGATGATTGTAGAGGAGAGGACATATATAGAAAAAATTATGTACATGTTCTAAAACATAATTTATAATAAATATTCACAGCTCTATACATCATATATCGAGCACTGTTTTAAATTAATGTTTTGGACAGTGAAAAAAATTTCTTTCTTCGTTCTGTACTCACTCGGATATATATATATGAAATGTTTGAACATTATTTTTTATCAATACTCGTATTTAAGTAGATATTCTGTTTTTTAATTAAACAGTATTATATATTTATATCTACTGGCCTGATTATTTATGATAAATTTTTATTACAAAAATGTGTGTCATTCGGCAGGATTCAAACCTGCGACTCCTATATACATACCTATATAGATAGGGGACCCCTATCTACATAGGTTGCAGGTTCGAATCCTACTGAATGACACACATTTTCGTAATAAAAATTTATCGTAAATAATCAGGCCAGTAGATATAAATATATAATACTGTTTAATTAAAAAACAGAATATCTACTTAAATACGAGTATTGATAAAAAATAATGTTCAAACAATTCATTTTAAATTGTCGGTTGTTTATAACCAAGTTTCGTTAAAATTGTATGTATATATATATATATATATATAATAAAATAAATGCTGGGGGAACTCAAAATAGTAAAACCTTGAGTCCTCTTCACCTGGATATATATAAAGTTTCGTTGAAGATGACTGACAAGGGCACTGCGATTCAGGTATTTACTTAATTTTTCTTGTATTCATGCAAGTGATTTTTTTTTCTGGACATAGTGTGTAAAAACTGTTTTCAAACATTGTCTGTTATGGTCGTGGTCAAAAAAAGTCTCTAGTCAAATGTTATCTAATTTTAACAACCTCATTCCGTAACACTCTATCGTGTGTGAAGCACAGCAAAAAAAAAATTATTTTTAACAATGAACTATTCAAGCAACATAAAAAGAAATATTTATTTTTATTTATTTTACAGATGAACTTTTCTAGCAACATAAATACTAAATGTCATGGTCTAAAAAGACCTGCTCCGGTTTCCCTAGCAAGAGGAGAATTGGAAGATATAAAACCTTGCAAAAGACAACTGGATGCACAAAAGTCAATTCAAATGGAACATAGTCGCTCACAAGTGACTACAAATCCTCCCAGCTACCCACAAGTGACGTCAGCTCAACAGAATCACTTACAATTGCCAACCAGTCGTCAGAACCCCCTCCAGATGTCTGCAAGTCATCAGTCGAGTGCAATGGCCCAAAGTCAACAGAGTCATTCACAGATAACCATTGTGTCTCAAAACCATCACCACATGAGCACTGGTCAGCTGAATCATCAAGTATCCGTTAGTCAGCATAATTATTCAAAAGCAAACAGCGCAGGTCACCCGAATCTATTTCAAGTGGCTACAAGTCAGCAGGGTCATCCTATGAACACAGGTCCAAAAAATCACCAAAATGTAACTCTTGGTCACTCGAAACCTCTTCAAGTGACCACAAGTCAGCCAATGATCACAGAGCAACAAAACCAACCACAAATCAATGTAGGCCATCAGAAACGCCAACAGTTGAGTCCAGTTCAACTGAGATTCATAGAGACAGCTCCAGTGCGAACAAATCGAATTGAAGGAGCCACTACTCAGCAACAAAATGAAACTCTACAAGAGCCTAAGTGAGTGACTAATTAGGGTGTTTTTTTTCTGAGTGAGTGACTAATTAGGGTGTTTCTTTTGTGGGTGTGTGAGTGACTAATTAGGGTGTTTCTTTTGTGGGTGGTGGTATTAATTGGGAGTGTTTCTTTAATGAGTGAGTGAGCAAATTAGGGTGTTTCTTTTGTGGGTGAGTGAGTGACAAATTAGGGTGTTCTTTTGTGGGTGAGTGAGTGACAAATTAGGGTGTTTATTTTGTGGGTAGGTAGGTAATAAATTAGGGTGTTTCTTTTGTGGGTGAGAGTGAGTGACAAATTAGGGTGTTTCTTTTGTGGGTGAGTGAGTGACAAAATTGGGGTGTTTCTTTTGTGGGTGAGTGAGTGACAAATTAGGGTGTTTCTTTTGTGGGTGAGTGAGTGACAAATTAAGGTGTTTTCTTTTGTGGGTGAGTGAGTGACTAATTAGTGTGTTTTTCGTGAGTGAGTGATAATTAGTGTGTGTTTTTCGTGAGTGAGTGACTAATTAGTGTGTGTTTTCGTGAGTGAGTGACTAATTAGTGTGTGTTTTCGTGAGTGGTATTAATTAGTGTGTGTTTTTTCGTGAGTGAGTGACTAATTGGTGTGTGTTTCGTGAGTGAGTGACTAATTATTGTGTGTTTTTTGTGTGTGTAGGCTAATTAGTGTGTGTTTTTTGTGTGTGTGAGTGACTAATTAGTGTGTGTTTTTTTGTGTGTATAGTGACTAATTAGTGTGTGTTTTTTTTTTGTGTGTGTGAGTGACTAATTAGTGTGTGTTTTTGTGTGTGTGAGTAATGGTAGTGTGTGTTTTTTGTGTGTGTGAGTGACTAATTAGTGTGTGTTTTTTTGTGTGAGTGACTAATTAGTGTGTGTTTTTGTGTGTGTGTGAGTGACTAATTAGTGTGTGTTTTTTTGTGTGTGTGATAATTAGTGTGTGTTTTTTTGTGTGTGTGAGTGACTAATTAGTGTGTGTTTTTGTGTGTGTGAGTGACTAATTAGTGTGTGTTTTTTTGTGTGTGTGAGTGACTAATTAGTGTGTGTTTTGTGTGTGTAGGTAGCTAATTAGTGTGTGTTTTTGTGTGTGTGAGTGACTA
The DNA here is from genome assembly GCA_037127315.1 of Ascarosepion bandense. Classification (NCBI taxonomy): domain Eukaryota; kingdom Metazoa; phylum Mollusca; class Cephalopoda; order Sepiida; family Sepiidae; genus Ascarosepion; species Ascarosepion bandense. Next base: position 780,505 of record JBBBDQ010000655.1, read on the forward strand.
ATTAGTGTGTTTTTGTGTGTGTGAGTGACTAATTAGTGTGTGTTTTTGTGTGTGAGTGACTAATTAGTGTGTGTTTTTGTGTGTGAGTGACTAGGTAGTGTGTGTTTTTGTGTGTGTGTGAGTGACTAATTAGTGTGTGTTTTGTGTGTGTGAGTGACAATTAGTGTGTGTTTTTGTGTGTGTGGTGACCTTCAACATTAGTGTGTGTTTTTTTTGTGTGTGTGAGTGACTAATTAGTGTGTGTTTTTTGTGTGTGAGTAAACTAATTAGTGTGTGTTTTTGTGTGTGAGTGACTAATTAGTGTGTGTTTTTGTGTGTGTGAGTGACTAATTAGTGTGTGTTTTTTGTGTGTGTGAGTGACTAATTAGTGTGTGTTTTTTGTGTGTGTGAGTGACTAATTAGTGTGTGTTTTTTTGTGTGTGTGGTGACTAATTAGTGTGTGTTTTTTTTGTGTTTTGAGTGACTAATTGTGTGTTTTTTTTTGTGTGTGTGTGAGTGACTAATTAGTAGAGTTTTTTTTGCGTGTTAATGACTAATTAGTTTTTTTTTTTTCTTGCGAGTTAGTGACTAATTAGGATGGTTTTTGTAAGTAATGAAGATGTTTTATTTAAAAATTTAGGAGCAATTAAAATACATGTATTTGAAGGTGAGCCCTCACTGGGTGCCTTACATATATGATCTCTTACCAAACTAACCTGGGCACCTCATCATTGGTCAAGGGTTAGTCAGCTAGTTTTACATACTATTACGACTGTGTAGTCAATTTGATCCTCATTGGGTGCTCCACACTTTCTGCGGGATTGGTGGTGGGTAGCATATTGCTTGTGACTTATTTTAGAGAGGATTCAGTATAATCTTCAATTTTAGGGATTTTCTGGTATTTGCTTTGAACATTTCTTCTGTAAGTAAATGGTCTTCTGTCTGATCTAGGTACCTCCACTCATTTTTTCTATACCTAAATTTAAATTGAAATTTTAAAAATAAGTTATCTTCAAGCTTTAAAATTAGCTTTGATTGAAAGCCAATGGATTAAATTTACTAATTTCAGTAAGCAAAATACCCTGGTGTATTATAAACCAAAATTATATTGATCGGAATCAAAAATTTTTTAAATTTTTTAAAAAATTTCAAAAATTTCAAAATTTCCGCCATTTTTCATCGATTGTAAACAGAAGCCAATTCTCAGTTTTAAAAAATCTTACAAAAATAAAATACACCTCACTGACATTATTTTCTTCAAATTACCAATTTAAACTTACTTTAGGTTGACTTGAAACAAGAATTACTTGTTTACTGTTTGGAAAATGTTTCAAAAAGCATTCCCCAATTACGGTAGCCTTGTTATCTTCAGCTGTCAACACCTAATCAGGAGGCCATGATGAATGATTTACAGCAGCTGGCTAAAAGTATGGAAGACAAACTTGGTATAAAAAGGTTTATATACGGGTTTTTTTTCATGTAACCCTTTCATGACAACCCTTAAATCACGTGACCTTTTATGGCCACCCATACAAACAAAAAACGGGAAATCAACATGCAGAAAATTAAAATGTTTTAATTATTTTATGAAAAAGGAGCACCCCTTTTTAGAGTAAGTGTTTAAATTTTTTGATTAATAAATATATTTGCCATGCATTAATTAAAAAAAATCTGAAAGACCTATGAGGAGGAAATTTTAAAAGACTTATGAAACTTTTTAGAAATTAATAAAAATTAAAATAAAATCATAAAAATTAAAAAAATAATTCTTGTAAAAATTCATTACTAATGGAAAAAATTTTTATTCAGACTATGATATAATTTTAATTTATGTTTATAAAAGCAATTAAAAGTTTATCCAAATAAAAAATGGCATAGTTTTATTGCATTTTTGTTTTCCTAATTCGGAGCAGATTTTCTAAAAAGTAGCAGGTTTTGAAGAAAAAAAAAACAGTTGATTTGCATTCCCCAATGACTCCTGAATTTAATTAAAACTATATGTTGAGACCTAGTTGCATTTTTCGACATTTCTGGAAATTAATTGGTGCGGGGGTAACATATTTAAAAAAAAAAATGTTTTTACCAATATTTTCTAAAAATAATTATTTCAAAACTGATTTCAGTCAATTATGAATAAGTCCTGAAATTTTCATCAAAATCAGACGATTTGATTTTTTGCAAGAATTTCCAAATTAATGTGTCTTTCACAGTCAAAAAACGCCTTCGTGTAATATTACCTTTTGACGTAATAAAATCTAGCGTCAATTTATCCCTCGCACTGACGAGAGAAAAAAAAAGATTTTCTGCCACTAAATGAGCCTGTTAGAACAATTTAAAAAATTTGTAAAAATAATTAAAAAATACTTTGATATCTCCTCTTCATGAGAGCATAAACATTTTGTCGAGAAAACTTTGTTTTTATTTAGTTTGAGGTCTTTTTCTTCAGACTATGCTACTTTTTTCAGCGAAAAAGTGGAGATACCTAGTCGAATCTCATGGACATTTGTGTGACACAGGTAAATCCATACTTAATCCATAGAATTGCTCACCAATTTTTCTTTCTTTGTCTGATATGCAGTTATTCACAAAATAAATCTGTTATCTACTCTCCTTCCTTTTATTTGCCCCTTCCTTTTATTTGCCCCTTCCTTACAGGCATTGCTCCCCATTTATTGTAACTTAGCACAGAAAGGTTAGGATTGACAGTTCTCCCATCATTGGTTTATACTTTCTGGATGTAAAAACAAGAGATCATTTTTTCCCATCCATATTGTACATCTGTAGATGGTTGTAGAATAGATTGATCGAAATATTGGGGTCAAAGAAATAAGAATGAGGCTAATTGCCTGATCAACTCGTGGAACTGAATAAAAGTATTTAAGCTTTTCATAAAATGTCTACATGTTTTGGATGATGATGATTTCTCTTTTGTTGTAAAGTCAATATTAAATGTATATTATTTGTTTGTTATCAATTAGGAAAACTGTAGGTGAGGTACCTGTCCGTCATTTGAAGCAAAGTTCATCTTCTGATGTTACGGGTTCAAGTTCGGTATCAAAGTTGAACACAGTTCCACAGATGAATAAAAAGACGTTTACAGTGTCAAAACATCAGCACACGGTCATGTCAAGCCTTGCATCTCTGTGGAAAGACAGTAAACTTTGTGATGCTACCATTGGAAATGGAAGTTTCAAAATAATGGTAAGTAATTCCTCTTGTGTGTGTGTCCATTTTATTTAAATGAAATCTAAAATATGTTGACCTCTGTCGGTAATCGATTACAAAGAAAGAAGTTAAAATATCAAGTTTTATTTTTTAATTATTTTCTGGGCAGACATGAAGCAGACTACCACCCCGTTTAATTTCGTTGTTTTTTTATTTTTATTTTTTTACTTTTTTCAGTGCAGTTCTATTGTTACTTAAACTTTCCGATTATCAAAAAAAATTTTGAAAAATTACAATATTTAAACAAATTTGTGGATGGGGGGTCAGTTTCTTATACAACGTTAAAATAAATCGATCCTCCATTTTCAATCCACTATAAGATTGTATGAGAAATTGACCCCCACCAATTGTTAATCTTACAAAATCATTTAATTTTATAATGTCTTAGAGCAAACCACATTCACAAATAAAGAGTCTGATTATTTACGATAAATTTATCGTAAATAAATCAGGCCGGTAGATATAAATATATAATACTGTTTAATTAAAAAACAGAATATCTACTTAAATACGAGTATCGATAAAAGATAATGTTCAAACAATTCATTTCATATATATATATATATATGTATTCATAAATTTAGAATACTTTTTTTTCTGTACTATATTAAAAATTAAAATTTGTTTGTAAGCTTAAAATAGATTCTTAATAATCATATATTTTTAAAAATACATTTATAAATAAAATAGCTAACTGGGAATGGTTATTTGTGGTTTAGCCAAGTGACAAGTAATTTTACAGGCAAGTAAATTCGACTTAAGTCATTTTTGGACTCAAATCACTTCTGGAACAAATTACCGATGTAAAGTGAGATATACTTGTATATTTATCTATTTTTAAAGTTTTATATATTCATCGATTTCTCTCTTATTATTTTTTAACAATTTTGTATATTTATGTATTTTTTTTAAAAAAAAAAGGTTTTATATTATTTTCTTTTTTTTTTTCAGGTTCATAAAGTGGTTCTATTGGCGATTTCCCCCAAATTATTATCCCAGGCAGACATCAAGGCCAACTGCTTCATTCGAGTTAATCTACCCGAGGAAGTTAGCCAATCAGCCCTAATTGCTTTTTCAGAATACATGTACCATGGTGTGTTAACACTTGATCCCATCCTACTTCAGCAGCTACGAATAATCGCACTCCAGCTAGGAATTCGTGAACTGGAATTATTATGTGATACTCACTTATTGTATTGTGATCTTCAAAATTCTGTCGTTGATTCTGGTTTGACTTCACCCGAAACCTGTCCTCCTCCTCTTCCTCCATCATTGCTTGCCTTGCCTGCTGAGGCTTCCACCTCAACAAGCACCAGCCAGAGAATCACTGCAGAGGCAGAACTTAAAATGGTTAAACAAGAAGGCATTTGTGAAGAAGTCACTTTAAATTCTTCACTCAAAGACTTCACGCTGCCAATTAAAAAAGAGCCCATTGAGCAAACGAGTAACTGTTCTACTGAAAACACTTTAAACACTTCCATCTCTTCTAATGTTAACAACGATTTGAGAAACACCAACTACAAACCAAACAATTTAGAGGTGCCAGTCTTGTTTGGGCCATACAATGATGAGGCCTTCCATTCCCAATCTTCCGACTTTGACCTGTCGACTGCCTCTCTTCGCCAAGCTGCTCCTGATTGCCTATTAGAATTGAATGACATTTTGCAATTACAGAAATTTTTCAAAAAATCAGATCTCTCCAATTTCAACCCGAGCGATTGTCTTGACAAGTCCGCAGTGTCACTTACTAACTGTGCGTCACAAAACAATGAGCTGGCTGATCCCGACTCTGTCACAAGCACGGACAATCTTCTTAGGCCAGATTGTGGGGAACAGTCTAAAAAGCAACTGGAAAGGATTTCGCAACCACTGGAGGTCTTAAAAGAAACTACTGAATTGTTGACATTTCAAATAACGGATATACGCAGTGTGCAACAGACAATTGACATTACTTGATGATTAACCTATCATTGAAGTCATATACATAGATATATATGATAGGATAAAGTAAAGAACAAAGTAGGAAACTAATCTCGTTTCACTTTTATTAAAGCTTCTTCAGAGATCGAGGTAAAAATGAAAAGTTTTTACAAAGAGAAAATATAGTGGAATGTTGTTTGGGGATTGATTCTTATTAATCAGATATGTGCCACGGGTATTAAAGCAACAGATGATTAGTTTTAAATGTATCTGTGTGGAATAATAAAAAATAATTATTTATTACATGTAGCACGTATCCGACAGGTAAGAATTAACCCCAAATCACTGCATTCTATTATACTCGAAAAATCTTTCATTTTTATCTCGATCTATGAAGAATAATAAAAGTGAAACGTGTTAGATTGAAATTCGTTTCCTATTTTGTTCTTGACTTTATTCTATCATCTTGTTGGATTCCGATCTGTATATTCAACTTGTATATATTTTGTGGGGGAAGAGATATGACAAAGTGGAAAAACTTTTCACGTAACACATTTTGTCCTTTAGGACTTTGTCAGACTAAGCTTATGTTGATGTGACGACACATGCTTCCAAACAAGAGACACTGAAAATTTTTAATATAAAAATATTTATTTTTAATGTGATTTCGGTATATTAAATCTAGCCTATTTAATGTGGATTCATTTTGTTTTAGCTTTCGTCACTTTTGTTAATAATTATCCCACAGACCTGCCAAGAATGGTGAAACATTGTAAGAACCTGGACACAAATTTACTGTAGATGATCAAGTGATTAAAGCAATTTCTAAACATTTTCATCTCAGTAAATTGTTTTCTCTTTTAAATAGATTAACATTTTTTAAACCAAAATTGTGGTCAGTCTCGTTACGGTGAGCAACTAATGCATTTAATGTGTTGTCTTGTCCTTTTGTGTTCATATAATCTTTTATTTAAATTCCTTGAGGTTCCTCTGATGTATTCTTTGTGGCAATTACTACAGGTAATAGAGTAAATTCCTTCTTCAAGGTTTAGCTTATTATTTTGTTTTGTATGAAGCCTTTTATTGTTTTCGATATAGCTGTGACCAGATTTTATGTTGAGTTTAGATAAATTCTTTTCAGAATTTGACAGAATAATAAATTTTTTTGATTTGTTGTTTTGTCAGAAAGGAACGTTTTTCTATTTTGAAATATTTTATGAGCCGTTTGGTTAGCATGGAATACGAAATAGGGTAGTGGATGGTCTTGAAAGTATTTTCAATGTATTTCTTCTTTTCATGTAAATTCTGCAAATTCTTAGTGCTCATCAGTTGCATAAACTTAGTTCAGTGAAGTCCTAAAGGACGAAACACGTCACACAAAAACTTTTTTCCACTTTGTCATATTTCTTACTCCTAAAACTGTTCTTGATATATAAAAAAAAACTTACATTTTGTATATATTTTGTTTTTACACACATCTAAGTTAAGCCACCTATTGAGAAGGGCTATTGGAATTGAAGTTTGTTAACACTGACCTAGGAGGCTTGTTAAACACTATTTTGTGGTAAGAGACCTCAGTTGATATTTACTAATCTTATGACAAGCCCAGATTATTATGGGATATTCAGTTATGTCTGAACATGCTCAAAGTTGACTATAGCTGGAAAAGGACCCATTCCATTTTTTTTTTTTAATGAACAGGGATTAAATAAACAAAAATTAGTAAACGTGGCAAATGATGCAATGTGTGTTGCATCTCCTCTCTGATATATCTTTATCCAGTCCATGCAATAAGAATTAAAATCCCCAGTGTTTTCGTTATTATTTAAAACTAGCCCGGCATTGCTCGGGTGTAATGAAAGCTTTAAAACTAATCCATGGTCCTGGAGCTCAGACTCTTTGGACGCTAACACGAAAGACTGAAAAGCAATAGTTGTTTCCAGTTAAAGTGAAACCGTAGACTGAAAGAAAAATGAATGGATGTAAGTCAAATTTTGATTTCCTGGTATCGATATCTAATAAGTTTTTTCATTGTAAACTGAATTTTGAAGGCTAAATAAGTTTTCTGAGTAAATGGCATCATAGCTGAGACTAAGAACTACAATTATACCTACTTAGAGTCAAACCTGAAGCAAAAACTAAAATAAAAGGGCTGAAAAAAAATACAGATATACAGGCAGATAAACAGACACACACACAAACATCTTGCCTTTTATATATAGATATATATATTATCGATCTTCTGCACTATTGTAAGAACTGCAACTTTGAAACTTCTGCATATGTTTCTTATGTCTTTGTCTAAGAGTGTATCAAATTTGATTAAAATCGGACCACTCCTTCTTTAACCTGTTTTTTCGATTATCGGTTTTACCACGACACAAAACCTAGCTAAAAACATTCACAGACGCTTATAGTACAACTGTGTATATTTTCAAGAAAATCTGTTCAGCTGTTTGGGAGTCTATAGGTAACGGATACACATGCACACACAGACAAAGTTCTATTTATAAATAAGTTTAGATAAATAAAAACGACAATAACATGAATGCATCATGACATTATGTAAAAAAAGTCAATAGTGAAAATGTATTTTACTACAATGTTTTATGGTTTAATAAATTTTTCTAACGGTGATTCTAACAAAACCATAGATGACAAAAGGATTCAAATATCTAAGTTAACAATGAATGTGTAAATGTCTAATAAAATAAGGAACACATTATCTTATGTACCGTATTTTCTTGTGCATAATACAAGAAATTTTGAACAAAAAGACAAAAAAAAAGTGGTCAGGATCATATTCTACACAAGAACGTGTTTTTAGAAATCTTCACTCAGCTTAAAAAACTTCTTTAAAATGGTAAGATTGCAAGTATGCTTAGTTTTACTCACAAGATAAAGTTTGTTTATATTTTGATTTTCTTATTTTTTTCTTTTTTTCTTAATGAAAGAAAATACAGGGTGTCCATAAAGTTTATAACTTTATTTGTTTCTTTATTTGCAATAGAAATAATTTGTATAAAGGATTCGAAAGAAGTAAATCTATATTTTTTAAGGTTTTATTGAAATTTTACTTAAGTTTCCACATGTCCTCCATCATTAGCAATACAAAAGGTAATACAATTTTGCAGTTCATGGAAAACATTTGCCAACTGATTTACAGTAATGTCTGAAATCACATGAATTATTTTTTTTTAATCGTATCACCCTGAGCAAGGCAGTAACGCCACTGATGTGCAGGGGGCTATGTGAGAGTGAAAAGATTTGGAAAAGAAAAACCCGGAAATCACATCCTAAACAGGAAACAAGGGATGAGCCTCTTCACCTGTACAATAGATGTGGGTGGAGTGTGAACCGGGCGATAGTTTAGTCTATCTACTCCAATTGAAAAAAACAAATCTTTTAATGAACTAGGTTTAGTTGCATACATAATTGTTTTCACATATCAGTTGAAGCCATGGATGAAATTGATTTTGAAAAAAAGAAAATATTTTTTTACTTATCTAAAAATTGTTGCAAATTTTGTGGTAAAGAATTATTCAATAACTATACTTAAAATTAGTTACATTTTTTACAGATTATTTCTATCACAAATACAAATAAAGTTATAAATACTTTAAAGTTCACATGGACTTTATGGCATAGTTTATTAATATATAGAAAGATTAACATCTTAAAATGTATTAGCAAGTATCTCTCCCCCAAAATTCGAAAAAGTTTTGAAACAAAAATTAGAAGAAACATGCACTGGCCAAATGTCCAGTTAATTTCTATACTTCAGAATCATGGAAATTAAATATTTCAGTGAAATACATGTACGACATTGAGATTTTAATGGATAATATGGTAAAACTTTTCAAAAAAGAATTTACATCTTAAAAATAGCTGTACTGTGTAGTTATATGCAAGGATCTATTTTGTTTTTAACTTTAGCTTCAGAAATATGGTAAAACAAGAAAATTTGGTAGCCATTTCTATTTTAACATAAAAAATAGATGGCATTATATAAGAGTTCAAATATCCATTGTAACAGTAGATATATTAAGGAACATACTTTTCTTTATCAAAATAAACTTTTACAGGTGAAGAGGCTCATCCCTTGTTCCCTGTTTAGGATGTGGTTTCCGGCTTTCACTTTTCCAATCATTTTGCTCTTAAGTAGGCCCCTCCTGCGCATCAGTGGCGTTATCACCTTGCTTGGGGTGATATGATTAAAAAAATTTTTAAAAATGTAGAAATGTTGTAACTTTTGAAAAATCCATGGTTGGCATTATGAAAGGGGTTCAGATATCAACGGAAAAAATGGTAATAAGTTTAATTAAGGTCTTCAGTGCAAGAAAGTAATTTCTGCTATGCATGTGAAAATCATTTAAGTGCAAATGTTTGCATGTTAAAGGAAATGATTTTAGCTTCCTTTAAAAATAAATTGGTTTATCTCAAATAGATCAAAAGTGATGGTATTTCAAAAGTCAACAAATTTTAAAGACTTTTTTTTTTATTTTGCTGTGGAAAGTACCTTCTAATTCTAAATATCTCAAATAGTTTTGATTCATAAATTTCTTCTGATAATTCTACTAAAACCAAAATTGGTGAAACGATTTCAAATTCTAGGAGGTTTGTTAAATTCACTTATGCTCAAATAATCCCTTTCTCCCAGCTATGAGTTAGATTAAGGATTTGTCTATGGTAAAATCATTGTTATTTTCAAAAAATTGTTGATGCAATATCTGCTTGAATTATTCTTACAATCCAAGAAATTATTTGCCTTACAATAACTCACAAAAGATTGATAAACTTAAAAAAAAAATTACTAAACACCGTAGATGTGATTGTAAAGATTCAAGTAGCTAAAGTAGCAGTGAATATTTTCAAGAATATGGAACATTATGAATTATATAAATGTAATAATTTGACAGAAGGCATGTCTTAAAATTGCTTCCCGGATAATGAAGAAACAAGAAGACATGACTTTTTTTTATAGTGTAAAAAGATAAAACCTATGATTTCTTTATTTTCTTTCAGAATCAGATAATATCAATTTGATTTTCCCTCTGGAAAATGAATAACTAAAAATTCAGATTTTTTTTTTTTTTTTTAATCATGTCACCCCAAACAAGGCATTCCACTGCCACTATAGCGCAGGGGGTTACATAGAGCGATTGGGTATGGGAAATGTCAGAAGGAGGGTGATAGACGAGTAAGAAAGTACATAAGAAAAGTGTTGGAGAGAATGGGTGCTAGTTAGTGTGTTAGGAGGTGTCTATTGACCCTACAGTTAAACTCCTGGAGGTTGTAGCCGTCGGGGAAGCAAGCATGCAGAAGGGAATTCCATAGGCGGGAAGTGTGAGAAAAGAAGCTGTCGGAGTAGAAATTGTGGTTACATTTCATCGGTTTCTCTGTAAAAGGGTGGGACCTAGTTGCCAATCTAGCATCTTGTGCAAATTCAAACCTAGGAGGCACCAGTGATTTAAGTTCATCAGAACAGAAGCCATGAAAGTATTTATAGAAGAGGCACAGGGAAGCCACATCATGCCGGTGAGAGAGTGACTGCAGGCGGTCAGCTAAGTCGGTATCAATCACATTACAGATTCTTCGCTGTATTTTGTCCCCGAGGAGAATAGCAGGGGCACCCGACCAGATGTGGCAGCAGTATTCAATACAAGAGCGGATGGTAGATTTATATAAGTGCAGGATAGATTCAGACGGAAAGAATTTCAGGGCCCTGCACAGAGAGCCGACTTTCATAGCATATATCCAAAAATATATCTGTAAAAAGATAATATGAATAAAAACAACAGGAAAACTTATCTTTGCCAATTTGTTTCATCCACTGGCGGATTTAATCAAGGAAAGTCTATCAGAGGACAAAACACATTGGTTAAAGTTGTTTTTTCATAATTAACTGTCCTGATTCTTGTGTAATTCAGTATTATGTATAAGTCTGTTCTTGGTCAAAAAAAATTTCAGTTTATCTAGTTAGTGGATGAGGCTCACCAAAACATGGTTTGTGATTAATAAAAAAAAAATTACTGGAAACATGCTAAAAATTATCCATGTCTTTTAAATCGACTGTCAATAAATCTTGAACATCAAAAGTAAAAATATCATTTACATTGTTTACATTGTTTACATTGTTTGGAGGGGCTTACGGCCTATCACGTTGAATACACCGGTTCTTGCTCGATCACCGAAGTTAAACAACATTGAGCCTGGTCAGTACTTAGATGGGTGACCACTTGGGAATACCAGATGCTGTAAGCGTTTAGTGACGGATGTGCATTGTGGTGCAGTGGATATTGGCTCGGAGAGAGAAATCGGTGAGCCGAGTTCGAATTCCAGTTGAATACCCTGCATTCACTTAAGCACTGGTACCCTTGGGAGAGGTATTAATCCGTCCCTTCCCTCCAGTTATGGGTTAAATAACAGGGTAGGACTTAGGGACCCGGCCTTAAAAACAAATCCCAATGAATCTTGATACTTGAAAAAATGTATTACTCGACACAAAAGCTTATATAAAAAACAACAATAAATTGTTGAAAGAAAAAGGTATTACCAGCAATATATAAATAAAAGTTTAGTTGGCAATAAATGAACGCCGAAGTTGATATGCCATAAAAACAAAACAACCAACCAACATTGTTTGGACTGTTGTCCTCATCTTTATTGCATTGTTTACATTGTTTAGACAACATTCTGAAAATGTAAATAATTACAATACCTCATTTCAGAAATATAGGTGAAAATATCGTCATCATCATCGTCGTTTAACATCCGTTTCCATGCTAGCATAGGTTGGATGGGCTTTTCTTGAGAGCTCTTTTCCAGGCCTGGCTGTAATCTCAACTTCCTTAAATAATCTGGGTTAATGTTTTACATGATCTACTTATTATACGTAACTGAATCATCATGAAATAATGAAGCAAGTTTTACAGCTGTATGCCCTTACTGACACCAACCAGATTAGGAGACAAGAAACTTAGTGTTTTTATCGAGACACCATAAGATTATCTACCAAAGGTTAGAGAGTTCAGCCTACCCCATTCTAAACAGAGTTAGTGTAGAGGTTTTTATTTCAGAGATTTCTTTCTCTTAGACAAGTCACTATCCGAAGCTAAAGACTTACACAGCCTAATCAGTTTAATGTCATACTTAGGACAAATAATATCCATTTGATAAAACAAACTATTCAATATTTTAATACAAGTTAGCATAAAATATGAGGGTAATAAATAGTTTTTTGGATTTGGTTTGAAAGTTGTTGGTTTGTTTTATGACATATCAGCCTCGGTGGGTCATTTATTGCCAACTAAATTTTTTTATTTATTTATTGCTGGTAATACCTTTTTCTTTCAACAATTGTTGTTTTTTATATAAGTTTTTGTGTCTATTAATACTTGTTTCTTTTTGAGTATCAAGATTCATTGGAATTTGTTTTTAAGGGCAGGGTCCCCAAGTCCTACCCTTGTTATTTAACCCATAACTGGAGGGAAGGGACGGATTAATACCTTTCCCAAGGGTACTAGTGCTTGAGTGAATGTAGGGTATTCAACTGGAATTTGAACTCAGCTCACCGATTTCTCTTTCTGAGCCGATATCCACTCCACCACAACACACATCCATCACTAAATGCTTACAGTACCTGGTATTCCCAAGCGGTCACCCATCTAAGTACTGACCAGGCTCAACGTTGTTTAACTTCGGTGATCGAGCGAGAACCGGTGTATTCAATGTGATATGGCCGTAAGCCTGGTTTGAAAGAAATTCCCTTTTTTATACACAAGTTATGTAAGTTAAATGATCAATTACAAATTCAATCAAAGTAATTATGTTTTTCGTTTTTGAGAATATAATCACATTATATATATATATATATATATATATATATATATATATATATATATATATGAGAATATAATCACATTAGGAAAGTAATGCATTGAGTGTAAAATATTTTGTTTTGAGGCAAGACATCTGTCTTTGTATTTTGAAAATTTTTTTTTCATCCAGGAAATACGTAATTGGATGGAACAATACTGGAAGTGCAGAGATCTTTTTCTCTGTGTTTTACAATGTGTCATCTCGTATTATTGCCATACAAGAGAAATATGGTTTTCCAACTGCTCAGTGAGACTCTGTTTTTCAAGAACACTTTCTTTAATACATCCACTAGATACGCGTCTCTCGGAATTAACTGTTTCATTACAAAATAACAGAAAAATGTTAGGATGCTAAAAGTCTTTACAAAAAATTAATTAAATCTTCCTTGTCAACTGTTTTTTCAATAAGAAAAATGTATGTAGGTATGTGCATATATATACTTAGGCAACAACTTTCAATTTATCATAATAAAACTAACAAGACTTTCTTTCCAATATAAGACTGAGTGAATATTTTTTCTTCACTGATATTAATATTTATTTCTTGCCTTTCCTCTCATAAATAAAGAAAAAGTATTTAGCAAAAATCAATCCAAAAATTTCTGACAATTTTAAAAGCTTAAACAGTAAAGCCAATTTCTTATTTTATCAGATCATATTTAAGAGACTAATTTTTTCTAATATTAACTTACTACGATCTGTTTCAGTGCCATTTATCAAAATGGATGAGGTATGATGGGTACATGGTAAATTTAATGAAAATCATGATTTCATTTACAAACAAAATCTCTTTCTTTTATATATATATATATATATATATGATAGAATAAAAAAGAATATGTTAGTTGAATATAGATATTATATGTGGATCAGAAACTGACAACATGATGGATTAAAGAACAAATAAGAAACGTATTTTAATCTAACATGTTTCCCTTTTATTAAAGCATCTTCAGAGACAGAGAAAAATAAATAAAAACAAAGAGGTAGATATATATATATATATATGTGTGTGTGTGTGTGATAAAACATTAACTAAAATAAGTTTTCCTTTTGTCGTTATTCATATTGTACTTTTACAGATATATTTTTAGTTATATTTCAAATTTTATATACTTACACACACATCTAAATCTAAACTTATTTATAAATGGAACTTTTTGTGTGTGTATCCGTCACCTATAGACTCCGAAACGACTGAACCAATTTTCTTGAAAATTTACACAGTTATACTATAAGCGTCTGTGAGTGTTCTTAGGTAGGTTTTGTGTCGAGGTACCCCCGATAAATATCGATAATCAAAAAAATCGGATTATAGAAGGAGTGGTCCGATTTTAATCAAATTTGATACACTCATAGACAAAGACATAAGGAACAATATTCAGAAGTTTCAAGGTTGCAGTTCTTACAATAGTGCAGAAAATTTGATATTGATACCAGGAAATCAAAATTTGATATACCTCCATTCATTTTTCTTTCAGTCTACGGTTTTGATTTAACTGGAAACAACTATTGCTTTTTTAGTCTTTCATGCCAACGTCCAAAGAGTCTGAGCTCCAGGACCATGGATTAGTTTTAAAGCTTTCATTACACCCGAGCAACGCCGTGTTATACTGCTAGCATATATATATATATATATATATATATATATATATATATATATATATATATATGTTAAAGGTAGAACATATTTACATATGCTCTCTCTCTTATATTGATCATATTTACCAATGTATCATACCTTAAAACTATATATATATATATATATATATATACACACACACACAAACTTTATTAGGTACACATATTTGAGTTGCTATCCTTGCATTTTTAATTATTTTTTAAGCAGTGAAATCAATAACTACTGGCTTAGATTCAAAAGGGCTACTAAAGAAAAATTTATGATCTAAGGCGGTTATTATTTTCACTGTTCAAAATTGCATAGACAGCAACTTAAACGTGTATTGACTAAAAAATGACTGGTAAATTTAAAACCTTTGCGCTAGCCATGTGTCAAATTTTAAAGTATGGCTTTTCCCTTGATACTGCTATTATTTTAACTACTTTCACTCCTTGGAAGTGCTCGTTTTTTTAAAAAGAATTGTTATAAAACCTAAATATATGAAAGTAAGTTTATACGTTTTCTTTGTTCTTCGGAATAGTTAAAAGTAGTTAAAATAATATTGGTGCTGAGAGAAAAACTGTTTTTTTTGAAACTCCAAAAGAAAGACCTTTTGTGGGTATAAAGGTCTAACTTTGCCAAATAATGTTTAAAATTAAGTAATGTGTCTGATATAAAAATCCATCTCAAATTTTTATTTCTTTGCAGCAGGAAAATGCTGTCAACTACCTAATTGATTTAAAAAACAAAACAGCAAAACTATTTTTAGGTATTTTTGTCATTAAGTGAAAACTATATTTACTAATCAAAAATTAAAAAGCTTAATACAAATCATTTTGCACCAAGAATTTTAAAATAATTTAAAATTTTTTCATGTATATAAAATTATCTAACATGCCCATTTTTGAAAGTATGGTTGACCATACACGACATTATGAGAGAAGAATGATAACAATAGTAAATTTAAAGTCAACATTCCTAAAATTAGATTATGGAGAATATTTTACATTTTAAGATTACTAAGTACTTCAAAATTTTTTTTTTATTTTACAAAAAAGAAAAGGTCATTTTCTTAAATTATGTTTAACAGACTAATTCTCTGTAGAACAACAAACATTATGTCAAGGCCTGTCAACCCCTTGTCAGTTACGTAAAATATGGTGATGTCTTTGTCTATATTTCTGAGAGGAGGTAATATTTGCTCTATTTACATTATTCGGACTATTGTCTTGTCCTCATCTTTGTTGCCATTTGCATGACGTTTCGGCTCGTGTACGCCCCGGCCTTCTTCAGGTGCTAGGAATTTCGAACTGAGCCCTTTATTATGATCACTGGGGTACATAATTCTCATTCTTTGTGCAAAACCTCTTTGGTAGTCATGAGTTATCTCCCTCTAACTCGAATCTGAGTTACTTGTTCACCACTACTGTAGCCTGGTACTGAATTCAAACTCTTTGTGTCAAGTCACTGAAACTGACCAACATTTATATCTACTGGACCACGTGTCCTTAAGTGTTGTGAGTTCAATACCAGGCTACATCAGTGGTGAACAAGAAACATAGAGTCGGGTTAGAGGGAGATAACTCATGACTGCTAAAGAGGCTTTGCACAAAGGAATGAGAATGATATACCCCAGTGATTGTAATAAAGGGTTTGGTTTGAAATTCCTAGCACTTGAAGAAGGTCGGAGTGTACAACGGCCAAAACGCTGTACAAATGGCAATAAAGATGGAGACAATAATCCGAATAATATAAATAGTGACGTCTGTTAAAAAATAGCTAGTTTTGTTTTAAAAATACTTTTCTGTGTTATTTTAAACTTAAAGGAAATATATTTTTTCATATCAGATTAAATATACTTTAAATTATCTAATGTTCTTCAGATAAAGTTTCAGAAAAGTACATTTTATTTTTGGAAGATTTTTGAATACAGAGAAGTACATTGTAATGAAAGATGAATAAAAAAAAGCGCTAATCAGCAATTTTAGATTTAAAAAAATGATTCCAATCAACTTCTGTTTGAAATACACCGCCATCGTATTTTGCTTATTGAAAATAGTAAATTTAATCCTTTAGCTTTCAATTAAAGCTCAAATAAAAGCTTTTTCATTTTAAACCATAGGTATCGAAAATTAGTGGAGGTACCTAAAATTATGTAATTTTTGAGATTATGCATCTTGTCTATATTTGTGATCAACTAATATGGCGGGACCCACTTCCGGGAGTGTCGCACACAATGGCATCTGGGGCATTTTAGTTTCTCCTGACTGGCTTAGTTACCACAAAAACTGTCTGTTTATGAATTGTGTGCATGCACATATTTCATAAATATCTACGATATAGCATATTAATTTTTCTGTATATAAACCACAATTACTACATGAAATATATTTAAGATGTTTTCCTTCTTGCAGCAAATATGAGGCAAGATATTTAAAGCTTCGTTTTTTTTTTTTGTTGTTTTTTTTTACTGACTTTTCTTTTTCTATTTACTTTTTGTATTATAAACATTAAGTTATCTGTTTTGGGTAAATAAATTTAAATTTTTTTTATCTCATTTACTCATTATTTGGTATCTTATCATCGAGCATTTAATGTCTACTAAATCCTGTGCATTTTTTCCCCTGCGTTTACGAATGCATAAATACTGTTAAAGTAAATACTGCTTTTAATATCGTCATTTTTGGTCCTGCCTTAACTTGACTGGCAATTATTCAAATGATAATTTTCTTTTTGCTTATTTGTTTACATATTCGACCATTGAAAATCTTAAAAGAAAAAAAATGAGTTTTTTTCCTCCTTTTTAAATTAATTTATTCAAAAGAAATGTAAAATTATTCTTTATATTTGTTGTTTTTTTTCAGAAGTTGTAAATAAATTCGTTTTTTTTTTATATTTATATATGTGTGTATATGTTTTTTTTTATTTTGTATGTAATAAAAGTGAATATTGGGGGGCTTGACGATTGCGTTTCCGTCGGGAAACTGACAGTCACCACAATGTCCACTTCTTGTATATTTAGAAAAAGCTCTCTCCCTGATACTGAGCACTTTTGAACATAAATATAGCAGAACTTAAAACCATATTTTTATCATATGTATGTCTAGCTATAGGGAGATGGTTAATGTTTATATTGATTCGACCTTGTGTCAGACATAACCGAACTCCCTACAACTTACAAGTTTTATCCAGAATTATCAGAAAGTTATTTTCGTTATCATCATCAGAAGGTTGTAGATTGGTTGGAGATTAGAACGTGTCGAATAGTGAAGAATAAAAAAATAAATTTTTTATGTTAAAAAATAAATTTATTAAAAGAAAAGAATAACATGAACTGTGGTAGAAATTAATGTTCAGCGAGACAGTTAAGGGTATCAAGAAATGTTCGTAGTACTAATTTATTGGAAAGAGTTTATGCGTATGTGCGTATGTATGTATGAGCGTTTGTTCAGTAGGAGTGTCTTTGAAGGAGAAGTAGTAAAAAGAATCAGCACGCGAGAAAGAGGACAACGTGCGACGCGACCTTACGTCCAGGTCGTGGTTGAAGTGTCCCCCGTTACATTTTGGTTATGTCGTCTTGCTGCTCCTATCTCTCTGACGCTGATCAAAGTCATACATCCTTTTGATTTTTCGCACTGGATCGCGAAGTCTTTTAGTTTTTCAAATCGCTCCTATTGGTCAGAAAACCAATTTAACATCTACTCGCGAAATCCGGTTTCGACTTTTTCTGTAAGCACGAGAATTTAACCAGAATTTCACATGTTATTGTGAATTTTTGTAAAAGTGAAGAAGAAAGTTGATTTTAATTTTTAATTTCCTATCTGCCACTTATGTACTTCTCCGCAAAAGCGATACCTAAAGTTTAAATTGCTTTTATTTTAGTTTGATTTCCACGCAAATAGATTAAATTTAATATTTCCAATAAGTAAAATAATTTATTGTATTTCAAACCGAATTTAAATTGATTAGAATATTTTTTTGTTTGTTTTTTCGGCTATAAATAAAATCGTCCATATTGACAACACAGCTTAACCTCTGTTATTAAAAAAAAAAATCAAAAATAAAATATGCCGAAGATTAACTGATTAAAAGTTTATTTCATTTGAATTAAAACAAATATTATTTCTTAAGTTTAAAATGCCACAGAAAAAAACATTTTCAATACAGAGATAGGTGTTACAAGATTTATCGATAATTTAATGTTTGATATTTTCAAGTAAAGGACCCACAATTGTATAAATTACTTGATGAATACAGCGTAAATTCCGTTTTTATATAAGTTTAATGAATCGAAATACCATGGTAGACATAACTCAAAAATTTTTAACATGTTATGGTATTTTATTCATTATCAATTTATATTTGTTAATATCTTATTTTCATTTTATTTTTTAGTATTAATAATTGTTATCATTATTGTCATGATATTAAATTCTTTAGCTTTTTTTTTAAGATTTTCTGTTTGCCATTTGTCCATAAACAAAAACAAATCTCCTACATTCACAATTAATTTTAAAAAATGAGGAAACTAGGAATTTAAAAAATAAAACTTACTTTAAATGTTAAAGAAATGATTAACAGTGGCTATTTAATTTTGAGACATATGAAATATCATACTTAGAAAAAGAACATTTCTCACACACAAAAAATTATTTTTAAAGTTTTGGTGAGTGAAGATTTGTATTAAGCTTTTCAATTTTCGATTAGTTACCATAGTCTTCACTTAATAACTTAACTGCATCATGGCTTTGAAGAATTAAAAAAAAATTTTTCAAATTTTATACATTTTTATAATTAAAAAAGAAAAAATTAAAATAATTCTTATAAAAATTCATTATTCATTGAAAAATTTTGTTTTCTTCAGAATATAATGCCCTTAATATATATTATTTATAAAAGCAATTAAAGCCTATCTAATTAAATAATGTCATATTTTTATTGCATTTTATTTTTATTTTACTATTCGGAGCAGATTTTCGGGAAAGTTGAAATTGACTGAAAAAAAAAAATGATTTGCTTCTCCCCAAAAGTTTTTCATCGGTATTGAATTTCTAGAAATTTCATGAAATTACGTGGGGAGTAACATGTAAAAAAGGTATAGTTTTACAAAGATTTTCTAAAAATAATAATTTAAAAAATAACTTAGTTCATTTGTGAACAAGTCCTGATAGTTTAATTAAAATCTGACGGTTATTTGATTTTTGTAAGAAAACACATTAATTAGGAACTAATTAATGTGTTTTTCGCCGGAAACAAAGGAGTTTTAATATGATTACATTATCCTAGGTACCTACACTCATTTTCGATACCTAAGATTTAGATTAATTTTTTTTAAATGAAAAAATTTTCTTGAAGCTTTTAGTTCAGCTTTAATTGAAAACTAAATAATTAAATTTACTATTTCCAGAAAGAAAAACACTCTGGTGTATTTCAAATACAAATTATGTTGAATGGAATTTCAACTTTTTCGAATTTTCAAAATTCGTAATTTTTACGTCCATTTTGACAAGTTGAGAAGTTTGTAAATAAAAGTTAATTGTCGGTTTTAAAAATATTGCAAAAATAAAATAGACATTTGTGACACGTTATTTTTGGAAAATTAGCAAATATAATGTTAAATTAATCTGATTTACACGAGTATTACATGTTTATAGCATGAAATTTAGACTAAAAATATTTTTTAATCACGGAAGCGTGAAGTGATAGATGACAGCCAGATGTGGTTTTAAGTTAAGTATGGTTGTCCAGAATTGACATAGTTGTCTAAATTTTTTTCCTGTAGGGGGAAGAAATCGTGAAACACGTGACCTTTTAATGTAACACAGAAAATACAATACTTACAAAAAATCTTCACACACACACACACACACACACACACACACACACACACACACACACACACACACACATACACACACACACACACACAAAAGAAAAGAAAAATTATTTAAAATATTTTGGCTCGAAGTTTTTGATTAGTAAATATAGTCGTCACTTAGTAACCTAATTGCAACAAGGCTTCGAAGAATTTAAAAATATTTTTGAAACTTTATAAGTTATAATTAAAAAAAGCAAATATTAAAATTTTTTGTAAAAATGTATTATTCATTGAAAAATGTTTTTCTTCAGACTATAATGTTCTTAATATATTTATATATTAAAAGTTTATCTAATTGAATAATGTCTTAGTTTTATTGCATTTTTATTTTACTATTTGGAGGAGATTTTAGGAAAAATGGCCGACTGTTTGAAAAAGAAAAAAAGAAAAAGGGATTTATATTCCCCAAGGAGTCCTGCGTTTAACCAATACAACAAATTTTCGATGCAAAATTTAATTTCTTGAAATTTCATGAATTTACGTGGAGTGGAGAGGGTAACAGACGTAAAAAAATTTTTTTACCAAGATTTTATATAAATAATGATTTAAAAATATTTTAATTCATTTTTATATAAATCCTGAGAGTTTTATTAAAATCCCACCATTACTTGAATTTTGCAAGAATTATCATATTAATTTGTGGTGATACCGACCTAGCAAAAGCGAATGGGAAGCCCAGAATCAAATACAAGTGTGAAATCCCAAACGAGTTGCTGTGATCCAAAAAGAAGATATAAAAAGCGGATACAGACAGACCCCAGCAGGCAGACCTCGAGGAGAAGAGTGTAATCAATATCCTCTTGACCTAAGTCAAGCGGCTACTACGCTTGCCTCTTTCCTTTTCCCCTGTCTCAAAACTACTTACTGACCTAAGAAGCGACTACATCAAAGACATTCCTCACTTACACGCTCCCCACATTCCTAAGCCTTAAATCTCTTTCGGCATTTTATTTGCCATGAACATTTTAACCTCCGTTGGACCTATACTTCAAATTATTACTTTAATTGTAAAAACATTAACTGATATGTGTATATATAAAATGATATTTTCAACTCAATTTGCTTTTCTTGGTTTATAACCTTTCTTTATTTAAGGCCAAATTCCGTTAACCTGCAACAGTATACAATTACCCTTCACAAGAACGGACTCCCCCTACAAACGGGAAAATAATAGATAAGCAACCCACTATAAATTCATGTGTTTTTCACTGGAAAAAATGAGTTGCGTATTATTACATTATTCATAGTAAACTCTGGTAGCAGTTTGGTCACTTGTTGACGAAAAAAAGATTTTAAACAAAATTTCGAACGTGTTGCAAAAGGATTAAAAATTCCAAAAAATTATGAAAAATTATTTTGATCTTTCATCTTAATGAACATTTGAATGGAAAAACTTTGTTTTTATTAATTTGGGACTGGAGCCTTTCCTCTCATACTTTGCTAATTTTTCAGCAAATTAGTGGAGGCACTTATTCCAATGTTATTGAATTTTAGGTACATTGTCTTTATAGTTTTATTTACAAGGATTGTTAGAAAATTAAATACATTTAAATTTACTACAGTTACTGCTCTTATTTTCTGATAATGTCGTGCATGACGTTCGTATACACACACTCAAAATGATTTTTAAAATACCGGGAGTCGTTAAAAACTTAGTAAATTTTCGATTTAGGTCCCGAAGGCTTTCCCCCCCTCCAAATTTATCCAAAATAGCATTATTTAAATGTATATGCTGAACTCAAATCAACAATTAGTTATTGAAGAAACCTACCTTTATTGATCTGAACGTCTAGAAAAAATCGAACTACATTTTGTCTCCCGTAACTCTAACGCAGTGATGTAATTAACTGCTGAATGACTTTCGGCGTAGGACAACAAATTTTCGTCTATTTTCGGCCTATTTACTTCCTTTACTGAAATTTCCGCCTATTTACTTCCTGTAATGAAAGTAACACGCGGTTTTTTTCTACGCGTATTACTTTCATTACAGGAAGTAAATAGGCGGAAATTTGTGCCTACGCCGAAAGTCATTCTGCAGTTAATTACATGACTTCGTGAGCGTTACGGGAGACAAAAAGTGCGAGATGAAGTTCGATTTTTTCTGGTCGTTAAGATCAATAAAGGTAAATTTCTTTAATAACCAATTGTTGATTTGAGTTCAGCAAATACATTTGCACAGAATTAATGCTATTTTGGATAAATTTGATGGGGGGAAAAGCCTTCGGGACTGAAAACAAAATTTTACCAAAAACTTTTCCATTTATGATTAGTAAATAAAGTTTTTACGATAATAATATAATCTAACCACTGCAAATTAGTACAGAGTTTTAAAAGATTTAGAACTTTATAAATTATTAAAATTAAAAAAAAAAAAAACAATCTTTGAAAAAAATCATTATTCATAAATAAAAAAACAAACCCCGACAACAAAATAAACTTACGCTCATTTATAAACTAAAATGCAGAGTTCCCTACACTTTTGGCGTTGCCATCCCACTTTCGCATGAGAAACATTTCCACCGATCATAGTAAAAATATTCAAAAGCATACAGTCAGTCAGTTAAGTGCCATACGTGATACACGCTTGGGCGATCATGTCTCGAAAGAGACACGACTGACTGGGCAGAAGGTTATCCCGCAGTAGGTTGCCATTGCTTTCTGCGGTAGACTGGTTGCCGACCAAGGCTATAGAACCCAATCTGTCCTGCTATTTAACCCATAACTGGAAGGAAGAGATGGATTAATACCTTTCCCAGGGGTATTTGCGCGTAAGTGAATACAATGGATTCAACTGGAATTCGAACTCGGCTCCCCGATTTCTCGTTCCGAGCCGATATCCACTGTACCACAACGCACATCCAAAAAGCATACAGTGATGGTTAAATTGTGTTTTGACGGGTACTTTTCCCGACTTGATAAATTCGAGATGGCCATTGTGGCAAAATAAAATGAAAAAATAATTTTATATTAAACAAGAGCAATCAATGATTACAAACCTCCGCCAAGGCAATACCGACATCATCTCAGCCATTAGCAAGAGATGATTATTAAAATGAGAAAGAATAACTGCAATGAACTTGACCGCTCTCAAGAGTGAAAATATAAAACTAGAAAGAGCAAACCTCCGCCAAGGCAATACCGACATCATCTCGGCGATTAGCAAGAGATGATTATTAAAATGAGAAAGAATAACTGCAATGAACTTGACCGCTCTCAAGAGTGAAAATATAAAACTAGAAAGAGCAAACCTCCGCCAAGGCAATACCGACATCATCTCGGCGATTAGCAAGAGATGATTATTAAAATGAGAAAGAATAACTGCAATGAACTTGACCGCTCTCAAGAGTGAAAATATAAAACTAGAAAGAGCAAACCTCCGCCAAGGCAATACCGACATCATCTCGGCGATTAGCAAGAGATGATTATTAAAATGAGAAAGAATAACTGCAATGAACTTGACCGCTCTCAAGAGTGAAAATATAAAACTAGAAAGAGCAAACCT
The DNA here is from genome assembly GCA_037127315.1 of Ascarosepion bandense. NCBI lineage: Eukaryota > Metazoa > Mollusca > Cephalopoda > Sepiida > Sepiidae > Ascarosepion > Ascarosepion bandense. Next base: position 804,510 of record JBBBDQ010000655.1, read on the forward strand.
CCGCCAAGGCAATACCGACATCATCTCGGCGATTAGCAAGAGATGATTATTAAAATGAGAAAGAATAACTGCAATGAACTTGACCGCTCTCAAGAGTGAAAATATAAAACTAGAAAGAGCAAACCTCCGCCAAGGCAATACCGACATCATCTCGGCGATTAGCAAGAGATGATTATTAAAATGAGAAAGAATAACTGCAATGAACTTGACCGCTCTCAAGAGTGAAAATATAAAACTAGAAAGAGCAAACCTCCGCCAAGGCAATACCGACATCATCTCAGCGATTAGCAAGAGATGATTATTAAAATGAGAAAGAATAACTGCAATGAACTTGACCGCTCTCAAGAGTGAAAATATAAAACTAGAAAGAGCAAACCTCCGCCAAGGCAATACCGACATCATCTTGGCGATTAGCAAGAGATGATTATTAAAATGAGAAAGAATAACTGCAATGAACTTGACCGCTCTCAAGAGTGAAAATATAAAACTAGAAAGAGCAAACCTCCGCCAAGGCAATACCGACATCATCTCAGCGATTAGCAAGAGATGATTATTAAAATGAGAAAGAATAACTGCAATGAACTTGACCGCTCTCAAGAGTGAAAATATAAAACTAGAAAGAGCAAACCTCCGCCAAGGCAATACCGACATCATCTCAGCCATTAGCAAGAGATGATTATTAAAATGAGAAAGAATAACTGCAATGAACTTGACCGCTCTCAAGAGTGAAAATATAAAACTAGAAAGAGCAAACCTCCGCCAAGGCAATACCGACATCATCTCAGCGATTAGCAAGAGATGATTATTAAAATGAGAAAGAATAACTGCAATGAACTTGACCGCTCTCAAGAGTGAAAATATAAAACTAGAAAGAGCAAACCTCCGCCAAGGCAATACCGACATCATCTCAGCCATTAGCAAGAGATGATTATTAAAATGAGAAAGAATAACTGCAATGAACTTGACCGCTCTCAAGAGTGAAAATATAAAACTAGAAAGAGCAAACCTCCGCCAAGGCAATACCGACATCATCTCGGCGATTAGCAAGAGATGATTATTAAAATGAGAAAGAATAACTGCAATGAACTTGACCGCTCTCAAGAGTGAAAATATAAAACTAGAAAGAGCAAACCTCCGCCAAGGCAATACCGACATCATCTCGGCGATTAGCAAGAGATGATTATTAAAATGAGAAAGAATAACTGCAATGAACTTGACCGCTCTCAAGAGTGAAAATATAAAACTAGAAAGAGCAAACCTCCGCCAAGGCAATACCGACATCATCTCGGCGATTAGCAAGAGATGATTATTAAAATGAGAAAGAATAACTGCAATGAACTTGACCGCTCTCAAGAGTGAAAATATAAAACTAGAAAGAGCAAACCTCCGCCAAGGCAATACCGACATCATCTCGGCGATTAGCAAGAGATGATTATTAAAATGAGAAAGAATAACTGCAATGAACTTGACCGCTCTCAAGAGTGAAAATATAAAACTAGAAAGAGCAAACCTCCGCCAAGGCAATACCGGCATCATCTCGGCGATTAGCAAGAGATGATTATTAAAATGAGAAAGAATAACTGCAATGAACTTGACCGCTCTCAAGAGTGAAAATATAAAACTAGAAAGAGCAAACCTCCGCCAAGGCAATACCGACATCATCTCGGCGATTAGCAAGAGATGATTATTAAAATGAGAAAGAATAACTGCAATGAACTTGACCGCTCTCAAGAGTGAAAATATAAAACTAAAAAGAGCAAACCTCCGCCAAGGCAATACCGACATCATCTCGGCGATTAGCAAGAGATGATTATTAAAATGAGAAAGAATAACTGCAATGAACTTGACCGCTCTCAAGAGTGAAAATATAAAACTAGAAAGAGCAAACCTCCGCCAAGGCAATACCGACATCATCTTGGCGATTAGCAAGAGATGATTATTAAAATGAGAAAGAATAACTGCAATGAACTTGACCGCTCTCAAGAGTGAAAATATAAAACTAAAAAGAGCAAACCTCCGCCAAGGCAATACCGACATCATCTTGGCGATTAGCAAGAGATGATTATTAAAACGTGAAAGAATAACTGCAATGAACTTGACCGCTCTCAAGAGTGAAAATATAAAACTAGAAAGAGCAAACCTCCGCCAAGGCAATACCGACATCATCTCAGCGATTAGCAAGAGATGATTATTAAAATGAGAAAGAATAACTGCAATGAACTTGACCTCTCTCAAGAGTGAAAATATAAAACTAGAAAGAGCAAACCTCCGCCAAGGCAATACCGACATCATCTCAGCGATTAGCAAGAGATGATTATTAAAATGAGAAAGAATAACTGCAATGAACTTGACCGCTCTCAAGAGTGAAAATATAAAACTAAAAAGAGCAAACCTCCGCCAAGGCAATACCGACATCATCTTGGCGATTAGCAAGAGATGATTATTAAAACGTGAAAGAATAACTGCAATGAACTTGACCGCTCTCAAGAGTGAAAATATAAAACTAGAAAGAGCAAACCTCCGCCAAGGCAATACCGACATCATCTCAGCGATTAGCAAGAGATGATTATTAAAATGAGAAAGAATAACTGCAATGAACTTGACCTCTCTCAAGAGTGAAAATATAAAACTAGAAAGAGCAAACCTCCGCCAAGGCAATACCGACATCATCTCAGCGATTAACAAGAGATGATTATTAAAATGAGAAAGAATAACTGCAATGAACTTGACCTCTCTCAAGAGTGAAAATATAAAACTAGAAAGAGCAAACCTCCGCCAAGGCAATACCGACATCATCTCAGCGATTAGCAAGAGATGATTATTAAAATGAGAAAGAATAACTGCAATGAACTTGACCGCTCTCAAGAGTGAAAATATAAAACTAAAAAGAGCAAACCTCCGCCAAGGCAATACCGACATCATCTTGGCGATTAGCAAGAGATGATTATTAAAACGTGAAAGAATAACTGCAATGAACTTGACCGCTCTCAAGAGTGAAAATATAAAACTAGAAAGAGCAAACCTCCGCCAAGGCAATACCGACATCATCTCAGCCATTAGCAAGAGATGATTATTAAAATGAGAAAGAATAGCTGCAATGAACTTGACCGCTCTCAAGAGTGAAAATATAAAACTATAAAGAGCAAACCTCCGCCAAGGCAATACCGACATCATCTCAGCCATTAGCAAGAGATGATTATTAAAATGAGAAAGAATAGCTGCAATGAACTTGACCGCTCTCAAGAGTGAAAATATAAAACTATAAAGAGCAAACCTCCGCCAAGGCAATACCGACATCATCTCAGCCATTAGCAAGAGATGATTATTAAAATGAGAAAGAATAGCTGCAATGAACTTGACCGCTCTCAAGAGTGAAAATATAAAACTATAAAGAGCAAACCTCCGCCAAGGCAATACCGACATCATCTCAGCCATTAGCAGGAGATGATTATTAAAATGAGAAAGAATAACTGCAATGAACTTGACCGCTCTCAAGAGTGAAACTATAAAACTAAAAAGAGCAAACCTCCGCCAAGGCAATACCGACATCATCTTGGCGATTAGCAAGAGATAATTATTAAAACGAGAAAGAATAACTGCAATGAACTTGACCGCTCTCAAAAGTAAAAATATAAAACTAGAAAGAGCAAACCTCCGCCAAGGCAATACCGACATCATCTCAGCCATTAGCAAGAGATGATTATTAAAATGAGAAAGAATAGCTGCAATGAACTTGACCGCTCTCAAGAGTGAAAATATAAAACTAGAAAGAGCAAACCTCCGCCAAGGCAATACCGACATCATCTCAGCCATTAGCAAGAGATGATTATTAAAATGAGAAAGAATAGCTGCAATGAACTTGACCGCTCTCAAGAGTGAAAATATAAAACTAGAAAGAGCAAACCTCCGCCAAGGCAATACCGACATCATCTCAGCCATTAGCAAGAGATGATTATTAAAACGTGAAAGAATAACTGCAATGAACTTGACCGCTCTCAAGAGTGAAAATATAAAACTAGAAAGAGCAAACCTCCGCCAAGGCAATACCGACATCATCTCAGCCATTAGCAAGAGATGATTATTAAAATGAGAAAGAATAGCTGCAATGAACTTGACCGCTCTCAAGAGTGAAAATATAAAACTAGAAAGAGCAAACCTCCGCCAAGGCAATACCGACATCATCTCAGCCATTAGCAAGAGATGGTTATTAAAACGTGAAAGAATAACTGCAATGAACTTGACCGCTCTCAAGAGTGAAAATATAAAACTAGAAAGAGCAAACCTCCGCCAAGGCAATACCGACATCATCTCAGCCATTAGCAAGAGATGATTATTAAAATGAGAAAGAATAGCTGCAATGAACTTGACCGCTCTCAAGAGTGAAAATATAAAACTAGAAAGAGCAAACCTCCGCCAAGGCAATACCGACATCATCTCAGCCATTAGCAAGAGATGATTATTAAAATGAGAAAGAATAGCTGCAATGAACTTGACCGCTCTCAAGAGTGAAAATATAAAACTATAAAGAGCAAACCTCCGCCAAGGCAATACCGACATCATCTCAGCCATTAGCAGGAGATGATTATTAAAATGAGAAAGAATAACTGCAATGAACTTGACCGCTCTCAAGAGTGAAAATATAAAATTAGAAAGAGCAAACCTCCGCCAAGGCAATACCGACATCATCTCGGCGATTAGCAAGAGATGATTATTAAAATGAGAAAGAATAGCTGCAATGAACTTGACCGCTCTCAAGAGTGAAAATATAAAACTATAAAGAGCAAACCTCCGCCAAGGCAATACCGACATCATCTCAGCCATTAGCAGGAGATGATTATTAAAATGAGAAAGAATAACTGCAATGAACTTGACCGCTCTCAAGAGTGAAAATATAAAACTAGAAAGAGCAAACCTCCGCCAAGGCAATACCGACATCATCTCAGCGATTAGCAAGAGATGATTATTAAAAGAATAACTGCAATGAACTTGACCGCTTTCAAGAAAGAAAATACAAAAAAAAAAAAAAAATGAACTCGACCGCTCTCAAATTAAATGCACACTTAAAATGAACCATGAAATATACAAAAAAAAAAAAAAAAAAAAACCCACAAAAAAACCAAAACAAAAAACAAACAAAAAGAAAAAAAACAAAACAACAGAAGATTTACCCCGTACTGGATCGAACCTAAAATCTAATCAGTTGGTGGCAGGCATGAGGCCAATCACCCTTGAAAATCCATCCAGCGAATCTTGCATCATAGCTAATGACTCAAATATATTTATTATTTATTTTGGACTTTTTGAAATCCAAAATAATAATTTTGTCTTTACGAAAAAATGAAGAGTTTTAAAGTTTAAAATGAATGGTTCTCTAACTAATGTAAGCCGGAGGTTAAAAAAAAAAAAAAAAAAAAAATCCTGAGGTCACTTTTTAATTTTACTGAAAATATGTTCTTTTGTCCTTATATGATTTATATCCGAGAAAAAAAAAAAAAAAAAACAACAAACAAAAAAAAAAAAAACTAAAAAAAAAAACAAAACAAAAAAAAAACAAAACAAAACAAAAACAAAAAACTTATCTCGTCAGAAAAAATTGAATGTTAATGAGCCTTCTGGTAACTCTAAAATACTAAAAATATTCCTTGTTTGTTGGGATATCTTATCTCGGTGTTTGACCCGGTTACCATAATTTATATAATGATTTATTCATGATTTATAAATGATTTATTCATCCTTAGCTTCCCGTTTTGATTTTTTTCTTTGTAATACAGGTTCTTTGAATATCTCTTGTTTTAAATATTTTTTCTGGTAGTATATTTTGAAATACGTTTTTAATATTCAAAATTCGACAAAGATTTCCAATATCCTACCATTTTCTGTTCCAGTTGATCGACTAGCCAACAGTTAAAATAACCCACCAGTGGGCAATATCAGTCAGGTTGGGAAACTCTTTTCTTTTCTGTACCAAAGAAAAACAAAATTAAAAAAAATAATTTTTCTCAGTTCCCTCCCTTGCAAAATGCAAGGGAGAAAACTTCAAATTAACTTTAATTTTAATTGAATAATCTGTGCACCGTCTCCTTTTCGCAAATTGCTAACATTTTTTTTTCTGAATGTCTTACATACATTGTGGTACAGTGGATATCGACTCGGAACGAGAAATCGGGGAACCGAGTTCGAATTCCAGTTGAATTCCTTTGCATTCCCTTTCGCGCAAATACCCTTCAGTTATGGATTAAATAACAGGACAGATTTGGTTCTATAGCCTTGGCTAACAACCAGTCTACCGCAGAAAATAATGGCAATCTACTACGGGATAATCTTCTGCCCAGTCAGAACCTCCAATCTTTGATGAATTGGCGTAAGAAATGGCTCGTAAACCTCAATGCTTCCAAAACGAACCTGCTTTCCATTAGCTAACCTTCCTAACTTACATAAGTATGGATGATGTTAGTCTCAGAAAACAACACACTGTTCCTCTCTCAGATGACCTTAAGTGAAACGACTTCATCGAATCAGTAGCTACATATACCGCTAAGAAGGTTCGGTCACTGTATCATGCCAGGACATATTTCTCGCCAGAATCCATCTTGCACATTTAAAAATTTATCATTCGTCCGTGCATTGAATACTGTTTTCATATCTGATCGGGTGCTCCTGCTATTCATTTTGGGGTTCTCAACAAAATCCATCTAGCACATTTATAATTCTACCATTGGTCCGTGCATTGAATATTGTTGCCATATCTGGTTGGGTGCTCCTGCTATTCATTTTGGGGTTCTCATCAGAATTCATCTTGCACATTTATAAATCTACCATTCGTCCGTGCATTGAATACTGTTGCCATATCTGGTTGGGTGCTCCTGCTATTCATTTTGGGGTTCTCATCAGAATTCATCTTGCACATTTATAAATCTACCATTCGTCCGTGCATTGAATACTGTTGCCATATCTGGTTGGGTGCTCCTGCTATTCATCTTGGGGTCCTCATCAGAATTCATCTTGCACATTTATAAAACTACCATTTGTCCGTGCATTGAATACTGTTGCCATATCTGGTTGGGTGCTCCTGCTATTCATCTTGGGGTTCTCATCAGAATTCATCTTGCACATTTATAAATCTACCATTCGTCCTTGCATTGAATACTGTTGCCATATCTGGTTGGGTGCTCCTGCTATTCATCTTGGGGTCCTCATCAGAATTCATCTTGCACATTTATAAAACTACCATTTGTCCGTGCATTGAATACTGTTGCCATATCTGGTTGGGTGCTCCTGCTATTCATCTTGGGGTTCTCATCAGAATTCATCTTGCACATTTATAAATCTACCATTCGTCCGTGCATTGAATACTGTTGCCATATCTGGTTGGGTGCTCCTGCTATTCATCTTGAGGTTCTCATCAGAATTCATCTTGCACATTTATAAATCTACCATTTGTCCGTGCATTGAATACTGTTGCCATATCTGGTTGGGTGCTCCTGCTATTCATCTTGGGGTTCTCATCAGAATTTATCTTGTACATTTATAAATCTACCATTCGTCCGTGCATTGAATACTGTTGCCATATCTGGTTGGGTGCTCCTGGTATTCATCTTGGGGTTCTCATCAGAATCCATATGAGTTTCTGCAATGTAATCGGTCCTAATTTGGCAGCTCGACTGCACTCACTTTCTCACTGACGGAATGTGGCTTCCCTCTGTCTTTTCTAGAAATATTTTCACTGTTTCTGCTCTGACAAGCTTCTTTCCTTGTTGCTCCGACAACATGAATTTACTACTAGATTGGTATCAAGGTCCCACCCTTTTACCTTTGAAATAGTCAAATGTAACCGTCACTTCATTATTGTAAAGAAACAAGATAAGGAATTTATTTACAAATATACACATTTGAGGTTTCAGTAGCCTGTTTCAGGACAAGTAATCAAACATTAAAGGTTCATAGTTTCAATAAATTGCCAAGAAGAGAAAATGTTCATATTAAGTCATCGGACACCAAGTAATATTCCAAAATGCTTAAAACAAATTGAGAGAGTTCGTTTCTCACATAAAAGCTATACGGATATATTCAGCATGAATAAAACGATATATTTTAATGTACTTCGCTTAGGAGTTGAATGGACTTTTTAGAAATTCCTCCTGGTCTCATTAGAGACTGATAATGATTCAGCGTGTAATTTGACACCAGCGTTATTCGGACGCGTGGGACTCTGCCTTTCTCTCTCTCTTTTCTTTGATTCAACTTTGTCTGCCTATTTATATCAAAAAGCGATTTCACATCGGCTCGTTACTTTTTCTCAATTTACAAGACACTCCTTTTCATTGGTCAAAGCAAATTTTCACGTTGTCTCGCTAAACTTTGTCTTGGTCTTTTCTTCAGCTCAGAGCAAATCTTTTTTTCTATTGGTCGAAATAAATTTTCGCACAGGCTCGCGAATTTGAAAACAGTGAAGAAAAGAGAGTTATTTTTATTTCGTATTCACCACATTTCTTCTAACTGTAACCCCCATGCACACTAGTGGCAGACTACAGTTCTTGGGATGAAACGATCATTAAAGAAAAAAAAACTAAAATATAAGGTAAGTCAGTATGACGAACCGGACTCAAAGTCGAATTTCGCCATACCAAACACCTATTTCTTTGTTCACTGAAGCGTACACTCATTAAAAGACCAACTATAAAAGCGTAAATGTTTATGACTCTCTTGGAAGAACATTTATGACATTGCTATGTATTATCACACAGAAGGAAAAGAATGATTAAACAAAAAGGGTAATTGATTGATTTTGTTTTTGTTTAAAGACATGTCAACTTCTTATGGGTCATTTATGCTGAAATCTAACTTTCTTATTATCAAAAATAGGATAAATGTTCAAAATCCAAAGAAAAATCTGCAATGTAATCGGTCCTGACTTGGCATCTCGACTGCAGTCACTCTCTCACCGACGAGACGTGGCTTCCCTCTGTCTTTTCTACAAATATTTTCATGGTAACTGCTCTGAACAGCTTTTCTCCTGGTGTCTCGAATAAATGAATTTAATCGTGCTACTGGATGTACGTTGTGGTGCAGTGGGTATCGGCTTGAAACGAGAAATCAGGGAGCCGAGTTCGAATTCCAGTCGAATTCCTTGCATTCATTTACTCATAAATACTCTTGGGAAAGGTATTAATACGTTTTTTTTTTCCAGGTATGGGTTAAATAACAGAACAGATTGGGTTGTCTAGTTTTGGCTGGTAATCAGTCTACCGCAGAAAGCAATGACAACCTACTGCGGGATAATATTCTGCCCAGTCAGTCATGTCTCTTTCTTAACATGATCGCTTAAACGTGTAGCACGTATGGTACTTACCTGACGAACTGAAGAGTTGGAAAGACAATTAAAGCTTCTATTCGGCATAAAGTGGGGGATCGGTTTTCTATTGTCATGAAGTAATAAACTAATCCCTCACTAATTACTACTTATTAATATAATAACATAATTCACCAGTCTACCGTAGAAAGCAACGACAACCTACTGCGGGATAATATTCTGCCTAGTCAGTCATGTCTCTTTCGAGACATGATCGCCCAAAGCGTGCATCACGTATGGCCCTTAACTGACTGACTAGATTGGGATCTAAGTCCCACACGTTTACAGTTGAAATAATTAAATGTGCCCCCCTCTTCTACTCTAATAGTTTATTTTCTCGCAATTCCCGCATGTGGAACTCCTTCCCGTTTGTTTCCCTGATTGTTACAAACCCCCAAAATTTAAATGCAACGTCAATTGTCATCTTCCATTTTCTTGAATACCATTCATTTTTATAATTTCTTCAATACTTTCCTATATACATTTTTTCTCTCACTAGTGGTGGTTCCGCCTTGCTGGGGGTGAGCTGATTAAAAAATATGTTTGTGAAGAGGCGTTGACATGCGTCTTATATGTTGTATTTGTTTGGAATTTATATTTTGGAAGACATTTTAATTGTTCATGATGACCCCCACCCACAAAAAATATTCAGATTCATTCAGATATTCATTTTTTTTATTTATTTATATTACACGCGAACTACAATTTTTAATAAAACTGCTAATCATTTTTTTGAATAAAACTGTTAACCCTCTAGGGCCATTCGTATCATATTTGATACAGTATTTCCCTATAAGGAAACATTTGGTATTTCCCTATAAGGAAACATTTGGTATTCATTGACTGAGCAGTCAGTACTGCTTTCATTTGAAATTTATAAAATATTTCTCTTAAAAAATTTTTCAGGAAAATATTTCTTTCAAGGCTTGTTTTCATACTGTATCAAATATGATACGAATGGCCCTAGAGGGTTAATAATATAATATGATTAAGGCTTCTACTTGTCATAAAGTGGGGGATCAGTTCTATATTGTTATGAGGTAATAAACAGATCCCCCATTAATATGATACGAATGGCCCTAGAGGGTTAAGGCTTCTACTGGGCATAAAGTGGGGGAGATCGGTTCTATATTGTTATGAAGTAATAAACAGATCCCCCACTAATTACTACTTAATCCTCTAGGGCCATTCGTATCATATTTGATACAGTATTTCCCTATAAGGAAACATTTGGTATTTCCCTATAAGGAAACATTTGGTATTCATTGACTGAGCAGTCAGTACTGCTTTCATTTGAAATTTATAAAATATTTCTCTTAAAAAATTTTTCAGGAAAATATTTCTTTCAAGGCTTGTTTTCATACTGTATCAAATATGATACGAATGGCCCTAGAGGGTTAACCAGTGAGACGACGAAGAGAGATAAATCTGGATAAACAGCCACCTCCCACTTCCCTAGCCTGGCCGAGAGAGCGGTTTCAGGAGAGACTGATCAGCAGGAAGTGTGACGTTAAACCCCCCCCCCCCCACCCACCTCCCCGATTTTTATTTGTTGGGGTATCTCAAGGATAACGTGTACCAGAACAACCTTAAAACGATTGGTGAACCGAAGGCGGCAATCACATCAAAAATCTTGCGTGACTTTTGCAATTTTACCTTTAATGCTGTGGAACCCATTTTGGAAAGATCGTGACTTTTATGCAAAGCGACCAATTTAACTAAAACTTAAGGGAATGATCGTACACAGCCTGAAGTGTAAATCCATCAAGTTTCTTGAAAATAACTGAACCTTTGTAGGATTTATTGCAATATTTATGTGTTATTTTTTAAATTTTATTTCGGTTACCCTAAAGGATATCATATGGATTAATGTCATGAAAGTGCTTTCAGATTGCTTGTTTGTTTAGTGTCATAGTAATCTCTGTGGGTTCATTAATGCCAAAATTTAAATATTTTGAACACAGTTGGATGCCTTCAACTGTAGATAAAATGCATTGTTGGTCATTTTGCTATATTGTTGCTAATTCTACTATAGTTGGTACTGTTAGTAATTTTGGTAAATGTTCGTTTTAAGTCCCTTCGCTTTTCCCCTTCAAATTTATCCAAAATAGCATTATCTCTGTGCAAATGTATATACTGAACTCAAATCAAGTGTTAGTTAGTGAAGAAACTTACCCTTTTTTTTATCCAAATGTCCATAAAAAACGAACTATATCTTGCAGTTTTTCTCATGTAATTAACTGCAAAATGACGTTCTACGTAGGCAGAAATTTTGTTTTGAATTTTAGTCGATCTTCTTCCTTTACTGAAACTTCCGGCGATGTTCTTCCGCTAATGAAAATAATAAGCGTAGAAATACAATAGCGCATTGCTTTCATTCCAGGAAGTACATCGCCGGAAGTATCAGTAAATGAAGAAAAATCGACAAAAATTAGTGCACATACGCAGTATGTCATTCTACAGTTAATTACATGACTTTGTGAGAATTACGGGAGAGAAAAAGTGCAAGATATAGTTCGTTTTTTTTATGGACATTTAGATAAAAAAAATGTAAGTTTCTTCAATAACTAACAGTTGATTTGAGTTCAGCATATAAATTTGCACAGTGATAAAGCTATTTTGGATAAATTTGAAGCGGGGAAGCGAAGGGACTTAAAACGAACATTTACCGTAATTTTTTATATAAAAATGTGTTGTTAGTAATTTTACTATAAAAATAGTATTTTTAAAAATATTTTTATAGCGGTTTGTTTTTATTTGGGAGTTCACAGCTTGGCCATAGTTGATACCCTAATTTTGGGGCTACTACCCAGGGTTACGATAAATCTGGGAGCAACAGGAATTAAGAGGCGGTTACGAAAGGACAATTAAAAATGAATCGGTGTATTTTTCTACCGTTAAAAATTGATTAATGAAGTCAGTCTCTCATTTTGACTGAAACATATAAAACAAAACTCAAAGACACAAATGATCAGAAATTCTGACACTTTTTATTCATGGAGCGATTCTTGGTAAACACGGGCTTCAAAAGATAAAATTATGATCGAAATTTTAAAAAAAGTTTTGTTTTTAATGGACGAACACTTTTGAATCTGGAGGAAATAACAGGAATTCTGGGAAACACAAGACAAGGGCCAACAAATGTTGTTCCTTTGATTCATTTTAAGGAAAATGTAATACTACAAGGACAACTAATTTACTCTCGTTTGCAAAGATCTTTTCAAAATATAGGTTAAAGATTTCATGCTCAATCTCCGGGAACCCAAAATCAAATTGGTGTCTAGTTGGCTCATCCAATGTTATTGATTTACGAATTTGAATAACTGAGGAGAAAGCCTCTAATTCAGGGGTTCCAAAACTTTTTAGAATCGCGACCCACTATTCATGACCGTCTCAAATTTACTGGGAATAATCATAAAAGAATAAAAAATATTGTTTATATGAATAGGTGAAAATTAATTTCCTTTTCACGATGACGAATGATTAAATTGAGAACATGAACACCCCTGATTCGTTAAGCTCGTCAAGACAACATAGTGCTTGATAAAATAACAGTCTAGCAATGAAAACTCTAGTCGTAAACTATATAAACATAAGGAGTTTAATTGAAGCTGATGTGTAATTCTAGTATAACTTTTTACGACCCACTAACATTTCGCTTGCGACCCACCAGTGGGTCGCGACCCATAGTTTGGGAAAATATAGCTCATTCATTATACACTTATTATGTCTCTAAAGCATCATAAACTGATAAAAGCAAAAATTTGTGAAAAACCCTCTGGGTTAATTTTTTTTGGCAGGAAGAGAGAAGAGGTAAGGAGATTGAAACTCAAATCATCCCTGAAGACAAACAATTTTCTTTTACCTGACCAGCAATTACGTTAATTTTAATTATGTTATTTTATATTTCAGGGATCGAAAAGCGTTTATCATCCTTCTTTAAAAAAAAAAACGAATTTTACTAACGTCTTAAATTGCTGTAAATTTCACATAATTACTGATTAGCCCACAATGGAGACGGAACTGGAATCCAACGGCGATTAAGACGACGAGCAAAAACCTTGCTCTCTAAATGAGGGATATAAAACATATATCACCCTGGCCAGGACGCATTTCTGCTTGGACCATCACAAATAGTACATTCTTTACATCTCTCCTTTCACAGACTGCTTGATTGCTTCTCACCTGCGTTACAAATCTCTCGTGTGGGACCAATTGCGACAAATATACAGATATATTTGCGTAATTTTCTAAAGAAGTAATGAAGTTATTTAAATTTATTGGATTTTATTATTGAAACGTTTCTTTAATGGATACCCATATTTGAGGAGACGCTCTTTTTATTTATTAAGACGTAAATGCTTTATTTTCGTCTACTGACCTGAATATTCGAAAATTCCTACGATCAGCACTCCGGCTTTTCTCTTCTTTCTCGAATATTCAGACGAAAATAAATAAATTTTCTGTTCAATAGATAAATGGAGAAACTTTTACATTATTTACATTGATCGGATTGTTGCCATCATCTTTATTGCCATATTCATGACGTTTCAGTCGTTATATGCTCCGACCTTCTTCAGATTATTGAAATTTCGAACTGAACCTTTTATTTCAATCACTGGTGTAGATTGTTCTCGTTCCATGAGTAATGCCACTTCCAGATGTCTTCGTTATCTCCATTTAACTTTAACGCTTTAATTTTTTTGTTCACTACTGCTGTATCTAGGTGTTGAACTCACAACTCTTTGGGTCAAGTCAACGTTTTATCTACTGGGCCAGTGATCGAAATAAATGGTTCAGTTTGAAATTCTATTCACCTGAAGAAGGTCGGAGCGTACAATGGCCGAAATGTCGGGAATATGGCAATAAAGATGGGGACAATATTCCGAACAATGTAAATAATTACATTACCTCATCTCAGAAATAGAGACATATAATCTGAGCGTTTACCTAAATATGAGTATACATTAAAAATAACGTTTAACTAATAAAATATATTTGTGGATAACATATTGTACGATATAGTTGTATATTCTCATGTTGTATATAAAATGTTTTCAGGCAAAATTCATTTTGAAATTTTTTTGAGTTATTCTAACCCTTTCTTTTTTTGTATTAAGGTGTTTATATCATGGATAAACTAATGCCTAATGTGTCCTCTTGAGAGTGGGGAAAACGAAGATATTTGCTCTTTCTTTTTCTTTTGGGTTCTGATTGAAATTCTTACTTTATTCAAGTCCCAGAAAACCGAATTAGATGACTAAAAACTCCCGGTTCCATTTTCATTTCCTCCAAGACTGCCAAACTGTTGAATTCCTTGTCTATCTTTTATCGCCAACGCCCAAATTCTATAAACCATTTTTTTATCAATTTTAATTTGAACTATTTCGTTACTTCAACCTGAAGAAATCAAACGTGTGAGGAGTGAAGATTGGGGCAGAGGGGAAGTAATGGTCGAGTTGAATTTTCAGTCTTGAGCACAATGGATCATAATCTTGACGGCACCGTCCCGCATGGTCCTGGCATGTTCAAATGCTTTCAGACTGTCCTCAAGTTTATATCGATGAGTTATCAATGGCTTTGCGTTTACTTGGCCTGTGGCGATCATCGACAAAGCAGTTGGGTAGCTGAAAGAGAAGATGAAACAAATCTTTTATTTTTATGCGCGTGAGATACGCAAAAAAGTATAGAAAATCTTCTTCAAGAATTATTATAGAACAATAATTTGGTTAGTGTTGATTTTTTTGATTATTTTTTTAATCATATCACCCCAAGCAAGGCGATAATGCCACTGATGCGCAGGGGGCTACGTAAGGGTAAAAAGTATAGAAAAGAGAAAGCCGGAAACCACATCCTAAACAGGGACCAAGGGATGAGCCTCTTCACCTGTTCAATAGATGTGGGTGGAGTGTGAACCGGGAGATAGTTTAATCTATCTACTCCAAATACCTGACCTAAATAATTCAGAAAAAAAAACCAAAAAAACAAAAAAAAAAACGAAAAATTCTCCAATTTCTTTCACTCCCGATGCGGTGGCAAATTAACATGACTGACTGGGCAGAAGATTATCTCGCAGTAGGTTGCCATTGCTTTCTGAGGTAGACTGGTTGCCAGCCAAGGCTATAGAACCCAATTTGTCCTGTTATTTGACTCATAGCTACAAGGAGAAGCAAGAGATGTATTATATTATTAAGTAGTAATTATCTGGGGATCAGTTTATTACTTCATAACAATATAAAACTGATCCCCTACTTTATGCCCAGTAGAAGCCTTAATCATGATTTCAACAATTATATTCAGTCAGTCAGCTAAGTGCCATACGTGATACACGTTTGGGTAATCATGTCTCGAAAAAGACATGACTGACTGGACAGAAGATTATCTCGCAGTAGGTTGCCATTGCTTTCTGCGGTAGACTGGTTGCCGACCAAGGCTATAGAACCCAATCTGTCCTATTATTTAATCCATAACTGGAACGAAAAGACAGATTAATACCTTTTCCAAGGGTATTTGTGCGTAGGTAAATGCAAGCAATTCAACTGGAATTCGAACTCGACACCCCGATTTGTCGTTCAGAGTCGATATCCACTGCACCACAACGCACATTCTATGATGCAATAAAAACTGACAGTAAGAAGATTGTGTTGCTTTAAATGAGGAGGGTCTTTATTATATCTCCCAAGTTTACAGCACAAAATCATACCTCGTTTAAAATAAATAGTGACTGTTTATATCACTTCCAAGTTCGAAATGGCGAAGGGTCGAAAATCAGTATTTAAAATGTTGGATCTATCTGGGCATGAACTTTGACCCTTGTGAATCTTTGACCCTTGCTATCTTAGTCCTCTGGAAATTCTAGAAATGTTAACAAATGTCAGAAATACCAGAAATCCCTACTTCTTTTCAAATAAAGAGAAAAAGAACGAAATAAATAAAAAAAATTATCCAAATTTTAACTTCGTCTAAAAATTATTTTCCCATCAAGACAATATTAGGCCTCGAACTCTCCTGAAGAGACCGAATTTGAAATACAGATTTTAAAGACAGATGTGTGAAAATGTACAGGAAAAAAGAATGCCGTTATTGGTGACTGTCCACTTACCAGTTGGCATATCGGAATGTCCCTTTGATATCCACCTCCCTGACAGCTGCATTTAACAAAGGTACAGTGACTTCATCTGGCTGCATACCGACCATCACAACACACCCTCCATTTGCAGTCGCCTGTAACACCAATAACAAAAAAGTAATCGATGCCAACATTATTTTGGACTGACATTCAAATAGTTCTTTTGACAAACATGAACAAACGTACCCAGATGGATCTCACAAACCAATAGCTTATGCATCAAGAATGCTTCTTCCTGCGGTAAAGAATTACTTGCAAATTAAGATGGAGTCGTTAGGGATTACTTTCTCAGTAACGAAGTTTCACCGGTGCATTCACGGTAGACACTTTACTTTGCAGACGGACCATAAACCGTTACTGACCATCTTCGATTCTAAAAAAGGTCTGCCTGTGCATATAGCAAATAGATTGCGGAGATGGGGAACAATTCTTTTAAAGTATAATTTTAAAATGGAGTTTCTACCGTATAAAAACTCTGTCATGCCTACGAAGTGTCCAGATTAATTCTCAAACACAGAGAATCTCTTAACGATACTTTGATTGCTTCTCTCTGAACGCAAGAATATAAAACTACTTTATACAACACAAAAGAGAAATCCTTGTAACACTCGACCAAATCAAACAAGAAGCTCAAAACGATGAGTTTATTAAGCAAACCAAAATCAAAATTCTAGAAAAAGACTAACATACTTCAGATATCGTTTCTTTATGTGACGAACTGCTACATAGTGAACGAGTCGTCACTCCAGCAACACTACAAAGAAGCATTCTGAAAGACTTCCATGCGGGCCACCCAGAGATTCAGTCAGTTAAGTGCCATACGTGACAGAAGATTATCCAGCAGTAGGTAGCCATTGCTTTCCGCAGTAGATTGGTTGCCAGCCAAGGCTATAGAACCCAATCTGTCCTGCTATTTAACCCATAACTGGCGGGAAGAGACGGATTAATACCTTTCTCAAGGGTATTTGTGCGTAAGTGAATGCAATGGATTCAACTGGAATTCGAACTCGGTTCCCCGATTTCTCGTTCCGAGCCGATATCCACTGCACCACAACGCACACCCAGGTATTACAAGGATAAAAAAGCCTTATGTGCAGTTATACATACTGACCAAACATGGGTAAAGATATCGAAAATATGGTAAAATCCTGTAAAACTGTGCCTTGGTAGCTAAGGTACCCCCAATCAAATATAGTCCTAAGCCCAAAACTGACCGACCATGATCTCGAATGCATGTAGATTTTGCAGGTCCGCTAGACGGATTCTACTATCTTATATTAGTAGATAGTTTTCTAAGTGGCCCGAAGTTCTTAGATGTAAAAATCCCACTACAGAAGTGACAATCAATTTCCACAATTTCGCCAGATTTGTGGTAGTCAATTGTTTAGTGTCGGACAATGGGACAATTTACGTCCAGTGAATTTAAGGATTTTTGTGAGACGTTCCAGATCAATCATATCACTATTGCTCCCTACCACCCAAGGTTCAATGGACAAGCCAAGCGCTTCGTTGACACGCTAAAAAGAGCTCTGAAGAAAGCTAGGGGAACACCGACAGAAAAAAACCCTACAACAGTTCCTTGCAGTGCATAGAATCACGCCCAACGACAACACACTATCATCATTACTCCCAGCCGAGGTAATGTTTGCGCGTAAAATCAGGTCTGTGTTCTTCTCAAACAAATTAAACCTGGACGAACAAACACGGTACCTATTTACAAAGTGCTACCAACCCGGGGAGAAAGTTTTTTCCGGATTGTTGAGTTGTTCAGGTAAGAACAACGAAAGAACAGAAATATAAATATAATAAAATGTATTACGGAAGAAAGGGATTTACAAAGTTGGTTAGTATAATACAGGAAAACAAGGTATTCATGTGTACGTTTCTGTACGTGGTAGAGTGCAATGAATCACTTCCGGTTTACAACCGGAAATGCACGACTGACTCGTAATTCCCGAACTGTCCGCCGGACTCTTGACACTACCACCATTCATAGTGCCTGGAACAGTTCATTATTATTATTTTTTTAATCATATCACCCCGAGCAAGGCGGTAACGCCACTGATGTGCAGGGGGGCTACGTAAGAGTGAAAAGATTGGAAAAGAGAAAGCCGGAAACCACATCCTAAACAGGTAACAAGGGATGAGCCTCTACACCTGTACAATAGACGTGGGTGGAGTGTGAACCGGGCGATAGTTTAGTCTATCTACTCCAATTGAGAAAAAAAAAAAAAATGAAAAAGAAAAAAAAATGTAAAAAGATAAGTGAAAAGATTGGAAAAGAGAAAGCCGGAAACCACACCCTAAACAGGTAACAAGGGATGAGCCTCTACACCTGTACAATAGACGTGGGTGGAGTGTGAATCGTGCGATAGTTTAGTCTATCTACTCCAATTGAAAAAAAAAATGAAAAAGAAAAAAAAAGAAAAGTGAAAAGATTGGAAAAGAGAAAGTCGGAAACCACCTGTTCGATAGACGTGGGTGGAGTGTGAACCGGGCGATAGTTTAGTCTATCTACTCCAATTGAGAGAAAAAAAAACAAAAAAACAAAGTGAAAAGATTGGAAAAGAGAAAGCCGGAAACCACATCCTAAACAGGGAACAAGGGATGAGCCGCTACACCTGTACAATAGACGTGGGTGGAGTGTGAACCGGGCGATAGTTCAGTCTATCTACTCCAACTGAAAAAAAAATCAAAAAGAAAAAGGAGTGAAAAGATTGGAAAAGAGAAAGCCGGAAACCACATTCTTAACAGGGAACAATAGGATGAGCCTCTTCACCTGTTCAATAGACGTGGATGGAGGTGGATGGAGTGTGAACCGGGCGTTAGTTCAGTCTATCTACTCCAATTGAAAAAATAAAAAAAAAATAAAAATAAAAATAAAAATAAAAAGTAGGGGCGTTGAGTTAACTAAGTTTTAACTTAGTTAAAGTCCAGTAAATAAATTATACTTCAAAGGTGGAGAGCGCCCTAACACGGATGTTCCGAGAAAATAAATTTTTCTGCGAAAAGGTTACAATTTATAAAAGAGTAGGAAATATGCTCTATACAATTAAAGGTCCCCTGTTCATTCAGAAAATATATTTAAATCAAATGAGGAAACACCTGTCGGTCGATCTTAACAGCGGTTCTCTTGAAGAAAAAGAAGTGATGAATTTCATTTATGATACTTTTGACATGCCGATTCTGCTATCGGCCCCGGAACAGCGCAGTTTACGGAGAATAAGAAAAATGACGGATTTTCTTGTCGTGAATCCAAAAAGAAAAAAAAAAAATTAAGACTCCTGCGGAGTTGATACTTAGGAGCGGGGGTGTTATGGTAACATACTTATATGACATATGAACTCTTCCAAACTATATATAAGTATCATTTCTGCTTTGCGAGAGACTGAGAGCGGAATGTATTCCAGCAAATAACTCTGACAGCCGGACTAACAGTCAAACTAATAATCTCTCATTGGTATATGTTTGTACTAATGTCTTTGTTAAATAGATTTGTTTAACTCTATTCCTCCTTTGTGTCTTTATTTCTGGCCCCTAACAAGTCCACAACAGATAGAGATTGTGAAGAGCTACAAGAAGTTGTAGAGAGCCATGATGGCCAACGTCAAAATCGACTTAAAAGGAAGTTAAAAAAAATGAAAAACATAACATGATTCTTACCAACATTGAAGTCTTCAGACCGGCTGGATTGCCACTGCATTCAATGGAAATTTCAGGACTTTGCCCCAAGGTCACTTCAACTTGGGAAGCCAGTTCTTTCGGAGTCCCAGCCCTCACAGACAATATATATTCTACTCCTATCTTCTTGGCAAACTCCAAGCGATTGCTGTCTATATCTAGTTTTGTATTTAAAAAGAAATAAAAACATTCAAAAGAACATATATTATATTATATTATATTATATTATGTTATATTATATCATATTATATTATATCATATCATATTATATCATATTTTATTATATTATATTATATCATATTATATTATATATTATATTATGTTATATTATATCATATTATATTATATTTTGTTATATTATATCATATTATAATATATATCATATTATATTATATTATATCATATCATATTCTATCATATGATATTAAATTATGTTATAACATATTATATTATATATTATATCATATCATATTGTTATATTATAATATACTACATCATATTATATTATATTATATAATATTGCATTATGTTATATCATATTATATCAAGAAAGACTGACACAAAAACTTTCGATTGGAATTCGTTATGATGTTTCACTATTCCATTTATCATTCAATCTTATTTACGTTATTGAACTAATATCCTCATCTTTTCTATTTGAATTAAAAAAATCTACACACACACACACACACACACACACACACACACACACACACACACACACACGCAAAAAAAAAAAATTAAAAAAAATAAAAAAACAAACAAATAAACTAAAACGATGACACGGTGCGTAAGAAATTCTATCCCGATTAAAAAAAACATAGTTATTTACGGAGAAAGTACTTCGAGGTTCTACTAATAAATAATAATATTACCAACTATAAACACACATCAAAACATTATATCACATCATCGATTTTATTCAATCCATTCTTAAAGAATCTAACGTAGGTTTATCTAAAACTAACGGTACACTACCGGCCATAATTATTAGGTCACCCCACTTTTTTAAAAGAAATGATGTATTTCATACTATTTTTAGTATTTATTGCCAAGTGGATAATTCTAAATGAAAATAGAATGGTTCTTTTCTTATTATTACTTTGCAAAATTTTACAAGGCAAATAGCGTCAATTTACCCATCACACCCAGTAGAGATTATATATATATACTACCGGCCATAATTATTAGGCCACCCCAGTTAAAAAAAAAATGATGTATTTCATACTATTTTTAGTATTTATTGCCAAGTGGATAATTCTACATAAAAATAGAATTGTTCTTTTGTTAATACTGCACAATAACATGTGCATCAAATGAACTGTTCTGGTGTCCAGTTTTTGTGCTCTCTTCCCCATGCTAGTCTCTTCTTCTTATTGGCTGACTGAAGCAAAGGCTTCCTGGCTGGCCCTTGTAAATTTTTGCAGAGTAATCATAAAAAAAGAACCATTCTATTTTCATTTAGAATTATCCACTTGGTAATAAATATTAAAAATAGTATGAAATACATCATTTTTTTTAAAAAGCTGGGGTGGCCTAATAATTATGGTCGGAAGTTATATATGTAAAAACGTTCACAATTCAACATGCAAAAAAGCAAAAGTGTCTTTACTAAACACACACACACACACACACACACACACACACACACACTCTCTCTCTCTCTCTCTCTCTCTCTCTCTCTCTCACACACACACACACACACACACACACACAACCACATACACACACTTTTGAATATACACTATCATCTGAATACCACATAGACAATCTAGAATTAGTATACATTTACATACATATTTACGGTTTTTCAGGTCGGCTTGAAATCCGATAATTTCTTGAAATTTCGGATGGACGCGACGTCTTTCCTTGAATTCGGAACGCCATAAATTATACTAACGTTTGTTTAGCAAGTCAAATGCACGTGAAACATGATTAACCAATGAAAATCAAATAAAACAAGAAAAAAAAAAGAATTTCTTTTTTCTTTTCCTCCATATCTCATTTTCGGATGAAGCTTAAATAAAAATGAAACATTTTAGATTGATAAACGTTTCCTATTCTTCTTTATCTTATCAATTATTTTATCGATAATACACTTAATTTCAAATATGCAGAAAACATGAGAACGAGAGAAAAACGTATCGACTGAAAGCCTTTTCTATAAAGATGAAAATGATGGCCAAACAATACAGGGAATAATGACAAACTATTAATCAGAGAAATTCAACGAATTCATATTCCTTTTGAGCAGCATTGCTGAACTATTTGATTTTTTTTATTGATTATTGTCAAGCCCTAAGCTGTCAGTGAAGTTGTGAACGATTTTTCGGCGCTCTACGCCTTCATCAGGTTGATGACTGAAGTTCTCGAGTGATAGTTTGCCGTATTTATAGCAAAATTGGTTAAAAAAAAAATAAGTGTTAAAAATTGGTGTTAGAAAATTGTCAAGAGGGGGGGGTCGGATTATCTATATATATTTATTCCTATATTATATATATATATTATAATAGTTATATATATAAATATATATTTTTTCTCCGGTGTAGGGGAAAGGATTAACAAATTATATTGTGTGTTTTGATTTTTAACACTTATTTTTTAACATAGGTGGCCATATGTAAAAGGGTGATGTCGCAGAAATTGTCTGACAGTTATAACTGGGTTCTCCTACTTGTGTGGCATGGTGCAGAGTCCTGTTGCCAGACATAAGGTCTTCTAGAAGCCACCCTCTTGATCCAGGGTAGCACTACCTTCTCAAGGCACTTCAGGTAGACTTCCATGTTGAGTCTGAGGCCCTTTGAGAAGATGAATTGATGTTAAAAAATAAGTGTTAAAAATTGGTGTTAGAAAATTGTCAAGAGGTGGAAGGGTATTATTTATATATATATATTCATATATATTTTTGGCCGGTGTAGAGGAGAGGATTTAAAAATTATGTTTTGTTTCTCGTGG